>JAWNKY010000164.1:0-1247462 GCA_035041765.1 Drosophila algonquin | reverse complement strand
TTCTGGATGTTTTTTCCCGATAGTAGTTTTTCCCGACTGTTTACCGATAGTTAGTTTCTGGATGTTTTTTTCCCGATAGTAGTTTTTCCCGACTGTTTACCGATAGTTAGTTTCTGGATGTTTTTTTTCCCGATAGTAGTTTTTCCCGACTGTTTACCGATAGTTAGTTTCTGGATGTTTTTTTTCCCGATAGTAGTTTTTCCCGACTGTTTACCGATAGTTAGTTTCTGGATGTTTTTTTTCCCGATAGTAGTTTTTCCCGACTGTTTACCGATAGTTAGTTTCTGGATGTTTTTTTCCCGATAGTAGTTTTTCCCGACTGTTTACCGATAGTTAGTTTCTGGATGTTTTTTTTCCCGATAGTAGTTTTTCCCGACTGTTTACCGATAGTTAGTTTCTGGATGTTTTTTTTCCCGATAGTAGTTTTTCCCGACTGTTTACCGATAGTTAGTTTCTGGATGTTTTTTTTCCCGATAGTAGTTTTTCCCGACTGTTTACCGATAGTTAGTTTCTGGATGTTTTTTTCCCGATAGTAGTTTTTCCCGACTGTTTACCGATAGTTAGTTTCTGGATGTTTTTTTCCCGATAGTAGTTTTTCCCGACTGTTTACCGATAGTTAGTTTCTGGATGTTTTTTTCCCGATAGTAGTTTTTCCCGACTGTTTACCGATAGTTAGTTTCTGGATGTTTTTTTCCCGATAGTAGTTTTTCCCGACTGTTTACCGATAGTTAGTTTCTGGATGTTTTTTTCCCGATAGTAGTTTTTCCCGACTGTTTACCGATAGTTAGTTTCTGGATGTTTTTTTCCCGATAGTAGTTTTTCCCGACTGTTTACCGATAGTTAGTTTCTGGATGTTTTTTTTCCCGATAGTAGTTTTTCCCGACTGTTTACCGATAGTTAGTTTCTGGATGTTTTTTTCCCGATAGTAGTTTTTCCCGACTGTTTACCGATAGTTAGTTTCTGGATGTTTTTTTTCCCGATAGTAGTTTTTCCCGACTGTTTACCGATAGTTAGTTTCTGGATGTTTTTTTCCCGATAGTAGTTTTTCCCGACTGTTTACCGATAGTTAGTTTCTGGATGTTTTTTTCCCGATAGTAGTTTTTCCCGACTGTTTACCGATAGTTAGTTTCTGGATGTTTTTTTCCCGATAGTAGTTTTTCCCGACTGTTTACCGATAGTTAGTTTCTGGATGTTTTTTTCCCGATAGTAGTTTTTCCCGACTGTTTACCGATAGTTAGTTTCTGGATGTTTTTTTTCCCGATAGTAGTTTTTCCCGACTGTTTACCGATAGTTAGTTTCTGGATGTTTTTTTCCCGATAGTAGTTTTTCCCGACTGTTTACCGATAGTTAGTTTCTGGATGTTTTTTTCCCGATAGTAGTTTTTCCCGACTGTTTACCGATAGTTAGTTTCTGGATGTTTTTTTTCCCGATAGTAGTTTTTCCCGACTGTTTACCGATAGTTAGTTTCTGGATGTTTTTTTTCCCGATAGTAGTTTTTCCCGACTGTTTACCGATAGTTAGTTTCTGGATGTTTTTTCCCGATAGTAGTTTTTCCCGACTGTTTACCGATAGTTAGTTTCTGGATGTTTTTTTCCCGATAGTAGTTTTTCCCGACTGTTTACCGATAGTTAGTTTCTGGATGTTTTTTTTCCCGATAGTAGTTTTTCCCGACTGTTTACCGATAGTTAGTTTCTGGATGTTTTTTTCCCGATAGTAGTTTTTCCCGACTGTTTACCGATAGTTAGTTTCTGGATGTTTTTTTCCCGATAGTAGTTTTTCCCGACTGTTTACCGATAGTTAGTTTCTGGATGTTTTTTTTCCCGATAGTAGTTTTTCCCGACTGTTTACCGATAGTTAGTTTCTGGATGTTTTTTTCCCGATAGTAGTTTTTCCCGACTGTTTACCGATAGTTAGTTTCTGGATGTTTTTTTCCCGATAGTAGTTTTTCCCGACTGTTTACCGATAGTTAGTTTCTGGATGTTTTTTCCCGATAGTAGTTTTTCCCGACTGTTTACCGATAGTTAGTTTCTGGATGTTTTTTTCCCGATAGTAGTTTTTCCCGACTGTTTACCGATAGTTAGTTTCTGGATGTTTTTTCCCGATAGTAGTTTTTCCCGACTGTTTACCGATAGTTAGTTTCTGGATGTTTTTTTCCCGATAGTAGTTTTTCCCGACTGTTTACCGATAGTTAGTTTCTGGATGTTTTTTTCCCGATAGTAGTTTTTCCCGACTGTTTACCGATAGTTAGTTTCTGGATGTTTTTTTTCCCGATAGTAGTTTTTCCCGACTGTTTACCGATAGTTAGTTTCTGGATGTTTTTTTTCCCGATAGTAGTTTTTCCCGACTGTTTACCGATAGTTAGTTTCTGGATGTTTTTTTTCCCGATAGTAGTTTTTCCCGACTGTTTACCGATAGTTAGTTTCTGGATGTTTTTTTTCCCGATAGTAGTTTTTCCCGACTGTTTACCGATAGTTAGTTTCTGGATGTTTTTTTCCCGATAGTAGTTTTTCCCGACTGTTTACCGATAGTTAGTTTCTGGATGTTTTTTCCCGATAGTAGTTTTTCCCGACTGTTTACCGATAGTTAGTTTCTGGATGTTTTTTTCCCGATAGTAGTTTTTCCCGACTGTTTACCGATAGTTAGTTTCTGGATGTTTTTTTTCCCGATAGTAGTTTTTCCCGACTGTTTACCGATAGTTAGTTTCTGGATGTTTTTTCCCGATAGTAGTTTTCCCGACTGTTTACCGATAGTTAGTTTCTGGATGTTTTTTTTCCCGATAGTAGTTTTTCCCGACTGTTTACCGATAGTTAGTTTCTGGATGTTTTTTCCCGATAGTAGTTTTTCCCGACTGTTTACCGATAGTTAGTTTCTGGATGTTTTTTTCCCGATAGTAGTTTTTCCCGACTGTTTACCGATAGTTAGTTTCTGGATGTTTTTTTTCCCGATAGTAGTTTTTCCCGACTGTTTACCGATAGTTAGTTTCTGGATGTTTTTTTCCCGATAGTAGTTTTTCCCGACTGTTTACCGATAGTTAGTTTCTGGATGTTTTTTTCCCGATAGTAGTTTTTCCCGACTGTTTACCGATAGTTAGTTTCTGGATGTTTTTTCCCGATAGTAGTTTTTCCCGACTGTTTACCGATAGTTAGTTTCTGGATGTTTTTTTCCCGATAGTAGTTTTTCCCGACTGTTTACCGATAGTTAGTTTCTGGATGTTTTTTTCCCGATAGTAGTTTTTCCCGACTGTTTACCGATAGTTAGTTTCTGGATGTTTTTTTCCCGATAGTAGTTTTTCCCGACTGTTTACCGATAGTTAGTTTCTGGATGTTTTTTTCCCGATAGTAGTTTTTCCCGACTGTTTACCGATAGTTAGTTTCTGGATGTTTTTTTCCCGATAGTAGTTTTTCCCGACTGTTTACCGATAGTTAGTTTCTGGATGTTTTTTCCCGATAGTAGTTTTTCCCGACTGTTTACCGATAGTTAGTTTCTGGATGTTTTTTTCCCGATAGTAGTTTTTCCCGACTGTTTACCGATAGTTAGTTTCTGGATGTTTTTTTCCCGATAGTAGTTTTTCCCGACTGTTTACCGATAGTTAGTTTCTGGATGTTTTTTTTCCCGATAGTAGTTTTTCCCGACTGTTTACCGATAGTTAGTTTCTGGATGTTTTTTTTCCCGATAGTAGTTTTTCCCGACTGTTTACCGATAGTTAGTTTCTGGATGTTTTTTTCCCGATAGTAGTTTTTCCCGACTGTTTACCGATAGTTAGTTTCTGGATGTTTTTTCCCGATAGTAGTTTTTCCCGACTGTTTACCGATAGTTAGTTTCTGGATGTTTTTTTCCCGATAGTAGTTTTTCCCGACTGTTTACCGATAGTTAGTTTCTGGATGTTTTTTTTCCCGATAGTAGTTTTTCCCGACTGTTTACCGATAGTTAGTTTCTGGATGTTTTTTTTCCCGATAGTAGTTTTTCCCGACTGTTTACCGATAGTTAGTTTCTGGATGTTTTTTTTCCCGATAGTAGTTTTTCCCGACTGTTTACCGATAGTTAGTTTCTGGATGTTTTTTTCCCGATAGTAGTTTTTCCCGACTGTTTACCGATAGTTAGTTTCTGGATGTTTTTTTCCCGATAGTAGTTTTTCCCGACTGTTTACCGATAGTTAGTTTCTGGATGTTTTTTTTCCCGATAGTAGTTTTTCCCGACTGTTTACCGATAGTTAGTTTCTGGATGTTTTTTCCCGATAGTAGTTTTTCCCGACTGTTTACCGATAGTTAGTTTCTGGATGTTTTTTTCCCGATAGTAGTTTTTCCCGACTGTTTACCGATAGTTAGTTTCTGGATGTTTTTTTCCCGATAGTAGTTTTTCCCGACTGTTTACCGATAGTTAGTTTCTGGATGTTTTTTTCCCGATAGTAGTTTTTCCCGACTGTTTACCGATAGTTAGTTTCTGGATGTTTTTTTCCCGATAGTAGTTTTTCCCGACTGTTTACCGATAGTTAGTTTCTGGATGTTTTTTTCCCGATAGTAGTTTTTCCCGACTGTTTACCGATAGTTAGTTTCTGGATGTTTTTTTCCCGATAGTAGTTTTTCCCGACTGTTTACCGATAGTTAGTTTCTGGATGTTTTTTTCCCGATAGTAGTTTTTCCCGACTGTTTACCGATAGTTAGTTTCTGGATGTTTTTTTTCCCGATAGTAGTTTTTCCCGACTGTTTACCGATAGTTAGTTTCTGGATGTTTTTTTCCCGATAGTAGTTTTTCCCGACTGTTTACCGATAGTTAGTTTCTGGATGTTTTTTTTCCCGATAGTAGTTTTCCCGACTGTTTACCGATAGTTAGTTTCTGGATGTTTTTTTTCCCGATAGTAGTTTTTCCCGACTGTTTACCGATAGTTAGTTTCTGGATGTTTTTTTCCCGATAGTAGTTTTTCCCGACTGTTTACCGATAGTTAGTTTCTGGATGTTTTTTTTCCCGATAGTAGTTTTTCCCGACTGTTTACCGATAGTTAGTTTCTGGATGTTTTTTTCCCGATAGTAGTTTTTCCCGACTGTTTACCGATAGTTAGTTTCTGGATGTTTTTTTCCCGATAGTAGTTTTTCCCGACTGTTTACCGATAGTTAGTTTCTGGATGTTTTTTTTCCCGATAGTAGTTTTTCCCGACTGTTTACCGATAGTTAGTTTCTGGATGTTTTTTTCCCGATAGTAGTTTTTCCCGACTGTTTACCGATAGTTAGTTTCTGGATGTTTTTTTCCCGATAGTAGTTTTTCCCGACTGTTTACCGATAGTTAGTTTCTGGATGTTTTTTTTCCCGATAGTAGTTTTTCCCGACTGTTTACCGATAGTTAGTTTCTGGATGTTTTTTTTCCCGATAGTAGTTTTTCCCGACTGTTTACCGATAGTTAGTTTCTGGATGTTTTTTCCCGATAGTAGTTTTTCCCGACTGTTTACCGATAGTTAGTTTCTGGATGTTTTTTTCCCGATAGTAGTTTTTCCCGACTGTTTACCGATAGTTAGTTTCTGGATGTTTTTTTCCCGATAGTAGTTTTTCCCGACTGTTTACCGATAGTTAGTTTCTGGATGTTTTTTTCCCGATAGTAGTTTTTCCCGACTGTTTACCGATAGTTAGTTTCTGGATGTTTTTTTCCCGATAGTAGTTTTTCCCGACTGTTTACCGATAGTTAGTTTCTGGATGTTTTTTTCCCGATAGTAGTTTTTCCCGACTGTTTACCGATAGTTAGTTTCTGGATGTTTTTTTTCCCGATAGTAGTTTTTCCCGACTGTTTACCGATAGTTAGTTTCTGGATGTTTTTTTTCCCGATAGTAGTTTTTCCCGACTGTTTACCGATAGTTAGTTTCTGGATGTTTTTTTCCCGATAGTAGTTTTTCCCGACTGTTTACCGATAGTTAGTTTCTGGATGTTTTTTTCCCGATAGTAGTTTTTCCCGACTGTTTACCGATAGTTAGTTTCTGGATGTTTTTTCCCGATAGTAGTTTTTCCCGACTGTTTACCGATAGTTAGTTTCTGGATGTTTTTTTCCCGATAGTAGTTTTTCCCGACTGTTTACCGATAGTTAGTTTCTGGATGTTTTTTTCCCGATAGTAGTTTTTCCCGACTGTTTACCGATAGTTAGTTTCTGGATGTTTTTTTTCCCGATAGTAGTTTTTCCCGACTGTTTACCGATAGTTAGTTTCTGGATGTTTTTTTTCCCGATAGTAGTTTTTCCCGACTGTTTACCGATAGTTAGTTTCTGGATGTTTTTTTTCCCGATAGTAGTTTTTCCCGACTGTTTACCGATAGTTAGTTTCTGGATGTTTTTTTCCCGATAGTAGTTTTTCCCGACTGTTTACCGATAGTTAGTTTCTGGATGTTTTTTCCCGATAGTAGTTTTTCCCGACTGTTTACCGATAGTTAGTTTCTGGATGTTTTTTTCCCGATAGTAGTTTTTCCCGACTGTTTACCGATAGTTAGTTTCTGGATGTTTTTTTTCCCGATAGTAGTTTTTCCCGACTGTTTACCGATAGTTAGTTTCTGGATGTTTTTTTTCCCGATAGTAGTTTTTCCCGACTGTTTACCGATAGTTAGTTTCTGGATGTTTTTTTTCCCGATAGTAGTTTTTCCCGACTGTTTACCGATAGTTAGTTTCTGGATGTTTTTTTCCCGATAGTAGTTTTTCCCGACTGTTTACCGATAGTTAGTTTCTGGATGTTTTTTTCCCGATAGTAGTTTTTCCCGACTGTTTACCGATAGTTAGTTTCTGGATGTTTTTTTTCCCGATAGTAGTTTTTCCCGACTGTTTACCGATAGTTAGTTTCTGGATGTTTTTTTTCCCGATAGTAGTTTTTCCCGACTGTTTACCGATAGTTAGTTTCTGGATGTTTTTTTCCCGATAGTAGTTTTTCCCGACTGTTTACCGATAGTTAGTTTCTGGATGTTTTTTTCCCGATAGTAGTTTTTCCCGACTGTTTACCGATAGTTAGTTTCTGGATGTTTTTTTCCCGATAGTAGTTTTTCCCGACTGTTTACCGATAGTTAGTTTCTGGATGTTTTTTTCCCGATAGTAGTTTTTCCCGACTGTTTACCGATAGTTAGTTTCTGGATGTTTTTTCCCGATAGTAGTTTTTCCCGACTGTTTACCGATAGTTAGTTTCTGGATGTTTTTTTCCCGATAGTAGTTTTTCCCGACTGTTTACCGATAGTTAGTTTCTGGATGTTTTTTTTCCCGATAGTAGTTTTTCCCGACTGTTTACCGATAGTTAGTTTCTGGATGTTTTTTTTCCCGATAGTAGTTTTTCCCGACTGTTTACCGATAGTTAGTTTCTGGATGTTTTTTTTCCCGATAGTAGTTTTTCCCGACTGTTTACCGATAGTTAGTTTCTGGATGTTTTTTTCCCGATAGTAGTTTTTCCCGACTGTTTACCGATAGTTAGTTTCTGGATGTTTTTTCCCGATAGAACACAACTGAAAGTTGTAATCGGTTAAATTAGGTATTTTTAAAAAATACCAAAACCACTGTTCTACCTAGAGTTGCATTCGGTCTAGCAGGTAGATGTGCATCAGCTGTTCGGTATTTGACATGTAGATATAAGTAACAGGTGTTAATAATTTTGTAAATATGCAACTTGATAATGTATAAAGACAAAAAAAAAAAGCTCGTAGATTTAAGGTGCCGTTTACACTGAGGCTGCGTCTTGATTCTTTGCGGCTTCCCAGAAACGCAGTTTTTTTTACAAAGGTTTAGCATAGGGCCCTAGTGATGGCAAAAAGTTGCGTCGTTTTCCGGTGCGTTTTGGTTTTTCTGTGCGCTTAACAGCAATTTTCGTTCTTTTCTGCCTAATCAGCGGAACTATCACCACTAATAACAACAAAAAACAGCAGACTCAAATTTAAATTTTGACGCGTAAAATTTTTAACTGAGTAAAAAGGGGAAAAAATTCTTGTAATGGTTAGAAAAAAATGTTTAAACTAATTTTATTATTAAAAAAAGCATTTTAACAATATAGTTGATTTCAAATTTTTTTCTGCAAAATCCCATGTCTTTGAATCCTTTCACTGTTTCACCGATCTTCTCAGGGTAAGAAAGTCAGATTGCAGATACTTCTCAGCGAGTTGAGCAACTACCTCGCGACAAAACTGCAGTAATATGAGGCAGACAAAAGCCCTTGACACACCAAATAGACTCCCGTGCGATATTCCGCAGGCGATCCTAGGCAATAAAGGGCTATGGCTATTCTCATCTCCAGAGGGATTGTCAGTCGAAAAGGAGATTTTCTTTTTGAGATTGGGCAACAGTCCAACGAGAATGTTGAAGTACTCCTTTCCATGCAGAAATTTTCCTTAAGAAAAGGGATCGGAGTTCTCCACAACATCTTCCTCCCAAAATGAACCATATCGTGGCTATTGCAATGAAGAATACATTATTTAATTGAAAAAAGAGAACATTGTCTGCTCTCTACCTCCAAGAGTCCAAAGTTCTGAGGATAGCCCAGACACTTCCATGCACTTCAACAGATTCGCTTCATTTTGCGCCACCGCAGACAAAAGAATTAGCTCTTTTTCTGACATAATTTATTGATTTTCAGACATTATTTCTTTTGTTTACAAATTTTTCTTTCTCTTCCCAAGACGCAAAGACGCTGTAGTGTAAACTTCAAACCTGCTTCTCTGCGTCGTCTCCGATATCGATAGATAACGCACCAAGTGTAAAAAGCCTATAAGAACCCCACCACCACCCCGCGAAAGCGAGGTGCGTCTGGCCTGGGGCATTAAATCTATCGTGCGCCAATGATTGTTCTGATTAGAACACAACTGAAAAAAAAATTAGTATTACAAAATGCGACGGCGAAGTCGCGTGTAGTTCATAATACGAGTATACGAGTATTTTTTAATAGTGTGTTGCACAAACGTCCAGAAGGTTATCTAAAATATCATCGCTACGTCCGAACTCGGCGGTGCTATGGAGGTAATGGAACGGCTCATCTATGCTATCCATTAGGGGTCGAAAATTTGTGTAGTCGTAATTAATAGTAATGCTACTTGGATGCACAGGACTGCAGATAGCCGATGTTATTAAAGTTCCATCTTGTTCTTCATTAACATCTAAATTTGTTGATGTGGAAGCGAGCACTGGTGTCATATTAGAAGTAATGTCTACGCTTTCATTAAACGGAGGAATATCGTCCTCTCTGTAGATCTGATAAAAAAGAGACTTGGATAATATCGTTAGAATTCATGAACATATATAATATTCTTACCATGCTAGTACATCCTAATTGGTCGGTTATAAGGCAATTTAAACCATTGGACTCGTCGATAATCTCCGCAGTGCTAATAATAATTGTGCCAAGCTCATATTGTTGCTGAAAACTTTCCTTGCCAGCAGTCGTTATCATTGGGACCATATTAGATCGAAATGAGGTGGTAACAAAGTCGTTTTCCTGAGAACTAGGTCCAGTAGATAACGAAAAGCCTACCTCGGTCAAAGTAAAAGATGACGACCCAAGGTTCTTCGGCTCCTTTATTTTTGCTAAGTCATTTGGTTGAGGCGTTTTAGAACTTCTTCTATAAGTATTTTGAATAGATTCCCCATGCTGTATTGGTGCCTGCTCACATTCGCCCGAAACGCCTTGCATATTGGGGTGATTGTTGTTCCAGTGCGCCCAACTTCTTTTAGTTGTTTGATTTAATTTTTTATGTGACAGTTTTCGATTGCGTATGCGCTTCCTATCACATTTTTTTGGGTCCACTCCCAGTTCCCAGTAACCACCTTTACCCTTTTCCTCGCGTTTTCGATTGCGAAAGCAGTGGTGAAGCGATAAGTTGTGTCTAATCGAGTTCTAATTAACAATTTGTATTATTATTTTTTTATAGCCGGAAATAAATATGTCAATTATATAACCCTTACATTCCACCTTTTTCGCACTCGGAAAAATGCAAACTTGGACTCAATCCATGCACATATTTGTTGTAAAGTGACCCGTCCATTGGACAGCATTGCCATTCCAATTATATGGGAATAGTTGAATGGTGGCTTTTCCGTCACGTTTGTTTCATACTTTGATGCCAGCTTTTCATATTCTGATAAATCTCTAGAGAATGGAATGTAAAAAAAGAAAATTATCTATCTTTATAAGATGAGTATCACACTACTCACCGTTTAATTTTGTTTATAAAGATTTCATATCGTTCTGCTGGAGTAGGGCGCTTCGGTAACGGCGACGGTGGTAGCATTTTGTACACAGAAAGTATGTTCGACTTAGATACAGGCTTTTTATTTACCGAGCTCTCTTCGTAGTTCGGTTTAATTCGTTCCTCCGGTAGATTTTGTGTTCGGAAATGTATCTCCTGAGATATTACTTTCGAATTCGCAACTGTATTCATGTCGTCCTCGGTGATTGTGTCAATTGTTTTCGGCCATGTTAAGTTTTGGTTTCGTAAAAGCCAGTTGAGATTTGTTAACTCGCGTTCTTCATCAGAGTCATCCTGTTTTTGCACTTTACTGTTGCACTTCATCAGAGCATTGCTCTTACGAAATGAGTTTTGATATGTTAACATTGTATACGGTAACTATAGACGTTAGTACGCTAGTCGAATGTACTTGTGGAAGCTATATGAAATAGGAGATCGTTCTTAATTAATATTGTAGCGAATGAGTGAACCCAATAGGCTGACTATTAACGTCATACCAGATTATAGAGAAATAGTTCGTCTTGGCGCGGATTCTTAGAAAATAAAGTTTCTCTGAAAGTCCATTATGTAGCACCTCGGTAAGGGCCCTTGCCGCGGCTCTACTTTATACCTGGGACCCAGTCAGTATATACGTACATATACGAGGGCGGTCCGGTAAGTTTCCAGCCTGACAATGAAAACGACCTCCTACGTTAACAAAACTTTGGTATTGTGATTAGGCATCTTTTAATGTGTTCCCGCCAAAATTTCAGACACATGGATATTTTAGTTATCTTTGAACAATCGATTAACTAAGTCGGTATCAGTGTTCTTGTAAAAATTCAAAAAGTTGAGCATCGTGCGGTCATAGAATATTTGTTTTTGAAGGGCAATACGATACGCCTACGCAAATCAAAACTGAGATTGACGCTGTGTATGGGGTCTCTTTCCCAACATTTCCTACTGTAAAGATCTGGGCTGCTGAATTTAAGCGTGGACGTACGAGCTTAGAAGATGAGACATGTCCTGGACGCCCTAAAACTGCGACTACTGACGAAAACATCGTAAAAATTCATCTAATTATTCTGGACCATCGCCGAATCAAAATAAGAGAGATAGCTAATATTTTGAACAACGAATTGGACATAAAAAAGCTCTCGGCCCGTTGGGTGCCGCGTTTGCTCACGTCAGATCAAAAGCGTGTTCGAATGAACTGTTGCAAGTCTCTCTTGGCGATGTTTACGAGTAAGTACGCCGATTATTTTTTTAAGGAGATGAAGATGTGGGAGCATTGCTGAATGGACTGTGTCGAGTTAGAAGGAGACTATGTTGAAAAATAAAATATAATACAATTTTTAAAGCTGTTCATTGTCGGGCTGGTATGATTTTCTTACAATTTATTTAATTTATTAAATGTTCGCAAAAGGAACGAATTACATTTTGGGCAAAACAGAAAATTTCAAAGCATGAAGTCGAATCATTTTTGAAATTTTTATATATGTTTCCATTTTTGTTTACATATGTTTTTTACATCAGGCTCCTAACTTTCTACATCTTCATATATGTATATCTACATATGGGCGAATAGGCAAAGCAAACAGGGTCGCGTGTGAGAGAGAGGGAGAGAGAACGATGACTTTCGAAATTGTTTTCTCCATAGTGGCTATATTAATGATCCGATCTGATCCAGATTCAACACTCTGAAAGATATTATCATTCTCTATGATTCTGCGTTAGTTTTCTCGTATCTTCAAAATTGTGCATGCCACAGATCTTTTGCCACGCCTTTTGTCTGGGCGGAAGGGAGCGGGACGAAATTTTGAAATACAGTTGTAGTAGTGTGATATCACAGGAGTCTGGTTACAATTTAGTTACTCTAGCTCTTATAGTCTCTGAGATCTAGGCGTTAATGAAGACGGACGGACGGACAGACGGACGGATTGGCAGACATGGCTATATTGACTCAGCTATTGATGGTGATCCAGAATATATACTTTATGGGGTCGGAAACGCTTCCTTCTGGGCGTTACACACATCCACTATCACCACAACTCTAATATACCCCTATACTCTTCGAGTACCGGATATAAAAATCGATCCGTTCCTTTTGCGAACAAAGATTATGCGACACTCATTGGTTTCGATACCAATTCTCGTGGCACGTATGCCAAGACCCAGAACGTCCCGACTGGTTGGAGGCCATAATTGGCTAAAAATATAAGGGCCAGCCAGGAATATACTTGGAGTATATACTATATGTAAATATGTACTTTTGCAACATTTGATAATACCCTTTGATTTGGGACGCTTAGATAAGTAGTTCGACGATTGGTTTGCCAATCAGTTGAAAGCATTGAAAATAACTATTTCCAATAAAATGACAACGTGGAATATCAAACTGAGCTGTTTTTACAAAATTATTTTGACATTCTTTGAGTGGCAAGTCAATCTCAAACATTTTACATACATACATACATACATAGTACATTCTTTGTTTAGATTAAAATAACGAATTAACCGTAATTTATTAAATTCTACAGTATTTAAATTTTATATCGTTATGATGAAAATACGCGAAAAGCCAAAAACTACACTTAAATACAATTTTAAGTAAATCAAGTATTCATTCAAATCTACTTTTATTTGAGTCGCAAGTTTGCAGTGGCAAACAATCTTAAACATTGTACATACATACATACATACATATGTAGTTCATTACTTGTTTAGATTAAATTAACGAATTAACTGTAATTTATTGAATTCTACACTATTTAAATTTTATATCGTTATGATGAAAATACGCGAAACGCCAAGAACTACACTTTAATACAAGTTTAAGTAAATCAAGTTTTCCTTTAAATCTACTTTTATGTTATAATATATTCGATTAATTTCCAATTGCCAATTCAATAGCGGAGATTGTTTTTTACTGTTTCTAGTTTGATTATCATTTTTAAAACATCTACGAAATTTTCATAATCCTTCACATTTTCTTGACACGTCACTTTCCTTTCTTCCATATACCGGCAACGAGGTTATGATTGGCTCTTGCAAACTTCTATGCAACAACATGATTGGGACCAAACAAGAATTTGCGAGGAGTAAGTTAACGAGGGTAAAAAAGTCACTGCGCCATTTTGAAAATATACTTCCGATTGTATTGGTAGTTATATATGGGCTACATGCGAGTGAGTCATAAAAGTACAGGAGACGTAATTTTGCTTTGGTCCGAATAACGACATAAAGTCAAATAAGGCTGTAAAAACTAGACTGTTTCATCCGCTTGATTTGTTGCAAAAACATATTAATTGGCGAACACATAATTTTTAATCCAATATATATTTTGACATCTACATATTTATAAGTATACAGGTATACATATATATGTAGTACTTAGATACAAATAATATCTTGATTCACAAAACAGTAATGTATGTTCAAGTCTGGTGTGGATAACATATCACCTGCTTTTGTGTTTATTAATATGTATTTATTCAATATTTTGTAACAAATACTTTTAACGTTTTCGACGAATTAATTTTATTTAACCGTTTCGGATGGACTACTAGAACTGTACTGCATTGGTTGTCGTTGCCTTTACACCTGTATGTCTATTTAACGGACTACAACCAACCCCCTTTTTTCCACTATTATGGGAAAAACTGGTAGGTGTTATTGCTTGGCCACATATATAGGGGCAAAGTGGACGGTAGCTCAGGTGTTTCCTTGCAGCAAAACTCAGTTAAGTTTTAATACCCCAGACTCAACATAGCGAGTTGTACGTTATACCGCAGTCTACCATCTCCGAGTGCTTAAACTCTGCCGACAATTACCGACCGACCATCGACCAACGTCCACGAACTACTTGATTACCTAAAGGTCGCAGCAACAACCCCGTTTTCACCCCATTTGTGCCGGACATAGAATTCTAGGTTACCACTACGGCTACCACATGTCAACCACCAGTTCTACCATCGTATCGTAGCTTTTGGTGGGTAGAAGTTACATATGTTACTTTAGGGAAAGGGGTATAGTCGATTCAAATGTATCTTTAAGAATCATTGGTTTTGTAATTTCGCGCCGTAAGTTATCGTTTACAAAATTATCCTTTTATTATCCACCAAAATTGATACATATTTTTAAACACCAAAATTCCTTATGCTGTGAATGAATAACAGAAATCAATGCCCCTTTATACAAATATAGCTGACTACGTCAGCTTATCGAAAACATTCTATAACACTAACATTCACATATGTATAAAGGACATTTTATTAAAAAATAGCTTTCATCTTGTTAAAAAAATTGTTTTCATAATATAATATCGAATATTCATATTAGTAAATAACTATATCAGACAGCGCGCCGTCCTGTTTTTTCATTCTGTACAATTAATAAAATACATATGTATATCTATTTATTATAATACATCGTTTATTACAAAAAGGTTTTGACAAAATTATTTAAAAAAAACTGGCACAGATTATATCCGGGTACAGACAAGTCTATATTTCTATATACAAATATATATTATTAAGTTTGAAACAATTATTTACCCTTTTTTGTACTTTTGTATTGAAATATAACATTTTAAATTTTAGTCAATATGAACTTAGTTGGGGATTAGACCGCTAAAAGCAATTTAAAATCTTAAGAACTAAAAATAAGTACTCTTAGAGTACGAAATACGATAAGTTCTAGTATTTCTGATTTATCATCAGTACATTATACATATATGTATATATCGATCTAGAAACGTTCCACTAGAAGACATAATCGTACATATGTACTCGTAATATATTAAAGTTTGTGTCTATAAATGCAAATGGTAGATGGCTTTATGATATCGATAGATTATGATTCTTTTGCTACTACAATACAAGTACGAGTATATAGGATAATGTTTTATATGTTCTTGATCAGTATCAGTCGATATAAACAACTATATTCTTGTTATTAAATGTTTAAATTGCCAACATCGAATAAAATCGAAACGTTGAGAGATATTGTCTGAAGCGGGGTTGGGTTAACCTATAATATGAAAATTCCCGAGTAAATTTTTAACTGAAAATACATTTGCAGTGTTTGCGCCAACTAATAATAGACTTCTGATTTCCACTTGCAAAGAACGGTTTTACAGGTATTTGTTTTTGCTTTGCACGCTAGGAGATGGGCACGCACCTTTTCACACCTGCTCCCAACCAGAATTTCTGTTCTGTTATTGTTTTTATACTGCTCCCAAAACCAAAAGGCTGCTCCCACGCTGGCTTAAATTGTCATGTAAAATAAGCTTTTTCGCTCGTCGCTATCTAATTTTGTTATTTTTTCTATCCCTGTTTCGTCGGTTCTGCATTGGATTTGGCGCGGGATGACAATTAAATCATGGAGCTGACATTAGAAATATATATGTCCAGTAATGTGGTTATGCTTTTAAAGGTTTCGTTTAATCTTTATGTTCCAGCATTTACACAGAATCAAATCCAGAAAATTCACTAGGTATCTAAAACAGTTAATTTACATTAAATATTCATTAAAAATATTTTGTACATTTTCAGACCTTCTCGGGCTTGTATAGATGCGTATGTGGCAATAAAAAGGTTGAGCCTAAATCTCTTTCAGTCATTGTATTTATTTCCTAAATATTCAATTTGTGTTTTTCATAGTAATTCCAAAATTAATTTAATAATTTAAAAAAAATCTACCTCATTTATATGGTTTTCGATCTGCAAGTCCAATTTAAGAAGAGCGGGGATAGTTACAGCTTCGACTGTTGTTTCGTCAAACGAACGTACGCCATTTGATCTAATTGATATCATAAACAATCAAAATGAATATAATTATGGTTTATCTCTGGTATATATGGTAATTCAAATGCTACAGCTAGTTTACTTACTCAGAATCTAGTTTCAAATTTTGTTGTGATTTTATTTCGACATTCATGGTTGATACGACTTTGCCAGGCGCGGCGCAGGAATCGTTTACAATAGCAGATACTTCATAGCCAGCGGAAACTAGTGCACTAGTAGGTGTGATGCGTTCTTGAGCGGAACGCTCAACTGTTTTTATAAACTGCTTTGACCTATCGATAAAAACAGATCGATATTCCAAGCCTTGTGTTTCTTTATTTTCCAAGGTTGTATTATTATTTAGTTGGGAATGTTTTAAAATATACGGTTGACGGAATTTAGCACGTGGTATCATAAAGGTGAGAGAACGATCGGCTTGGTCTGTATCAGCAACACCTTCATCCATGTTATATGATTGTAAGTCCTGTTCTTCAACTGCTTCATTTAAATCTAGTACGTCATACATATTGCGCATTGAAGTAACTTTGAATTTGTTGGATACATTTGTTTTTGGCAGTACTTCCGGTTTCACTGTCGACTTTTTCAACCTGTGTTCTTTCTAAACTTAGAAAACGAGGCTATAAGTATGTGTGTAGATGCATATAATTTTAATTATGGAATGTTACCTTGTGCAAAACAGATCCTGAGCTATAACTTGTTTCGCTATTGGAATCATTTATATATTCCGTAAGTCTAGATTTTCCGGATGATGTCAGCATACTAGGATGTATATTTGATGCTGCAATAAATATGGAACTTGCGGGAGCGCCATGGTTCTTACGCTTTGTGTGTATAATTAATATGCAAAACAGAAGCAAAATAAACAGCACTGTTCCGATGGCAATCAGACAGATCAGAAGTATCTTAAGATTTAATTGGCATGTCGTTCCTGCATACCAAGGAAAGCACTGGCATACCGTAGTTAGCTTCGGCACTTTATCCAGCGACGTTGCAATACACTTGCCGTGGTAATTGCACTTTTCACAGCCAATTATGTTATCTGAACATGTTCTACCCGGATAAATGGCGTTATCCGATATGTCCACATATCCATCCCGGCAACTGCATGTGTAACTGCCAACCAAGTTAAAGCATTGAGCGTTGGTTGAACAGTCGTGAAAATTTTCGTGACGGCATTCATCGAAATCTGCGTTAAAAAACACAAGTAGCTTACATAAATATTATCTGATCAAAAAAAATTATCACCTCTGAATTCTAATGAATTAATTCCTTCTTTGGAGGTATATAACTCAGTGCCTCCAATACTAAAGTTGCTTTGTCGCAAATATTTTTTAAAAACGGATGACAGTCGCTTTTGATCGCTGTTCTCGGACAACTGAAATGCAGAAAAATTATTTAATATTCAATGTAGAAGATTACTTCACAGCCAACTGCGATGCGATTTATATGTACATATGTACATATGTATGTACATATATATACATATGTACCACATTGTATATTTAAATACATTGTATGTATATACATACCTCAGGAATATGAGTATATGTGCATATATCTTTATAATAAAAAAAATAAAATTTCAAAAAACGAAGTCAAACCATTTTTTGAATTTTTGTACATGTTTCCATTTTGGTTAAGATATGATTTTTACATCTGCTTCTAAATTTCTACATGACATGTATAAATAAATATTGGAAACGTACAAGTGTTTGCGAGAGAGAGAAAGGGAATGAGAAGCGCTTGGCAGGCGTTGCGTAGCCACTGAATTTAATTTGTTCCCTCTGTCTATAATAATAATTCGACCTGATCCAGATTCGGCAATCTGGTAGATACAGTAATATCCCATGATTCTACGTTTTGGTTTTCTTTTATTTTAAAAATTGTGGCTATTAATAATCAGATCTGATTAAAATTCAACATTTTGATAGAAATGGTAATCCTCTATGATTCTGCGTTTTTAGTTTTCTCGAATCTTTAAAATTGTGTATGCCACAAATTTTGAAATACACTCTGAGTAGTGTGATAACACAGGAGACTGGACACAAAATTTCGTTGCTCTAGCTTTAATAGTCTCTGAGATATAGGCGCTAATGAAGACGGACGGACGGACAGACATGGCTATATCGACTCGGCTATTGATGCTGGTCAAGAATATATATACTTTATGGGGTCGGAAACGCTTCCTTCTGGGCGTTACACACATCCGTTATCACCACAAATCGAATATACCCCTATACTCTTCGAGTATCGGGTATAAAAATTGCATGACAAGTTAAGTTAACTTACAGAAATAAAAAATTATACTAAAATAGTTTTTAGGAAATAAGTATGCATACATATGTGCATTTGACGACCAGCGTGACCCTTTAATCGTTCTTTATTAAATAAGTTACGCAGTAAATGAAACAAAGCGTATGTAAGCTATCTTAGTAATTTTTAATATTCAATAGTCCTATATAATGTGGTTTTTTCTTAGAATGCCACGTGGAAATCATTTACCAGCTAAAAAGCGTGGCTTAATAACGGGGCTTTGGCTTTGGAAAGTGGCACTAAAATTGCTGGTGGCAGGTCACTTATGATTTGAGCTGCTTTCCGGTATGCTGGAAAGTCTCGAATTTATTTTATTCCATCTAGAAAAAAGCGGAGCTCAATATACAGTTGTTGGAAAGTGAACTCATAGAATTTGCGGGGAACCTTTACGAGGATTATTGGATTTTCCAACAGGACAAAGCCTTAATTACTCTTAATTTCAGTGTCTTCGGAACGCCTTTCAATCGCTTACTCGTTCCCTCTCTCTCTCTCGCACATACTTTCACGACATATATACATATGTAGATATATATGAAGATGTAGAAAGTTAGGAGCCAGATGTAAAAACGATATATAAACAAAAATGGAAACAGATAAGTTCTAATATATAAAAATCTCCTAAAGGGTTGTATTTACATTTTTTAATTTTTTTTTTTAAAAAACTTGTCCCTTTTGCGAACATACAATAAATAACATGAATCGTAAACACACGTATGTATATACTGACTGAGTACCGGATATAAAGGACTGCCGCGGCCTTGCCGCGTCTCATAACATTCCTCCTCGCTCTCGCTCTTATCATCAGTACAGTAAATAAAAAATAATGTTTGATTCTTTCATTTTGTGGAAAGTACTTTTTATTTTTATAAAGATCTATGCACATATCTATGCTTATTATCCTGAGGTATTCATCTATATGCACATACACGACAAGTGTATTAATATTTAAAGGCAAAAAATCCGCGCAGTTGTCTAAGATTAAAATAATCGATTTATACCGAAAGATTTAACTTTAACCAAACACGTGAAAATTATAAAATGCTCATTATGTTGGCGAGTCTTGCCCGCCCATAAAACCAAATTAGCTAATTCTTTATGTCAACTTTTTGTTTTCTTAACCAAGCGTTGTCAAAATCGTAATCACAAGGAAATTTGTTTAACCTTCTAATGAACACGGTTTTCTACCAGAGCCGTATCAAATGTAAGTTTTCACGCTGATTCTTTTGATACCAACTTTTTTTCTTCACGCAGTATGACAGTGAGACCTACAAAAGGACCCCCTTCAAACTTGACTGCTATAGGAACGATCGGTTGAAAACTCACCTGCATCAAGAATTTACTAATAACATTATCTTTATTATTTGCAGTAATGCTAATTAATTGCACACCATGATATACGTCCCGAAAGTCCGATTGCATAATCATGCGATCGACGGCGTCTAGTATAATTCCACTAAGGTGACGATATTCGTTTGACACATTACTTTTAAGTCCATCGTTGAACTTGAGAATATAGTTTCCAACCCGGAGAGTTTCCATTTGCATCTCGTAGGTATATGTGGCTGTAATGTCAAAATAATTTATAAATTGAGGTTATATAAAAAAATGTGTATTTGAAACATACGCTTGCAAGGTCGGTCCGGAAACATGCGCCCAAAACTTGGTCGACACGCACAATGGCTTACAGATTCATCACCACTACTAATAATAACGCATATTTCATTTTTTTTTGACTTGCACACTGGATTGCATGAGCTAGTTGAGTTTAATTTTTGTATATGCTTAGTTTTAGAAGGTGTATCAATCAAAATACCACTTAAATGTATACTCCTTGAATCGATTGGAGAATACATTTCCTCATCCCGTACTGGATGAGTTAATAAAATGGGCGAATTATTCTTTTGGTCAATAACAGACGTGCTTTTGGGGATTTCTATTGGCGTTAGACTATTAATGGCATCTTTAGTCGTTATCTTTTGATAAACATCTGGTCTCGTGTTTATTACAGTGCTTATAGTGATGATTTCTGGTTTAAATCCACTTAATTTTTGTGACGGTTTCTTTGAAAACGTAGTCTTTATTTGCGGCAAGCTTGAAGTGTATAGATTCGGTGAATTTCGTGCGATATCTGACTGCATTACTCCTTTTTTTTTAGATGTAACCGGTTCTTTTGAACTCGTTCGGGTAGGCAAAATCCGTAAAGGTGATTTCGACTTAGTTCCATCAAATACGGATGGGGGGGAAATTTTCGTCGCGTTAAGAAAATGTGTGTTCGCCGGAATTAGTGTACTGATCTGTATGCCTTCATCTGGATTCCTTGATCGAAACTGTTTCTTAGTGTCGTTAAGCTGCGAAAATTTTCGTAGGTCTTGCTTAATAGATATGGAATAAATTGAGCTCCAGCCATTGACCCCTTTTGTATTCTTGCGAGTAGGTATTAGAGTGGCTTTTAGAATATCCGATGTATCCAATGCAATCATATTTGAGAGTAACGGAAAACCTACACCTGGAGAGTCTTTTGGTTGGATTTTTTTTGTTATTGTAGGTTTTAATAATAAACCATTATCTGCGGTAGAAAATAATAATTTCGTGGGCTTTAAAATAGATTTTTTCAGTAAAGCAGTAAAGCTAGAATCCAGACCTTTTGTTAATTCTGATGTTTTTTTCAAAATAGTTGGAAAATCGTCGTGTACCATTTCAGACGGCTCAATTCTTCTGAGATCGTGCTTTATCGGCTTGAAGGAATTCCTTTCGGATAGGTTGATTTGAAAATTTATTTTTTCTAAGCTAGAACTGAAAGTCCGAGTTTCATAATGTTGGACTTCTGCCGACACCAGTGTTGACGAAATATTAAGTGAATTTGCGATAGTGGCCGTCGACATTGTAGAATACTTTCCAGTGGTATTTTTTAGAGTCGAAGTTTTATAAAATTGTGCCCTTGGTTTCGAATGTTCCAAAGGAGTCATTGTAGTATCAGGGAATACACTTATTTTATGCGTTGCGATAGAAATATGTTTAATCGAAATTGGGATTTGCGTTGGAGGTGGCCTTTTAGACGTTTCAAAGTCAAAGTCAGAAGATTTAGTCAAAGTTGCCAAATGAAAATCTTCTCCTGTTGCTAGAAATATCTTATCAATGCTGCTGGTAATCATGTTCGAATATTGTTTATCTCTAACCGCAGAGTTGTGAGAAGCTGTTATAATTTTTTTATTTGGATTCATTGTTAACCACATGTTTAAAGAGTGTTTATTTAGTATTTCAGAATTGTTCTCATATGTTGAATTATAGAATTGAAGGGAATAGTTCGAGTAATCGGCTTTTTGATCCTGTTCTAGGGAGAAACCACCGTCACCCGGACGGAACTCTTGAGCCGTTTTTGTTTGCTTTCCGTACAACATATCTGTAACTGTATATCCGCCAATAGATTTGTATGTTACCGAAAGTTCATTCCTTTTAGCTGTCGAAGGCGTGTAGTTTTTTGTAAAAAAGTTTTTGTAATTTTCAGACTCTGTGCTTTCAGAAGATGCTTTGGTAGCAGGTTGACCAATTGCCAAATTTGATATGTTTTGATTGCGTTGCTTAAATTTGCTGACAGTTGATTCTGTACTGGCGTGTTTATCTTGTACAAGAACTACTCTATTAATTTGTGGGGACACTCGTACATCTACTTTAGCTTCGTTGACCGGAATTTTGATTAAAGGCATTGACAAGTGAACAATACGTCCACTAATGGCAGTTGCATGCGGAAAATGTTCAGCTTCTTTTTTAAATGTAAGTGGCGGTGCATGCATGTTGACTGTATGGCTAAGCATCTCCTTTCTTAGATTAACTTGATGAAGTCCCGAATATGTAGAAGCAGATAGTGGCGGTCTGTATGTCCCAGTCGGCTTTAATGGGTATATCAGAGAATGTGGAATTGGAGAATAATGATAGGTGTTTGATAACGCCAAGTAACTAGTAATGGCAGGCAGTTTGGTACTAAATACTTCTGGTATTCGCATTATCTCTAATATTTCATTACTGTTCAGCTCCGAATTCAAACTAGCGATTTTTTCTGAAGCATAATAATTATCACTCGGATTTTTGTTCTGCTCAATAGGAAACGGGTACTTTATTCGACTTTGCGTTAGTCGTGATTGGGCAAGCAATTTGGTTGGATACTGCAGGAAATTGTTTGGAAATTTACTCGCTGGTTGGTTATTTATCGGCGGAGGCGGCTTTAATATGCTTCCATACTCGTCAAGAGATCCTCGGTTTAAGTTAAGAGAATCTAGGCGATCTTGATTAATCTTAGGGGGATGTAAAAATGGAACACTAGGGTATAATATTTTCGAACGGATTAATTGGCGATAAAACTTAGGAACTAATAAGTTATTTCTCGAGCTCACTTCGAGCAAGTTTTGTCGTATAGCAGTATCCCTTAAAGAAACCTTCATACTAGGTCTGCCAATTATAACATCAGCGTTCGCCGTTATAACTTCTCCCGGACGTATAGGAATACCCGTTCTAAGCAAAGAGCTGCTTCCATAAGCATCCTTCGTATCTTCAGCATGTCGTGGAAACGACATGGAAACATTCTTCCCGGCTTGCTGCTGTTTTTGTATACTTTTTATCTTTGCTTTACTGGCCGTATTAACATCAACCGCCACGTTCTTGTTCTCGTAGCCATCATTAGAGTAACCGCTTGTTAAACGGTCTTTCCCAGTTTCTTGCAGAGGTATATAGACTGGTCGCTCAACAGTTCTAGTTTTAATCTGATTTACATTTGTTGTTGCTAAATTATTTTTCAGATTGCCTTGATTAAAAGATTGCCTGCTGTGATCTGTGCTATGCTTATGTGCAATATTTTTCTTAATTAAGTCCGCCATAACATTTAGCATTGGCCCAAATCTTTCTAAAGTCAAAGGTCCAATAATTTGCGAGACAGTCTGCCTTAATGGATTGGTTTTTATGTACGGCTCTGGATAGACATCAACATTTTCAGATTCCGATAAACTAAGATCTTCGTCAATTTGAGAATGCATCTGAATGTGTTCAGTCGATTTTACTGAGGTTTCATTATTTTTTAAAGTTTTTGTTGTAGCGATAACTTTAAGCTTTTGACCATGGCTAATTTTGTCGACACTGATCGGAGAATTTTTAATACCGTTTACTAAATTAAAGTTCAGTTTTGAATGAATGTCTTCTAAATCAGATTTTTGACTTGTGTCCAATTTGTTCATGGTTTTCACAGCGGTTATTTGCAGGGTTTGGCCATCTAACAGAGTTGCCATCGTCACAATAACATTGCGATCATTTTTTCCCTTTTTCCGCATGAGTTCTGTGCTAAACATAGAGACTAATTCTGGCTTAAGCAACGAACTAGCCACCGTGTTAGTGACGATATTTTCTATTACTTGAGTGTGAAGCTTGGCATCGACATGCTCGTGCTTAGTGAGTACTGTGATATCATTTTCATTTTCATACACCGTTATGGGAGTCGGATCTTGCAAAATAGTTCTGGAACCATTTATGCTGTTATTTAACAAAGTGGTATAAAAAGTTAACGTAGTTAAGAAAGTTTTTGTGGCATATATGTGTACAGCGCTGTTCTGTTCTTCTGGACATATCAATGCAGTGGGGAAATCAGTATTCAGGTCTTCATTTGGTAAAAATCCAGATTTCTTACTATAACTATTAATAAGCTTTATTTTAGGAAATGTAGGAATGATTGGTGTTGAAAGAGACTCTGTCATATGTATCTGAGTAAGAATATCTTCACTGGTGAAACCATTTATCTGTTCATCGGTTACTCTTTTCGTTGAAAAGATTTTACTGATATAAGTGTTTGTAAATTGGGAGGGCGAAGCTTCCTTTGAAGGATACAGAAAAGCAATGTAATTATGTGGTCCACTGATTGTATTCGTAAAGGTAGTTTTCGATGTGATTACTATGGGCATCTGTTGTGCCTTATCCTTTGAAAGTGTGTTCAAAAAGTGTAATGAAGTTGGTAATATTCCTACAGCTAACTCGGGCGTCTAAACAAGATTAGGAAAATAAAAATAAATATATATATAAATAATTTATATACTTAATTCAATTATGCCACTCAAATACTTACTATTGAGAAAGTTAAATCTGTTACCAATTGGGAGCTGTCAAGCAAGTAATTTCGTTCTTCTGTATGGCTATTTGATATAACCGTTTTCTTATTTTCCACACTGGTACTTCCATTCTCAACATAAGTCGTGCGATATGTGTAGGTGGTGAGGCATATTTTTGTAATGATTTGATTATCATTGATAGGTATAGTAAATTTGTCCTATGACATTAAAAGATATTAATATGATTGATATGATATAATATAATTGGTGATGATTTGTTACCTTACCTGTTTCTCTAGAGGCATCGTCAAAATCATCTGGTTTTTTAGTGTACTTGGAGCAAGAGTAAGAGGCTTATGATGAGATTGCGTTGCAGATATCGTACGGCTTCGAATACTTGATAATATCTGCGATGTTATCCCTTCTTGTTCTACATACTTTCCTTTTTCACTTGCAATTATCAATTCAACTCCATTTGACATTACGTGAGTAGCCAGATTATACCTCGCCTCATCTAATGTCTTCTCCGATACAGAGCCGTCTAATATGTCGACTCGATTTTCATAGCTTACTATGTTCCTAGCATCAATCGTTTCAGAGCTGATGTTTTTTTTTAATTGCGTAATGTTTTTTTTATGTATGTTCCCTAAATTTATTCCAAAACATGTTTCATTAAAAGCTTTTACTACGGAAGTCTATATATCCATACTTGTATATACATATGTATATTTGTTAAATTACAGTAGGCTGTACAAATTTCCAAAGTTTGCAGACTTCAAGAATTTTACCTGTACCGAAATAGTATGTACCCCTAATAGAAACACTGATAATATTTGAGTACAGAATCAAAAACCTAATGCTAAACTATATAAAATTCGAGACCAAGAAAATATCTGTTTTAGGTAAATATAAGTACATGGCGAGGTATTTGTTAGTAAATTTATCTTTATTAAGTCAAAATAATTTTATTTGCAATGAAGTGTATAAATATTTAAAAAGCAAACTAGCTAGTATGTAAATTTCATTTCATGGATTATTACATATGTACGTAAAAGCAGTAATAATCTCTATATATATATATATATATTTATATATATATATATATATGTACATACTCTGAAAATAATATTAATATAGCCATTAAGATAATCTGATATAGTACATATGTTTGTATGTGTGTATGTACGTACAGGTACATTTATGTATATATACTATCATTCTCATATGTACAGTAAACATAGTTTGTGGCTAAAATTAAAACTATACTATTTCATGTAAATGTTTATATTTATTTTATTTATATTTATATTTCCATACAATATATGTATATTTTAATTGTGTGATAATTGGCAAAAACTACCTCCTAAACTAATGGCTTATTTCATACATTTTATCAACAATTAACAATCTTCAAAAGGTGTAATTTTTTGCAGTTGCCCTGTCTTTGACTCTAGAACAGAAGGAAGCCAGACAAAATTGTATTCCTAAAATAAGATTAGAATTTGGAAAAACCTCTTAGACCAAGACACCAAGTTCAATAAAAATTTTCAGGTCTTTTACTTGTTCTATGTACATATAAACAGTATAATAATATTTATGCTTAGCATTGCAATTCATATTTTTTTCATTTTATCGTAAGTCTAGACACAAAATTTACAAAAATAAGAAAACAAAAATGTATTAAAGTATTTACATTTTCTTATATACGAGTATTTAGGCAATCAATGTTATACATAAAGGCTGTCTAATATTTTTGTGGGTATAACTGAATAATTAGTAAGTCGACTGGATGAGATTGTCACAGTAATATCAAAAGTTTTGGTAGTAACTCGGGTGAAGGTAGAGTGCGTCTGTATTTCGTGTTGGTTGTTTTGTACACGATCAACTACGTATGTAAAAATGCGTGTAATTACTTCCGTGCTTGTTGTGGTAAGGCTCGATAGGTCATACACGGCCTGCAAGTTCCTTTCTTCTGGATGAGTTAATATAATTGACTGGACCTGATCATGATTTTCTTGTTGATTTCCCAGTGATATATCGTCTTTATGTTTGGTTAACATGTTTTCTTTCTGTGATTTTCCATGCCTAACGGTAGTCAGTGAAACATCACCTAGAACGATCTGGGATTTGCCTGTTTTTTCAAAGGCAGGTGTTTGTTTATCTGGTATTCTACGCTTCAATATTACAACCCGATAATTCTTTGGATACATAGACTGGGTTGAATGCGACTGTGGAAGAGGAGGACTGCCCTTTGCATTTGTTGTTTTATTGACTAGTGATTGCAATTCTTCCAATGGTTTACGGCGAACAAGTACCTTTCGTAAATAGCGATTTGTTACATTTTTAAATGTACCAGAATCAATGATAGATGAGCTGTTATGAGCTTCACGTCTTGCTCTATGATTATTCCTTTTTATCCTATCTAAGAAAATTAAAATGGAAGTGAGTTTCTGAGGATGAACTATGACCGAATCTAGGTTTGTGACCTGCGACTGTAGCGGGATTAGCTCAGTGAGGTCCTTTAGGCTAAAAAATTAAACGTACTACTGTTATCAATCGCCATAAAATCTGTTGTCGACGCCAGAATCATGGACTGGCTGGAAGATTTCGAGTACCAAAGGTCTACATCACCTACAATGCTCTCTAGTGAAGTAGTTCGACCGCTTAAATCGTCACCAAAAACCTCTGTTGAGCCAGTCCCATGATATACATCCAGCAATGTGTCGATATTGTTTTTATCGAGCTGTGGGTGATCTTTTTTTGGTGATAAAAATAATAAGACATTTTGACTCTCTTCAGTGTCATACATATCCATATCATTAACTTTCTTCTCTCCCAAACTAACCGTTTGTAGTATTTGTGAATGGGCTTGTCTCTTTTGCAAGGCAGCGGAATGATCGTAGCCATTCTGCACGGTTGACAATACAGTACTAAATTCTCCAGGCCTACGGCCCGATACGTAAAGTGTCACTACGCTAGTGTCCTCTAGCGGGCTATCCACTTTCTGCTGCTTACTTCGTTTGTGTCCCTTGCTTGTCTTTCGAGACTTCTTGCGATTGGTTTTCGTAGTCTGTATTTCACTGTTCATTGTAACAATCGAATCGTCAATATTTCCCAGTGCATCAACTCGTATTGTCGCTGTCCTGGCAGCATCGTCCAAGTCCTGCAGATTCTCACTCAAAAATAATTGGGGCGACTGAGTATGGGATAACCCCTGGGGCAACGAAAATGGCTCTTGTTGTTGCTGAAGAAGCAACTGCTGTAACAATAAACTATTTACCTGTGCTACAGGTCCAATTGATTGTACATTTTGAGGAAGTATAGGAGTGTTCACTATAGTATCTACACTGTATTCCGTAGCTGTTATAGTTTGTGCGGTAGTATCGTAGACAGTAGTCAGAATTTTTTTCCCCTGAAATGTCAGTGGGAGTATAGTAGACTTTCCATCGAAGATTGTAGTTACATATGTGGAGGTGTGAGTGCGGTACTCGGTGACTGGCTCAACTGATGTAGACACTATGGCTGATATCGCACTTTGTTGCTGTCCAAGCGCACCAATTAAGGGATTGGCCGGCAAATTAAGATTGCCCAAGAGCAGCTGGGAAAGCAATATGTTGGCGAGAGGAGCGTTAGCAGATATTTGAGGTTGTAATGTCGAAACAAGATGCTCTACAGAGTACACCGTAGACGGAAGTATATGTGAGAAGGATGTCTTTCGCCCGCGGATAGTGGTTGGTGTAAAAGTGACTGTTGTTGTTAGAGAATCATGCAACAGATATCTTGTCAGCTCTGTAACTCCTGCATTGTTAATACTGGATTCTTCTCTCGTAAGATATGTTGCCGGCTGGCCGTTTTTTCCCAATATCTCTGTGTATTGATTTGGTCCTAGCACCTCGGTGCTGGTTTTCGCAGTCACTATATTCTTATATTCTGTTATTTGCCCATTTATAACAGGCACCGTGACCTCGGCTGGTATAAGATGAGTAACCGTGATAGTTTGACTACCCAGTTCTATTGATTGCAAATCAGGAACATATTCATTTCTATTTCGGCCACGCATAGATCCTCTTCCTCTGTTCAAACCATTTGAGTTTCCACTTCTGGATCGGGACGTACCCACTAAGCGTCCGTTGTCAGCATTATTGTTGACATTATGTGCTGTACCACTGTAGCTCTTCAGTCTACGACTGCTGCCAGTTCCAGTTCCAGTACCTAAAGTGCGTCTTATAGAAGGACTTCCGGTTGATTGTTGACGTCGAAAATTTGATGGTGTACCTGTACCTGAACGTTTAGCTCCTCCGTTTGAAGTTGCATCTTTCTCCCTTAGAGTAAACTGGGTGCGCGGCGTAGTGGGTCTTGTTGGACGAATAGTTCGATGATTTGCCACAGCGGTGGAACTGGGCTGTGCTTTCTGACTATGCGCCTGTTGGCCACGTAGCGAAGGATACCTAGATCCGAATCGAGAATTGGTTTTACCGCGGGAACTGGCTGTGGTTTCATTTAGATCGTCATTATTCGAAGTGCTTGGATCTTCTAGTGGAGACATCGTTGACAAGTTTGGTCGCCGAAATCGAAATCGGCTCCTATTGAAAGCATCTGCTTGCCGTCGCACACGGGTAAGAATTTTACTCTTTGGCGATTTAGAATTTGACCGTCTGCTTCGATTTACCTCGTCTAATGCGTCATCTTCCCCATCATCTTCGGCATCGGCATCATCATCATCATCGTATTCAGAATTATTTTCGGATTCATTTTCGTTTTTCTTTGTTTCTTTCTGAAGTTCATCTCTAAGCTGTGTCTGGAAAAGCCCACGTGGTGGAAAGAGGCTGTTTTGGGGCCTGGAACGTGACTGAAGGTTAGAAATTGTTGGCCTCTGAAAACTGCGAGTTCGGGGCTTTGCAGTTGTTGTAGTGGTAGTGGTTGTAGATGTTGTCTTTGCTCGGGCTGACAATGGATTTCTTCTAAGTGAAATGGCAGGAGAGCTATTAACACTCGAACGTGGGACAGGTGTAAACCCACTTGGCCTATTAATAGGTCGACGGAGCCGCAACAATGGGTTCTGATTGCGTCTTGTGCTTTCTTCTTCTGCGTCAGTATTCTGTACCAATTCGTCAGTGGAATTCGCCTCATCTTCAATACTGCTATCTGAACTCAATTCTTTTGATACTGTTTTCGTTGACGCTGTCCGCTCACTCGTTGGTGATCCTGAAACAGTTGGCTTTACGCGAAATTTGGAATTTCCAACAAGTATTCCGGAAGCACGAAAACCTGGGCTATTAGATGGACGATAGGAAGCATTTATGTTTTGTTTTCTGCTAGTTACAGTTTGTGTAGTACGTGAAGAAGATGCAAATCGATTTCTGGGGGGTGCGAATGCAACATTTGACTGGGGGCTGACGCCCAGTTCGTTTAGTGCAGAGCTGCTCGATGCCTTTATCGGCCGGCCAAAAGTGCGCCTCGTCGACTGTGGGAATCCCAATTCATTTTGATTTATTGGTGCGTTTGAAATAACGCCTCGTCTTGATGAGCTATATCTGCCGGATGTTTTGAGGGCAGGAGTTGCCGTAATGGTTGGTGTTATATCTGACCTTGTTATAATAGTAGCACTACTTGGACTTAATGTTTTTTGTTTAGGCGCAAAAGTAGGCCTGTTCCGGGATGCAAATGGTCTTATCACTGGGGCAAAAGTGCGCTTTGATGTTTGAGATGGGTCCAAAGCTTTTGAGCCATTTTCATCATCGGTTGCTCCTGTTGTAGTTTGCTCGTCTTCTTGCTCGGTACTAGAATCTGCACGGACATTTAAATTTATCGTTTGTGTTGGCATAACCGAGACTATGACAGATACAGATGTCGGCAACAGCGCTGCATCTTCAGTTTTCTTCTCAAAGATAAAACTAGACGTACTTTCAATAATCTGAGCATACCGATTGTCTATTACAGTTCCAATGACCTTAGACTGGTATAAAGTAGTTGTACCGTTTCCGATTCGTGTACCTTCAATAAGCCGTACCAGACCAGTCTTAAATGGCCTAGAGCTAGAGCCTAGGTTTTCGTCATTTGATATCATCATAGCTAAACTAGACTTTTTCATTTCATCAACATGCAAACTTGAGGTACTACTTGTGATTTCTATTTCAATTCCCTCGCTGTCATGCTTTGATGCCACTTCAGTTGTAAAATACAATGTACTTACTTCGTCCGCATCCACAATATGTTTATAGTCAAACAAGACCAATTCGGATGGTCTGTTTATTATATTATTTCGACTTTCTGTCAAGAGTTCGCTGGGCTGGGGCTGGGTCATTGCTGATGTTTTCAATATTGAGATATCTACAGTCGATGTGTTAACATCCGTCGGTGTCACCACATTAGTCACGGTTTCGAAGCGCGAGCTTGTAATTGTCTCATTAACTTCATATGATGTTGTATAGTACGTATATGTGGTGTAATAAGTGGTAAGGTCAGAACGGAAGCTCGAATCAATCAACCCGGAAGTAACTATACTAGGTCTTTCTGTATCAGTTATCAGTTGATGGATACCATCGTCGCTTGGATCTGTGGAGCTATAAGAATTGGCTGCTGCCGTCCGTAATGTTTCATCCTCAGGAACTGATTTGATCCCATGATTTGTCGGTTCAATTACATTTGATAATGTTTCTTCTCTGCTTAGTGTAGTAATCTCACCATCTTTAGCTAACTTAGTCCAGTAGGTAAATGTAGTAAAATAAGTAACAGGGAAGGTTGCTTCTTCTGCACTCAACATTTTTGTAGGCTTTAGCGTTTCAGTTGCAACGTTAGTAACTGTTTCAAGGCGACTGATAACGTTTATTTCATCACCGACATACATAGTTGTGTAGAAGGTAAACGTCGTAAAGCTTGTTTGAAGAAGAAGAGTAGCTGATGGTATTATCTCATCGGTGTTACTTTCCGAACTCACTTGGTCGTCAGCCGGATCTTTTTGGTTTAAAATGACTTCCTGATTTCCATTGACGCTAATTGAACGCACATCCATGAATAAGGTCACATGTTCTTCCTTTTCGACTCGATCTTCAACTTGTTTAAATTTAACCTGATTTAACCTTTTCGTTTGCAAGTTCTGGCCAGTGCTTTCAGTATCTAAGTATGTTGGAGTATCTGATACGGTAAGGTAATTATTTAACGAATTTGTGGTTATATAATTTGTCACGACCTCAGTTCGCGACATTACATCAGTGTCATTATCGGCGAATATCGATGTATAATAAGTGTAGGTAGTAAATAAGGTGTTAGTATACTTAGTGTCATTAAGATATTCAGTTATCTGTTTATTATTCATATCATTATTTTCATCAACTACACTTATTTCTTCCCTTTCTGTATGCAACAAACTTACAATCTCTTGCGGAATTGTATACTTGGAAGCCAAAGCTGAAACTTTACTTTCCGATAGTTGGAACATACTTGCACCAGTATTCAATCCAATCTCCCCAATCGAAGAATCGATAGCATCGGTTGGTTTGGTTAGCTGATCTACGTCAGTACCAGCTGTAGCTGTAGAGGAAATAAGATTGGTCACAATCTCCGTATGGCTTGATACAGTAGTGGAAGTGCCTTGGAAGAAAGTTGTCAGGTATGTATAGGTTGTGTACAGAGTCTTATAAATTAAATCAACCTCATTAGAACCATTATCAATATCGTAATCATCATCTTCACTGTCATATTCATTTTCAGTCGTTACATCGAAAGCCTCCGTTTCATGAACTGTGGATTCCTCTATCTTATTTGATATCTCTGTTGATATTAGTTCTGTATGTGTATCTGCTGTTGGATCTTCAATAACTACGCTCGAAATATACATTTCGGGCTTTTCCAGCTGCTGTACCTGTGTAGCCTGTATACAATAGTATTTAGTGGTCTGAACAATATCGTATGCGGAGAGTGGGTTTTCATCGCTTGATGGACCTGATGAATCTTCTTTTCCAGTGTTTAGAGATCCCAATGACTTTGGCAATTGTGTTAGGAACACTTGAGATGTTGTGTGATCACATGTTTCTGTGATATTGTTGTTTTTATCATTTTCTGTCAGGGGTGGTAAAGGCTCAGTAAGTGGTTCAAGGCTATCATACAAATCTTCGGTCAAGTTTTCAGTCGCTGCGTTGGTTGTTGGACTATCTTCTTGTTCTTCTTCAGTTGGCGCAGTTGATACGTCTGCTTCTTCAGAATTGCTGTCACTGCCTTCAGTAATTGTTTCGTAATCGATTTGATCTGTTGATAACTGAATTGAAGGTGATACTCCTGTATGATCTACAAAGTTGGCAAATGGATCGTCATCAATAAAAACGGTTGTGGCTCCTCCATGTACTTGAATGCTTGATTCATTTAGAATTGTATCATCGCTGTTTACTCTGATTGTGCTCTGTGCTGTGTCTGTGCTTTTATTATCAGCTACGGATTCTAATAGATCGCCAGTAGGAAGTAGGTCAGAAGGCAATCTTTCTGTTGTTTTAGATTGACTTGTCGTACCGTAATTTAGATTTTGTGCTATGTTTATTTCTGGAGTCGAATACTGATTTAAATTGTTCGTCTCATTAACTATATTTGATGAATCCGATCGGGTTCTTGTGTCTATATCAAAATTCCATTGATTAATGACAGTGGATAAAATCGGAATTTTTTCTGATATCATTGCAGCGGAAACGGAAACATTGGAAGACTCGGTTCTTAAAGTCGGCTTTCCTTTAATAGAAGTAACATGGCCATAGTTTTGACTGCTTTGAATAGTGCTCGGTGAGAAAACAATAACGCTATCACCGACAATCGTTGTAAAATCCGCAAAACCGTAGTAGGTTACTGTCGCCAGCATTCGTTTTGTAGCTGTCAGAGCTGGGGATTTCGAAATAGAATCTATCTTTGCCCCACTATGTTGTTCCTGTTGATAGTAAGCTTTCGGAGACCGCCCATCATCCATACTGTCTGCCGTAGACTCTGATGAATCTGAATCTCTATCAGTTTTTTTAACTGCCTCGATTGGTTGGAAAACACTATGTTGAGAATAATTTTTAACCGTGATGGTTGGCAAATATCCACCAGACAAACCATTCTGAGCAGAAACGTTTTTTTCTCTGCCCTCAGCTTTTATGTCAGATTGCAATATTACTGAATTGCTAGATTTTTGTATCAATTGCAAAGAAGAGGAAGAGATACTGTCTAGATACGAGGCGGTTCCTATTGTTTTCAACACTGTACCTCTTGTATTTTGTAGGTTCACAAAGTCTGTGTTTCCTACAAATTCACCCCGATGAACACCTATATTATCGTCAATGTCCTGCCAGTCTGGGGCATCAGCATTAAATAGATCGTTGTGATTCTGCAGAAACGAACGGGTTTGTAAATAATCACCACCACCACCCACCCAACTTGTAACAACAGAAGGAACGACACGGTCGCTTTCATAGAGAACTCTTGAACTTTTTTTTAAGTACTGGGCATAGATGCGACCATTATTTAATGTAGTACCCACAACCTGGGTGGCGAATTCGGTTGTAGTTCCATCCTGAATAAATGTTCGCGCTGTTGAAGTCAACAGTCCAACCTCTGGACGCACGGTCAAGAACCGTCCATGACTATCCCCCACTCTCCCAGCCCCATTATTCACCAAGAGCACAGTAGTAACATCTAATTCCAAAAATAAATATATATATATATATGTTGATATATATATGTAGGTACAATGATTGGGTGAAAGAAATGCGTCAAATTCATGTTCAGTAACAGTAAGAGTAAGAGAGAGGATCGATGTAACCAAATATTTACATTATAAGGAATATAAATATACATTTAAATTTACATTTACGTATGTAATCATTTGGTGCAGATAAGAATTGAAAAGTTAAGTAATTAGTTCATATTTCCAGAATGTACAGCCCAAAAAGATGGTGAAATCATATACATAGAAAGATATAAAGAAAAGGAATAAGAAATGTGAGTAAATATTTTTTCATTAGATAACACATATGCAGATAAATCTACGCTTATTTAAATTGTGAATATTGTCCTAATCCAAATTTGGTTTACAACAGTAGAATCATAATTAAGTAGAGTTTTGTAGAGATCTAACAATTATGTACGAGTAATTTTCCCAATAACTTTGAGCTTTTGAGCACCAGTCCTTTTGCTCAGCATGTTAGGTACTAAAAAATCTTACCATCAGCGCCTATTACCGGCAATGTTGGGGTTGGATTCACTACGTAAGGTTCATCTGAAATTATAGGTTTTCAGACTAAATTAAATCACATAGTTGCTTCATTTTATAATATCTGTAATTATCCTATTGATATAATTAAAACAATATCAATGCTAAACGGGACTTAAATGTGAGACGCATAAATATGTACATATTTATGTCTGTACGTAGCTTTAACCAACAATATGATTATATCCAAAAGCTCTATCAAATAGTGGCAGCGCGAACAGGTTAAAATACACCTAAACTAGTTTTGTTTTTTTTTCGTTGTATATTTAATAAAGCCTATTGGTAAAAATAAATAAATAAATGTGTATAAATATGTATGTATGTATGTACATACATATGTACATATATGCATGGCTTTCAAAAATAAATATGTACATAATACAAACAAATACAAAAGATAGCCAGGGGCATAGCAGAAAAAAAACATAATGGTCAGAAAGAAGAAATCAAGTGTATTATCTGTAAATGGAATGGAGCAGTTTTCTATCTGGCTTTCGGTCAGTTGATGCTTGCGTGAATCGAATGAGATATATATGTATGTAAATGTAAATATGGAGAGATGTATTTATGTAAGCATGTATATGGATGCATACATACATACTTGTACATGTGTATTCGACACTGCTTCAGACGGTAAAAAAAAGAAAGTGGTAGAAAAACTGTTAATGTATGTATGTGTGAAAGCCGCAATGATGTCAAACCGACCCATCTCCCTTTACCACCAGTCTCCCATCTTAATTTTAAATCAACTTTCAGCAGTGCCACTACTACTATTTCGCGGGCATAAGGCCAACAGGTATTTTTAAAAGCTTTTACTGATAGTCACATATGCACATATGTTATGTATGTGTGGTACATTCAGCAGGCGAAGACCTGCATACTTTGCACCATACATGCCAACAACATCACATCCGCATTTAGCTTTAAGAGGATGCAATTGATCACAGAACTAGTTTTGAAGTAAAAGTCACCCACTATTCGTATGGCGCTAAGCCAATTCTTAATGTACATTATTATATTTTCGCTGAATCCAACAAAGCATTTTAAATTGATTTTTTTGGGCGCTTTTAAATGTGAAAGTTGACAGAGAATATATAGCGTTGATCAGTTATGTAGCTCACTTAATTTTCTTCTTAACTGTAGTTAACTACTCGGTATTGTTTGGAAGAGACATTAACGACTCTATAAAGTATATGTACAACCATACATTCATACATATGTATGTATGTATGTATATGCGTATATCTGAGACTATACTCGTGGGAGTTAGCGCAACTGATTATCACACACAAAACTTTAGCGAACGAAATTTGATTTTTGTCTGACTCACCAACAGATTGGGCAGCTCCAAATTGTACCATTGACAACAAAAACGTGGCTAACAAAATTATGCTCAATATTTTATCTTTTGATAAGATGCAAAATGTCTGACATATGGAAAAAAGACCTTCTTCACGTTGCTTCGCGTACATGTTGGTGTTGCAGTATTGTTGCGATATGTTGAAGTTATCCTCGAAATGTTTGATCCTCCGTGTTATACGTGGTTGAAGCATTTTTAACTCCCTTAAAACAAAGCAGACAAGGAAATACACACTGATGAGTTCAATACACACAGATATGCATGTTTGCAACGGCACAAAGTTGACAGTTGCATCTTTAATTCGTCGTTTTATACTCTAATATAGCATTAATATGTCATTTGAGCACATATATATATGTATGTACATTATTATTATTTTCCATTTTTTTTTTAGTTTTTTGTTTTAAAACAGTATTTAAAAATATTAATCGATCGTTAGAGTTGTTTTTTACGGCCCACTGCAACAAGTTATTGAGCTTTAGTTCCGTGTATAATCAATTGTGTACATATATACTTGTAATATACGTGTAGGTATATATGTAAACCGCTTACTCTTTCAAGGAACACGCACGACCATTCATGCGAACGAAAGCCAGGCAACTAAAGTGGCCACCATAACCACAGCGCTCGTGGCTCAAATCCAACCACGAAGAGCTGGAGCGAGTGGTACGATCGCATTTACAAAGGTTGTTTGGCTAGTTTAGACAGGTCAACCCAAGCAGCTCAAATTCAATTCCTACCAGCTCCACAGCTTTTAATATGAAAGAGCTTGCAGCCCGTCAACTTGGACTTGCTGGCAGTGATCAAATCATGAAAAAACTGAACAGGTAGATGACATAAATTGTCTTCAATTCATTATTAATCGAATTGTTCGTATCCGTCGAACAATACCTCTAAAGGATTCGCAGCGTCGTTGAGTCTTTACGAGACTCGCTGAGACTTTAAATCTAAATAAACTCTACACTATTTAACAAAGTTTTCAAAGTCTGGGTCGGATTTATAGCTGCATTTGTCAGCTTTTCAGAACTGCAAAGTACAATACAAGTTCAATACAAAAAACTTAAGTTATTTTAAAAGTAGAAGCACTACCTCTGGAAAAAAAATGACAAATTTTAAAAAGTTCTTAATAAAAAAAAACCCGAAAAAAAAACATAATTCTTAAAAAAAATTAAATCTCAAAATCTGTTGGAAAAAGTCATTTTGGGCCACAGCGGAAATGTCGTGTTGTCAGTGTAATTAAAAGAAAAAATATTACCTCATACTAAACTTACTAACATACTCGTACATACAATAAAACTGTTGTGTAGTTTTACCATTTACCTTTCCATATTTCGATTTATATGCTGACGAATCAGAGAATTTGCTCAAGCTACATGAGAAATTCGCCTTTCCCGTAGACCTTGTAGCGTCCCAGATGTTTGTTACTACTGAGACAGATGGAAAAACGGACTACGAAAGAACAACCAAATTATACACAAGGACCAAATTATACACAAATAAACTATGAAATAAATTCATAACGATTTTATTCATTCAATCGAAGCGTATCTAAATCCATTCAATCATCTATTACTAATGCTTATTATAAAACGAATAGAATTATCTGGTAATGTGCAATTTCCGGCCGAAATCAGAGGTAGTATATATTACACACTATAAATATATATAGCATCGCCGTGCACAGTTTCACAACTTCGAATATAAGAACAAATTCTTAATGAATGAAGATGAAAGTATGACCAAAAAGTAGTTTAAAAATAATTTCCTACTACGAACACAACTATAATTAGTCACCTATATAATAAATGTATTCCTATTTTAATTTTTGTATTCAAACACAAGTATTTACAAAGAGGTAAGATTAACTATTCAGATTTGTACAATTTCTTATGCGAATGGACTTAAACGTTACTGTTCTACAGAAGGGGTAGATGGAGGTTGTTGTATATTATGAGCATTATTATCCGACGAATCAAAAAATCCTAAGAAGGTGTTGTGTTGCGTATCAAGGCTTTGCTCAGCGCCTAAGCTAACATATGTGGGTTGCCCTCCTTCCCAATCAGTTGATTCGTGGGGCTCGTATACTTCTGTTATAGGTGGCCAGTTATCTTTTGTGGTAATATTATACTCCAGGCGCATATGTTGTTGCTTCGATGTAGTCCAGCTTTGGTCGCGCCGCACTTGATATTTTTTGAATACTAGGTATTCTACAAGAAAAGACTCCACAAACAAATGAATAACAAAAGCTGCAGCTCCGTAAATAAGCATAACATATCGAAAACTCATAACTGGTGGCACAATCAGCTGAAAAAAATTGGCTACCCACTCGCTTGGGTAAACAACCAAATAGACTATGATGCAACAGTTTAAAATAAATGTTAAGCACAGTGGCCAATTGGTCCATAAGGGTTTCCGATAAGGAGCACCCTTCGAAAATACAAAAGCCAGTATAATATACTGGAAACTGGATATTGCAAACATGGTGTAGTTCTCATAGCAACCTAGGTGATCCTCATCTGATGGTTGAAACGGCTGAAACCAAGGCTGTTGCTGCAGCTGAAACCAACCTAGATCATCGGGGTAATATTTAAATATCATTTTAAGCCTAGAATAAGAGTTTATATTACTCACCAGCTACCTGGAACACAGTCACCACGACCAGATGCAATAAGAGCGACGCCAATGGCGTGGGGGATATCAGGGAACTAAGTGGTACCTGCTTTACAAGGTGGCCATCAAAAGCTTCAGTTTTACCAAAGAAAAAGGCAAATATTGATATCAGGCCTAGGTCAACATAAAGATATTGTTTGTCTGTTAGATTCGAGTCGATCGAGTACAGGATCATCACTGATATAAACTGTACCAGCGAATATGCTGCCATATATTTAAAAATGCCAAACGATGTGACCAATGCAGCGCGACCCTCCTTTATAACATTTGGAACAGCCGCAATCGTGGGATTACGCGAAGTGAACGGCGAGGCAATGGACGACTCGGTCTCACTTAACGAAATACCAGCATGTGCCACCTTTAGTGCACCGCAATCATTGGCACCATCGCCGCACATGGCCACGCAGTAGTCTAATTTTTGAAGTTCCATAACCAGTGCCTGCTTTTGCTCGGGTGACATACGGGCGTAAATAGCTCCACGCGTTAAATGGATTCCCAGTTCCTCTGGAAACTGGTCCTTCACAATTTGCCACGTTTTTCCATCCATTGCAAATATATAATGGCGCCGCCAGTTATTGTCTTGTGTGAATTCCGTTCCGAGCTCCAAGTCAACATCTATAGCTTCGTTGTGAGTCCACGTATCCACGGTCTTTACACTAGCCAAGCTCTCACTGTTGGGAAAAATGCTTTCGGCATAGCTAGTGTTTGACCCATTAGCTAACGAATTTGTAGACATCAGCCGGTAAAGGGTTGGAGGACAATTGCCAGTAAAGTTACCCTCTTGTGTTACAGTGTTGCCATTGCAATTCAATTTCCATTGAGATGACGCACAGTTCTTGCTTCCCAAGTCCAAGGTGTACTGAAGTTTGTATTGCCTATGGCGATATTGTTCGGACGTGCTTTTCGAATCACCTGGACTAGCATGACTACTGTGAGCATGTGCCTGTGTGATCGCAACCACATCAACTGGATCGGCGTGCACCGTAATTACCGCCTGTGTAGGAGACACTATACCACAGTCCCTTGCAACACTCGTAGCAGTTAAAATATTATCTCCAGTCACCATTATCGTCCTTATCTTGGCTGCGTTTAGTGCATGGATTACTGTTGTAGTATCGGGCTTGAGTCGGTTCTCTAGGATAACAAAACCAAGAAACTCCAGATTAAGTTCAACTTCCTCACGGGAAAATCGCTGCACTTTTGTATAATTAATTTTGGGGGCGAGGGCCTTGAATGCCAGGGCTATAATTCGGTATCCCTTTTTGGCAAACGTCGACAACTGTTGGGAATAGTTATCTGGTAGGCTCTGTGGTCTGCACAGCTGTTGTAACATTTCCGGAGAGCCTTTACAGTATACATTAAATCCTTGTGAACTGAGACAACGAGTGATAACCGACATTCTCTGAAGACTTGAGGTAAATGGAAATTCGCGTACAATCCCATGATCAAAGCTTTTCTGGGTCTGCGACAGTCCAACATTAGCCAACAAATCATCCACTGATGATTGCCGTCGAAACCCAGTTTTAGTATGTGATGATGTATCGGGGGAAAAGTCTTTTGGTTGGCGCAGTATGGTTGGATAAATGAGGCCATATTTCTCATTATCCGGTATATCTTTAGAATCCTCAAGTATCCACCCTGTCGACTGGAACATTTTAAGATCCAGTGGGTCACCCATCATCGTACCATTCAGTACAGTAATAGAGTGACACGTTACCATGCCAAAAAGAAAGTGATCATATGGCAGACGATTCACGTTCTTCAAGGGTATTTGAAATTGGTTAGTGGATGACTTAGGGACCACGCCCCACATATCCAGCCCATCCTCCGTTAAGGTACCAGTCTGAAATTAGTAAACGAGATATAGGTTAGGTTAGGTTAAAACTCCCTACTCCTCTATTTAGCAGGTGATTTTTAAGGTATTGCAGTGTATACATATGAAGACATAAGATATGAAATTTTGCATTAAATTTATGGCAAACCTTATCAAAGCAACAGCAATTAATACTTCCTGCCACGTTAATAGACCGTGGAGAGATACAGAAGATATCGTTAGCCTTCAAACGCTTCTGTGCATAAAAGCGACCAACAGTCATCGCAGCTGGGAGTGCGGGAGGTACAACAATAGTAATTAGGTCCAGAGATTCAACTGCTATTTTTACCGGATCCGTTCCCCGCATTATCTGAAAATATTTTAAAAATTATTAGAAATAATACAATTATACAAGAATATTAATATATGCTATATGTACCTTTGTTATTAGTGTGTATATAAATCCAACACAAGCAATTAATGCTAGGAACTGAATAAATTTATATGAATCTTGTTCAAACTTATAGTCCACAGGTGGAGGATAAAGAATGGATCGTATTAGTTCTCCTTTTGCCGTTATGTTGCCGGTGTTAATCACGAATGCTAACACTTTCTTTGATCCAATATACCGCGTCTGAATAACCTTTGTTCCACAAAACAGTATATGCCTGGCATGTTCTTTCTTGTCGAAAATCACATCACGTTTCGCAGGCAACGGAGTTTTTGTTACCGGTACACTCTCGCCCGTTAGCATTGATTCATCTAGAATACAGTTGCCTGATAATAATACTGCATCACACTGCATTGTACATCCTGATGAAGGTATTTCAATTATATCACCAGGTACAAGAGTTTGGGTTGGAAACTCTTTGGAAACACCCTTAGCGTCCAAAACGAAAGCATTCCCAGTGTTGTGCACTGTTTTTTTAAGTACATCTTGATTCTAGGAGATAGGAATCACAGGAATTTGATAGTATTTCGGAAATGAATAAGAAAATAAAGCAGGTTTTAACGATGGATGTTTTCTGTACTTTCTTTATGATGGAGCAATCCAATTTGGATTCTTTGTTTCTGATTTATTTATATTTAATTATTTATTGTTCACATTGTTTTCTATCTACCCGGATTTTCTGTCTCTGCATTAATGGGATCGGAGATGCTTTCTAACAAAATATGAACATGATCAGGGAAGGTACTATGACTTATGCTTATACTATGACTTAGACTTATCTTACAATGAAATTATATTTCCAATGGAAATTTCGTTCGCATCACTTGCTCCAACAATAAATACAGAGTATACATATGTATGTATGTACATATGTACTTTTCCTTGTTCTTTTTCTTCCTGTCTGTAATTCTATAAACTTTGTTTTTTTTGTGAATTTGAAAAACGCTGATGATGATGTTGATGAGGATTATCCATTCACAGGGTAGACAGTTGCGAACACTGTTTTTTAGATCCTAGTCGTTTTAAGAACAGACGGACATTATACATACATTTGCTATTGTTTTCTCATTTTTAATAAATATGTAAATATATATTCATTTTTAATAAATATGTATGTACTTATAAGCTCTTGCTACTCTGTTTTATTTAAAAGACAATATGAAAATTGTAAAAATGTAAATAACAGGCTGGCTCACTTACCTTTTTCGTTTGCAAAATGGACATGGTTATTCCAAAGATTGACATTAAGAGGATAACACAAGCATAGTAGTAGTAATTGTAAGTAAACCAGAGGACAACCGAGAATATTTGAAACACATAGAAGGGGTTGAGCACTTCTAGGAAGAGTAACGTTTTGACATCTCGCAATGGCACAGTTATCTCATTTTCACCAAAAACTATGCGCCTGGATAGCTGCTCATGCACCGTTAGGCCACGTTGCTGGTGGTAGTATGAACAAGGAACATTAAGGTCAAGGCCATTCACTTTATTGAAGCAATTCAGTGTGTTGTCCCACGCATATACCAATTGCTTGCACCGGAATATCCGAATGGACGAATAATCTGGGTAAATAGAATTAACAAACACTTTTGTTTAATATCCACTGAGATGAATTATAACTTTGTAAATGAAATATGTCTGTATGATTATTAATTATTTGCATTAACTAATGCAATATAATATATAATTTCTTATGGTGCATTTTTAAATGTATTACTTCTGTATCATACCACATACTTTTGAACTGGGCTGATGTAAAATGCACTGAGATTTGCAAATTATTTTCATCGACTTCACCTTTTTTTTGATATCCTTTTACTAATAAGGACCTGGAATTAAAGAATATTTAAATAAAGAATTATTACAGCACCGAAAGTACAGTCCACTCAATAAATGTCGTGAAAATGTGCCCTCAACTTACTTCAGGTGATTTATATGTAGAACGCGAACGCTCTTCACATGATACAACTTGTGCTTGCCTTGATAGTCTTCTACTATCAATACCTGATCTGCCTCATCTAGAGGGCACTGACGGCAGGTGGCGAACAAGTACCAATGGCGCCACCAGTGTAGCACGAGTCGCAGTAGGCCTCCAGTTAGAACAATGCAGACCCAGCAAAGAATACTGCGCACATAACTGCGTCGATATCCGGATATGTTCATCTGGTCTTCCTGGTCTTGATTTAATAGACCATTGCATGGTTTTGGATCTAAGAAACAAAAAAACAAATAAACACGGTCTTTAATGCTTGCCTTGTGAAGTTTTCACTAGTTTCCACTGCCCACATTTATGACGTTATGTCGTTCACATTATTTTCTTTGTTATATTCCATACCTCTCAACACGTTGCAGTTCATCGTCAGTTTCGCCAACAATGTGACCGTGACAACAACAAAAACACAATAGTTCGAAGCCAATTTCAGCGTCTGCTACAATCCATAACTCTGATCTGTTTTGATCGATTTTTGTGAATCACAACATCTAGCTATTCAAATTAAGCGACTCTACCGATTCATTAAGAAGTACATACATATAACTGCACTAGGTTATGTACAATCACATATGTATGTATGCATATGCATATACGTATGCACATATGTATGTACGCACATACATATATAATACTTATAAGAAACCTCGTGGTCCCAGCTTCTTAAAGGCCTTTCTGAAAATTCTCTTGGAGCGTATGTAAATACATATGCACGTAAATGTGATAAGGTCACATAAAACAGCTGATTTAATATTTTAAAATTGTATATTTGTATGCACAATTTAGTTCAGCGGTCTAAAACCGGAATAAATTTTTGTATGCAAATGCAAATTTAACACCAATTTGACCCAAATATTAAAGAAGAAAATATAAAGACATTTACGTATTCACTTCGAGATTGGTAAAGCTACTCGAGGGACAGATCAAGACAGTTAGCTATTATAGTACCACGGTTTGCTATTAGCTACGGGAGTTAAAGGCGACACGCGTAATCGAAAAGCCAACAGCCAATATGTAGATAAAAACAAAATGATAAGAAGCACGAACGTCTCGGTTGCTATTGTTTGTTTGCCAAGAGAGTACGAGTTCGCCTGGCTTGTGGGCTTTCTCGATTCGTTTATTTGTTTATAGAGCTTTAATTATACATATGTATGTATGTATATGATTATGTGGGTTTTCACAGCCGTACGAGTGTTTTCTTGATACTGCTCAATAGCTTTGAGAGTGGGACAGCGCATTTATGAGCAGTTGTGTGCTGAACATAAAACAATAAACTTACACCGATGTTCAAAGTGTGTGAATTTAAGTTTTTTTTTAAGGATCGCAAGAAATACTATCGTTTTGTATGAAAACATTTATGTTTTCAATATTGTAGGTGGTCTCTATTAACCTTTTGTGTCCATTCCCTTATTCCTGCCCTGTAATCATTGCCAACAAATTAATATTTGATCATTCATCTTCACCAACACCACCACAGACCACATCAAGCGTGAATGAATACACAAGTACTGGACATTTATGCATGCATGTATGTACATGCATACATACATGCATTGATAAGCATTTGTGTATGACATTGACAAACACGCGTACGAATACTTTTTGTACAATTATACCAGTATAGTGTTTACATACATACATACCTACATTCATATGTATATACATATGTAAGTATGCAGAAATCTCCAAATAACGTTTAAATAGACATATGTATGTATGTACATAGTACCATTATTTTTTCATATACTCGTAAAAACTAAATGGCAGATTTCGAAGTCAAAAGTTTCTTGGGACATCATGTATGCAGTTGTTTCCTTACCAATACATACGTTCATATGTAGTCTTACATCGTTTTTGAGAACTAGGCGTCAAACAATACGGACGGATGGCCGGACGAACAAACAGACACACATACATACAGCTGTGCTCATGGAAATAGCAGTGCTGTACGTCACCTCCTTCAAAGTCGTTTTAGAGATATTTCTAGTCTTCCAAATTGAGCAAATGATACTTTTTTAGAAAGACTGGAATGTAAGCATTATAATCCTGAAGAAATTTCGTTGCATTTGCATTCCATCTTCTTGTTATACCCGGTACTCGAAGAGTAAAAGGGTATATTAGATTTGTGGGGATAACGGTTGTGTGTAACGCCCAGAAGGAGGCGTTTCCGACCCCATAAAGTATATATATTCTTGATCAGCATCAATAGCCGAGTCGATATAGCCATGTTTGTCTGTCCGTCTGTCCGTCCGTCCGTCTGTCCGTCTGTCCGTCTTCATTTGCGCCTATATCTCATAGACTATAAAAGCTACAATAACCAAGTTTTGTATCCAGTCTCCTGTGTGATCACACTACTCCAAATGTGTTGCAAAATTTCGCCCCGCCCCCTTCCGCCCCCACAAAGGACGAAAGTCTGTGGCATACACAATTTTGAAGAGAAAACTAAAAACGCAGAATCATAGAGAATGACCATTTCTATCAGAGTGTTGAATCTGGATCAGATCGGATCATTATTATAGCTACAATGAAGAAAACCATTTCGAAAGTCATCATTCCCTCTCGCTCTCTCTCACACGCGACCCCATCTGCTTTGCCCATTCGAATTTTTTGACGCCTAGTTCTCAGAGACTATAAGAGCTAGAGCAACCAAACTTTCTATCCAAGCTCCTGTGATACCAAACCCGGACGAGTTTGTTTCAAAATTTTGCCACGCCCCTTTCCGCCCCCACAAAAGACGAAAATCTGTGGAATCCACAATTTTTAAGATAAATGAAAACCAAAAACGTAGAATCATGGGAAATTACCATATCTACCAGATTGCCAAATATGAATCAGGTGGGATCAATATTATGGCCAGAAGAAACAAATTAAATTTCAGTGGCTACGTAACGCCTGCCAAGCGCTGTCTCATGCCCCCTCCCTCTCTCTCTCTGTCCTAAACACTTGTACGTCTCAAATACATATGTAGTTATACATGTCATGTAGAAATTTAGAAGCAGATGTAAAAATCATATGCAAACAAAATCGGAAACATGTTTAATATTCCAAAAATTTACTTCATTTTTTGGAATATTATTTTTTGCCCATTTTTTTAATTTGTCCCTTTTGCGAACATATAAGAAATTGCATAAATCGCAAGCTCATATATGTATGTACATATATATATACTGACTGAGTACCGGGTATAAAGTAGAGCCGCGGCCTTTGCCGCGGCTCACAACGTTCCCCCTCGTTTTTCATTACTTTAGACAATTACCCATGAAATCTGCTGTTCACTGAAATAGCAGTGCGGGGGTACAAATATTTTAAAAAAATTAAAAACCAAACAAATAAATTTAAAAATGTCACCATCAGTGAGCTTTATTTCATTATTGAATATTTTGATAAAATAAAATTTTGGACATAACGGTACTTTTTTTTTGAAGCATAAAAGAAATCATTGTGTGGTTCAGAAGAGGAGACCTACTAATTTGACGAAAACTAAGGCCAGGATGCTTATAGGGATTGAAAACTAAGCTGTTTTAGACGCTCACTATTGTATTTAAGCCAAATAACTATAAACATTAGACCGAAAATCGAGTTGCTATGCGAAAAACGACGCTTTTACAGGTTGTTCAAAGTGAGCAATACAGCCCGACCATGCCTACAGTACCTTCAAAAAATATGAAAGCAAATTTATTTTGTTATGTCAGCTATGTGACAGTTAATAGATGACTAATCACACTTTATTTAAATGCAAGAAGTCCAAGAAAGCTACGCGTTTGGTTTTTGAGAACACATAGAAACACGACTCAAGTTTGCAAAAACGCATATGGACTGGCCTGTGTTACAGCGAAAAAACACTATGGGCTGATCAGGGTAAAGTGGTATTATATACTCAGATAGATTTCATAAAATATGTTTGGCGTTCACGGAAACCAGATAAACACACAAAATTTTGAAAAAACTGAGTTAGGTAGCTGGGCTGCGCACTTTGAGGTGCAGCTCATTTGGATTAGTATCTAAAACTTTTGTGTTGCCAACAATTTGACAAAAATGTGTACTTGGGAATACATTACAGTCATATTCCAGTTGAAAAATGCTTTTGAAAAGAATTTTTCAATAGGATAATGATCCACAACACTTTCGAAAGCTCACTAGGAATTGGGTTGCATACGAAAATATCGACGGCCATCCTCTGAAATCGTAATTTTTCGAATAGTAACTAGATTTTCAGTCAAATTTTTATAGTTATTTGGCTTAAATACAATAGTGAGCGTCTAAAACAGCTTAGTTTTATGAAACACTAGTCAAATTAGTATGTCTCCTCTTCTGAACCACACAATGATCTTCTATGCTTAAAAAAAAGTACCGTTATGTCCAAAATTTTATTTTATCAAAATATTCAATAATTAAATAAAGCTCACTGATGGTGACATTTTTAAATTTATTTGTTTGGTTTTTAATTTTTTTTAAATATTTGTACCCCCGCACTGCTATTTCAGTGACCAGCAGATTTCATGGGTAATTGTCTAAAGTAATGAAAAACAAGAAGATGGAATGCAAATGCAACGAAATTTCTTCAGGATTATAATGCTTACATTCCAGTCTTTCTAAAAAAGTATCATTTGCTCAATTTGGAAGACTAGAAATATCTCTAAAACGACTTTGAAGGAGGTGACGTACAGCACTGCTATTTCCATGAACACAGCTGTACATACATAGCAATATCGACTCTGGTATTGATTATGATCAAGATATATTTGTTTACGGTGTAATGACTTTCATTATTTTATTTTATATTAAATAAGTCAAATCAATAAATTTTTATCTGGACATAATTATATGGAAATATTTTTTTAATACTTTTTTATTGGCTACATATTATTTTTAGCTACTTCTTTTAGAATTTTATTCTATGAATAGGAAAAAACTCACAATGACCATTATATTATATAAGTCTTCAGATTTATTGATTTATTTTAATTTATTGAGTTTGAATAATGCCATTTTTAAAGAAGGATGCCCTAAATTTTTTTTTGGAATTAAACTCGAAGACGATTGTGCTTTAAATATTGATCATGTATGGTATGTTCATTTTACACGCGACCTATTTACATGAATATGTACATACATATGTCGAAAACCACTTCTTGATTAAATCTCAGTTACATTATTGATCAACTTTAACAAATTAGTTAAGGGATAGGTTAAATTAGACACAGCTCATTTTAGTTTCCCTATATTAGGTGCTATAGGAATGATCGGATTAAAATCTCTAACAATTTAGAGCAGTGTTGGAATAAAACTTTTATGTTTGTGTGTGTGTAGCTGATGAGCTAATTAACAAATAAGCCAACAATACTGGAAGCCTCAACACCAGAAGCTATAATTGTTCTTTTTGAGGTCATGTTAACATGCGCATATCGATGTACATACCATCTACAAGTCGATGAGAGTCCTTCATATCAAATTCCTCAACACCCGGATCAAAGGGAGGATCGTTTTTTATATCGCAAGTGAGCAGTTTTTGATCTCGATCGGGCTGACTTCGCTGAAGGACAGAAACTAGCTTTGATGGCGTGTTAAAGCAGCTATGAACTACAGTGTTGTTATTATCAACGGCATTTATTCTATTATCATATCCATGTCCTCTTTGTTCCCTTCTCTCTGGCTGTAAGAATGCTGCTTCCACATCTTGCGGTTGTGTGGGTGAATGCCACCAATTAAGCTTTAAGCGATTGTTTTTGGTAGCGATTCGTGAAAATGGATAGTATTCCTCTGTCTCTAAATCTTGCTCTCCAGAGTTTACAATAGCGTTTGATAAAGATTGCAACTGCAAAGTCTCTGGACGAGAGGCTGCGATGTCTGCGTCTTCACTTTGACAAACAGACATGTTCTAAACGAGGAAAGAACTCGGCGAATCAGAATCTCATTAGCAAGGAGCTGGTGTAAAGTGGGTTCATATATTTGGATTTTTATTTATTACGTGGGGAGCAGAACAGAGCATTCCTGTAGATCCTGTGGAAATTTTCGTGGCTGTAATGTCAGCTATGAAAATCTTGCGTTTCACAAACAATCACTACGATGAAACATGACGCAATCTTAGAGAATCTCACTGATGGCATTTTCGTTTGTCGTATAACTTAAACTGGCCACTGGAAAAGAAAGAATGGACGTTTATGTTGGATCGCAAATTATTTAGATCTGAAAATTTGAATCGCGACTTCTTGCGATATATTTGTCAGAAAGCCAACTGAATATGTTATCTACGTGAACATGTGAGGTTAGATGGATGGGTATACGCTGCTAGGCTGCTACCCCAAATCCTTTTTAATCATCCAAAGTTTGAGATGGCGCTGGACAACCGATATTGTTTCGAAATTCCGTACGCTCCTCCGCTTCCCACGCGCTTTTCAAAGAAGAACTGCTTTACGTAATCCTTCTGCAAAATTTCTAAGTTTATCCTTGTCCCGCTAGGCAGGACGATGACGCCAGTCCACCAGTCAAGAGACTTTGACACTGCTGACAGACAGTAGCACCGTTTGAGCAGCTTTCTCTTTAGTACCCAATTTTTCGCCTGCTGCTTCTTTGTATCACCTTTAACTGAATTCATTACGATATAAAAATCCCAGGGATAAACGTATTGTGTTGACTGTCCCAAGTAGGTGAGAGTGCCAAATATCGGAATCAAGGCTTGTGTCGTTTAGACTTTAGTGCATCTCTTAGCACTATCACTTCGCTTTTATAAATAATTTTGAAAGCACAATAGTGTTCACATGCCACTTTGGGAAAATAAGTTTATGTTTGCGGTCCGTTTTTTGGGCGACTGTAGAGGCGGCTTCAGGTTCAACGGCTAACAGACAATTGATTATACAGTTTAAACTCATTTCTCGTCGAACAGCGTTCAATGTCATATTCATATCGACGCATGCAAAAGCATGCCTATGTTGGTGTAGATCTAGATCGACTTCGAATTGTATCAACGTATCTGTAAAGAAAAATGTTTTGTTCAAATATTTTACGATTTTTCCTTATTTACACCAATTGTAGGCTAATATAAATCCTAAGAACCAATAGTTATACAGCCATGCTCTGGTTTTCTTAAATTTTTGCTATTCCAAATATGTTTCAAATGTTTTGCGATATTTCACTGCATAAAAAACCTGTTTTTATACCCGATACTCGAAGAGTATAGGGGTATATTAGATTTGTGGTGACAACGGTTGTGTGTAACGCCCAGAAGGAAGCGTTTCCGACCCCATAAAGTATATATATTCTTGATCAGCATCAATAGCCGAGTCGATATAGCCATTTCTGTCTGTCCGTCCGTCTGTCCGTCTTCATTTGCGCCTAGATCTCAGAGACTATAAAAGCTTGGTTGCTATAAAAGCTGTTGTATCCCGTCTCCTATGTGATCACACTACTCCAAATATGTTGCAGAATCATAGAGAATTACCATTTCTATCAGAGTGTTGAATCTGGATCAGATCGGATCATTATTATAGCTACAATGAAGAAAAACCTTTTGAAAGTCATCGTTCACTCTCGCTCTCTCACGCGCGACCCAGTCTGCATTGCATATTCGTCCAAATGAGCGCCTAGATCTCAGAGACTATAAGAGCTAGAGCAAACAAACTTTCTATCCAAGCTCCTGTGATATCAATTCAGCACAAGTTTATTTTAAAATTTTGCCACGCCTCCTTTCGCCCCCACAAAGGACGAAAATCTGTGGGTACGAGAAAACCAAAAGCGCAGAATCATGGGAAATGACCGTGTCTAACAGACTGCCGAATCTGATTCAGGTCGAATCATTATAATGGACGGAAGGAACAAATTAAATTTCAGTGGCTACGCAACGCCTGCCAAGCGCTGACTTATTCCCCCTCTCTCTCTCTCTCGTAATCACTTGTACGTCTCGAATATGTACATTATGAAATGTAGAAGCAGATGTTAAAAGCATATGTAAACATGTATAAAAATTTCAAAAATGGATTGACTTTTTTTTTTTTTTAATATTATTTTTTGCCCAAATTTTAATTCGTCCCTTTTGCGAATGTATAATAAATTTCAGAAATCGTAAGCTCATAAATGTATCTATATACTGACTGAGTACCGGGTATAAAGTAGAGCCGCGGCATTTGCTCACAACGTTCCCTCTCGTTTTACTCTTAGAAATGGAAATATTTTAGTTAAATATGCACCCTTTTTGGGATAAATTCGTGAATTAAGGAATTAATATCCATGACTTATCTGTCAACGAAAAATCATAGTCTTTTGTTGTTTTGGTTTATTTTTGTGAAGTGAAATTTGATTAAAAATAAATTTATTAAATAAAATAAAATATTGAAATTTGTAAATATAAAATTAAAACTTAGCCATTATGTTTATAGTTTTTTCCCTCTCATAAAAATTTGTATTTATTTGCTATGAGAACCCAACCGGGTTTTAATAGTTAGAATCTTACGATTTGCGTACACCGTAGCACGCTCTTTTGCATTTGCGGTAACCGGAGCTTGGCTGATAGACAGGGCGCAAAACTGGTTTTATGTTTTTAGTGTTGACCTCTGCGAGCATTTGGTTTAAGGAGGAGCATTACTACGAGATAAATTGACAGTTGGAGAAATGGTCTATTGTATCGATGTTTGTTTTGCAGTATGGTCAAATCGTTTCGAATTGATATGTGTATTCGTTCCAGGTTATTTCTGAAAATGATATTTATTTTTATCTTGTTACAAATGTTGTCCAGTTTGAGTGGGGGCCACATCGGTTTAATTTCTTTGGAGTTTGTGCAGATGAGGTCCCTGATTTTCTCGATGGTGTGTTATATGTATCCTAAAACATCCGAACAGCGAGAATTGTTCATAGTATTGGGCAATAAAAAGAACATAATTCTATCTATTCTATCCATATCTATCAGAAGAACTCGGGTTTGGTTCGAAGCGTAAATAAAATGTTCAATTTTGTTGGCTAGTGTTCTTATGACTCTAGCCTCTTATTATACATAAGTAAAATATATAACATGAAAAAATGGTTGAAAATTAAAATTTTTTTCGACTATTCCTATGTTTTTAAAGTCAAATTTAAAAAAAGGAAATACCGCAACAATTTGGAATTTAAAAGTTTTATATTTTTCAGACGTAAGCCGAAAATACAAAGTGTTTGGGTTCGATTTAACGATGTTTTTATCAGAGGCTGTACTTTATGCCCGGTGCTTAATCAGCATATACATATGTACATATGTGTGCTTATGTAATTTATTATATGTTTGCAAAAGGGACCAATTATATTTTTGACAAAAAGAAAATTAAAAAAATTTAAATCGAATCCTTTAGTAGTTTTTCATATATTAGATGTTATCTGTTTCCATGTTTGTTTACATTTCGTTTTTACAACAGTTTTCTACATTTCGACATCTACATACAGATTTGTATACTTATCTACATACATAGATTCCACAGATTTTCATCCTTCGTGTGGGCGGAAAGGGGTGTTGCGAAATTTTGAAATAAACTTGTAACAGTGTAAAATCACAAAAGACTGGATACAAAATTAGGTTGCTCTAGCTTTTATAGTCTCTGAGATCTAGGCGCTAATGAAGACGGACGGACGGACAGACAGACATGGATGTATCGACTTGGCTATTGATGCTGGTCAAGTATACATATATGTATATACTTTATGGGGTAGGAAACTCTTCCTTCTGGCTTCCTACCGGTTGCCATTAGGAAAAACCATAATTCATCTTTGGCATTCGATCCCTAGCCATGCCAAATTAAGGGAAATTCAAAAACCTGCTGAGTCCTTATAAATTTTTATCAGTAGTAGACTGTACTAACCTACGACTCAGAGACAATAAATAAAACACCGATTTTTAACGAAAAGTCAGGAAAATTTATATCGAACTTGCAGGCCCAATCAAAATGGAGGGAAGTGCTTTTCTTCATATCCCACTTCCGAATTTGAGTACTTTTGGTTTGCCAAACGATTGACACAAACTAAATTTGACTAATATATTTCTTCTCTATGTGAGTACCGAATAAATTGATTTAAATTTGGAGCAAGTTAAATATTTCCATAATGACGAAGAAAACCGTAAGAAGTTAACTGAAAACCTTGCTTAATAAATATTCAAAGGAAGCAAGAAACTTCCACATTGTAACATAAACAGCATTTGTCGACGCAATGAATATCTTATTCTATATCGCAAAATGCAAGGGCAGTTTAGAAAGTAATTGTTGTTCATGTGGTTTGACACTCACTTGATTGATTACTTTTGACTGACCGTAAAAAAGCTGTAAATTTCATCAAGTCGGATATCGTATCGTTGATTTGGATTTGGATTCGACTGCCATTGCAGATTCATCTTACCGGCCTGTGACATGGACGTTGATTAAGATTTTATGTTCAAAAAACCAGAAGACGTCCCTTTACGAGGTTGGATATCCCCAAATATGCTGTGATGTGCGATAGATTTGGTGTGTCACACAAGTTGCTACGTCTTTCGCCACGGCATTTTTTAAAGATGTAGGCTTCAAAGACGATAATGGGAAGCTTTTTGTTATGGACACATGTAAAGTAGGGAGAGACAAGAAAAAAAAAGGGATTCTGTGCTTGAAAAACAATGCAGAATTCTAGCGTACTGGCATTCTTTCTTTGGTGGCATTAAAGATGAATCATTCCCAATGGAAAAGATTAACAAAAAACTTGTTTTGCATTTAGATATAAAATAATTTAGTTTTCAACAACATGATTCTGCGGAAGATGGAACTTATTCGGGTTTAATATGTCGAAAACATCGCAAAATCGTTAAAAACGGGAAGCTCGATTTTGATTTTAGATCCATGCTTTCACGGGCAAACCTTAGAATTCGTCGTATAATACGAATTTGACAACCGCTGGTGGAATTTGTTTGAGTCCGTACAAATTGACACACTATAATAAATATATACACATATGCATGTTGATTCTTAATCAAAATAAACAGCCTGTTCGATCTGCATAACAATGGTTGCAAAATCTGATGACTATATAATAATGCTTTGACTTCGAAGGTAGGAAAACTATATTTACGTAAACATACATATTTATAACCTACACAACTTGCAAATGCAAATTTTATATCCAGTGCTATTTTCTTTTGCTCACACGATATCAGACAAAATTTTAAAAACAGTCATACTTACATACATACTGCAGTACATACACTTACAATTATTTACGTACATATGAATGTATGTATAATATACATTGCATATTCGTGTATACTACTAAAATTTATAGGGAGCATTATTCTTTATATGCATCTGTATACATATGTATTTATGTATGTAAATATGAGTCATGCAGGAAAAATCAATCTTATTTATTGCTAATGTTAATGGTTCAAAATATATCGGGAACATTTCTGTTAACATACATTTATGTACGTATACATACATATGTATCTATATCACTGTAGTTGCGTTAAAATACTTAGATAGTACATATTCTATATGCTGTCATACGATATTGCAAACAAATTTACATTTAAGTCGATGAAAAATGTACAGATTTTGCAGTCAGACCTTTATAAAACGTAAACTATGTTCACTTTTACTTATGTTCATTATTTTAGGATTATGATGCCTTTTTTACGTGCACGCGGTTCTGATTATAATTAATACATGATAGTAATAGAATAGGGTTGCAGTTTAACCAGATCGACAAACAAACACGACGATATATACTGGAAAAGTATTTCATGGCATTTGTGGTATTTTTCTCGGTCCTTAGATTTTCAATCAACATGGAACATGCGACAATGATGCCCATTAGAGCCCTGTAGATGGAAGAAGACATTATAAATCATGTATCGCATAATTTGCAAGTGTTACCGTATTCTGTCGAGTATTTTTACAAAATACTGAAATTATTCGGGGTATCGACACGGTATCGGGGTATTTTTGTCGAATCAAACAATAAATTCAATTTAAAGTTGAGCGGCTAAACCATTCCTGATTATTTAAATTAAAATAGGTCTGATTGCAAGCAACAATTCAACAATTCAATAGCAATTCAGTATAATAGCAGGTATCTGTGCGATTTTAGAATATAGTTCTCGGCAGAAGCCGACTTTGAATTTGAGAAAATGCGTAGAAGATGTTTCTACGCATGATATCGGACAAAAACAAGGCCCATCTTACCTTGAATGACGAGCACGTGGAATGGTTCGAAAGTGGCGAGTAGGACTCTCACTCTAAAGTAAAGGCATGGCCGTGCGAGCCCAGACACTTTTGCACGGGTTTGCTATTACTAAAAGGTCAATGAGGACACGCAAATTGGTGGGGCTACTCTGCAACCTCATCATCGGATGCGACCATTTCTTAATGATGTTCAACAGAATGTTCAAAAAGACGGCTTTCAACAGCACCGGCTGACTGTGACATCATAAATGACATGTACATTTTCGGATCATCAACAATTCTGATCATCACCAAAAGTAATGTCTTATTTTTCTTTACATCTCTTAGATGGATGATACGTGTGTCAGGTAGCCGCCTTAACGTAAAGAATAGTTTGCTTGATCAAGAAATTGATAAGGGCTAGGGCGTTTAGTTATGTATAACCCAAATATCTGAATGGCGCCAGATTAGTCCATTTGCACCGTTACAAAAGCAATGCAATGTTCGGCGAAAAAGGTTTTTCTCTTTTTTCGATACAAATTAAAAGTATGACTATTAATAATTTAACAATTTATTTGATTAGTATTCACATTTATCAAAATGTTTCAGAAGTTATAATAGATCGAAATATACCAGCTTATAAATGACCGTTGCGCCATTTATAAACCGGAGATCGAAAAGTCGAAATTAGAAGTTTACTGCTGTAGACAAATAAGAAACGAATACATTGGTAAATATATATATAAATAATTAATATAATATACGATGTACCACGGGGGTTTTAATTGTCCTGCGTATTTTCTGTTGATCTTTTTATTGATTCCTCAGTAACAGAATTTCCACCTATTGGAATATTTGTGTCATCTTTCTGGAACAGAATTGACTCAACTGTCAAACCCTTGTGTATTTTAATTACATCAATAGGCTCATTGTAAAATGTTTCATCCTGTGTAACACACGAATTATCTGGTTTAGCTGTAAATCGGAAAATCGCAGATAGATAGGATTTATTTAATTTAGAGTCAATCATAGGGCTCGCGCACACTCTAGCTGAAAGTAAAGCTGCACAGGTGAAAGTGCGCCCAATGCTGAGCTGAAAACTGGAAAAGCTTGACAAAATCAGCTCAGCTTTGTCTGATCTACCAATCATGTTTATTTTCATGAGAAAGCTGAGTGCGGATATCACATGTTAGCCATATTATATAGTGGTCTGGTTTTCACCAAAACTTTGGGGTGACTATCTTAAAAAAAAGTTTTCATTTAAATTTAGATACAGTTCTCCGATCCGCCCTATTCCAAAAAATGATTTGCAAAGTCACAAGATAAAACTATATGCCACATTTCGTGGATATTCGTTGATATAGCTCTCAAATAATAGTTTAACAGAAGCAGACGGAAACATACAATACAATGTAGCTATCAGAACATCTTTAAGCAGCTGACAGTGGTCACGCCCATTCAAGCTTATGCTTGCTCAAAAAAAGCTTAGATCAACCTCTTTAGTTCAACTCTGCTTTCCGCTTCTCTTTAAGGTTAAGTGTGCGAAAAACCTTCTGTTTCTTACCTTCTTTCCGTTGATGTACATATTCTTGCGCATCTCCCAGCAACTGCATTGTGGGCCCCGACACAAATTCTTGTATGCGTCTCATATCGCATTCAGATTGATTAACTTCCTCTTCAATTGGAGTTGACGGTGGTGTAGCACAAAAATTACCTATTCATGAATTAATATAAGGCAATTTCTACAATTTAACCAAGTCAGAACAGTATTAACTACGATTATAGATCGTACCATCTTCCCTTCGTGCTGCATCTGGACCACTATCTGTAGGGATAAGCGGCGGACACTCATTCCTCCTAGCTGTAGTCAAATCGAGTTCTGACTTATCAGTGACAGGCTCCAATTTAGAAATGCACTGATCTATAATGTCGGCCCGACCAATTCTGTTTAGAGCTTGAGATAAGATTTTTGCTGTGGCGATGCCTTCTTGCTCTTTTTGCAGCCGGAACTGTAACATCAACATGCACTGCTCGGGTGTAAGGTCCCCAATGTTCCCAGCTTTGCAAAGGTCGATGTCGGTCTCGGGTACACCCAATTCCTTCACCAGTTGTGGCCAGTCACTGCCTATAAGTTTGCATATATCCAACAACCTTATGTCGACATGTTGGATTACTTCACTGGAGCCAACTCTATTCGGTTTTAGGTTTTTTGATTGGTCAATTATAACATTCTGATTTTGATTATCAATTGCTGTCGTTTCTGTTGCACTTGCTTTCATTTCCATGTTCATGTTACGATTGATTTCCTTGTACAAGTTATTTCCATGCCCAATGCTGTCCAATATTCCATTTTCGTTATGCGTAGACAGTTTTTTATCATGCACTGACACATTCAGAGCGCAGATTGGGGTTTGTGGAGCTTCTCCGGGTCCGACCTTTGGTTCGCTCATGAAACAGATGCGACTGTGTGGCAGCTCTGGGTCCTTGATATGAACAATAAATGAAAGACGATTTTCCCGAAAGGCTTGGAACTTGGTATTCAATTGCTCGCCTGACTTTAAAACTGGCACAAGATTGCCAGAAAATTCTATGTAAATAGTCTGATCATGCAGCACCTCAATATCCCTACTTTTGGCAACCTCAGTAAAGTATTCCTGCTGCTCTAGCGTCTTGTCCTCTTTATCATCAGTCATGCAGAAGACCGAAAACTTTGCTTCCGTGTAGGAAATACGTTTTGAAAAGACCACAAACTTGACAACAAATGGTACTTGAGCCATATAGGTGTAGAGCTCTGTAGCCATGCGTCCGGCGTCTGCAATATTACGGCAGTCCATTAGCCAGAAGCGTGCAGAAACTGTAGTGGTAAATGTAACACTATCTTTGACGAAAGCCAGCGGAGTTGATCCGGTAACGTCCTCCCATGCGGCACGTGTCTGACCACCAGTAATGGAACAGAGTAGTCTAAGAGTGGGTGGATTTGCATTTCCATTTCCATAGGACGCATTCACCATGCCCTTGGTGCATGCCTTTGGTGCAGGAATACTCAGAGTTATTGCCTTATGAAATTTGCGACGACGTGGTTCCACAGTGACCACCGGTGATACAGCCACGCCCTGACCAAGGAGCTTGGAACAACCAACCAGGTCTACTGGCTGTGCCTGAAGACCGACTCGAATTTTCTTTGTCAAGGCATGAGGTGGAAAAATGGCCTGAACCTGTGGTACAGCTATCGAAGAAACCGTTCCGCCATCGGGCCCGATAGCATGCACCTCCTGACGCACACGCGATACAACAGCAAAAAAGTGCGGAACGTTCTGTGTAACGATTCGAACTATGCGGCTTGTGTGTAACTCCTCCAGCAGATTAACATCCGGATCAATGGCGTCGTTCAAGGCATCTAGAAGGTGTTCGTCATTCTCATACAAGCTATGTTCTCGCCAGCTCTCGCCGTTGTCCGAGCGCAGTATGATAATTTCGCGTTCGTTCTCTCGAAGTGAGCCAAAATGGGGGACTTCTAGCGTAATTGGGCTTGAAAAAAAACATTACATTTGTTCCGATCTCCAACGCTGATTTTTCTACAATTCTTACCTCAAAAACTTTCCTTCCACGGGAGACATTTCCAGAATACGACTTACCAGTGCCTCCCCCTCCATCAAAGGCGGAGGGTTTGCTACTCTTTGAGGTTTGACATAGCGGCACGTAATGCGCGTTGGCTCAGAACATGCCTTCGGGGGAACGATGATGCGTACTCCACTGTGTCGATATCCGCGCATAGATCCACCACGGGCATCTACTAAGAACGATACGAGAAATCTGTAAACGAAGAACACATTTTTAAAATCAATTATCGTCCATTTTGATGTATAGAACTGTTTTGGATGAAACTTACCCTAAGTGAACAGGCGGGCGGACAATAGGAGCATTATCGCATTGACGTCCTATTGTAGATACATTCAGCCCTTGCTCTTCATTCTTGATCATATCTTTATAGACAAGCATAAATCGAAATGTTCTTGTTTAATATTGGACAATGAAAAAATAAAATATATATCTATCTGGACATAAAATATAAAAATGAAAAAACTTATTAGGCATGTCCATTTTTTCATATATATATCATATTCTATTGCGTTGTTTCTGTTATTAAAACCAGCACACCCTTAACGTATAAGTTATTTATATTATCTCTTTTCTATGAGTGTACGAAGTGCTATCACCTTTATCGAGGGGATGTCCAACCGATATATCCATTTGATCATTTCCAGGATTTGTGGTGTCGAAGTTTTGTTGGTCGTGATCATGGCCATAATTTGCTTTCAAATCATCGGTAGCCATATATTTATATTGATTATGGTCTAAAAGCTCGTCCCCGCCTTCGTCTTCGGAATCAGAGAGTAGCGTTTCATGCATAAGCTCCGGTGACACAACTTTGTATTTTTCTTCCACCACTCCAGTGCTCGTATTGGTTATGGATGTTTGTGTGACAACCTTAAGTGTTTCCACTGCTGTAACGTAGCCCAAGTTGCTTGCAATATTTAGAGCTGTTTTACCGTTCTGAAATGTTTAAGTGCCACATCTAATTATCATCCTTTGAAATAAGTATAATAATAACTATCTAAATATGTAACATTTAGTAATTTCAATTCTTCCGAGTCTATTGAGTAACTCTTAGTTTGTTTTAGATATCTGTGCCAGAGAGAGTACGGTGAAAATAGGAAACAAAACCTTCTAACAAATATGCAAGCAAAATTTTCGAATTCTCTTGTATATTCTACAAAATATAAGAGCTCATTAATATGATTCTATCTAAATTTTATATGTAATTTTTTGTTATACTCTACAAATAATGGGTGCTCATATTGACGGTTCGTCCGATGGCTATGACTTTTAATCGACGCGCCTATGGATGATGACCAATAATATATGTATGTACATATTGTACGTTTTACTCAATGATTTGCATAATGGTATACTCTTACTTATTTATACCATTTAAACCCGGAAACCGCAAAAAATCCAAAACCTTTTTATGTGAAAAAAATTGTTTCTGAGCGCCTGCAAGTATACAAATGTAAAAAAAAAGGTATACACAATTATATGGAACCGCACCCAAATTTTATTTTTTGTGTTTTTTTTTTACACAATCGCCTTTTACAGATGTTCACAACTAATACACAAAATGAGAATAACCGAAAACATTACAAGATGCCAAAGAGTCGGTGAAGAGGTTAACCAGTAGAATTACCCGTGTATTTCCACATTTCCATACAGATACTATTTGGAAAACATATGGGTACATACATACATACATATACTCATAAGTAAGTATCCATGTATACCCACCAGAAAAACTAAAATAAAATGTTTAAAAATAGAACCGCTCGCTCAGTGCTATGCTACACGAACAAACATTGCTAGGGCCGTTATGCCGCCTTTGGTAAACACTTATTTACAAAACTCGACAACCAGGCGGTTGTCAAAATCGTAAACTACGACGAATTCTAAGAAGGTTTGCCAAAGAAACCGTGGGTCTAAAATCATATCTGTATGTATGTAATTCGTCGAATTCTGAATAAGCTCGCCTTTAGGCTTTTTACACCATGGTTCATTACCTATCGATATCGGAAAAGACGCAGAGAAGCAGAACTGCCGTTTACACTACAGCGTCTTTGCGTCTTTGGAAGAGGAAGACAAATTTTGTAAACAAAAGAAATAATGTGCGAAAATCAACAAAATATGTCAGAAAACGAGCTAATTCTTTTATATGCGGTGGCGCAAAATTAAGAGAATTTATTGAAGTGCATTGAAGCGGCTGGGCTATCCTCAGAAAAGTTGCAGTTCGTCTTGCAACTGCAACGTCCTCCTCGCGTTTGGACCCTTGTTAGTAAAGTGCAGATAATCTTATATTTTCAATTAAATAATGTATTCTATATTGTTGAAGATGTTGTGGACGACTCCGATGACTTTTTAAAGGAAAATTTCCGCATGGAAAGGAGTACTTTCAACATTCTTGTTGGACTGTTGCCCAATCTCAACTCTCGACTGACAATCCCTCTGGAGAAGAGAATAGCCATAGCATAGCCCTTTATTGCCTAGGATCGTCTGCGGAATATCGTACGGTAGTCTATTTGGTCTTGACACACCAAATAGACTCCCGTACGATATTCCGCTTTGTCTGCCTCATATTACTGCAGTTTTGTCGCGAGGTAGTTGCTCAACTCGCTGACAAGTATCTGCAAGCAGACTTTCTTACCCTGAGAAGATCACGGAAACAGTGAAAGGATTCAAAGACATGGGATTTTCAGCAAAACATTTGAAATCACCTACTGTTGAAATGCTTTTTTTAATAATAAAATTAGTTTAAACAATTTGTTCTAACCATTATATGAATTTTTGCCCCTTTTTACTCAGTTAAAAATTTTACGCGGCAAAATTTAAATTTGAATCTACTGTTTTTTGTTGTTATTAGTGGTGATAGTTCCGCTGATTAGGCAGAAAAGTACGAAAATTGCTGTTATGCGCACAGAAATACCAAAACGAAGTTGGAAAACGACGCAACTTTTTGCCACCACTAGGGCCATATGCTAAACCTATGTAAAAAAAACTGAGTTTCTGAGAAGACGCAAAGAATCAAGACGCAGCCTCAGTGTAAACGGCACCTTAAGCACCAATTTCCCTGAATGGGTTTTTCCCCAGATGTTGGCAATCCAGAGAAGGAGACATCTCAAACACTATAATTTATAAATATCGATATCCATCGGTATGTTCCTTTACATCGGTATGTAGTTACAAACAAACTAACTATTCCTATTCTTGACTATTTTTGGTATGATAAGGGCAAAACGGCCACTCTGATTTAATAAATGTGAAGTTTCTTGACAAAAAATGCCTCTCCACAGTTCTCCTTTAATGCTGTACATTTTAACAATCGCGCAAAATAAGGATATTGTCGATTGATGCGACGAAATGGAGATCAAATACAGCCACGATTGCACTATTTTCAATTTTATCATTTTAATCAACGCCTGTTTTTTGGAATTTTTTTTCAATATAGAAAGATAGTTCTTTGCCGGAAAATTTGAGAAAATGTAGTAAAACAAACTTCGACATTCCCAGACCGAACGTTTTTCGAAGCCGAAAGAGCCTGATTCTGGAAGATTTGGGAAAATGGATAAAACCAACCTCGACATCCACCGACCAAATGTTTTTCGAAGCCGAAAGAGGTTGATGAAGCCTTGTTTTCAAGATACTACCTTGCAAGTGCCAAAGTGCTTCGAAAATAAGTTAAAATGTTATAAAATGGAGAATAATTTAAAATATGTACAATAAAACCATTTTTAAGTTGAGTTCGTATTCTTTCACTCTTAGGCTTAGTACAAAAAAGACAGTATAATTAAATATGGAGATGCTTATATACTTTTCGGCAGGTTTTTGGTGAGTGACAGATATTAAAAAAATTGTTTCCTAAGATATGATGGCTAAGCGTTACGAAATGCATGAATGTGCATGCCTTTTCAAAACGGATGCCTAAATAAAATATTTATGTAGTTCCGGATGGCTTTGCCTTATGGTAACAATTTGTATATATTGACAATCAGTATAACTCACGTTTGTTAAAGCATCTGGATTCGCCTTGTGGCGCAACAAGAGGTTAATGATCATTATATGACCCTGCTGGGCAGCCTGATGTAGTGGTGTATAGCCAATGTTGGTAGACATTTCAATGTCAGCATCATTTTCAAGGAGATATTTTACGAGATTTATTTGTCCGTAGTGGGCTGCAATGTGTAGCGGCGTATAGCCATTTTTGGTGCGCTCTGAAATGTTAGCACCGTTCTCCAATAGAGTCCGCGCGACAGGGACATGACCTTCTTGCGAAGCTAAATGCAATGGCGTTAGCCCATTTTTAGCAGCAGTACTCGTGGCGCCATTTTCAAGCAAAAGTTCGACCATAGGCAAATGTCCCTCTTGAGCAGCCAGATGGAGTGGGGAAAAGCCAGACTTGCTGATGGCCCCGACATCAGCGCCATGTTGTATAAGGTTCTGAGCCATTTCTACGTTGTTCTTTTTTGCAACAATATGCACGGCACTGTGGCCGTTGCGGGCGCATATTTTTGGGGATGCACCCTTCTCCAGAAGTTCCGCCACTACGTGCTGATGGTCATAGTGGGCTGCTACGTGCAATGGAGTAACATCGTTCTTGCCTTGACAATCAATGGAAGCACCCTTTTCGAGCAATAGAGCCACCACCTTTTGTTTTCCATACTTGCTAGCTAAATGCAATGGAGTGAACCCCTTTTGTGTGACTGCATCTAGTCGTGCGCCGCTCTCTATCAACGCTAAGCTGACTTCCTCCTGACCTTCCTTCGCCGCAATGTGAAGGGCCGTGTACTTGTCTTTAGTTTTAGCATTTATCTCGGCTCCATGCTGTAACATTAGCATAATTATATCAATGTTGCCCAATCGGGATGCCACGTGTAGCGGCGTTTGTCCTTCCCGAGCGACTGCATCCACCTGCGCACCATTGCGAAGCAAAATACGAATTATATCCGTCTAAAATCATATAAAGGTTATCAAAATTGTAATCCAGGTAGCGAGATAGCACATATTACTTGATTGGCACGCGCCGCTAAATGTAATGGTGTCTCTCCGCGTACTGTTGGTATATCCGGGCTAGCGTCATGCTGAAGCAAGTATATAACAATGTTCATGCAACCTGCAAGTAGTCAAATTTGAGAAAGCTGTGAATATTGACTAGAATTTATATACCGTATATTAATGAATCGTCGTTAATTAGTGAATTTTTGCTGTTAAAATCTAACCTTTAAACTTGTCTATGTACCTACCCATAAAACTAGCCACGTGCAATGGTGTAAGGCCAGATTCCGTAGTTGCAGTAATGGTAGCCCCATGCTTTATAAGTAATTCAGCTACTTTGATGCGATTTTTCTTACAGGCAATATGAAGGGGAGTGAAACCGTTGAGGGCACGCGAGTTAGGATTTGCACCATAGTCAAGCAGAAGTTTGGCCACCCTCACATGGCCACAGTGCGCGGCCACATGGAGCGCTGTCAAATAATCAACGGTTACCTCATCTACTGGAGCCTTATGTTCCAGCAGTCGACGCGCCGCCTCATCATGTTCGCCCTGTGCGGACATATGCAAGGCCGACAATCCATTTTTTGTTTTGGATAGTATTGGAGCTTTGTTACGCAGCAGGAGCTCAATAACCTCAACATGGCCTGAGCGTGAGGCACAGTGGAGCGGTGTCAGGCCGTCACGAGTCGGTCCATCTATACGTGCTCCATGGGACAACAATAAGCTGCAAACTGTAGACTTTCCCCACTTGCAGGCTACGTGCAACGGCGATATATTGTGTTTGGCAATATAGTTGACATCAGCACCATGGTCCAGCAACAAGGTGGCTATGTCCACATTCCCATAATGAGCGGCAATGTGCAGAGGTGTAAAGCCAGACTTGGAAACAATGTCGGCATTGTGATCATGCTGCAGCAACAGTGTGGCTGCGCCTACGTCGTTCTTTTTGGCTGCAATGTGAAGTGCCGGAAGACGCACTTTTCCACGAACGTCACTTTCCAGAAGGACTGCCACTACCTTGTCGTGACCTTGCTGCATTGCCACAGCCAATGGTGTAAAGCCGTCTTCTGTGGCCAGCGACGGGTTCGCTCCTTTTGCCAAGAGCAGTCGGCAACAGTTATCGTGATTCTCCTGAGCTGCCATATACAGCGGTGTAAATCCATTTAAAGATTGCACATTTACATTTGCATTCGACTGAATAAGTTGCTTAATAACATGTTGCTGACCCGCCAGCGACGCTATATGCAAGGCTGTATTTCCCTTTTTGGTTGCGTTGTCCACTTTGATGCCTCTCCTCAGTAACTCACTGCAAATATCGACATATCCATCCTTTGCCGCAAGGTGTAGAGCGTTTAGGCCATTCTAAGAGTATGTCAAGTTATCAATACGTATAAATGTGCCTTAATAGATTATATAATTTACCGCATTGCAAGTATTAATATCCGATATCTCACCACTTTCGATAAAATCAAGAAGTTTTGTTATATCTCCACTGCGGGCAGCTCGTAAAAATGATATCGTTGAATCGATCTATCAATAAAGCAACATATCATCAACAGCGATACTATAATACCCGTTAGTCAGTATATCTTAGGATTTATCTAACTTATAAAAAAAACCATTTTATGCGTAACCGAAGGAATTAGTAACAGACCCGATAAATGCTCTCTCTTCCACTCTCTTTGATATCTCCATGCACTTCGTCTATCCCTTTAGGACACATTTTTGTTTACGTTTATCTCTCTCTCTCTTTCTTCCCACCAACGAAGTATCATCCTGCCGTTACTCTTCGCCAAGTACGACACAAACGAAAAGAGAGAGTGCGAGAGAGCGAGCTCATCGCAGGGGAGCCAGACACAGGAATTTTCCGGATTTGTACGTTTTCTTGTATTTTAAAAATATTAGATGGCACGTATTTTCTCTTACTGTGGGCGCAGTTGGGGCAAAAATGTTTAAAATATTTAACACTTAATACTATTTGAAAACCAGGTAAGTAACGAAAAAAAATGTGTAAATATTTTCCTGGAACTCATGGATTTATTATTACATGTATGTTAAGTTAAATAAAATAAATTATTACAGACAACATCATTTAGAAAATTGTACTGTGTATGTATCATGTATTATATTAAGTTTTGTGGGTGTTGACAATATGATATAGTGTATGAATGATCGACTGTTAAACTTTATGTAAATGCATATTTATGTTACATTACCTGCTTTTCGTATTTTGTGTTTCCATTTATTTTGTCTAGTGATATCCCGTTATCTACAGGTTTAATATTCGTTTTGGTTGTCATTGTGTCTTCGTTTAGATTTTTATTTTCGATTTTTATCTTGTTCTCAATTTGTTCTCCTAGTGTCATGCTTCAGCGTCAATGACTGAAAGTACCAATACTACACTCAACATGTAAGCAAAGAAATACACACACACACATAGTTTACACACACATAGTTGTACATTAATATTACGGTTCTTCATTCACATTGTTTGTATGCATGTACAATGTACATACATACTCACAGTCAAGTGTATGTGCATTTCTCTACATGCCTATTAATTAAAGATAATTGAAAAATTTGTGGAATTTTAAATGGCAACTAATTGAATACGCAATCGTATAAACAGAGACACAAATAGTAAAAGGATTAGGTATCACTTTTATTTAATTATTGCGGTTTGACTAGAAGGTATACAATTGTTGTCACTATGACGTCATAATGTTTTGCATTACTGTTCCTCTATATCTTTTGTTAAAACAAGTGTCCAGAAAAGGAATATATTGTATATATAAAGAATAAGTTGCGTTGCACAGTTAACATAATATACATATTAAGATCCTCAAATTTATAATGTTTTATTTACACTTTGCAAAAGTAATCTTCTAGTTATTTTGAGAGAAAGTTATTAGCCTAGCTCAGTATATCTATACTTATCGCTTCTGTACCATCGCTATTTTACATACATCTATCCTTTATGAATGAGATGAGGGTACCGTTTATATGGAATGACGGAATAGGGGAACGATAAAATAATATTCTTATCAATACGTCCGGAATTCACAAATTTTCCCGTTTTTAACACGGAAACCCTTTTCTCACCAAACTGAGAATTATTCGGTATTTTAAATACCCTTTTTACATTGCCCCATTATTGTCGAAGGTGCGAAAAAATTATGCGAGGCGCTTACAACAAAGCCGCATCTTTTTTCGCATCATTTGTCAGCGGTTCGGCCTGCTAATGTAAACAAACGCGGAGAGTAAGATGAAGAGAGTAAAAGCATTTTTATTGAAATTTACGAAAATTACCAAATAGTAAGCGGTTTATTGTTAATAATAGGAACGGTGAGTTTTTTTTGACAAATGTGAAACCTCGATTCCCACAGGCCACCATCCATGCAAAACACAGTGGACAACTGTATGGGTACGCTTGCAGCTGGGTTTTTAGCATCCGCCGAAAGTTAGGCACTGCCTGACGAGCGGCTAAGGCTAAATGCTCTTCGATATGTGTCGAAGAGGGCCATGAGACGAAGAGAGGGTCATGGATAGGTCATGGTCTCTCATCGTAATGAGCGTGGGTTCGAAGCCGAAATTCGGTAAAGGGGAGCTAATAAGTAGAGCTCAGAGGGACGCCATTATGCTTTATCAGCTTGATCGTAGTGCCAGTGGAAGAGATAGAGAACTAATTATAAAGTAAGAACAACGTAAAATTGACATATGCAAAAGCCAACACAAGCTAAGTGTTTACTATAGACGAGTATCGTCTACAGTATCGTCAACAATACGGAGATATTCTTCGGGTCACCGTTTGGGGTAAGACGAAATGGGAATGCCAAGTAAAGGAGCTTGTTAGGAAATGTGGGAAATTGCAGGCCAGAAGTTGGAGGAGGCTTATCTTCCATGACCAGCTGGAGCTGCAGAGGAATTCGCCGTAGTTTTGGACGTCGCATTGCGAGCAAAGGGGCGAGAAAGTAGAAAGGCAAAGAAGTACCCGGCAGAAAGCGGCAATGGATTCGCAAGGATTCCACTGATCCAAAGCGAGCTTATTGTACGTACTGTAAATCCTCAATAGGCGCAATGCTTTTTGACATCCGCCACCAAGGTGCCCCATAAAAACATGTGGCTGCCTTTCGTTCGAAAATCTACCAAAAACGAAGGAACAGGAAGCAGAACTATGCCTACACATTGCCAGCACTATATTTCTTAAAATACATATGTATATTCTTAAGAATTCATACATATATTTGTCAAAAAAGGAAATTTTAAGGAATTAAAATCTAACAATTTTTGCTTAGGAGATTCTGACAGCACTGTTGTGGACCCTTGTAAGTAGCCATAGCTTAAATAGTTTTGAACCATAGTTAAGAAAATCGCTTCCATTTATGCATTTTCCAAACAAAAATAAAAAAATCTTCCGCTCAAAAACTCAGTTTTTGTTATTGTCATCAGCTGTCAAATCGGTGTTTCACCGTCCATAAAAACCAACGCTCTCCCGGGACGGGCTCAGTGTGCAGAGGGTAGAAAAATGAACCTAAAAACCCGGACAGTAAATGTAATCCGATTCCATCGTTCTCAAGACAGTAGAGTGTATAGTTTTCAGCTATCGTACTCCCAAAATGATGTACATTTACCATCTCTACATTTTCTGGCACAAGCGGCACGCACGTGTTTGTAATTGTTTTGTATTTCCAAAAATTTGGTTATATTTCTGAAATGGCATTTGGTCGACCTCGTGGTGGCGGTGGTGGTGGCGGAGGAAGAGGATTTCGCGGCGGTGGTGGTAGCGGCGGCGGAGGTGGCTTCAAGTCTGGAGGAGGTTTTAACAGAGGTGGTGGAGGAGGCTTTAACCGTGGAGGTGGTCGAGGAGGAGGTCGAGGAGCATTTGACAATGGTTAGTCCGATTTTATAAAACATACGTTTTGGATGTATATACTTTCATATTTATTAAATTGTAGGTCCGCCAGAACGTGTTATTCCCATCGGAAACTTTGTTTATACATGCCAGAATGACTTAATTTGCAAAGTCGCAATAGAGGATGTTCCTTATTTTAATGCACCAATATTCCTCGAAAATAAGGAACAGATTGGAAAAATCGATGAAATATTTGGCACAGTTCGTGATTACTCCGTATCCATTAAACTGTCGGAAAATGTTTATGCAAACAGTTTTAAACCAGATCAAACTTTGTTTATTGATCCTGGGAAGCTATTGCCTATCGCAAGGTTTTTACCAAAACCCCCTCAGCCAAAAGGACTTAAGAAGAAGGGCGCAACAGGTGGACCTGGCGGTCAAAGGGGTGGTTTTAATCGAGGCGGAATGGGTAATGCATTTATATCAAATATATTTTATTTTATATCGCTAAATCCAATATATTTAATTATATTCAAATTAGGTGGCCGGGGTGCGCGGAACAGCTTTGGAGGCAGTGGCTTCAGAGGAGCCGGGCGTGGAGGCGGAGGTGGAGGATTTAACAGAGGACGCGGTGGCGCAGGTGGAAACGGTCGTGGGCGTTGGTAGTTTTCATTAAAAGGTTTCAAGATAATATTTTATCTGGCCTTGCGTTTATATTTTCTACACCAGATACTATAGCTTATAAGTCGAAAAAAAAGGCTTTGTTCGCCACTGACGAAAAGCGGTGCTGAATAATAAAGAACAATAATTTTAAAAGTTTTATGAATGAATGTTTGGTGAATAATTATTATGTTATCCTGAAAGCCAGCGAAGCTCGCAGAATTAATTAATATATGTACATCTCCAAGAGTTGGGAAGAAATTCAATAGTGGAGAAAATGCATGATATTGTTGCCACAACATATTTTATAAAATAGTGTCACTATGTATGTCAATCAGTGGTCGACACGGCCCTAACTCGTGAGGATACGAATGTATTCTGCTGTTGTACAATACGTACAAGTGGAATCCTTGCGAATCCATTGCTCAAACTACTCATCTTGCAGCCAGGCATCACGAAAATTTTGTTTATAGATTTTTGGCATCTTGGCATCTTTTGGCAAAAAAAAATAAATAATTGCTTGATTTGTGCAAATTCTTCTTAAAAGTAGCCAGATCCAGCAACTAAATTGCTAAACTGTCAGCACTGAGTGAAACTATCCGCTTGCAAGTAATAGTTGATATTTTTGCCTTGGTTAGTTGATAGATACAAGCAAAAATTGTATCGAAATACAACAAAAAACAATACAAATTTTCATTCATAGTTTTCTAGTTTGCATTCAGGTTTATATATACATATATCTATTAATCATCATCTATTGCATAAAGGATACCCGGAAATTTTTAAAAAGATTGCACGATTTACATTTTCTTAGGTCACAGGAAATACGCACTAGCCCTTAATGGGTTAAATGCCTATGTATGTCAAAGTCGAATAATGTATATACATACATATCTATGTTCATATGTATATATTTATTCTTGATCAGCATCAATAATTGAGTCAACATGGACTGGTCTTTCCATCCGACCGAATTTTTTTTATCGGAAGTCTCAGAGACCATACGTTCCGGAGCAACCATGTTATGTGTGCAGACTCCTACAATATGACTTTTAAAAATGTCCGAAAAATCTGTCGCATCCACAGACCCGAATACATCATATCTACCAGATTGTATGTCTGGATCAGGTCGCATTAAATGAAATGTCTCACGTGGCAGAATCCCCTGCCACGATTTCGCTCGTGAAACACATTTTCACGAATGCAATATAACCTTGTACTCTATCAGTACTGGGTATGAAAAGCTTAACACGCACATTAGGTAAAAGACAGGTGAATTGAAAACTTGAATCTAAGAGACAAACTTGAAGCTTTAAGCTGAACAAAAGTAAAAGAAACTCCAGTTGAGTTGGCTTAAACCTGCCGTCAACATCAGAGCCGTCAGTTGCTTATGGTTCAGGCGCACTTATAATACATTCCAATAAATTAGAAAGCCAAACCGTTTACTTATCACCAAAAAAGTCATGAATCGATATTCATTTACATATAGTTGGCTAATTGCGTTTCAACTAATTTTTCTTATTAACTTTGTCAATGGTGTTAGTTTTGTGGAATCACTTAATTCAGGTTATGGCTACGCAATTCAGCCGAACTCTCAACAGCAAAGCTCGATTCGTGAAAGTCAGCTAAAGATTGTAAATGAGTGGAAATATTTGGACTTTGAATATCCAACTTTTGTCGAACGCCAACAAGCAATTATGAATGGGTAACTAAACATTTCATTATAACCTTGCAGTGCTTATAAGTTTTCCATATGTTTCCATACCAGAGAAGAAGGGATCCAAAAAATTATAGGCCAACAAAAATTGTCGAGTCGATATAGCCGTGTCCGCCTTGATCAGCGTCTAGATGAGACTAGACTTTAAGAGATAATAGAATACATTCATATATTCCATACCAAATATATTTCATTCCATCTATCCGCCTGTCGGTTTCTATGAAATCTAGACTTTCACTTTTGAAGCATTACATAAAATCATATTTCTGCTAAATTCAGCTAAAAGTGGGATTTGGTCTGAACAGACTTTTCCTAAACTATGTGAATGGTTTCAGGTCATTTAGACTTCTTACCTACAAAATAAAATGATAAAGGAATGTTAAATCTAGACATGTCAAGTATACAAATGTACATTTTCATCCCTGCTTCTTTGTGTAAAGATTAAATTCAATTTTAAAAGGATAGTTGAATTGTTTCTATTCCATCAGCCACAAAATGTACCTTTTATCTAATCCACAGCAACTTTATACCGAAAAATAACCTTCCTTTGGGCATTGACATTGACGTAAATAAAAACCGACTATTTATTACTACGCCTCGTTGGAAAGACGGCGTACCCGCAAGTTTAAGTACTATTCCGTGGCCGACGAAGGAATTGAGTCCAGCAATTAAACCATATCCCAATTGGGAAGATCATGGAAATCCATATAATCCAGATTGTTCTAAACTGATATCGGTATATCGCACTACCATAGACACATGTAACAGACTCTGGCTTATTGATTCTGGTATTGTCAACGCCACAGTGAATTTAAATCAAATTTGCCCGCCAAAAATAGTGGCTTTTGATCTAAGCGTAGACCAAATGATCGTTCGCTATGACTTGCCTAAAGAGCAGGTTAAAGAGGATTCTCTGCACTCTAATATCATTGTTGAAGTGGGTGATCGTTGCGAAGATGCACATGCAATTGTAGCAGACGTATGGCGGTTTGGTCTTGTTGTTTATAGCTTGGCGAAAAATAGAAGCTGGCGAGTAACTAACTACAATTTTGCACCAAATCCAGTGGCTTCCGACTTTAAGGTATATGGATTAAACTTTCAATGGCTGGATGGTGTGTTTGGGATGAGTATATCTTATGATCATCAGAGTAAGCAGCGTGTTCTTTATTTTCATCCAATGGCAAGTTTTAAGGTAAGCAATTCGAAATATCTTTCGATATCAGTATTTATACTCTTGCAGAGGATTTCCACCACAAAAGTAATAGATCCATAAACTCTTCTATTACCGCGATAAACAACAACAGAAATACGATATAGATCTTATATATCTTTTTAACAGCGAATAATACTATTATGTTCAAATTATTTTATTTTTATTAGGAATTTATAGTATCCACCGAGCTCTTGCTAACCGAATCCTTATGGAAATCAAATAATCAGGACAACGCCCAGTATTTTTTTCCATTGGCGATCGCGGATACAATGGTCAATCCTCCACATCTGGTATTACTAGAAATGGTGTAATGTTCTATACACAAGTTCATCGAGATAACATTGGTTGCTGGGATACGGCCAAACCATATACGCGGGCCAATTTAGGAATGCTCCTCGATCCAGATGTCTCCTCAACTCTCATTCAATTCCCCAATGATTTGAAAGTGGACGAAGGAGAAAATCAAAGCGTGTGGATAATGAGCAATCGCTTGCCCATTTACTTATATAGCCAGTTGGACTATTCAGAAATAAATTTCCGCATTTTAAAGGGTGATGTCAACATGATCATCAATAGCACCATATGCAATCCAGTCAACATATACCGTAATGGATCTAAATCTGCTATAGTGTCAATAGAGGAAGGCCAGTGCTATTAAACAAATTACAATGGAATTATAACTGAGTTGCAAGCCTAAATATAAAATTATATAAAAAAAAACCATTAAAAATACTATGTACGAGTATATGACATTTTAAATATGTACGCTTCATATTATTTAGAAGGCAATTCTGCAGATGTTCCCCAGTGCAGTTATCTGCCTTTAATAGTGAGATATGTCATACATACATATGTACATGTGTATGTATGTACTTACCAAGAGTGGACTGCTATTTGCTTACCCGCTTGTATAAATATATTAATATTTGCATATCCATAAAAAATGTACAATGTATTTAGGTTATCCTAAAGGTACTGCCGAGACAAGATAAAATTTCAGCCTTGAACTCCACTAGTACTCTGTCGTTTGATGGTACAAAAAGAATAGTACATACATATGTATGTATATATTTACAACAACTGTACAACAAATAAATATGTACATAAATATGTATGCACACCTACATAAAAGCGTATAAATATAAGCGTATGTAAGTACTCTTACATACATACATATGTACATATGTATGTACGAGCATGTGTACGGGGGGCCTCTATACGCTCTATCCGTTTACCCGAGGCCAAGACCGAACTATTCTTTGTTCTAGAATTTTATCTACGCTAATCCCAATATAGATGTAGCTTTGCTTCAGAATCACTGGCTGCACATGTGCCAGTGCTAGTGCTAGTGTCTGAGGCAATGCGGACAAGCGTACGCGCATTCTTATTTTCATTATTCTTATTTTCCATAATATAATTGTCTGGTCTGTTCGGGTCGCTTCTTTTGTGGCACCACGTTGATGAAGTCAGTGATACAAAAACACCGGTTAATATGATTACTTCGATCAAATTTAGCAAAATATGGTTTATGATTTATTTTTTAATGGTTTGGCACAATGCCTCAGAAACGTTGTCAAGCGGTAAGTAGGCTATAAATAAATATTAATAATTATTACTAACTATTACTATTCGGTAAAATAAAAGCAAAAATCGATGTAAGTGTACATATCTACATATGTACATACATACACATCAAAAAGTATAAATGTATTTAAGCACTAATATTTATAGAACATTCTAAAGGAAACTGTGAATTTGAGTTTGTATCAAATCCTTAGCATACAATGCATATAAAAAAATTAATAGCAATATTTATTAAGGGAGCTTAATGAAAAAAATTCAATCGAAATAACCCAAATTTTAGTTCTTCAAAAGCACGACACTTGAATGCGACACTCATAATGAAAATTATTATACCCGGTACTCGAAGAGTATAGGGGTATATTAGGTTTGTGGTGATAACGGCTGTGTGAAACGCCCAGAAGGAAGCGTTTCCGACCCCACAAAGTATATGTATATATTCTTGATCAGCATCAATAGCCGAGTCGATTTAGCCATGTCCGTCCGTCTTGATTAGCGCATAGATCTCAGAGACTATTAAATCTAGAGCAACCAAGTTTTGTATCCAGATTTCTGTCGTATCACATTGTTACAAGTGTATTTCTAAATTTCGCAGAATCATAGAGAATGACCATTTCTATCAGAGTGTTGAATTTGGATCAGATCACATCATTAATATAGCCACAATGAAGAAAACCATCTCTCGCACAGGCCATTTAGTCTGCCTTGCGCGTTTGTCATTTTTGACGCCTAGTTCTCAAAGACTATAAGAGCTAGAGCAATCAAACTTTCTATTTAAGCTTCTGTAATGTCAATTCAACACAAGTGTATTTCAAAATTTTGTCATTCGCTATTCAACGCCTGCCAAGCGCTTCTTATTCCCTCTCTCTCTCGCATAAAAAAGTCTCTCATAGGGTTCGACTTAACTTATTAAAATTTTCATTTTTGGCCAAAATTTAATTTGTCTAATAATGAAAATTAGTGAGAAATTGGTAAAATTGGTCAAGAAAGACATTTAAGAAGAAGTCAAATTTTGAGGAAAAAAATTGTTATTTTCGAGGCCGTCATGCGATTTATTTGGTGAGCTGCGTCAAAAACGCATGACCCAAATCGACTATAAAATCGAATAGCTTGTTGAAGCTTCGTCGTAATAGAATATTGCCCACCATAATAAAAAAGCGCTCAAACGGCTGCGAAGACAATCCAATTGTAATTTCTCTTTGCTCCTCGCATCCTTTACTAATATTTAAGAATATTTTCGATGTCCTCTCGCAATCACGACCAATAAAAAATAATTTTCATTATGAGTGTCGTATTTTAGAGTCGCACTTTCGAAAAACGAAAACTTTGGGTTATTTCAATTGAATTATTTTCATCCTTTAATGAATATTGCGATTAATTATTCTAAAATGTATGCTAAATTGAATAAAGATTTGTAAAAAACTTAAATTCCCCGTTTTCTTTGGAATGTTCTCTAAATATTAGTGCTTTAATGGAAACTTTTTGGTATGTCGGATTCATGTGTCGGGAAGTGTATGTACATATGTAGATATTTACATTTTAGGAATTAGTGTAACAACTCAAATACTTTGCATTCAATATTCCCGTTTTTAGTACATAGTGTTTTCGGGTAGGCTACTATTACTTATCAATGTATATTTTCTGTATTAAATACATACATATGTAGATATACATATGTGTATATTAAGTACGGTACAGATTTTAGTTGTACATTCAAACAAACTCGTTTTTTTCCATAGAAAACAACATTTCCGATTATATTAGAAAATGTTGCATAAGTGGGCTTCGGCATGCAAGAACTACGGATTCCTGTGAAAATATTGATTCATTCGTATCCATTATACCGCCATTGTGGCTTGGACTATGTCACTCCTCCCATGAAGTGTGCTGTAACCGAGAATTGGAGAATTCACAATGTGAATTGGGTCGATTGGCTGCTTTGAACAGAACGCGTTGCGACAAGGATGTACATTCAAACTCTAATGCCTATACGGGCTGTTGTCGAGCGTGTCAACTTGGCTTGGCAGTCAAGGCAAGTAAACAGAAATGCAGTGATCCATTATTTTCATTTCTTTCTGCTATTGAATCCTATCGGTCTTGCTGTTACGAAGACAGTAACTTAAATTCTAAATCCGATGAAATGTTTAATGTAAGTCAACAATTAGAAAGTGACTTGGGTCCTGAGGAGTATCTCGAGAATTCGTCAGATGGTACGATAGTCCTAACAGACGATGGTAAGTCTCAAAGTCTTCTTGACAAACAACACAACTGACACTGATTTATTCTTTATTCTATTATAAATCTAGACGACATTTGTGGCAAAATTCCAAACCTTTGCGCTCACATATGTGAAAATACATTTGATGCATATCAATGTAAGTGCCACTCCGGATTTAAGCTAGACAACAACAACGTTACATGCTCATCGGAGAAAAATGACATATGTCCTGATGGATACTATATGGATCAACACCATGGCAAGTGCGTTGATATTGACGAATGCAGCGAGAAACTACATGAGTGCACGCTGACCCAGTACTGCCACAATACAATTGGCAGCTATCATTGTCTAGATATAAAATTAAACAAGTGTCCTTCAGGATATCACTATTCTAACGAACTAAAATGTGAAGGTGGGTCCCACTATACTTAAGTCTCTATATCGTTTTTACAGGAGATTGAGAAATGGAGACATACATTATTTTATATAATTATTTTCCGAGAAATTACGTTGTTTTTTTTTTTTGGGCGACAGCGGAAAAGTCGTGTCGACTAGTGTAGTTAGCCTACTGGGTTCGCCCATTGGTTACACTGCTTTCTAGTTCCGAACAAGTTCTTAGTCTCCTCCATGGTGGGTGCGATCCGGAGGACACTATCAGAAACCTTTCTACACGTGTCCTAGTGCGTCCACCATTTCTAGTTCGGCGAGAGGACTTGCAAATTCTCGCTGACGGTGTATTAGTTGACGTATCTTGTGCTCTTTAACCGAATCCTTGTAGTCTTAGCGTGGTAAAAAGCCGTTTGCATCAGCTTCTCCTTATTTTGAACTTTTCGTTGTAGTGAGTTTGTGGTTGGTGTTGTGTTTGGAACACGACTCTTCTGTGGATCGTGTACCGTCATGTACGGCTTATTAAGAGCGATGTTTCAACGATGGCCGCGTGTGTCCATATCTCCGATACTGTCTATTAAACCATTTATCCTATATCTCTCCAGAAAGTCGGCTGGTGTATCATTGTAGGCAAGGAGTGCGATTCGCTCTATGTCTGTCGCCAACTTTTGAAGAGAATCTCCGTAACGTTCTACCAAAAACAATATAAAACACTAAGATGAGTAACTCCATTCAAAATTTTCTGCGTGATTTTTTCTGTCGGGAATTCATTTAAATTCCACCCTGAGAAAATATGTGTTCACATATTTCAGGTCGGTTTTGTTATATTGGTTGTTTGCGACGCCGCGTTAGAATTTATTGGAGATTATGATTTTATGATAACGCTTGCCCACAAAAAAAATAATATTTTGTATATCTGTTCTATATCTGCTCTAAACTTCGTACGAGCGAGACAGCGCGTATTTTGACTCATAAAAAAAAAATCGATGCATACAGCACAGAATTGTATGGGTCGTCATCTAAGTGTTTATATTGTCTTTTGTGGTACCCTCTCCTTCAGATCCAACCGAAGCACTTGTCATGTTGTCATGTTAACAGTTAACGGCAAATGTGGTTGTGCATTCAAGACAGGAACACCTGATTCCAATTGGCGGATCCTTCGAGACGATCTTTGAGTTGAGTTTTTGGAACCTTTGAAATGGAGTCTTTTTCCACTTGCTTCATCCCCTCGTCCTGATAATTTTTAATTGTCTTATCTCTTCATCCAGATGCCAACGTGTTTTTGTCAACGTTGGCCAAGTCCATCCGTTTTGTTAAGGCTTCCAATCTTTGTGACTGGACTAAACCTTCATCCCTTATTTGATCCTTCACTTGTAATATCATCTGTTATTGTTTATCACTTTGACTTTCTATTTTTATCATCAGTTGTTTTGGTTTTTCATCGGTAATATCATATTTTGCATCATCTCCATTAACTGACCATTGCCCGCCGCCGGCTGGTTCTCCTTTACTGTCGGTCTCTAGCCTTACTCATCAAGGATCTCAGAATCTTCAGCATTGACGCCTGCTCTCACCATTTCAGCTTTCAAAAGCTTTCAAAGTTAGCCCCTTAAATTGCTCGTCGGTAAGCTCCGGTTGGCCAATTCCCTTCTTAATTGGTCAACTTTTAAATCTCCGTAGTTAACCATCCTCAAAATTCGCACTTCTGAAACCAGTTGTTTCGTTAAGACGGTTCGTGTTTGAGATTAAAGTATGGTGACAGAGAACTATTTTCAACTATACCGGAAGACTTTATTTTTCGTGAAACTACGAGTTGACTCTGACAACTTCTGAACTCCTGACTCCTGACTAAGACTAACTATTTTTATATAATTTGGCAAGGGTTATATTATTATATTTGGCAATTAAAATTTATGTATGTAATTCTGAAGAGAGAGAGAGAGAGAAGAATAGGATTGAAATACAGCTCACGCTGCTCGTTTGCTTATTCTCGAATCAGAATTATCAATATCAAACGAGGGAGAACGTTGTGAGCCGCGGCAAAGGCCGCGGCTCTACTTTATACCCGGTACTCAGTCAGTATATACATACATACATACATATATGAGCTTACGATTTATACAATTTATCATATGTTCGCAAAATGGACAAATTAAGTTTTGGGCAAAAAATAATATTTCAAAAAATGAAGTCAAATCATTTTTGGAATATTATACATGTACATGTTTCCAATTTTGTTTGCATATGATTTTTACATCTGCTTCTACATTTCTACATGTATAACTACATATTTGAAACGTACAAGTGTTTGCGAGAGAGAGAGAGGGAATGAGTAAGCGCTTGGCAGGCGTTGCGTAGCCATTGAAATTTAATTTGTTCCTTCTGTCCATAATAATGATCCCACCTGATCCAGATTCGGCAGTCTGATAGATACAGTAATTTCCCGTGATTCTGCGTTTTTGGTTTACTTTTATATTAATAATTGTGGATTCGACAGATTTTCGTCCTTTGTGGGGGCGGAAAGGGGCGGGCCGAAATTTTGCAACACATTTGGAGTAGTGTGATCACACAGGAAACTGGATACAAAACTTGGTTGCTCTAGCTTTAATAGTCGGCCAGACGGACGGACAGACGGACGGACGGACGGACGGACGGACGGACAGACAGACATGGCTATATCGACTCGGCTATTGATGCTGATCAAGAATATATATACTTTATGGGGTCGGAAACGCTTCCTTCTGGGCGTTACACACAACCGTAATCCCCTTAAATCTAATATACCCCAATACTCTTCGAGTACCGGGTATAAAAAACAAAAACAAACACAAAAACATATAATATATTATATTAATATATGTATACTATTTACGTAGACACCGTCAAAGAAATTTGTATTAACAGCATTTTATACTTATGTAGATGACAATGAATGCGAAGAATCTCCGTCGCCATGTGAACCTGACCAACAATGCTCCAATCACGCTGGTGGCTTTAACTGTACCCCAGCTGAGAACCAATCCTGCGAAATAGGATTTTACCTCGAGGGGGGCTCTTGCTCTGATATAGACGAGTGTAAAAATAATGCCACTCACACCTGCCATGCTCATCTTCAGGAGTGCATTAACACTCTAGGCAGTTTTTCCTGCCAATGTCAGATGGGGTTTCGTCTGGATACCACTCAAAATGAGTGCGTCGGTATGTTGTACGACTTTCAGAATTGTTGCTTATAAAATTTTCTTACAATACACATACACTTGCCTACCTGTATAGACATTAATGAGTGTTCTATTAACAATCACAACTGCCTACCAACTCAAAGATGTGATAACACGATCGGTTCATATATTTGCACGGTACCTACACATATTTACACTTATTATTTCTTAAATATTTATTTAATTCTTCTTTGTTTTACAGCGTCTTCAGAGTTGCGGAACGGGCTATACATTGAACGCAGAATCAGGGATTTGCGATGGTAAGAAATCTAACCAGATCTAACTAACTGCATTATAAAGACCGCTGCAACCCACTTACTGGGTCTAGAAAATTTTTAAAATAAGGCAGCTGATATAGTGATTTGATCCTTCCAATTCCGGGAAATCAATATTATACATACATACATATGTGTATATGCATATGATGTATTTTTATTTTTTTGAACGAGGTGTAAGTGCAAATTACATCTAACCATTAAAAACTTGTTATAGCTACTTGGCCTTAAGCTAGGTACAAGCACTAATCATGCAATATATGTATGAATGTAGATGCACCAGTTCATACATTCTGTCGATCCATTCGGCTCTGGTGTCGTCATGTTTGCCGCATGATATGGCGCGAGCCGAACGACGCTTCATTTCTTGCTTTTCTCATTTTCCGCAGGTCTCAATGCTTGCTTGAGTTTGTTTTGTTTCTGTTTTTGTCTTGTTTCAGTTTATTTTAGTGTTTGTGTGTACATGCATTCTCATCTACTTTGCGTGTGTGCTTTAGTATTTTGCGTGTTTGTTTGTATTTTTGATTTTTTGTACCCTTTACTTTAACAATTTTAGAATTGACAAGCTTAGAAGACGCTTGCCTTACAATATCAGAATAACTGTTATTGTGCATATGCTTTAGATGCTAAATTTAGTTTAATATAGAATTCCACTTCTTCTCGACCATTTTTAGTGCAAACAATGCCCTCTAGAAATAGAGGAGTTGGATTATCATACCGGTTTCTAAGTATTTCTAGGGCCTTTGGATAGTTTTTGCTCGTAATTTAATAGCATTTTAATAATTCGCATAAAATTCGTCAAAGGTGTCCAGCGATACCCTTGGTAACGATGACTTCACTGGCCGTGTTTGATATTCCGACGCAACTATGCTGGTGCTCAAATCTTCTCCCAATTTGTTTTTTTTTTATGGAAAAACAAGCTTTGATAACTTTAACATTTTGGCACCTCCGTCTGCGCTGTACTTCTTCTTTCTATTTTTTGGCAACAATATATGCCGCCACAAACGTAATCACTTCATCGTCAGAGGTTTTTTTTCCCCCTTTTTCCGTCTCTGGAACAGGCAATATAAATGTGGCCATGTGAAAAACATGATTCCTCCAAATTCACACCACAAACGTTAAGTGTTTGCCCTTGGGCCTTATTGATAGACATCGCAAATGATAAATGCACAGGATATTGTAATCGTTTGAATTCAAATGGCATATCAGTTGGAATCATAGGGTTACGCGGTGAAATTTGGAAATATCTTTTTCACTGCCAATCTGGTGCCATTACACAGTTTTGGTGGAATGAATGAATGAATTTCAAAATTCAATTGAATAATTCATTGCCTCATCTTGATTCATAACACTGTTAATTGATAATCAACAATTAATCAATTATTGATTTATATTTCTTGACTACACCAGGCGGTTTCGCTTGAATTTGAAAATAATGGCATTGATACGAATGTTCCTCGGTGCTAAAATGGCGCATTCTCTCAACTAATCGTGATTTCTGTAATTCTGAAGAATATTCGGAAATACACATTCAATCAATTCATCTATCAATTGCGCAATTGTACAAAAAATGTTCGGTACAGCGATCAATCCGTTAGTACTGTCGGTTTGTATTTTGCCAGCAGTGGCGTAACTATAGAAATGGGGGCCCCAGTCAGATTTTCATTAAGGGGCCCTTACCAGAAGAATTCTTTCAATCATTCAAACTTTTCTCACTCCATTATTTTTATGGTATAATACTGAAATAAAAAACAGTGAATAAAATAAACAATTTTTGAGTTCTCTAAGTTGTGATATGCATATTCAGAATTTAATGCGCCTTACTTTCAAATCAGCAAACTTTTGAATAATTTGATCCAAGTTATTTCTCAAACGATTGGCCATTTCGTGTTCAATAGACAGAATACTCAAATTACTCAAACGCTCTTGGCCCATGGTACTTCGAAGATAAGTTTGTATGATTTTTAATTTTGAAAAGGATCTTTCAGTTGTAGCAATTGTAACTGGAATAGTTAAAAATAAAATCAAAGCTGTGCAAACTTCTTGAAAACTCGAAGATAAAGCAGCATTTTCAATAATTAACAAATTTGCAAGTTGCTTGACAGAACTGAGTTTTTCAATTTGTTTTTTGAGACATGATCGAAGAGATAACAACTGTTCAGGAAATTTGTTGCCGATGTCTTCTAAATAAGTATCTACAAGCATCACAGCTTCCCTGTGCAGTTCTTGGTCCGTCATTTTTGTCAATTCCTGAGGTTGAAAAATGAATTTTTGAAAAATGAAAAACACGATAGAAATATAATATTAAGCTGGCAACGAATATTTATAGCGAAAGAACAGCAAAATTTTTATTTTTTCATATTGAACATTTTTCTGATATAAAGATGAGAAAATTTTTCTCTTGCCACTTTTGGGGGCCCCCTGGTGCTCGGGGCCCCGGTTTCTGAGACCGGTAAGACCGGTGGTAGTTACGCCACTGTTTGCCAGCACCAATTTCTAACAATTGGTTTGAAAACTCATGGGCAGTTGGATCTTTTTGTAGGCGAATACGCAAATTAATGTTCAGTGTCAATTTTTGTACTAATCTCCAAAGAACTGATGACTTCAAAGACTTCAGTAGGAGTTGATTGAGGCAATAAACTCCCCTGAAAGTATTATCAAAATGCTTCTAGTGATTTTTTAATCGCCATTGTACTTTCATCCCATAAAATAGTTTACGTTAATCACAGAATTATTGCACTAATGCTTTATTTTCAATCGTTAGACACATATCTTCAATTATTATCAAAGCTTCGTTGGGCATTTCCAAGGTAATCAACAAATCAGGATTTCTTGCATGATGACGCATACGAATTAAAATGTCTTCTGCCATATAATGTTTATATTTATTCCATAATTCAACGGATTTGATGGCATACATGTTGATAATATAATGGTAAATAGCATTCGTGTTTGTTGTGGATGAGTTGAAGTAAATGCATCATGAAGTGTTGAATCCCAATGTTCATCATCCTACAAAAAATGCAAAAGCTTCACGATGTGTTTGACACAAGTGACCGTTGACTGTTCTCAACTCTTTAAATGATTTTGGGCCATTGACGTCTTAAATATAAACAATCAGCATTATTTGGATGTACTGTATACATATATTCTCCCAATTGCATCTGTTTGGAAAATGCCATGATGCCCATCGACTGCTGTTCCTTGTTTACGTCTTTGAAATTCTTTCCAACCCACATTCCTTTTGTTATACTGAGGTACTTTAGAATATAACAAATTTATCACAATTGTATCGTTTTGCATAATTTTAAAAAAGCTGTCAACGTGTTCGCTGATGGTTGTGCTCCAATACATTTTCTCATTAAAATAAACACGTAGGCCATTCTCAAGATGCACAGCCAAGTGAACAACCACAGGATGTATTCCGTGCATTGGAAACGACATAATCCTCCAGACAGCTTCATTACTACTAATATAGCGCCCTATTTGATACTGAGCAATTTCATCATTTCTATTATCACCAGCAACACCAAAAACAGCCATATCACTCCCTTTATTCAAATACTTGCAAGTCTATTTAATAGATTTGATTGAATTACAATACTCCACATTAAATATTTTCGATAATAATGGACAATACGGAACCACCCGACTATTATCAACTTCAAAGTCCTGGTTACGCATTCTAATGGTTGCCGTTTTTCCATTATCATTAGGTGATCTACGTCGATACAACGGATATCTGTCATTGCCCGTTATTGTGTCTGAAGTCAATTGCCTTGGGTGTCGTTTCAAACACTTTCCTTCAATCATACATGGCGAATTCATATTTAGTTCACCGGACGGACCATGTATCATGTTTTTAACGGCAACTTGACATTAAAACGAAACGGAACGTTGTGAGCCACTTTATACCCGGTACTCAGTCAGTATATATGTATGTACATACATATATGAGCTTACGATTAATGTAATAAATTATTTGTTCGCAAAAGGGACGAATTAAATTTTGGTCAAAAAAGAAAATTCCAAAAAATTAATTCGATTTTATCTGTTTTATTTTAGCTTACATTTTCACATATTTGTTCTACATAAGAGACGTAGAAGAGTGTGCGAGAGAGAGGAAATGAGTAGGCGCTTGACAGGCGTTACGTAGCGAATGAAATTTAATTTTTTTCTTCTGGCCATAATAATGATCCGACCTGATCCAGATTTGGCATTAAGGTAGAGACTATATTATAAACTATATTAGAGATGCGTTCTGATCCAGATTCAACACTCTGATAGAAATGGTAATTCTCCATGATTCTGAGTTTTTAGTTTTTTCGTACAATAAAATTAGTGAATGCCGCAGATTCTCGTATTTTGTGTGGGAGGAAAGGGGCGGGGCGAAATTTTGAAATACACTTGTAACAGTGTAATGTCACAAAAATCTGGATGCAAAATTTGGTTACTCTAGCTGTTATAGTCCCTGATCTAGATCTAATATACCCCTATACTCTTCGAGTACCGGGTATAAAAAGATTCAATTTGACAGCAAAATCCTAATTTACAAAATGATTTATTCAATTCATTTGTTACAAAAAATGTGATAAATGAAGAACCACTCTACCGATTTTGTGCAAACTTCACATAAATAGTCCGAACAAAAATATTTGGTTTGGACAGGTGAGCCCGTTCTTGAGTTATAAAATTAGAACGAAAATTGGCATTGACTTTTTTGTATATAGATATCTACACATTGTATGTATATGAATAAAACTATGTTCACAAATCCAATATTGCAAATAAAAACTAATCGTGTATCCGATATTAAATCTATTCTTTGAAGATGATGATGAATGCGAACTCAATACCCATAACTGCCAGCCGAATTTTGATTGCTACAACACGAAGGGATCCTTTCGCTGCTACAGGAAAACAACAACAAGCACAACAACCACATCAACTACTTCAACAACGGCAGCACCTACATTCACGGAGCCAGTTTCAAGAACTCGTTATTCCCCATATCCATATCCATTCCCTTCTCAGCAAGGCTACTATGGTTCCACTATATCTCGATTACCCTGTTCCACTGGCTTTCACAGGAATAATCTTGGCGCATGTGTCGGTAATTATATTCAAGAGGTGTGCATGAGTTGAGTGAATTCTAAGGTTGCAAACAAACAAAATTCGTCCCCAAACACAGTATTGCACCGTTTGAAGTTGATTGTGTCCATTTCGTCTTCGTCTCATGGCGCACTATGTTGGCAACCTAATGCTTTGTGTACATATATCTCATACTCATCACTCTACTTAACTCAGTTCAAATGCATTATATTGGACTATTTAAATGGAGCCATGAAAAAAAATTCAGTGCAGATGGAACATGAATTCTATGTCAGAATATATGATAGGGCCCTTCCGAAATGTAAACAAATTTAATACCATTCGGGGGCTATAAAACTCTGATTTGGCATCGCCGCGATCGAATATTTGTGTTGTGGGTGGAAATGTTAACTATACTCTTATTCTTTTTTCTTACATATGTAGATATAAACGAATGTGTTGAAAACAATCCTTGTGGTAGCCATCAACGTTGCATCAACACCAATGGTCATTTCCGCTGCGAAAGTCTTTTGCAATGCAAAGCTGGCTATAAGTCAACGCCAGAAGGAACATCCTGCATTGGTACGTGAAATATTTTAAAAAGCATACAACCTAAGCCAAATTAGAATTTTTTTAACACAGATATCGATGAGTGCGAGACGGGCGAGCACAACTGCGGCGACAGACAAATATGCCGCAATCGCAACGGCAGCTACATCTGTGCCTGTCCGACTGGTCATGAGCTAAAACAGATGTCCAATGGCGTCAGCACCTGTCAGGATATAAATGAATGCGCACAGGATCAACGTGTGTGTCCTTCGAATGCTCATTGCTTTAATACCATTGGCTCGTTTTATTGTGAATGCAAGTCAGGTTTTCAGAAGAAGACAAGCGACGGTGACGACAGTAACACGGCTTGCTTTGATGTGGATGAATGTCAAGTTATCCCGGGGCTTTGTCAGCAAAAGTGTGTCAACTTCTGGGGTGGGTATCGATGCACATGCAATTCAGGATACCAATTAGGGCAGGACAACCGCACGTGCAACGATATTGATGAATGTGAAGTTCACAAACACTACAAGCTGTGTATGGGGTATGAATTCTCGATAATTCGCATAGTCATCATTAGTCAATCCTTCCACCCTCCCTTTCTATCTATAATTCAGATTATGTATCAACACTGCTGGATCCTACCAATGCACCTGTCCTCGTGGTTACACTCTGGCCTCAGACATGAATACATGCCGCGATATTGATGAATGTGCTGATTCTGTCAATCACGTATGCACTGGTCGGGTATGTTCGTTCGATAAGAACATTTATGTATACAGAATTGATTTACGCATTATTTTTATAAATTTGTCTCTTTTTTAAAAAATGTTTTCTTGGTTTTTAAGAACGATATTTGCACAAATATTCGAGGAAGTTTTAAATGTACTACTATTAATTGCATTGCTGGATATAGCAACGACCCAGAGCAAAAGAAGTAAGTTCACAGAACAGATAAGTAGACTAAAAATATTTTAAAATACTTCGTTTAAACCTAACTACAAAAGAGGGATTTCAAAAATAATGTGATAAAAAAAGTTAGTAAGGAGATACCCAAAAATAAAAATTGAACGAATATACATAGGTATGTAATAACAACGAAGGGGAACTTTGTGAACGTTTTGTACCCGGTACTCAGTCAGTATATACATACATATATGAGCTTACGATTTACGCTATTTATTATATGTTCGCAAAAGGGACGAATTAAATTTTTGGGCAAAAAATAATATTTCAAATAATTAAGTCAAACCATTTTTGAAATTTGTATATATGTATGTATGTATTTACATATGTTTTCATTTTTGTTTACATATGCTTTTTACATCTGCTTCTACGTGTACATGTATAGCTACATATTCGAGACTTGAAGGTGTTTGCGGAGAGAGAGAGGGAATGAGTAAGCGCTTGGCAGGCGTTGCGTAGCGACTGAAATTTCATTGCTTCCTTCTGGCTATAATAATGATCCGACCTGATCCAGATTCGGCAATCTGGTAGATACGGTTATTTTCCATGATTCTGCGTTTGTGGTTTTATTTTATCTTAAAAATTGTGGATTCCACAGATTTTCGTTCTTTGTGGGGACGGGCCAAAATTTTGAAATACACTTGTAGAGCGAGAAGGAACGATGACTTTCGAAATGGGTTTCCTCATTGTGGCTATATTAATGATCCGATCTGATCCAAATTCAACACTCTGATAGAAATGGTCATTAACTATGATTCTGCGTTTTTAGCTTTATCGTATCTTCAAAATTGTGTATGCCACAGACTTTCGTCCTTTTTGTTGGAGTAGTGTGATAACACAGGAAACTGGATGCAAAACTTGGTTGCTTTAGCTTTAATGGTCTCTGAGATATAGGCGTTAATGAAGACGGACAGACAGACATGGCTAAATCGACTCGGCTATTGATGCTGATCAAGAATATATATGTATACTTTATGGGGTCGGAAACGCTTCCTTCTGGGCGTTACACACATCCGTTATCACCACAAATCTATTATATCCCTATACTCTTCGAGTACCGGGTATAAAAATGCATAACATTTCAGAGTGTGGCTTTTATTTTTCAAAGTGGTGAACTGATCAGATTAAAGAGTTAATGAAATCTTAAAAATTATATATTATTAATTTTATTCTTTTTTTCAGCAGGTGCCGTCAAAAAAGCAACTTTTGCGAAGGAGAAGATTGTTACACAAAACCCTCAGCTTACACATATAATTTTATAACTTTTGTATCTAAATTAATGATACCTCCAGAGGGCCGAATGATCTTTACTCTACGTGGTCCAATGTGGTATGACAATATCGATTTTGACCTGAAAATTGTGAGGATCCAAGCTTCAATCAATATCGAAAGGGCAACTGAGAACCATTTTGAGTTAGTATTACATTTTTAATATATTAGACAAATTTATAACTAATTTATTCATATTTTATTTTCTTTAATACAGTACGTTAAAAAGCAACAACCAAGTCAATGTATTACTAAAGAGATCCCTGGAGGGACCGCAGGACATTGAGATGGAACTGAGTATGACAGTGTTTACCAACGGAATGCCTCGTGGGAAGAGTGTTGCAAAGCTATTTCTCTTTGTATCCCAGCATCCATTTTGACGTTGTCCGATATATGTTATATCACTAACCATACAATATATATATTGTATGGTTAGTGGTTATATGTACATACATACTTATTGTGAAATAAATAATTTGATTTGGTTGATCTGAGCCAGAAAATGGAATTGGTTTGTAATATGTTTATTAAATATTTTTAATATATGTATTAACAATTGGTATGCACCACTTACTGTTATTTCTTGATACATTTTGTCATAAATTTAAATAAAAATGATCCAGTGAAAATATTATTGCTCCACCCAATCGTTATTGGCGCTATTTAAACGTACTTCTCCACAGTTATTTCCTAAATCACAATCATCGACAAATTCAACGTGAGTGAATGGGAAGTGACCCTTGCGTCCATTTAGTTCCCCCTCCCATTGGCCATTTATATTAGTTTTAGTAACTTTTATAATGTCACCTATTTCCAACTTCAATGCAGTCTTGTCGTATGCATTGGGCACCCTGGATTGTTTTACCCGAGCGAACGCTGGCAGTTTGCGCTAGTGAACAAATAGTTCGAAATAAATGTTCACTGTCAGGATTATTCATTAAACTTACGTTTAGGTCTGTCCGTTTTAACGTATTACCAAATAGATTGCAAGAGACTGTTGGCAGGTCGGATGAAATATTCAATCGTCCGATAGAAGAACTCGGGTGTCCAAGAACTTGGTTATCGAATCCGTCCTCATCTGTTGCGTCTTCATACTGGCAAAACAAAAAATAAGCTTCATCATTATTTTTATACACAAACACGTACCCTTTGCACATAAGGAACCGGTATTTGTCCAACTTGGCCAGATGAATTACGTGCAGTCCACCACTGATCTTCGTCCTTTCGGATTACAGTAAGAACTTCTCCTCTTTGGAAGGGCAAGTCGTCTTGATCCTTTAGGAAACGAGGATAAGATAAAAACTGTGGAATGTTGAAAAAATATGGAAATGCTCACGCTGCCAACAAAATCAAATTTTCCAACTACTTTTTCCACTTTTTTTTGCGCTGGCCGCCTTAGTGGTGTGGTGTCCAAATAGTGCAGTGTGTAAAATGTCAAGAGCTTTGGCAGATTATCGAACGACTGATCACCAATGCGATATACTATTTGATCCTGTTGTTGAACTTTGTTGATTATATAGTTGCTAACTTTAGTATCTTCTCTAAATTAAAATGAGCAATAATTAATAGTTACATGATGGTATTTTTCGTAAATCCTTGATTAATTTACCTTACACAGAGCACGTAATCTCCTGCTATCGAGTTGCTGTCACGTACTAAAAACACTCCTCGCTCACGCTCGTTCATTAATACTTCGGTAGCGTCTTGTCGGGACATTGGACCAAAGTACCAGCTGTAAACTCGAGCCAAATTTAATTTTAATCGAATATCTAAGATATACATACATATGTTAATATCGAAGCATACGTACATATACATATTATGTATGTATACATATGTATGTAGCAATGTTTAGATTAATAAAGGTACAGTTAACTTTAATTGAATGTCGCTGTTTACCTGCTCTTATCTGACACATCAAATGTATCCATTTTTGATTTTAATATGGCTGGACTGATTAAGTTAGACTGGACAAGTTATGTCCACATCAAAAGAGACATATGAATTTGGATAACAACGCCGAAATACACATGTAATATATGACTTAACTAAAGGTCCTTTGTAGTTTTTATGGCGCGAATTATAATTTTTTATGATTGTAACATCATGTTTTAATTTATAAATAAATAAGACGAAGAATTGTTTGTTTTTTATTTGTGTGTGTATATACGCATTTTCTAGTGTTGTGTATTTTTCGTTTTTCAGTCAAAATAGTGTTGGTCGGAACTTCGTTCTATTTGGTTCATGATTGGAATACTTTTTCTCGCTTTTGATATGCGGTGTTACTAGCCCCAGATAATCAGGACCTTCAGCACTGAACATACAATTTTATTCGAGAAATGAATCCATTTTCTACAAGTTTGGGTAATTTTATGTAGTCCTGTTTATAAAAAATGGTTTGAACAAAAAAAGGTCAATTTAGTAGCCTGGACATTTAGCTACATGGCAACTACACATTGATGAAATTCTCACGGTCAACGCAAAAAAAAACGTGAACTGGATCGATAAGAAGTTCTCAAAAATTAATATGAATAGTGTGAACTAAAAGCGTTTCATTCCACTTTATTCCAATTAAAATGTTAATTAAATTTAGTGTTTTTGTATTTATGCTATTACTTATGTATTATATTTTCTGACCTGGCAAACCATTTGTTGCTATATTGTGAACTATTTCTGTTGATCCGAGCGATGCCATTTGGAAGAATGAATGTAATGTTCAAATGTATTTTAAGAAAAGGTTTCAATCTGGATCCGTGACGATGACAATGCCGTTTAATGTTTCTGGTGGTCTCTCAATTTCATGTAGTTGCTCTTTTCCTGATGCGCTACACACATCGTCTGTCCGTACCACTAATTAGCAATTTTGGATGAGCGGAATATTCAATATAATAGAAAACATATCAAGAATCATATATTTTTAGGAGGAAACAATTAAGGTGTTGGGTTTCGCAGCCTAATAGAATTTATAGAATATAGCGAGTGGTGCAGCAGTAAAACCAAATCTCTATTATCAGTGTTCATTGTTTGCACTGCCCACTTTACCACATTGTCATACATACATATATCCTATCTATATATTCATATGCATATCCTATCCTCCCGCACGGCAGCAGGAAAGACAATATATCCCTGCAGTACTGCGTACTAGTTCGGCGGTGGTGATATCGCCAACCCCTAACAGACCACCGCTGGTTCGCCGACGCAATGCTTTACTTCATTCGTTCACCGCGTACTAGTGATTTGGGTGGTCTTCTGGTGGTGACGATATGGGTACACGCCTGGTGGGTAGTGAAATGGGTACCCGCCTGGTGGGTAGTGAAATGGTGGTGGGTTGTCAAAAGGGGACCCTTCTGGCGGGTTAATAAGACAAGGAAAACAATTTTAAAAATTATCAGTACATAACTTCATTTATTTCATACATTTTTGTGTAGTTAATTTTTCTTAGGGTGTTTGGGTTGTTGCCATTTAAATTAATATTATTATTTGTATCTTTAAAATATATTTTTTTAGTCTTGGAGTTCAGATAACACAGGCCCTGCCTCTACAGTTATTGCATCTATAAATATAAAATATAAATATAAGTAATAGGCGGAAAAATGAAAACAAAAAACGAGTTAGCAGGCAACCAAGCAACACTACAGAACTTCCATTTGGCAATTCCCAATTCCTCTACATTTTTCATTTGGCTGTCGTCAAATTTTTATTTTTTTTCTGCCTTTTCTTACCTTTGGTTTACTGACTTTATTGTATAATAATCTGTAATTCACTTTTACTTGTCGCACTTGTAATTGAACACGCGTTTCGTCACTAACTGAAGCCAAAAGCAAAGCAGTAGAATATTCCAGCAATGGAATGTCTGAAAGCATAAAAGAAAACAGAAAACAGAGTAGCGCAGCATCATTTTAGGCTACCTGCTCTCTTCGTTTTTTTTTCGTTTCTGTCGTCTACTGTTGAGACGCTGCAGCCCACCGAACTAGTACGATGGTTCGTAAGCGGTGAGTTCTGGAGTATACAGAGCCGAATTGCTTGCGCTCTTATTTTTTTTTTTTCGTTTCTTTCGTCTATTGTTGAGACGCAGCAGCCCACCGAACTAGTACGATGGGTGGTACTCGGTGGGTTGAGTATACAGAGATAAATTATTTTCTATTCTTTGAGTGGTTCGGCGTTCGCCTACCAAAGGGTTACTTCAGACGGTACCCATGTACGAACCACCCAAGTGGGTAGTTCAGCATGGTCAATCGCCACCGTCAGTACTGCAGGGACAGAACAGTGAGTACATATGTGTGCGTACGTGTGCAGAGCTGCCGATATTGCGACCAAAACACTTTTATGAAATATATAATATATATAATATACTATTATATTATATAATGTATAATTCTATCGTTGGCTCCACCGACAAAAAATTACGAGCTGCTGACTTTAATTTTGAAGTGTCACTTTTAAAGTTAATATCAGTGCATGCCGAATGATCTTTGTGGATCATTGCCTTCTTCTATCCACAGAGCTCTTATGGGCATCATTGTCGCATGTTCCATTTAACAGAAAAATTCAATGATGCGGCCTAATGTAAAAAGGGTATTGTTTGTGTTTAATACATAATTTTTATGTAATCAACCACGAACCGTTGTAACGCTATTTGACAATTTTTACGGCTGGTGTATAATGATACGTGATTCTGCGTTCGACGACAACTGTGACAGAGTGTTTCCTAAGTAGAGGGACGCACTGCAATATAAGCAGTACGAACGGGGAACATTAGTGCGTGTGCGTGTGCACAGATAGTGGGAGAGTAGATGAGCGTGATAATAGACAACGAGAACATTTAGATGAGATAATTTAATTTCTTAAGATCTACTGACGGCTGTCTGGTCTAATGAGCTGGTGAGGTGGCGCAGAAGGGGGCCTAGATGAAGCCACTAGACGGGTCACAGGTTGCGGATAGCAAACGAACTTCCTCGGTAGGTAGATCAGCTGCGAACAAGCGGGCATCACTAGGGAGAGTACCGAAAATATTCAGTCCTTGTCAGCCATCGGGCGTTCGCGAAGTAGCAACACTAACAATGCGTTTGTGGTGCTGTCTCGTTTAAGTACACTATACCTACACACCACCTCCCCATATCCCAACCCCCCAGGAGTTGATATTCAGGAGTGTTGGGTAGTAGGAGACAAGATCTCTGGATTAGCGACGAAGGAGTACAAGCTGATTGTAGTTCCAAAAGAAGGCAAAATCCGTAATCGCATTCTTGCAAAAAAGCACTTGTTAAAGTGCTTCAAAACTTTAGCAACACGGCGGCAAGCCTAAACCTCCAAAGAAATACTTCTTAGACTGATGTCGTCCTATATGGCTCACGGGGAAGGCGATCTTCCAATTGACCTCGTTCACAAGCTAGCCAGCGATAGCGAAAAATCAGACACAGGCCTAATAATAGGCTGCGACGTCAATGTTCACCACACCCAATGGGGGAGCTCGGAAACAAATGAAAGTGGTGAGTCACTTTTCAGCTTCATTCTAAACTCGAATCCAATAATCTGCAATCAAAAATGACCCTATATTTATAATAAAGAACCGACAAAAAGTAATTGACATCACCTCGGTGTTTTACAAACTGTCAGACATAGTCAAGAGCTGAAAAGTCCTAGAGGACCATTCCTTCTCCAACCAAAGGTATAGCGAGACTATATTATCTCTCGAGAGCCCGAAACCCACTGACTACATTAATCCCAGCAAAATCCAACTGGGAAAAAAATATAAAACAAATAGATATCCTATTAAAAACCTTCAGGACCCTCATTAAGGGGGAGGAACACTGGGCAGACTACAAGACCAGTCTGTCCCTATACAAAAAAGAAACTAGGAAGGGATAAAGAGCCTCTTGGTGAAAATGTTGCTCTGAAATTGAGGAAACGTCAGGAGCTGCAAGGCTACGCAAGATCCTCTCCAAAACGACCCCCTTGCTGGGGTACCTCAAAAGGAGTGATCGTACGTGGACTAACTTGAGTGAGGAATTACCCCCGTTATACAATCAGCGAGCCAGCACACCTCCTTGGTGAAGGTTATGCAACATCGATGGCGCACATCTTTACAAAAAGTAACATAAGCTGGGCAATAAACTGCTTCAATCCGTTAAAATCCCCTGGTCCAGATCAATTCTTCCGGCCGAACTTTAAAAGACCGAAGACTTGGCTATCAACTGGCTTAAGGCAAAAATAGTCTGCATCCCCAAAGCGGGAAAAGCCTCGCAACTCAACTCCAAAAGACTTTCGACCTGCTTCCTTCTTAAAACTTTTGAGATACATGTTGGGCTATAACTGAGGACAACTAGTAGTAATTCACTGATATTGAAATCTTTACACCACAAAGATATCAAGGGAACCTTCAACAACGTCCTGACGGTTGCCATTACGGAAGCGCTCACTGACCTGGGGGTGGACCGTCACTTGGTGATGCTCATCAATCAATTTTTCACATGCAGAACAGTGACATCATCGATAGGATCGTCTACCTATTCAAGGTGTGGCATACGTGGATGACATGCAATTATTTTCTAGGGAAATACCCTTTTCGAATTAATGACCGCAAAGCGGTCTCGCACGACTGTCAGAGTGGAAAGAATCTCGCGTACTGGCAGTTAATCCTCAAAAACGCAACTCAGGATATTCACCAATATCCTCATATTCCGCTTCTCAATTCCGAAATACTAAATAAATGCGGGCCCTCCTTCAGTGACAGTACCAGTTTCTCAGGGTTACTTAGAAAGTGAAGAAGGCCACGATAGCCCTATACGAAAATATAAAAGCTATAGGCTTAAAGTGGAACATGAGCACAAGCATAGTCCAATATTTAACAATAGATATCTACGGAGTTACAGTGTAGTGGCCGGCCCTATCAAAAAGGACGATCACCAAAGAACTGGGCAAAGTTCAGCGAACTGCCGGCATATGCATCAGTGTAGCACTGCGCACAACTTCAAATGATGCGATAAATGCCATGCTTTATCTTCACAGCCTTGACCTTGCAGAAAAAGAGCGGAAAGAAAAGGCAGCTATACGTCTCCGACTCCGACCAATGAGCATCACAGCACCTACATAGGTCACTCATCAATACTAAATAGCAGTACCGTCCTCATGAATACGGACTACTGTGCTCTAAGGGAATATACACACACCCGTTAATTTGATGGATTCGGTCACCCTATATCACATTTGACATTTTGGCGCCTCCGACTGTGCTGTACTTCTTCTTAAAACAATATGTGCCGCTACCAACACAATCACTTCATCGTCAGAATTACTTTTCTTCCTTTTTTAATTTTAGTTTAATTTTCAAAATTGGCGCTGTTTACAAAACACAGCTGATCCATGAGAGTGGCAAATCACTTTTTAGATTCTTGGTCACACTATTTTAATTAAGTTCCACAGACACGAAATAAAGAGCAGATTCCTGTCAGGAATTTTCCGCTGTGCTGGATACAGGCCTTTACCAAAGAAAACCTAGAAAACGAAATTTCAAATTTTTGTTTGGATGCGTTTATTTGTCATTTTATCCATTTTTCATTTTTCTTCTTAGCATTAAGTTGTGGATCGAGCGGATGCACGGTGGACTTCCCTTTCACTCAGATGCATTATGGAGGACCCCCATCACGTCTTCTTCGAGTGCCGTTGCAACGAAAAGGAACTACCAGGAACTACCATTATGCGGGAGCTCCGCAAAGCAGAGAAAAGGAGAGGGAACGTTGTGAGCCGCGGCAACAGCTGTGGCACTACTTTATACCCTGTACTTAGTCAGTATATATTTGTGCTTAATATTTATGTAATTTATTATATGTTCGCAAAAGGTACAAATTAAATTTTGGCCAAAAAATACAATTTAAAAAAATTAAGTCGAACCCTATGGTGTGAGGGGGCGGAAGGAGGCGTGGAAAAAATGTGAAATGCATTTGTATTGAAGTAATATTACAGGAGTTTGGATAGAAAGTTTGATTGCTCTAGCTCTTATACTCTCTGAGAACTAGGCGTCAAAAAAGACAAATGGGGTCGCGTGTGAGAGACAGCGAAAGGGAACGATGACTTTCGAAATGGTTTCTTCATTAAGGCTCTATTAATAATGCGATCTGATCCAGATTCAACATTCTGATAGAAATGGTAAATTTTTAAGACTCTGCGTTTTTAGTTCTCGGATCTTCAAAATTGTTTATGCCACAGATTTTCGTCTTCTGTGTGGGCGGAAAAGGGGGCGCGGAGAAATTTTGAAATCCACTTTTAGTGGTGGGATAACGCAGGAAACTGGATACTCTGGATACTCTAGCTTTTATAGTCTGTGAGATATAGGCGCTAATGAAGACGGACAGACAGACATGGCTAAGTCGACTCGGCTATTGATGCTGATCAAGAATATATATACTTTATGGGGTCAGAAACGCTTCCTTCTGGGCGTTACACACATCCGTTATCACCACAAATCTAATAGGTCGTCGACCTGACATTTGTCAGCAGCGCGCTGTTCGGTTCATCCTGCTGGACCATAGACGACTCGTATAATGCAAGCGACCATGTTGCCATATGGTGCACACTAGGAGTACGCCCCGACCACCGATATGCCCCAGCCCAGCACTGTGCCCGGTATCGAGTCGAGACGCTAGACACGCGGATTTTTAGCTCTCACCTTGAGTCTGCGGAGGTCCCTGACGCCGAAAATAGTACCGAATCTGTGGTGGACAGAACGATGAACACGACCCGTGGGGCAACGCATACAAGCTAGTCGCAAAACGTTTCAACGCCTCTTCCCGCTGCCACCCCATGGATCCAGTTTCGCTGAAAGGGATTGTCCGACACCTCTTTCCTAGCATGACGGATGAAATCGGAGTGCCCCCCCCTGTGCCTAGCGGGCCTACCCCAACCGAGCCCATCACACCGGAGGAGATACGCCGCGCTGCAACGAGGTTGAAGCCGAGCAAGGCGCCTGGCCCGGACGGGATCCCCAACCGAGCGGTGAGGCTAGCAGTGGAGCTCCGCCCCGATGTCTTCGCGGGCATGTTCAACAGCTGCCTAGAAAGTGGAGTGTTTCCGAATCGCTGGAAAATACAGCGCCTGGTCCTGCTACCAAAGCCTGGGAAGCAGCTCGAAGATCCAGCAGCATACCGCCCGATCTGTTTGATCGACACCGTCGGCAAGCTACTGGAGCACCTTATTTGCAAACGCCTTGATAGCGCCATCGCTGCTGCTGGCGGTGTGTCACCGCAGCAGTACGGCTTTCGGAAGGCGAGATCCACGCTGGACGCGATCGGCAAGGTGGTCGAGCTAGCTTCGGGAGCGATCGAAGGAAGCAGATGGAAAGGCGGCGCCAAGCAGTATTGCCTTGTGGCAACGCTGGATATAAAAAATGCCTTCAATACGGCTAGATGGGGCCGTATCCTGGAGGCCCTAGAGGCGCTCAACGTTCCGGAGTACTTGCGGAGAATCGTAAAAAGTTACTTCAGGGACAGAATCCTGAGGTACAATACCAGCGAGGCGACAGAGGAGCACCAGGTAACTGGAGGCGTGCCACAAGGGTCGGTTCTGGGACCTGCTTTGTGGACCGTCATGTATGATGGCGTGTTTCGGCTGGCAATGCCTGAAAACGTCCACCTTGTGGGCTTTTCCGACGATGTGGCTATAGTGGTTGTCGCCAAGGAGCTTAAGGAAGTCGAGGACAGATGCAACGCGGCTATCTCGAAAACAGTACAGTGGTTTTCCTCTGTAGGGCTGGAGATAGCACCACAAAAAACCGAGTCTGTGCTCATTAGCAGCCGGAAAATAGTGGAGACAGCCACCATCTCAGTTGCAAATCCCACGGTCAGGTCGAAGAGGGCCATTAAGTACCTGGGCGTGATTCTGGACACTAGGCTGAGCTTCAAGGAGCACCTGGACTACGCCAGCACAAAGGCCGCCCTAACTAACCGGGCAATCTCGCGGATCATGCCCAATACGCGAGGGCCGAAGCAACGCAAAAGGCTCCTCCTAACCAGCGTAACAAGAGCCACGATGTTATACGCGGCTCCTATATGGCACCTGGCCTGCAGCTTTGGCAGCTACACCCGCGGGCTGAGAGCTACCCACCGCTTTGGAGCGATCAGGGTCTGTAGCGGCTTCCGAACCATCTCGGACGACGCATGCCTGGTTCTGGCAGGTGTAGCACCCATAGCTGAACTGGCTAGGGAAAGGGCCGACATATTCGAGGGAACACACGGCAGGGAACTGCCTGCCCTCCAAAAGCAGGCAGTGCGCACTGCGGCTAAAGCGCGCACGGTGGAGAATTGGCAGAGGCAGTGGGATGCGTCTAGCAAGGGGCGGTGGACACATCGCCTCATCCCGAGCATCGCAGCGTGGATAAGCAGGCGGCATGGTCAGCTGAACTACTACACCACACAGCTCATAAGTGGTCATGGGTGCTTCAGGGGATACTTGCACCGCTTCGGGCACGAGAGTGCCCCGTACTGCACGTTTTGTGGTGATAACAGTGTCGAGGATGCCGAACACGTCCTGCTACACTGCGGACGTTTCTCTGGGCCTCGAGCGGATCTGGAGAGGACCATAGGATGCCTCTCCGTGGACAGCCTCGTGACGTCGATGTTGGTTAGCGGCGCTAACTGGGAAGCGGTCGGCGCGTTTGCGGCGGCAGTCATGACCGACTTGCGCAAGGCTGAGCGCGAGCGCAGAGGAGTGGTAGAGTAGGCGGAACATTGGCAGCGGCGAAGCACTACCTCACGACCGTACCGCCAATGCCATGTTACACCTACACACTACCCTATATTTAATGTATATAAACATAGGATAAGATAATCAATAAACAACAAAAAAAAAAAAAAACCACAAATCTAATATACCCCTATACTCTTCGAGTACCGGGTATAAAAATGAGGATGTCGGCAGACTAAGGGGGAGCGGTTTTGCGAAGTAATGTTTTGCGGTAGCACCCCACAACCGAATACCAACCCAAAATATTCTGTTAACATTAATATAGTATGAAATATATATTTACATAGTAGAATATAGAAAATAAATGAAAACAAATAAAAGGACCACAAAACAGTATAAAAACTGCGTCCCCGGCAATACGACATGACGCAGGTTTTAAATGATTCACATAAATCGCTAGGGGCAAAGTGTGACCAGGTCTGATTGATCTAGAAAAATGGTATGTACAAGACTATGTTTTATCTGATTTAGAAGCGGGTCTTCCAAATCTATTCCATTTCAATTTACTGCCGATATGGATTTGCGCATGTGAACATCGGATCTCCAGAAAGTTGCAGTGATTCGACAATATATCAAAATTCGAACATTGTACAACAGAAAGAAGCTTCGCCAATATAGGAGGAAAAACACAACAGCTCCATTAATGAGAATTGGGTTCTGCTGCTTTGTTCAAGTTAGCTACCTGAACAGCGCATTTATTTGCAGATACATATATTCAGATCTGCCTTTGCAAAAAATTGCTTAAACAAATAAAAAAATTTTAAAACTACACTTGATTCTTTTTGTTTATTTCCTTCTTCTCTGAAGGAATTATAGCATCTCTGAATTGAAAATTGAGCATCTGCCATTGAAAAACCTTTTGGCTCCTTGCCATTCGCTGCAGAATATCATTTATTTTTGTCTGACTTTTTTTACATTTTCGCAGTGAATTCCATTTTTTTGTTGTGAATGAAAATTTTTTTAGAGTTGTATTAGTAAACCATTGCATATGTTCGGTTTATACCGTTTTTACATTAGGGCGCATCATTATATTTTTCCTTTATATGAAACATGCGACAATGATGCCCATAAGAACCCTGTGGATAGAAGAAGACAAACATGAGGGTCGCATGTTGGAACATGCGCTGAATTAATTGCAAGTGTTACCGTATTTTGTCGAGTATTTTTACAAAATACTGAAATTATTCTGGGTATCGATGCGGTATCGAGGTATTTATGTCGAATCAAACAATAAATTCAATTTAAAGTTGAGCTGCCAATCCATTACTGAACATTTAAATTAAAATAAGTCTGGTAACACAAAGACTTGCAAGGTCTTTTGGGACGCACCGATTCCGACTTTAATAGGCTTTTTACACTTGGTGCGTTACCCATCGATATCGGAGAAGACGCAGAGAAGCAGGTTTGCGGTTTACACTACAGCGACTTTGCTTCTTTGCGTCTTGGGAAGAGGAAGAAAAATTTGTAAACAAAACAAACTATGTCTGAAAATAAACAGAAAATGTCTGAACAAGAGCTGATTCTTTTATCTGCGGTGGCGCATGATGAATGAAATAATGAAGCGAATCTGTTGAAGTGCATGGAAGTGTCTGGGCTATCCTCAGAAAAGTTGCAATTCGTCTTGCAACTGCAACGTCCTCCTTGCGTTTGGACTCTTGTAGGTAAAGAGCAGACAATGTTCTCTCTTTTCAATTAAATAATGTATTCTTCATTGCAATAGCCACGATATGGTTCATTTTGGGAGGAAGATATTGTGGAGAACTCCGATGCCTTTTTTAAGGAAAATTTCTGCATGGAAAGGAGTACTTCAACATTCTCGTTGAACTGTTGCCCAATCTCAAAAAGAAAAAAACTCCTTTTCGACTGACAATCCCTCTGGAGAAGAATAGCCATAGCCCTTTATTGCCTAGGATCGCCTGCGGAATATCGCACGGGAGTCTATTTGGTGTGCCAAGGGCTTTTGTCTGCCTCATATTACTGCAGTTTTGTCGCGAGGTAGTTGCAAGCAGACTTTCTTACCCTGAAAAGATCACGGAAACAGTAAATAGATTTAAAGACATGGGATTTGCAGCAAAAAATATGAAATCAACTATATTGTTGAAATGCTTTTTTTAATAATAAAATTAGTTTGAACAATTTGTTCTAACCATTTTTTTTCCCCTTTTTACTCAGTTAAACATTTTACGCGGCAAAATTTAAATTTGAATCTACTGTTTTTTGTTGTTATTAGTGGTGATAGTTCCGCTGATTAGGCAGACAAGTACCAAAATTGCTGTTATGCGCACAGAAATATCACAGAAATACCAAAACGCAGTTGCGTCGGAAAATGACGCAACTTTTTGCGGAAGTAATAATGCGGAAATGATGCGGCTTAAGTGTAAATGCCTCGCAACATTTTTCCACAATTTCGACAATTATGCGGTAGTGTAAATAGGCTGTTGGGAATATCCAAAATGGATGGTGGAACTAACTGAGAAATTTCGGAACGCAATACCTTACGGACCATCCCCGATATTAATGGTGGATGGTCGTCTGTGGGAAGGGGCTATTATGCTACCTTTGGTCGATTTCTTTCGTCGTCCAAGAGCCCATCAATACTAAAGCACACACGCAATATACATGAGAATGCAAGTTAACGTACCCAATTCCATTAGCTTCTTATATGATTTATAAACAATCTTTGGGTTCCTCAGATTCAATATCTTGGCTTTCCCAGATTCAATCTCAATCTTTGCCCCTTACAATTTTGTAAACAATCTTTGGCTTCGCCAGATCCAAAGTCAATTTGTAAACAATATTTGGCTTCGCCAGATCCAAACTCAATCTGTGCCTTTGGATCGCACTTAATTGAAAATCCACTTAATTAAAAATCGAACTGTTCTCACACCCGCCTAAATTGAATAATACTCTCAGCCCATACCCGGCTTTCATAAACAATTGAACACCCGGTTTTCGTAAACATTCGAACGCCCGGCTCTCTGTGAGCTTCTGCATTTGACCATATCCTCAAGTCCAGAGGTTTCATGATTTTGGAGATGAAAATGGTTAGTCAGTCTTGATCCAGAACCAAACCAGAACAGTTACACTTTAATCCGAAACTCGCAAGTACGCGCCGATCCTTAACCGTTCCTTAAGCAAATGTAATACAAACCTCACTAACTGTTATAAGTCATTGTTAAACTCTAACACGTGTTGTGAAATAAAAGATACTTTTTGAAAACACAATCCGCCACCGCAATAATTTAATTTGCATATGCATACATTCACTAAAATAAGCTGAAACAAGACCAAAATAAAAACAGAAAAAAAACAAGCAAAACCCAATCAAGTGTCTTTTGGCTCGCGTCAAGTCATGAGCCGCCATGACGATATGGTTAGCGCTGAAACACTTTCTGTCAAAATAAATAACGATATCTGTTATTTGTCGGCTTTGTAGATCTGGCGTTGTTTATCTGAAAAATCATATATCAATTTGATATATATCACCAGGTACCTTGAAAGATACAACCAAATACCATGAAATACTTTTCTAGTATTAAATGGTATTATACTTATATGTTTATTAGGTCTGAATACTAGGCATTGAGCAAAATTTAAAAATGTATATTAATGCTGAATACCCATACTTTTCTATCTCATATTTAGCACTGCTGTGAATAAATATATATCGATATTAACGATTGTTGATCGATTGAGATATCCGCCATTTTGTGAATTCTTGTTGAAAAGTGAAAAATAGAGACGTCACAACACAATATACATAATCTTTATTGTTTTTATGCGTGAATTGAAAAAAAATTGTACTAATATCGGAGTTACCCGACTGTGGATTTTGTTATTGACTTACGGGTTATTTCGGAAGCCTATACGCCCTATTTTACTTGCTCAAATAAGTTCATATATGTATGTATCTTTAATGCACATATGCATGTATACATATTAATACATGCATATATTTAGTTCAGTGTGCATGTGTTAAAGCCAATAACTTGTTTGATGGATGCACACTCTGCCATAGATAATGGAAATTTGATCGGCACCTTTAACGTCGTTCTCTTTGAAACCAATCATAATCATGAAGTAGACGGTAAATATTTGTGTAAAATTTTAATAATTTATTAAAAAAATATATACATACGTACAAACATTCCACTATAAAATATATATATATGGTTACATACATATACAGTGGCAGTGGCTTAAAGTAGTCAGTGATAATATTACCTTTTGGCACTCTTATATATGTACATATATCAACTAAACTATCATGACGAATAAAGAAGATTTTAAGTGCCAAAAAGTATTTGTTTACACATGGAGGAAACAATGGAAGGCGCTCGGTCGCTGAAGATTTTGGTGATCTATAATAATCCGATTTAAATCTTATCTGTCTGTCTTATGTAAATACCAATGGCAGTGCCATTACTAATATGATGTATCTTGCAAAATACAATATAATATAATAATACATATGTGCATAATACATACATAATACAAAATAATATAGTGATGTAAATAGTGCAGTAAGAGTCCGGACATGAAACTGTACTATCTACCTTATTTTATTTGGTTTTCAACAAACTGAATAAATCGGTAATGAGTGAATATTATGGAAAAATATTTGTAGTATAAATTGACAAAAAACAAAAATATATATAGAGTTGCTGGAATGTAAATATCTAACTATATTTGCATTCCATCTTGTTTTTTATGACTTTAGACAATTATCCATGAAAACCTGCTGTTTATTGAAAAAGTCGGCATGAGTAAGCTTAATTTATTTATTAAACATTTTGCTGAAAGACATTTTGGACATAGCCGTATATTTGTTTTTGGATCGTAGAAGAGATCATTGACTAAGTTTGACAAAAAACTAAAGGCAGCAATTTGAAAGGAATTTAAAAATAAGTTGTTTGTACTCTCTCTGTTGCATACGATTTAACCCAAATAACTATACAAAGTAGACTAAAAATCGAGTTGGTATACTAAAAACTCTTTTTAAAGGATGGTCGAAGTGAGGGGCACAACCATGCCAACATTTTTTTCCGACTTTTAATGAGTTTTCAAATTTACAAAATTTCGGGAAAATATACCGCAAAAAATAATCAAATTTGAATGTGATATCACTAGTGATATCGACGATTGGCTTAGATCTTAATCTCATTGAAATCTTATGGAGGAGTGTCAAGAGCATTGTAGCAAGTGCAAATCCGTCAAGTAAATTGCAGCAAGTGGTTTTAGAGTCATTGGCTCAAATACTATTGCAACGTTGACAATACCTTGTTGACCCATGCCACAACGAGCCAAGGCCGTTATAAAGACAAAATTGATTAAAAACTGATTATTAAAGCTCAGGAAGCATGTAGAAACATCTAACATAGGTTTTAATTAGACTTTCTTTGTTATTTTGTTCTTAAAAAAAACTAATATTTCAATGAACACAGCACATAGTATATTTGAAAAATACTTGACAGAATACGGCAACACTTGACTATGATAAATCATGCGGCGCATCATTGTCTTCTTCTATCTATAGGGCTCTTATGGGCATCATGTCGCATGTTCCATTTAATGGAAGAATCCAATGATGCGCCCTAGTGTGAAAAGGCTATAAGTCACAAAAGGAAGCATCTCCGAACCCCTAAAGTACATATGTATGTATTGAACATATAGAACATACATATATTCTTGATCAGAATACACAGATATCCAAATCATTAAAGCCATTCGCATATTTTCTTCCGCTCGCTAAGTGGAAAACAGTGGAACACTTCTCACGAACTATCATAAATAAGATTTGTCCAATTTGTATCAATTTAAAAAACCGGACATGGATCGGTAGCTTGTTTAGTATTTTGAGACGACGGTATATAACCTCATACATATATATTATATATAGATAAATATGCACACGCTGATGGTTGCATCCAAGGAGAAATAAGAAAAAACCTAACCAGTACAAATGAAGGCAATAAAAAATGACTAACAGCCCTTCACTCTCACTCATTCATCCTGCACCTCGGAATCTAGAAATGACTGCCAAACTTCATATCAAAAAAAATGGGCCAGGAATTTTTTGTTTGTGTGTTACTGGCCTCAGCATAAAAGAAATTCACAGTTTCCTATCGATAATTAGCCTAGCGACACGATTGTGGACTGAGAGCGTTGTTAAATCGAGTCCCTACGCTCACTATACCTGAAGATGCCAACTGTATTGGATCGGTCGGTTAGACTACCTCAATGTGTCCGCTGTTTTCGTACATAGGCACAAACATTTTCTATGATGCACTGGACTCACTTTTTGATTCTTGTGACCCGCTTTCCTGTCCTATTAGATCAAGGAAACCCCCTTGGTTTACCAAGGAGCTATCCAGTCTAAATAACTTAAAATCAAGACTTTATACAAATTTACAAGAAGTTGGCTCTCCGTCTTCTCTCTTTCGTTATGTAATGGCTCGGTCAAAGTGTTCACTTCTTTACGCTCAATGTTATAAGAACTACCTATCTCGATGCAGGCTACGTTTTTCTAAGGACCCTAAACAATTCTACAGTTTCATAAACAGTAAGCGTAGAACGACCATAAGCACACGCATCCTCGCACCCAGCCGGACGGAGTTCCCGGCTGGGTACTCAGGTACTGTGCCGAGTCTCTGTGTGGGCCGTTGCTTGAACTATTCACCCTGTCCATAAATTCTTCATGCTTCCCCCCGATATGGAAGGAGTCTTTTCTAATTCCTCTCCATAAGAAAGTTATAAAGGCATATTTAATATATCCGCTATTCCTAAAGTGTTTGAGAATATTTTCAATCCGCACCTGCAAAACCTATGCAGATCACTTATATCTCCAGTTCAACATGGATTTATAAGGTGGAGATCAACTACTACAAATTTATCGGAGTTTACCTCCTTCATCATTAAAGGCTTTCAAGGTAATTTACAGAGGTATGTTATTTACACCGATTTTAGTAAAGCCTTCGACTCTGTAAACCATTCCCTCCTAGCAAAACAACTTGACCATCTAGGGTTCCCACCCAATCTCCTGAGATGGATCTCTAGCTACCTTTGTTCTAAGTCTCAAAGAGTTATTTTCAAATACTCCCTGTCCTCACCAATTATGGTGATTTCGGGCGTACCACAGGGCAGCCATCTAGGCCCCTTATTCTTTACACTTTTTATAAATGGTCTGCCTTCTGTATTAACATACTCTCGAGTACTTATGTATGCGGATGATGTTAAGCTCTTTGTCCAGTATAAGGACATTTCTTTTCAATCCAGGCCTCAGTCCGATATCGATAGGTTCTAGTCATGATATTGTACAAATTTGTTAAACCTTAACGCTTCGAAATGTGAAGTAATGACTCTAGTGCCTTTCTGGATATAACAAAGACTCTCTACACCTCTCTAGTTCGTCCGATTTTAGAACACGGCTCTTGTGTATGGTGCCCTCAGTACAACGTACACCAGGACCGTATAGAATCAGATCAGAAAAACTTTTTACTTTAGCTCTGCGCGGCACCAACTGGGATGCTGGTGTGAGATTGCCGTCTAACCCTGATAGATTGCTTTTAATAAACTTACCAACCTTAGCTAATCGTAGGAAAATGCTTGGTGTGATTTTTGTGCACAACTTGATCAAGGGTGACGTAGATAGCCCTGACTTGTTGAGCCGCATAAACTTCACGATTCCTATTAGAAGCACTAGGAATTATACACCCTTGTTTCTTCCGCTTTGTAGATCGAATTACTCCTTGCATGAACCATTTAGGGTCCTATGCTCGGATTATAATTCTCTCTACAATATCATATCTACTACTAACTCCCTTCCTAGTCTTAAACTACTAATACTCTCATATCTTTCTCGTAATTAGAAATTGCTTAGTTTTTTTAGTCAGATTAGTTATACTTTTCCTCGAAAACTAGTCTAACACCTATCTTTCCTGCATGTCCGCGATCGGTTCGGTTAACGAGTAGCTCGTTATGCGGCAACGCCCCTCGGTCAGTTCGGCGTGAGGAGGGCTGCGTTCTTGCCTGGGATTCACGCGAAACAGCCTTCTGCTGGTGTCGCTTCGGCCACTTGAAATCATAAGAATCATAGGAGTGACCAATCACGTATTAGGTTCTTGGTCAAACTATTTTAGTTACTTTCCATACAAACGAAATAAATAGCAATTCCTGGCAGGAGTTTTCCGCAGAGCTGGAGACAGGCCTTGGCCAGTAAAAGTACATCTCTCTGCACTTTTCATAACACCTGGCATATCAGCACATAAATGCACACATACAGCATACAGCTCCCTACACAAAAGTTCCCTCTGGTTTATCGAATACCTTTTGCCATCATTGTTATATTCAATTTATTTGGCAATAAATAACAAAAACCCTACTTTTACAAACTCGTATTAATTCGCCCTTATCTTAATTGTGAAATAATGTTAAGTGCCTTGTTTCTTATTATATGTAGGTGAATATACTCGAAAGCTAACTTAAAATTAGCAAATCGAGCACTGGACATATTTATTGAGATTGCAATTAAAACGAATAGATGAAAAGAATTGTAAACGGAATCAAAAGGACAGAGTCATGTCATCAATAAACTATGGGTACCGCATTAAAGTTAAAAAGCGAGTCAACGCAAGAAGAGGTAGGTTGCAACTGATTGCAGTAGAATTTAATACATTCTATAATCGAAATTTGGCTTACTTATATTTTCAGACCATCAAGCTTTTTTCACAACAGTTCACAAGCATTCAGGGGAAAATTGTAATATGTTGAGTTCCACATGTGATTCAAGGCATCTCAAAAGCATGTTCGCATCAGTATTATCAAACGCTCTGATCCCGCAGACACCCACAGCATCAAAGATCTGTGCTAAGAGAAATAGCTACCAATTTCCGTGTCGTGTGAGCAGGAAAAGAATCAAAGGGCCTTTGAGCGGCATTCTCTTCGATTTACTGTCTCTAATTATGCTTCAACGCCACCGTTTTTTTATAGTGTTTATGCTACTGATTGCCTCACATCATATTTGCTTATCGCACTCTCTGCTAGTGGAGGAACCGAAGCTGACATCCACTGATGAATCTTCCAAGAACAATACAATTTCGCGGGCAAAGCTAGTTGGACACGGACCCGTAGGCAACAGCAGCTCGACTGGAGGAAGCCACGCAATTTCTGGTTCCTCTTCAGTTGCGGCCAGTGGATATTTAGAAAAATTGGATAATTTTGAGCGTAGTGTGGCCGCCGTTTTGATAAAGGTCGCTTACGGCACGACATCTACAACGAAACGCAGCATACCAGACAATAGCTATGCTTCAGGCATAACTACGGTCGCTACACCACTCCTGACGACCCAGAGGTATGACATAAATAGCTTTAGGCATATAAGTTATGTTATCATTAAATATTACATATGTAAATATGAGTAAGTGTTCAATGAGCAAATTAGAGTGAGTGACAATAAAAAGTGAGCAATTGATTGTGTTCGTTAATTATGTTGTTATAACCCACACATTTCAATTATTTGATTGAATTAAAATAAAATCGTTTATGATGTGCTAAAGATTCTCGATCGAATTAAAAATTTCGTACTTACCAACATTGTTAAAGATTATTTTACCTACAAAAAAACCATGAACGCAAAAAGCTTACGGACACTGCTCTACATGTACATTAGTCGTATTTCGAGACTGATTTCTTTCATAATCTTTTTATTTCACTCAGATATCAGTCGATTCATCAGCAAAAAGGCACAAGTGGTCGTCAGAGAAACTACGAACTAGACTTGGAGAGAGATCATGCACTGCCAACCTCTGCGCCCAATGCTGACATATTGAAAAGTAACAATAATCCCACTTACCCCAATCCAAATCGTCACCACTCGCATGATAGAGATCGTCAACGTCATACAGTGCAGTATAATTCCACACCAGTGCCGTCAAGTGAGTATTGTTCCTTTTGCCGAAACATATGCAGATATGTAGATAATAGTATGCATATAACATTTTCAGTGCAGTATAACTTACCCATAAAATAAATATATTTACAGTACCTAACCTATTGAAAAAAACGAATGGAGCTCAGTCACCGACAATACCAATGTATCCGGGGGATATTCCACTATACTCGCCGCCGTCGCGAACTTTTTTCACACCACCACTGCCACCGGAATATCAAAACCCGTTTGCGGACAAGCCAACATTACGTGGCTCAAATAACGAGGGCCTCATTGCCATTAATAGACGTCCCATTCCACCTCCCAGTCTGATGCCCAGCCAGGACAGGATACCTATTCGACCCCCCGAATTGGGGAGCACGAGCAACGAGGCCAACGGCATTTTGATAGCGAATGTAAGTTATGATAATGGTGTGGAGAGCAAGAGTCCCGTTGTGTCTACAAGCACTCAGGATGCAGTGTTCGATACGATCGGACTTGATCGTAAAAAGGCTCTTAACACACCGGCCCGTCAACCAGCCAGCAACGAAGATTATTTGAGTGAACAGATTGGCTCAAAGAGACAGGGTGCGCAGAACGTAGATTACAGTGGCTCTAATAAGAAGCAGGAGGTGCTACCAAATATAAGACGCATTCTCGGATCAAATGGTAAAAAAAGTGACATTCCAGCAGTTCTATTGAAGCAGGTAACGCCGAGACCGGTCACCAGCTTCCATCACCCACCGTCCTCTCCAATTGTTTTAATCGAAAACTCTTCTGCAAACGAAGACAACAACGAAGGGGATGGTTCCTCCGCCAGTCCAAACATCAACCAAAGCAAACATCTGTCAGGTCAGCTTGACTTCTACGATAACTCAAACCAATCCACAGTGACCACACCGGCTGCTGCAGCTGCTATTGGAGACGTAGCGGCTACGTCGTTCTCATACGCAACCACAAACGCTGGTCAATCTGGGCAGATGACAGGCAGGACTACTACCACATTTGCTTCAACTATTCAGGGCCAGGGACACGGTCCGGGCCCAAACGGCGGGGCTCGCGACGAGGCTTCTGCTGCGGCAGCGGCATCAGCACACACCACCTGGACTTGGGCCTGGAACATACACATATACCTGTCGGTGGTACTTTTCACAATATTATCAGTATATTCGCTCTACAAACTTCTCACTTATAATAAGCTAACACATCTTTTTGCACAGTCGTATTTTGTTTGCATTCATCTCATACTGATAACGATTTGCATAATGCGGATATTTTTCCTCTGCTATGATGCGTACAATATCCATGGGACCTTTAATATATTTGTCGCAGAGCTTCTCCTGAATCTCCCCTCCACATTTTTGACAGTTGCCTTTTCTGTGCTCATTTTATTCCTCTTCCTTAAGTCTTTGAATCACAAGAACAATCGTTACTCGGCATTGATAAGACCTCTCACAGTCGTCGTGGGTTGCGGCGTTCACGTTGTACTTTGCATTACGTTGCACTACGTCGAATCGTACACGCTGAAGAATCATCATTTGTACTTCCAGCAGCAGCAGCAACAGCAGTACTTTCGACGTCAGCAGATGCATTATCAGCAAAGTCAAATTACTGCGACCATCTCCTCATCGGCCAGTCTGGCAAGTCCACCTCCACCGCCACGCGTCCTAACGCTTATTTGTCAAATTATCTACATATTCATATGCCTTAGTCTGGGTTTCCTGTATCTCTACCTGTATCGAATACTAAAGCGCATCTTGCGAAGCAAGTCCCAGAACTATATACATGGCTATCAGAACCTGTCCTACGCTATACACATCACTATTGCCACTGCTCTGCTGTTTGTGCTACTGGCTGCTCTGCAGATATTTGGAGCCATTTGCATTTCGTCGTCGCGTCAAGCGAATGTAGTTGAGGTGGACTGGTTACAATGGGGATACCAGTTCTCTCTGCGACTTATAGAGATTGCGATAATAACCCTAATATCGTGGGTGACTGGCCTGAAGACTAGTGTCGATCCAAATTCACCGAATACTCCAGCTGGTCTTAACGGGGACGTGCGCATCGTTGGCCCTGTAGTTTCCATGGGTGCGTATGGCCAAACTGGCGGCGGCAATGCTGCCAATGCAGTTCGGGAAAAGCATGGCGGAAATGGCGTCCATAACTCAAATGTTACAAACTTCTTTTTACCCTGTACATCAAGCTCCAGCCAAGAGCAGTTTGAAACTGATTATCCAGCCATTTGCAATGCCAACACAAATCTCCATACCTATACCATGCGGACAGGAAAACTCATATACGACGACAGCTATGCACTCAATCCTATAGGGCCCGCTGCATCCTCGAGTGGACGGAACTGCGAGTACCAGCTGCAGGAGCCGATGTACCAAAGGCCGTATGATACCGGATCAATTAGAAGCGCTGTTAACCATAATATGGCAGAATATGGATCTCAAAATGCACAAAACTATCATCAACAGCAGAATCCGCATCAGCATCAACATCACATGCGAGTTCATGAACAGACCACTTACATGAGCACGGACTATATGACTGATGCTACAACAGATCATTATGAGAACCCAAACTTTGATTTACGTACGAGTTCATCAGTTGTTGGGGTGGAAAATATCCAAAAACTGGACAAAAATGTTGTTAGTTCGAAGTCTTGTTCTGGCTCTGGTTCGGGCTCTTCGCAACAGCAAATTATGCTTTTGCAAAGCGACAACTGTTACTCGGAACCACTTCAGGAGGATAACTCCAGATTTGAATTCAACAACTTTGAACGTCCCGTTTTTAAAGACAAATCTGTGAACAATGTTCAACTACAACCAAACATTGAGTGCTGGCCGGAACGCGATCATGACCGACTCAAGATAGCTAAAAGTCGGGAAAGGAAACTGAACGCATCGCTCGAACGTAACGGCTTTGAGAACACCGAGCGACGGAGTTCCAACTCAACAAACTCCTGCTCCTCATCAAATGGTGGGGGCGGCCGTTATGCCAGCTATAATTCATATGAGCGTGGTTTTTTCAACGGGGTGCGCAAAAGTGGAACCTTGAACAGTATTGTTAATGGAGGCATGACATTAGGAGGGGCTACGCCAAGTCGAGCTATGGCTGTGCCCTTATCTTCTGTTGGTGGCCAACGAATGATAGCTAACGGAGTACAGACTTTAGCTCTCTCGGAGAGAGCCCACTATTACCAGAGAAGTAAGCGCTCCTCCAACGGTAGGTCATTACAAGTTGGTACAGATATAACACCATTTCAAGCTGATCCGATAAACGGTATTCCTCTTAAGGAGCATCATCTCCAGCAGCTACCGTACGATCGTAATTCCGAAGAAGAAGATGAGGAAGAAGACGACATGATATCGGGAAGCAATGTGGAGTGCACAAACTTAATTAGCAACGAGAATGGCTTGGCCATTCCGGGCGAAATCAACACTCAAAACGCAATTGGCAATAACAAATCGCAAGTTGCACTGGTTGCAATCGCAAAAAATCGTACCCATGACCAACACTCGCAACACCCACATTCACATCTAAATTCGCAACTCCAACATTCACATCTGCATGTACAAAATAATGGAAAGCTTCGTTCCGAATTAAGTGCTGCTTCGTCAGCTTCGGTTGCGTCAGCCTCATCCAATTCATGCACGACATCGAGTGCTTCGGACAGCATGTTAGTGACCGAGCAAGGATTTTTACGTTTTCGCTCTATTGAAGATCCCAATAATTCGCAAAATGCCTCCATACCAGATGGAAGCGTTAGCAGTGTTCGCCATCCAAGTTGTAGTGCAACTTTAAATGGCATCGATTGCTAAGCAAGCATTTTTTGCTTTATACGTATGTATGTACATACTACGTAGCTTTGTATGCCATAACGATAATTATCTTGTTTCGGTTAAAAGCAATTGAATCAATCTGTTTTAATTGCCGGTTTATGCCAATAGTAGTTAAATCACCACTTTCTACTCTCTTCAAACTTGTGATATACATATAACAAACAACTAGCAAAACAAAACAAAAACATTATATACATATATATATATATATATATATATAACTGTATAACTATATATAACTATATATATATATATAAAATATTGTCATTCGCGAAAGCATAAAGTTATTTACGATCCAATACATTATATCATATGTACGTATTTAATATACATATATCAATCTTATTTATTTCATAAAACTCATAATTTAGTGTGGAAACTGATATAAACAATTTCTATCCATGCATGGATAGCTTCCCATGCATTTCATACCCCGTATGCATATATAATTCACGACACAATATCTGGTCTACATTTTGTCGGCCCCAATCATTTAATGTACATATTAAATATGTATGTAAATATTCAGGAACCAGGAACTTTCGATAGCATTATAAATATTATTTTTATTTCCATATTTTACTATTTGTACTTAATTTGTTTCGCGTTAATGTATATGAAAATCTGTACAGGCGTTCTTGCGTTGTACCTTTTGGGGTTCGATTGATATTAATTATGAAAAAAATTTGTGTTTTTCTACTGTTATCTGCATAAAGACTCATGTATCCCTTAAATTCAGTTTCACACTATCCCCTTTTATTAATCCCATTTATCATTAACTATTTACTTCTGACGTTCAAAATATGTACAGATATTTGAACAGACATAAAAAATAACATCCTCTGCAAGGAAAATACAATTTTTAATTTAACTTAAATAAAATCTCTTTCGTGTATTTAGGTATTTGCACTATACATATACATACATACACATATATATATGTATATATATATATATATTTAGACAAGACACATACATACATATGTGTCTATTATTATATATATTTATATATATATATATTATATATATATACACATATATATATATAGACACATATGAATGTATGTGTCTTGTCTAAATACAGAATGCATAATTGACTTAGGCCTAACCTAACCCCTACATAAAAACAAACAAGGGCTTTTGCTTTCTTGGCCTTGCTAAATGCTCAGCAAAATGAATTTTTACTTTGTTGTAGAAAATGATTTCATTCAAATTAAGACTAACATTTAAACTAAGAAATATACACAAAATTTATGCTTTTAAGAAAATAAGTAATTAATAGCCTGTTATAATGACACGTTAATATACATAGTACTGATTAGTTAAGGCTCTTGCATTTTCTAATGTTAAATTGATCGAACATAAATGTATTCTTAATTAACTTATAGTGCTCTATTAAGTACGATCAATTTGAGAATTTAATAAGGAAAAGGTTATAGTATTAATCAGACTATGCACACTAAGCACTACACCAACACAACACATCAAATATAATTATATGGTTAGAATACCATAAATTAATTTCCATTATAATACAAATTAAATATGTATACTTATAATTCAATAATGTATATGAACAAAATTTCGCATGTACGAGTATATGGAATTACCAATTCCCACAATAAAATGACAAAATATTACTGAACAATATAACCATGCTTTTATTCCTACTTTACTCGGCGCAATACACAAAAGATTTCTGCGGAAAATGTACATAGAAAAAAAAAATCCACAAAATCGTGAATTTACAATTCCTCATCGGTATTTTCATTTAAATCCATTAACGCTATGTGTATTCTGAGATGCAGCCGGGACTCTAACGCGTAATGGGAAAACTTTTTCCTGTGAATGATGATAAGTAATAATATTTATGGGACTGATCAAGTTACGCATACTTGGTATCCTGTAGCATAGATATGGCTTGATTTTTATTTAAAGGTGCGTAACAAAGGGCGGATTCAAAATAAGCATATGGTATTAAAAACAAGTCCTCTTTAATTCCACTTTGTGTTAAGCAATCGTGCAAGTCCCTGAAACCGAAATATGTAATTATATTGAATAATTTGATCTGCTTTAGAAACGCTTACTGAAGAGCTAGATTTGGCTGCTCCATTTGCCTGTAAAACGCCCCACGCAGCAAGAGACAAAGGGCTCGATTGTCTGCGTAGTATAATGGTAAGGTTTCATTTGAGTCCTGTAGTATTGCTAGCTCGTTATTAATTGTCTGTAGAATACCTTCCGCAATGAGTGAGTTCGGTTTAAATAATTTAAATATGTTCCACAGATACATTAGCTCGATGAGCGGGAGCACGAGATTGCCGTTTTGGGCGCCGAAACGATTGGCTCGCTTAATCATAAACTTCTCCATTGGTAGCGATTTCCCAGAAATCCTTTGCCTAAATGCAGGAACTTCCAGCATTAGAGTCTCTATATCAGGGTCGGTTACGTTACAAGTAGTGGTGCTTTTCTGTTGGATGCATGCCAATTTGACCGCGGCTAAGTGATATGTGTAAATGGTTCGTGACCACCTACTATTTTTTAGCAAATATGTTGCATATAGTTCTGCCTCTGCCCAATTCCCCATTAGACTGCTCAACCAAAGAAGCTCCCAAAAGCTTAAATGGTGAAGCTGTGGCCACGCGATTTGTGAATGCACTGATTTTAAATACCATGACTCGGCTGAAAACAAATTTCCTTTGATTAGCTCAAGACGACCTTTAAGAAAAAGTATCCATCCTCCCTTTGGATATTTGGCAAGCTGAGCTGTTAGTATTTCATCGCACAACTGCATATCGGAGTCCGAATGCCGATCGCTGAGCATAGCTATTACCATAAGATGATACACAAGCAAGGACAGTCCGCAAAGAACTTGGCGCAACCCCTTTTCTCGGTTTCCTTTCTTTAGATACTTTAGGCCGGTAGTCTAAAAAAAAACAGTATTCTTTTAGCTGAGAGGTTGAAAAAAAATGTACCTTGCTGCCCGTAAATCCAATAAATTTAAGTATTTTCAGTATACGTCCAGGTAGTATCGATATCATAAGGTTGAAAGTTCCAATCCCCATATACACTCCACTGTCAAAATGGGTCTTTATCGTCGCGGAGTCCTTGTCCGTGCCCAAGATCCATTCACGAGACTTCATTATCTGCTCACATGCTCTGTTGCGCAATTTTACATATATAAGAGAAATACAAATACTTATGGCACTAAATGTCCCTCTCACCTGAAACCATTATAGCATTGCCGTACTTTGAAGCTACCGCGAATCAGTCCACTAAGATTATCATCTTCAATGAATGTTAAGAGAGCGTTCATTAATAAAGCCTCTGCCAAACACAGCTCAGCATGGCATTCCATGTCTGTAAGCTGGGAATAGTTTTTCTGAAGACGACTTAGGTAATGAAACATTGGGTACTATACGGGACAGTTACCTTCTTGAATGTGCTAGTGATGGATTCCGTTATAGTATTCTTTTTCCTGCATAATTGGCAAAGGTCTATACACTTTTTTATTTTCGCTGACGCACCTTCTACATTTTCGAAAGATAGCACAGCCTCAAGAAAAGAAAATACAGCATATCCCAATGAGTGATAAAAGCTTGTATCGGCGAATTGTTGCAAAATATTGCGTGCTTCGTCGAATTGATTATTAAAAAAATACTGCAACGCTAGTTCGACATGCTCTAAAGATGTCTTAAAATCAGCTTTATTGCTTATCAAATCGAATTGTTCTGAGCATGCATCATAATATTCCTGAAAAATGGAATGTTAATCAAATCAGCTTACAACCTACAATAAAAAATTAGCAGAAACGCTATGAGCCACGGCAATGGCCGCGGCTCTACTTTTATACCCGGTACTTAGTCAGTATATAGCTCAGCTTTTGTTTATATAACTTATACATTTAAAACTTATTTAAACTGGCTGCAAATTTTAACAATATCACATAAAACTTGGTTGCTCTTGCTCTTATTGTCTTTAAGAACTAGGCGTCAATCAAGACTGACAGACGGAGAGACAGAAATGGCTATATCGATTCGGCCTGATTCTGATCTCGAATACTTTTATTACTTTATGAGGTCGGTAACTCTTCGTTCTGAGTGTTACGCCTTTACTCTTTGAGTACCAGGTATAAAATCAAGTTTGCATCTACAATACCTCTGAATCTGATTCTTCTTCATTTGAATCCCATTTTCGACCATCTTTTAACGGTTTTTGTGTGAGCGACATCTCGGGAATGTCTAAACTGGTAGATTTTTGTTTATTTTATAGTTGCGACTAAAATGCTTGTGTAATGAATATGATATTTCAAAGAATGTCGAGTGGAAACTTAAAAATCTCCCAGTTAAATCGTACTGAAACTGTCCGAGCTGGGTTGCAAGGCTTAGGTCAGAACCGGTAACAAAGCGCAAAATCTAAGTTTAATTGGTGATACAATTAAAACAGAAATTATATACATATGCACGTATATGTTTGTCCAATGTTCATAGTTAAATGTACATACATACATATATACACATATAAATAGGTAATTTAAAGTTATAAAGCTACGTATTTCCTTTAGTCTTTCGACTATGAGAACCCCTACTACAATACAATTATTTTACCCGGATAACTGACTATACATGTCCAGTCTGGGGTATTTTTGCTTTGAGAAGCCCTTCATATATTCATAATTTTTTTTAATCTTCCGATCATTTGTTCGTCATGGCAATTGTGACTTGATACAAAAATACTTAAAACTTCAACCTTTTGGGTATTACATACCTACATAATACATTTGAGTGGCAAACATCTGCTCGAACCCATAATACCCAGCCAGGGTATTTTATCTACATACAAACGTTTACGTATGGACGTGCACATATACACAAACATATGTGCATATGTACATACATGTGTACATTGAGCTTTAAGCTTTTGTTTCGGTCGTGTTTTTATTGTGTTCGTATGTCATGCATCACATTGTATTAACAGACGGGATCTGTTCTACTTTATACATTGTTCATATTTTCTTGTATATTTACAATATTATAAACAAAAAAGTTCTAAAAATTGATATTTTTGTTCGTTCCCTTCCCCCACTGTCGTTGGTAATTTTGTGAATCATTTGTGAGGGAAAAGATAATATACGCGATTGCGCTTTGAGCTTGTGCGTTGTTGTTGTTCGGTAGTGTTTATATTTATTATCCATGGTATGCCTTTTACATGCATACCTATATACCTGTGTACATACATAGATGCACATCGAACACCAGCCGGGACCTTTGTATTATTATTCGACATACATATGTATGTATGTACATAATATAAACAACTAAATTAAAAACTCAACTTTTCGTAAAGTTTTAACCAAACCGTTTCTTAAACTTGGGACTTATTGTGCTTACGTTCATTTATATGTATGTACATAGATTTCAATTGTGTCCCTTAAATACATAAATGCATTTAAATTATTGTGAAAGCTGTCCTATTATTTTGTTTAATTTCACTTAATAATATACCTCGTTTTGTTTGTACGTATTTATTTACATACATATGTGTGTATGTATGTATGTATTTATGAACTTTTCAAGCTTTTAGAAAAAGTTAATGTCACAACGTGCGACAAACATGCATACACAAGCACATATGTACATATGTATGTATATATATATTTATGTACACTTATGATACGATTAAAAAAGACAGCTGATCGGGAAGCCAGAAAACAGCAGCTGTATTGTGTGATCTGCACTTTACTGACTTTGCATGGAATTTAACAATAAACATATAGAACGTATTCTACATTTATATGTACGATTATTTATGTACAAATTAGTCGCTGGAAACGCATTAAAGTTTATGTTACACGCATATGTACATATGTCATGTAGATGTAGGCATTTCTAATTCTATTTCTAGTATTCCAAAGTTCATATCGGTAATTAATTATGGAAAGAGTCTAAACAGATTACACAAGATTCAAAGTCCTCTTGCAATTGATAATCTATCAACTTCCGTCAGCTAATCTGGATTTACGATTGCCACCGTTATTGTGTGGTGTGCCGCGTTGTGTTAGATAAGTTATCGAATAGGCCTTTTATTGAAACATTCACAAGCTTATGTAGTCACATACAAAAAGTATGACTACGAAATCCGTTATTAATACAAATACCTTTACAATTGAATTTAAGTAGTCTTCTGAACATTTGTAAATATTGAATGTGTATGTACATATTATGAAGAGACTTCTTCCTTACGAACAAATTAAAATCGCTCAGAAGATTAATTTAAAGAAAATCTGCCGCCGCTCGACTTATGTATAAGTACATTCAAAGATATCCGCGATGGTTAATTTATAGTGGTTGTTATCAAATGTTAAAGCGAAGCAAACGTATTTTATAACGTGGCCTTAAGCAAGAAATTCGAATTGCTATAGACTAGTTCTGCTTCAAACCGCGACGGATACGAATGACAGCGACGCTCCTTGATTTGTATTATTAAATCTTACTTTGAAAATCTGTTTTTTCTTATAAGTATACTTACTCGTATGAAGATTGGATTATCATACAAAACTGCCGAGTTGATACATTCTGACGTGTACCTCTATCAAAACACACTTTTCGCCAATATACTGATCGGAAAAATTAGAACGATTGGTACGCAATAGTCGATATACTAACATTTAATAAACCCTACTGTGGTACATAAGTAACTACACCATAGTCAACAATCCATCAATGATCACATGGGTAACATTTTAGGTAGAAAGATCAGCAAAAACCCAGTTTATTTGTGCGTTTTAAACTTGTCAAAATTGTATTAAATTACCATGCTATGATATTTTGGTTAGCATCGGCTTTACTCATGGTCCTGAATTTGATTTTTCATATTGCAAGCAGATCTTTCAATTGAATTCGCATGATGTTTTGTTAATAGTTGGTTAATATGTACTTGTTTTACAATCCTTTTATAAATTCTGATTTTATCTTGATACTGTGTACCTATTTTAGATCAGCATCAGCCTAGCTTTGCAGTCTAGCTTTTCTGTTTCTATGCAGCTCCACAGTATAAAATAAGCCGATGTATGTACATACATATGTACATATGTACATTCTTTTTATAAACCGGAAGCTCTAAATTGATTTTAGACCTATGGTTTCTTCGGCAAACCTTCTTAGAATTCGTCGTAGTTTATGATTTCCACAACAGCTTGGTAGCGAAAAAAATTGACCTGCTATAATGTACATATGTACATATGTGCCATAGGAACAATCGACAAAATTGTTTCAAAATTGAAATTTCATACTTAAACGCTAAAGTGATTTTCCACAATAACGAACAATAACGGTTGGAGAATAAGTCAATGTGGAAAAAGCTTGTTCTATCTGAAGATAAATAAATTTGTATTGCTACTCCTTGCATGGGAATATCGATTTTCAAAGGTATTTAAAGGCTTCGGATTCCGAAGCGAGTTTTCCTAGTTTTTTGTATAAAGTTTATCTTCTAAAAATATATTTTTTTTACATTTATTTCGATACATTTTGAACAGACACACCAGTCATACTATATATTGTTTAAATATGACCGTTCTGTCCAAATACGTAGACCGTATAGCGGAAAAATGTGAACAAAATGGACTTACAAAGCATGCTTTTAGCTGCGCGCTAGTGACCAGTGCGATAGTAGCTCTTACGATTAAGATCACTATTCCGTATGTAAGAAATACGCAATCACAATCCCCAAAAAAGATTTTAACGGGAAAAGCAAAAATGAACACAGGGGCATTAACACCATCAGGAACAGATGGCTCTGATGAAGATTTGAAGCTCGCAGAAGCAGAAAAATTATTGGTGGCACAGAAATTAAAAAACAAAACCAATAAACAGATGATCGAGCCTGGTTTAAACAAAGAATTTTTAAAGCAGCTGGGAATGCTGGTTAAAATTATGATACCTAATACTCTGTGCTACGAGACAGGCTTGCTCAGCATACACACGTTTTGCCTCATTTCCCGCACTTTCCTCAGTATTTATGTGGCCGCATTAGAGGGTGCACTTGTTAAGTTTATAGTGCGGAAGGACGTTAAGCAGTTTTCCTTCGTTCTGCTTAAATGGTTTGGTATTGCTATCCCCGCTACATTCGTGAATTCAATGATACGTTTTCTAGAAAGTAAACTGGCACTCGCATTTCGGTAAATACTAAAATGATGCATGAAGAGTATAACTCCACTCTTAATTACACTTAACTTTTTATTTTAGAACGCGTTTGGTACGTCATTCATACCGGTTATATTTCAAGAATCAAAATTACTATAGAGTATCAAATTTGGACGGACGTATCGAAAATGCGGATCATCGGTGAGTTTTTATGTCTATATTCATATATGTACATACATATGTATGTACATACTTGCTTTGTTATCTAATTTCAAACAAAGGTACTGCTGCGTTTCTTTTAAATATTACTTCTATATTTTTTAAACACGAAATTTATCTTTGATTTTCGTCCTATCCTTAATAATCATTGAATTTTTCCGTTAAATGGAACATTCGACAATGAGCCCTGTAGATAGAAGAAGACAATGATGCGGCCGCATTATACAACATTCCGCGCATTATTCGCAGGTGACAAGTATTTTTACAAATAAACGCAACGCAAACAACAACGCAAAAACAGCATATTAAAATTTAAAGAATGCCGCTTAAAATTTTTAGCTGAGTAAAAAGGGGCAAAAATACATGTAATGCTTACAACAAATTGTTTAAACTAATTTTATTATTAAATCAAGCATTTCAACAATATGTTTGATTTCATATTTTTTGCTGCAAACCCCATGTCTATGAATCCTTTCACTGTTTCCGTGATCTTCTCAGGGTAAGAAAGTGTGCTGGCAGATAATTTTCAGCGAGTTGAGTGAGCAACTACCTCGCTACAAAATTCCAGTAATATGCGGCAGACAATGGCCCTTGGCACACCAAATAGACTCTCTACCGTACGATATTCCGCAGACGATCCTAGGCAATAAAGGGCTATGCTATGGCTATTCTCTTCTCCAGAGGGATTGTCAGTCGAGAGTTGAGATTGGGCAACAGTCCAAAAAGAATGTTGAAAACACTCCTTTCCATGCGGAAATTTTCCTTAAAAAAGGCATCGGAGTTGTCCACAACATCTTCCTCCTTTTCTGAGGATAACTCAGACACTTTAATGCACTTCAAAAGTATCTCCTCACTTTGCGCCACCACAGTTAGAAGAATCAGCTCTATTCCCGTCATATTTTGTTGATTTTCAACGTTATTATTACAATATATTATTTACTTTGTTTAAAAAGTTGTCTTCTTCTTCCAAAGACGCAAAGACGCTAAGACGCTGTAGTGTGACCACCAGTTCTGCTTCTCTGCGTCTTTTCCGTTATCGATAGGTAACGCACCAAGTGTAAAAAGCCTATTAAAAGGCTATAAGTGTAATCGTGTCTAAAGATCTGGGCCAGACATATATGTATGTATTGTTGTTTATTTAATAGCGAAAGGTGAAGCGGCGATGACTTTTCTTTATGCGACTGACAACTGATTTTGATTTTTGATTTGACTTCTCCTCTGACATCTCGTTCTCTTCTACCTAGACATCTGCTGCTTCCTTGTTGGTGATGGTAATATAGTTAACTATCGCTTGGCAATACCTCCTTAAATACTCGTATATATACATACATATATATGTACATACGTGGGGCTATTGAATGACACATGTCTAAATTCCTTTGTTTGTTGTGATACCTCTCACCATTTCAGAAAGCATACTTAGAGGATATGCAAAACAAAAATAGTGAATAAAACCAGTACCTTTGCTTTTGATTAGCTAAAAAACAAACCTGTAATAAAAGCCCTTGAAACTTACTACAAATATAATTTCCTTTATAGGCTCACTGAAGATATTTCTGTATTTGCCAGTTCTGTGGCTCATTTGTACAGTAGCCTGACTAAGCCTTGTTTTGACTTGATGCTAATTGGCTTAGCATTGATGAGATCGTCCAGAAAAATGAAAGCGAATATCCTAACAGGTTAATGGATAATTTTATGTTAGTACCTTTATAATCTATTTTATCCCACTATTCAGGGCCGGCTTTGTCTGTAAGCGTCATTGCGCTAACCGCGCACATCCTACGGATTGTCTCACCAAAGTTTGGACAACTGGTATCGGAAGAGGCAAACCGATATGGTTACCTTAGGCATATTCACTCACGAATCATAACAAATGCAGAAGAAATAGCTTTTTACGGAGGGCATAAGGTCAGTTACATTTACATCCAAAACTATTTAAAAACATATTTAGTGTAGTAATTGAACGTTTTATTTAATTTTTAGGTGGAGATGCAACAGTTAAGACAGGCATACAATCGGCTTGTCAATCAAATGAATAACATTTTTAGTCAAAAACTGTGGTTTATAATGCTTGAACAATTCTTTATGAAATACGTTTGGTCTGGTACTGGAATGATTATGGTATCGTTACCTATTCTGACAGGCAGCGCTGGCGATTCTTCATCACTTGTTGATTCTTCTTCCACTGAGTCCAATGTTAGCGAGCGCACTCAGTATTTGACAACAGCCAGAAATTTACTAATTTCTGCAGCGGACGCCATTGAAAGATTGATGTCTTCCTACAAGGAGATTGTTGCTCTTGCTGGTTACACTTATCGTGTAGCTGGCATGATGGATGTGTTTGAGGAAACCGCTCAGGGAATCTATTGCAAGGCCACAGTAGTAGAAAACGACGAGATGAATGGTATCATAGAATTCCGCGATGGTAAACCTGTGGCTAAGGGCCGCATTATTTATACGGATGATCCCGGAAATATGTCAATCACTCTACGAGCAGTTCCAGTAGTGACACCCAACTGTGATATTGTTGTACCAAGCCTAACGCTTTGCATCGAACCTGGTGTGCATTTGCTAATAACGGGTCCAAATGGATGTGGAAAGTCCAGCTTATTCCGTATATTAAGTGGACTTTGGCCCATATATGCTGGAGAATTGCATATTCCGCGGCCCGTGGAAGATAAACCCTGCATGTTCTATATTCCACAGCGCCCGTACATGTCCATTGGCAGCTTATGTGACCAAATAATATACCCCGATACCAGAGATGATATGAAACGTAAGAACATAACCGAAAATGAGCTAAAAGACATTTTAAAAATGGTCAGCCTAGAGCACATTGCGCAACGGTTAGTAATCTGTATTTTATTTCTAAAAAGTTTTATAATTTAAATAATATTGTTGTACTCTACTTTTAGTGATAGTTTTGATGTTGTTCGCGATTGGAAGGATATACTATCTGGAGGCGAAAAACAGCGTATGGCGATAGCTCGCCTATTTTATCATAAGTACGAATAATCTACATGCGAAAAATCTTGTATATAATCCTTTTATTTCCTAGGCCACGTTATGCTTTACTTGATGAATGTACCAGCGCAGTTTCTATAGATGTTGAGAGCTCAATATATGAAATCGCGAAAAGCATGGGCATAACGCTTCTGACAATAACACACAGACCGACTCTATGGTTAGATCTGAAAGTTTATATTTGTATCCCTATATTGATTTTTTTATTTCTACAAATTAGGAAATATCACACACACATTTTAGAGTTTGACGGTCTGGGAAGCTGGCGTTTTAAAAAAATGGATTCAAATGAGCAGCAGAAAGAAAAGTTCCTTCATTAACTGCCGTTTTTAGTATTTTAAATGTATAGTTACATATAAATATTTAACTAAGTTGTCCTCTAAGGAAAAATGTCTGCTTTTTATGTGTCAGAATTGTTATCATTGAGTCGGGATCTTGACTATAAATTTTATATGAATACCTAAACAGTTAGACGTATCAAATATAAATTAAAATAAAACGTTTATTTTAACAGGAAAAATCAGGGTCGACTCCGGTAAACACTTTACCGTTCCACTACGATCCTTTCGGAGTACGGTGCCGTGGTTACAAAGCAATAACAAAAAGCAGTGGTGGGCAGGCTTTTAAAATTTTGGAGAGTCAAAAAACAGCAAAAAAGAAAAGCAACCCTTAACACCGTAATTTAAAATAGAGACAAGCACAGTCATGCAAATAACATTAAGTTTGTTTTCTTGAGCATTATTTTTTGAAACAGCGTATGTCTTCGGTTAACGAGTTTAATAACCTAATGTCTATGGCTCGACTTGACTTTATTAACGGCTTGCTGGACCTGTCCCTGTCTCAAGTCAACCATGTGACAAATTACTTGGGCGAACTTCTTGACCTGTGCGTTGTAACGCATCCGACCATAGCGTTGTTAGCCCGCTATACATGAAGACACCTACAATCCTACATTCGAAATGTCGCTCGATATTAGTCGAGTTTGCGAAAGTTAATATTCTCATAATGGATTTTGACTGGTCTGGTCACTTGACTCGCTTTTTGACCTGTTTTCCAGTCCTATTAGATCTGGGAAATCGCCTTGATTCACCACCTCTAGTGTTAAAAATCATAATTTTACTCTTTTATGTAAACCACAGTAACCACAAACAAAACGCTTTTGGAATCAACATTTTGGCGTCAAACGTGGGGCAGTGCATTCAGCTGTGATAAATAGCTCCGAAAAATCATTCATGGCCTCGCAAATCATTCTCGCTCAGAAGCAACGGAACACTTTCGCTGTCGACATTCTCGTCACATTCGTCGCGTACGTGAAATTGCCCTTCTAGTCGCAGCCGTCGGCAGCCGCTGCCAGCTAGGTTCGTGCTCTACGTTTCTCCAGTTCTTCTTCTTACACTACCGCATCATTTTCGAAGGTGCGGAAAAATGATGCGAGGCGTTTACGCTTAGGCCGCTACAGAACTAGCTACAGAACTACCGTCATGTCGCTCTTATTGGAAGACCTCAAACAGCAGAGGGCAAACGTCAAACAAAACATTTCCCGCATTAAATGATGATCGGCCGACAAACAGTGGCACCGGTTAAAAAATATGCAGCTGAACTGCAGCTGTCGATTAGGCATTATTCGAGTCTTACTTAAAGCAGGCATTAATTGTGCAATCTAGAACCGATATCCACCGATTGGATATAGACCTCGAAGACAGCTATGTGATCATAAAGCTGACAATCTAAAAGCTTCTTGGCGAGGACTTAAACACCAAAATTCACAAGGCGATGCCAATGCCATCGCCGTCCTCAAGGCTTTCGCGATTGGCGCTGCCAATCTTCGATAGCAATACGGAGTACAAAAACTTCATTGTATCCTTTCAATTGCATACCGGTCGGCAGAATTTATCAAGCATTGAGAAATTCAATCGCTTACTCACTTGCTTAAAGGGTGAGGCATTGGAAACTATTAAGGTATTTCCAGTCACAATTGAAAACTATCCCAAGGCCTTGGATAAGCTGCTCCGATCTTCATGAAAACGATTTCATCACTCTTCAAACTGCAGCTAGTCAGCACATCTTATCCTCAGCAATTACACAGTTGCCTTATTTAGTTCTCTTTCGTCTGCAACGCAAATCTCAAAATCAATGCGATGACCAACAAACTTGAACCAAGTGGAATAAATCGCTGGATTACACATCATTGCCGTCATGGAATGACTGCGTCGAGCTTCTCGAGCGCCATTGCCAATTCCTGTCCAACAGAGCTACTCGAACCCAAACTAGTAAGCCTGATCCTGTCACAGCACGTCTCTGCGCTACCAAACCCAATTCTCATCAGTTCCTGGACACAGAGTGTGTGAGTGAGTGCGAGCAGTTCAACGCCATGGAGGCAGCACAACGGCGATATGTAGTAAACAGGCAGAGGCGCTGTCTCAACTGCCTCTCCAAAAGTCATCAAGTGAAAACGTGTGCCTCTACCAATCGCTGTCGGACCTGCAGCCAGTCTCATCACACGCTATTGCACCTGCTGCAGAACACGCCTTCACAACCATCAGATTCGGCAAATCAACCGCATCTGCTCATGCACAGGCTCAATCGGACTCCTGCAATGGAACTCAGGCCATCCTGGCAACCGCCTTGGTCCTGGTCAAGGACTCAATGAATTCCTACAGAATGGGCAGAGCACTCCTGGACTCATGCTCCCAGGTTAATAGCAGTACCTATGTATGTTTTTTCTCAGAAACTCCGCAGCATCGGTGATTCGTAAACATATAGTCCAGGCCCACAACTTCTATTAAATCTCTCATTTCGTTGGATCTTTTTGTCGCGCCTCACATACATAGTATATCTACCTGATGACGAGATCTCCCAGCCAACGTCAGCAAAGGCGTCACCAAAAAAGCCATCTTATCAGTTGCATCAACTCTGTTCGACCCACTAGGACTACTGTCATTACTCGTGATTGCAAAGATAATCCTGCAAGAACTGTTGCACGCAGGACTACAATAGGATGAATCCGTCTCACAATACATGCATACGGCCTGGAGCGCTTGGACTCTTTCAGGGCGGTACGTAGGTATTGTCTCCAAGTAAGCTGCCAATCGATCTGAAATCTGCAGCAGCAAGCTGACGACTATCAGCGGCTTTATAATTCGCATACAAAGTCATTTACAGTTTCTAAATTCATTTCTTGACAGCTCGTCCGCATTGCAGCTCATCCGAGTGCGTGGTAGATTGGAGAACGCTCACATATCAGAATCCGAAAAGCACCCGTTGCTCCTGCGTAGCAAATCTATTTTGTCTGGATTTACGCTCGTCATCTGCACCTGCAATTGTCATGCTAGTCCTAAGGAAAAGGAATTGCTGCGAGAGAGAAATAGGAGATTAAATATCATATGGAGTAGTGCGTTACATATGACAGCTGGTACAGAAAAGAGTTCTTCAGTTTGCTGGCAGAAACACAAACATATAAAAATGCAATAAGAACGCTTTATGCTTTAGAATAATCTGAACCAAATTTAAATCACTGTCATGAATACCCCTACTAAGATCACCCCGGACAAATTCATACACGAGCAGATGGATAAGGATAGCAACGACCAAAAACAGTTGTGGGAGTACCTTTAATGTTTGATAAATCAATAAAATATATCATGTATCGACTTAAGACTCTTATGTTATCGAATGAAACAAAATAAAATTATATCAATTGAGAAAAATCCCATACCGTTTTCTATCAATTGGGAAAAATATAAAACCGAGTTGGGAAATACCCAATACAGTTTTCCCTATCATGTATTAATTATAATCGGAACCCACGTAATGTAAAGAAAAGTATTTGCTTATAAGATGGGCGCTACAATGGTCAAGCCGTTGGTAAAGAATGGAAATTTGTTGGATGCATTGCCATCACAGGTAGTTTCAGAAAATAATAATTTGATCATTTAAAACGGCTATATTTCTTACATTTCAGGGAACGTTCCATGTTGTCATGTTAGGCTTAGACTCTGCTGGAAAAACAACTGCACTTTACAGACTTAAATTTGACCAGTACTTAAATACAGTGCCCACTATAGGATTTAATTGTGAAAAGGTTATTAATGATTTAAAGAAGTATATGTTGCCTTTTAATTAAGACTGTGTTAATTTTTAAGGTGCAAGGTACGATTGGACGAGCAAAGGGAATTCACTTTCTAATTTGGGATGTTGGAGGACAGGAAAAGCTGAGGCCATTATGGCGAAGTTACACACGGTATGATTGATTGATTCATACGAACAAATCTACATATATAAATAAAAGGCGGCCTAATTTAGATTTTGATTACTTTCAGTTGTACGGATGGCATTTTGTTTGTTATTGATTCCGTGGACACAGAACGCATGGAAGAGGCAAAAATGGAATTAATGCGTACGGCCAAATGTCCAGATAATCAGGTGATAAATACATTTCTTCAACCATTACATACCAACGGTACTAAATTATGATATTTTTTATATTAAACAGGGCGTTCCTGTACTGATACTAGCAAATAAACAAGATCTTCCCAACGCATGCGGTGCGAAGGAGCTGGAAAAGCTTTTGGGACTCAATGAACTTCATAATCCAGTGCCCAACATGCCATTGATAAGTTCAAGCTCTTCTTCAACGGGCAACAACCTAGTTGGTTATAGCTCTTCAAACCAAAGATACACAGAGAAAACCGTAAATTCGCATCTACCAAGCCAGGCCTATTCTCCCATAGCACCCACAACGCCTATTCTCGATCAAACTTGCGAAAGCAATTCGTCAATGAGTAGTGGGGCGTTGTCCTCATTTTCGTATATGCCTTCTGATTCGGCTGAAAAAGACAAGAAAATTCAGCACGAAACAAAACAAAACTGGCATACTACAATAATGAAAGGCTGGTATATACAACCCACGTGTGCTATAACTGGCGAAGGTCTTCAGGAAGGTTTGGACGCATTATATGAAATGATTTTAAAACGTCGAAAAATAAATAAGTCCCATAAAAAGAGACGGTAGTATATACAGCGGGGAAAGTGTTTAGAACGTAAACTCTATTTAGCACAATTAAATAAATGAAAATGCACAAAAAAAAAACCTAGTAAATATGTCTGCAATACCGAAACCCAGCTCCATCACATACAAACATAGGAACAACATTTTGATGGGATGGGTTATTTCTTTCGATGTTAAGAAGATCGTTCTTTTGGCAATATTACGTTTAAGGCCTTGATTTATTTCATTTCATCAGCAATTCATTCTTCCGACACATCTGACGCATTTTTTGTTACCAGATCGCTTTTGCTCTGGTATATTGCAACGTTTTTTATATATCGGACACACTGTGCACCGCCTGTGCTCGCTTTGCAGCAAGAAATTCTCTAGTCGAACTACGGGAATGTATGTATTTTTATGTTTGTATATGTGAGTTTTAAATTTAAATTTTTGTGAAAAGTTCTTCGTGAGAACGTTGATTATATACTAAATAGACAAAATGTGGACAGTGTGGAAGCTATCTTTGATGTGCACTCATATTCTTGAAATCGAACGGCGTATGTATATTCTCGCTCATTCGAGGTCATTATTTTAGTCAGGACGGCATTTATTTTATTATCATCTTACAATAGTTCGATTGTACAGTAAAAAATTAAAATTATTTGCACCGCAGGAATATCTGGTATTTAATAATTATCAAATTAAATATCAATTCAATTATTTTGGAACACTAAAATGGATATATATATGTATATACATTTGTATTAATAAATGTACATGCATGAATACATATGTATTTATGTACATATGTGCTTATAAGATGTGAATTGAATAATTGTTAATTGTGTAACGTGCAAGTAAAGTGAAAATCAAAGGAGTTTAATTCTGATTGAAATGACTCGCGTGGGATATATTTATGCATACATACATATGTTGTGAATATGTGTACATGTTATGAGCTCGAGATATAAGTAGAAATATATTTTAGCACCTGTTGCATGTGGATCGGATCGGCGTTTTTTATACCCGGTACTCGAAGGGTATAGGGGTATATTCGATTTGTGGTGATAGTGGATATGTTTAACACCCAGAAGGAAGCGTTTTCATCCACATAAAGTACATATATTATTGATCAGCATCAATAGTCGAGTCGATATAGCCATGTCTGTCTGTCTGTCTGGCCGTCCGTACGTCTTCATTACCACCTAGATTTCAGACACTATAAAAGCTAGAGAAACCAAGTTTTATATCCAGATTTCTGTGATATCACATTTTTGCAAGTGTATTTCAAAATTTCACCCCGCTCCATTCCGCGCACACAAAGGACGAAAATCTGTGGCATACACAATTTTGATAGCATGAGAAAACTAAAAACACAGAATCATACAGAATTACCATTTCTATCAGAGTGTTGAATTTGGATCAGATCGCATCATTAATATAGCCACAATGAAGAAAACGATTTCGAAAGACATCGTTCCCTCTCGCTCTCTCTCACACGCCATCCCGTCTGCTCTGCTCGTTCGTCTTTTTTGACGCCTAGTTCTCAGAGTCTATAAGAGCTAGAGCAACCAAACTTTTAATTCAAGCCCCTGTGACGTCAGTGCAACACAAGTGCATTTCAAAATTTATCCACGCCCCTCCCGTAACCATAAAGGACGAAAATCTGTGGAATCCACAATTTTTAAGATACGAGAAAACTAAAAACGCAGAACCATGGAAAATGACCGTAGCAGCCAGATTGCCGAATCTGGATCATTATTATGGCCAGAAGGAACAAATTAAATTTCAGTAGCTACGTAACGCCTGCCAAGCGCTTCCTTCCCTCTCTCTCTCGCAAACATTTCCACGTCTCGTATATATAGTTATACATGTGAATGTAGAAATGTAGAAGCTGATGTAAATATTATATGTAAACAAAAATGGAAACAGATAACTTTTAATATATATAAAAACCTATTTTCCAATTTGGCCAATATTTTATTCTTCCCTTTTGCGAACATGTAATAAATTACATAAATCGTAAGCTTACATATATATAAACTGACTGAGTACCGGGTATAAAGTATGTCGCGGCTAAAGTAGGCTAAAGTACGCTATAAAGTATGTCGCGGCCTATGCTGCGGCTCATAACGTTCCCCCTCGTTTATTATGAAAATCGATATTTACATACATAAGGTTGTGGGAGATTCCCTTTTCTTCTACTTATAGTTTATATTACTTTTAGATATCCCATTGAGTTTGGAATTTACGAAACTAAAGATAAGATAAGAAATGGATTCAAATTCTGAAGTTGTGGTACGTAATATTTGTGTTATTTTTATATTTCTGTACATAGAATGGAGTTTTAAAGCCCTTCGGAAAGTTTGTATCAATAATGCAATCAGTTATTGTAACAAATAAGCGACAAAGGCATAACTATAATTCTGACATGTCCATGCATACAAAAGCAATTTTAGATCTACTACTACTACTTAAATCAACAGAGACTTTAGATCTCTTGCCATCTCTTCTAAAAATTTGCAGAAACATTGTATTATTTTAATTTTTTGTACTACAACAGCCGCATACTGAAGTTGTAGTGACGGATATGGAAGTGACGGAAAAGATCGACGAACGACTGGAAAAATCTGAAGAACCTAGTCAATGTGTAAATAATTCAATTGATGAAAATATTGGCGAAACAAGTTCACCCGTAATTTCGAAACAATCTGAGCAAGACGCTAAGCCATCGGACGAAACACCCACGACTACTATTGCTATAGTAGATTCGATAGCGGTAACGGATTCAGAAACTTCTGTTTCGGAAACAGCGGTTACGGAAAAACCGGCAACGGAAAAACCGTCCATAGCTGTGGAGCAAACTAAGGTTGAAAATTTACCTACTGCTGAAATAGATGCAAAGAGTGGCGCAAATCCTCAAGCTGTTCCTATAGACGACACATCCAATAATGCGAGCGAATCGGAAATGGAAGCAGAACCTCAAGTTTATTCCAAATCACAAGTAAAGGAACTGGAAGAAGCTAAATATGAGGAAGAAACGGACTCAGAAGATGGGACAGAATCTGTGACAGAAGAAGTACTTTGTTACGCTTTATTTTTAAATTATCTGATTAGGCGCTTCCAAGCTTTTCGAATGCTGCAAAGCTATATGATCTGCCTGATAGATCTTTAAACTAAACTTGCATACTATGAGTGGATGGAAATACTTGCATAGAAGTGAACTTTTTTTTCTATCTACAGCTATTCAATGCTGAGAGCAACAAAGAAAAGCAGCCCTCGATTTTTAAAATTGTTATTATTAAATCTCAATACATTACTTACATACATACCTACATACATACATATGAACTCACCGCACAGCAAATAATTTTTAATTTAACAAGACAAACCATTTAAAGTATTTTGCTAAGAGTAATGTAGAATACATTTATAATCAAACATCTGCGGAAACTAATAAAATCCATACAAATTAAAAAAAAACTTCAATAATATAAATATGCCAGTGACTAACAATCCCCTGTTCGATGCGATTGCTAAAACATTTTTCAAACACCTTTCTAACAGGATATCGTCGAAAATGTTATCGACTTGCCGGAGAAATCTGAAGTACCGTCTGAAGTAGTCGAAAAACAAACTATTTTCGTTAAAGCATCTACAAATGAAAAGGTAACTAAGTAGTCTAGATTTAGGCTTAATTAACACTTACTGCTTAACGGATAAGTATGATTGTTGTATTTATATAGTAGATATATATGTAAACTTTAATCAAATTGTTAAGTTTATTCATTCACTTTTTAATTTTTACGCTAGGACTCAGATTTAAAGGAGAAATCGGATGAATCATCTGATGCATCGGCTCAAAAAGCTAACGAAGTTGCGGATATAAGATTATTAAACGATCAGGTAAGCATTAGGTATAAGAATTTCTTTGCATTCTGAAAACTATTTCATAAGATAAAAAACAAATTAAGTACAAGCAGACTCATGACTAACAACAACTTAAATTATAATTAAATCTTTACAAAAAGCAACTGACTATATGTACATACATACATATGTATGTACATGCTTGTACTCGTAAGGACACGTTCTGAAATAAAATTCAGATATTTCTTAAATGTATTAGAATTTTTTGGTACTACTTCACTTTCGTTAATTTATCATAATTTGTTCGATACTACTGCCTAAAAATGGTTAATTTGATTTAACAATTAATTAACAATTACAATTAATTTTTGTATTCTCTGCAGAAAAACTTTAATAACCAAATTCAGGACATTATATCTGATATAGATATCAATATAAAAACCCAAGAAAAAATTACCCAACTTAAGGAGCAAGAGCTAAAGCTAATTCAGAAACAGAACGAACTGACAAACCAAATTCAGCAGCAGCAGATTCTGGCTCAACAGCTAACTGCCCAAAATCAATTTAAACAAAAACAGTGGGAGCAGCAACAGCAAATTGAGAAACAAGAGTTCTTGAGTTCACAAATAAACCAGCGAAATGGACTATCCTCAACACAAACTCATTTGCACGATGCCTACAATCAGAGTGATGATTCGCATAATAAAAAAGTACGTAGAAACAGAAATTCGGATAACTCATTTTCCATACATAAGTAAGAAAAATTTTCCTAATACGAACAAATTTAGAAACTCCAATATTTTATATTAGTGGATTAGCTAGCTATGAAGCAAAAAATAAAACTGTTGCCTGTAGAGTCTCGTGGGAAAAGCTTAAAATTCTCAAAGTTTAACCACATTTTTGTATGCCAGTTATCATGAGAATAGGGTAAGGTATGGGTCTTGCTTTCCGTGTAAATCATAATACTATACTCTATGCAAGGAAATGCCAAAGATGGCTGAAATATATCTATTACAGCTATTTTTGTATATGTGTATATATATGTATTAATGGAACATAAATCTACATGGTAAGCATATAAAGATTTGTTATATTGATGTTACTGCTGGTGTTCTTCAAAAATTATGAAAAGCAAATTGCAACAGCACTTGAAGTTCCGATTCGAACACGTGAATGGCAAACAATATGAATGATTTCCACTACTGTATATACATATGTACATACATATGTATAGGACTACTCAATAGGAATACACAAAATGAGAGAATTTTGCTTATGTACGACAAAACGTCTATGCATGTGTTTGCCTAAAATGATATAGAATTTAAATTAATGTGCGTTTCGTTCCAACATTTGAAAAGGCTTCTATAATTAGCCTTTAAGAGAGCTTCGAATGTGCCCATGTGTATACACACATTTTTATATACATATGTGTTTTCATATGTACATATGCATGTATTTTCAACTACAAGTGTCTTTTTTAGAATTTTATTTGTGCCGCCCGCTAGTATCGAATAAAAATGGTCATAATGCAATAGGTTAACGTTCGAAGCATTTCTTAATGCGCAAAAGCCACCTCTTAATTTATTTAAAATGAATTGTATAGTAGAGAGAAATCGCGGGTTTCGGCCCAGTGATCTATACGATCAAAGTAAAAGAAAAGTTTTATTAGAGCTAAGCACGAAGCTGTGGCAAAGAAAAAATGTATGTATCATCCGGATCGAGTAGCTAAAGTGCAGAAAGCAATGATTAACCATGTAATTTTTTTCCGGTGCGGTGCTCAACACCGCGCCCAAACAATTTTCACTACACACAAAAATCCTTAAATAGATGCTTAAATGGTTTGCATAAAACAATAAAAAATCATATCAAGCTTAGTTAGCACAATTTCTCCTATGTATTGTAATTGAAATAGGAAACAACGAATTTATCGAAGTCAGTTGATTTGCGAAAAATATTCACACCTGCGACCGATGCTGTTGAAATATTGCCAAAAAATCGTAAGTAAAAAAAAATATAAAAACAAAACAGAAAAGGTGATACGTAAGCCTCGTATTGCAAGAGCAAATTTACATACATACCTACGTAGGGCTACCCGTTATCAGTGCTTGAAATGTTTTCGCTTTGGTCAATTGCCATGGGACTAATCTCAGCTGAAATTTCCAAATTTCCAGCTTTTACTCACGTCTTACATTGATCGCTTAAGCAGTTTCTAAACTAAAAACATATCACTAATTACGTATCGCCTTTTAAACGTAACTTTACCAAATGTATACCGTCCCTTTTTCAATTTTGTGCGACTTAAACTGATTTTTAATTTGTTTAAAATAGGAAAGCTATATGCATCATCCGCATTTTATTCTCCAAACCTACATCCAACTGTGGAAGACCAGGTTGAGCTAGCCCGAAGAATATCCCATTCATTGAGTGATATCAGTAACCAAACGTCTAAGGGTCAAACAATGTATGTCAATCGCAAGAAACGCTCTGTAAAATGGGTTCATGAAGGTAGTGATAAAGGTAATAGTCACTTCGATGCATGCAAAAAGTCATACCTAACCGATCGATATGCGTGTTTTACTACCCTGAGAGGGATTCAAAGACTTACCAGCTCTAGTAAAATAACTAGTTGGAAGAGGGAAACCCAACTACACTCAATAATCTAAAAATAATAAAAATTGTTATCGGTTCTCCGTGTACATTCTAAAAACATATGTACATATCTATATACATATGTCCATTTGAATGTTAGCTTGAAATATACCAACAAATTATTCTATGATACAGGAAAAATAATGGGACCGTCTAAGTAAATTTCGAGCTACATATAAGTATTACCGAAATGGTAGAAAAACAGGACTAAATTTTATTTAGAGGTACGGAGTTACATGATAAAATTATATTATTTCCGTTAAACTCTGACCATTGATCCCAGCGGTTCAAGCTTTAAAGAAAAACCTAAACGAAAAAGAAAAGAAAACTGAAACATCCTTCTTTAGATAACTATGTACATATGCAAATAGGATTATAAGAAGATTGGTTAATGAGGGACATGTACATACTCATATAGATAGCTATATACATATGATTTGAAAACATGTTAATGTATAATCATTTGTACATACAGAGGAAGATTGCACAAGTGAAGCTAAGACGGTTTATAAAGAAAATACAGATGCAAATTCTATGCTGGAACTAACAAAGCTGGAAAAAATACCGCTAAAGCTCATAATGAATCCAAGAGGACAAGTCCGCGATTATAACTCACTCAAAGAATTGATTAATGTTGAAACTGGACTGTTATCGCCTGATAATTGCGCTGAACTAATAACCGCACTAAAACTTCATCAGGGACGAGGTAAAATAACAATTCCTTAGTATTGTATAAATTGTATTGGAATCATTATTTAGCAGATATGTATGTATATTTATGAGGAAACTGTAAGATTTACTAATTCACACATACCAAATTTGTTTGTTAATTGTTCGATATATGATACACACACTTGATTATGTTGACATTAGGCGAGTTCACGATCACAACTTGATCAGAGATCAGTGATCTTTATGATTTAATTTTGGATCATAAATTCAAGGATCACATGTAAACTTAATAATGAAAAGCACTCAAATAATGATCCATGAGATACTTCACTGATCGCTATTCAAGTAGAGCTGGCGAAATGAAACTATGAAATTTCTTTTAAAAATAATCATGTCTGATCGCCAAATAGTTTTTGCGCGTAAATTATTGATAAGTCGAGCTCCATTATCTATCTATTAGCATAGGCCTGTATATCGAACATTTACCATTTTTGCTGTACACGATGTAATTTACATACATATTTCGTGAAGGACCTCATACTTAAATTTAAATCAAAACAACAAAAAAAGGAAATAATGCATCCAATCAATACACATTTAACCATTTTCAATCACATAAAAAAATACAATATTTTTTCTCTCATGCATTTCATGATTACAATTGCTTTACATGCCACCGCTTCGCTACTGCCACCGCCGACTCCGCCGTCGCTGCCGCCGCCTGCTCTACAATCTGCTCAACCATACATACGTATATGCACATGTAGGTGCCGAATTGTTTGCAAAACGTCGCAGAAAGGCTGATAATTGGGTAGTCGATGAAACAAATGCAGGGACTCAAAGCCATCCATCTGGTATTCCAGATTATCAGCAGTATCAGTCAAAGCCAGCAACATCGCCAAACATTTTGCCGGCGTATTCTGATGCTGGAAAACATCGCGTTCAATTAAATATTCATCAAGATCAATTGATAGAAAAGTATTCTAAGCCTGGACTACAGGTTGTTAAATCGCCTTGGGAGGCCGCATTACAGACAGGTTCAGCGAGCTCTGCTTTTTTGGAAGAATCCAAACCTAGAAGTCTCACGCCTTCGTCCCTACCAAAAACATATTTCCATAGTAGAGGAAACGATTTTACGGATGCAGTGGAACCAGTATCCTACGATATACCATTGATAGATCAGCAGGAATCATATAAAAAGGTAATGATGGAGTAATTATTTTAATACTATTGAACCTAAACAACTTTATCGGTTAGTCTCTTAACCAACATGTTAAACAGCAATCATCCATTTTGCCCACGAACCCACAAAGAGAATTGGCTTATAAACCAAGTGTTGCCCAGGGCTGGGGTGGCCGTAATGTAGAACTACCTAGAGGTAAGTTAATCCTTATTGATTAATTAAGTTACTGGTATTTCGCTAGTTTACTTTGGGGAGATAAGATTATGATTTTTACGCTATGAAAAAACTGTTTCAGAATATTTTGAATTCAATGAACCGTTGTCATCTTGGGAGGACAATGATCAATTCAAAAACCATTACTTCAGTCAAGAGCATGACATATTTAGGGATAATGTTCAAATGTCCTATGGGCAAACCCAGCCTCTTGATTTCGCTGTTGATGTGCAAACCCGATTGCATCAACTCGAACAATTTCAAAAATATTTTTTGGAACAGCAACGGCTTGACATAGAAATATTGAAGCGAAGAGACGACTCTCGTTTATTCCGTTCCAAACTACATCGGGAACAGCTTAAGCCTGAGAGTCCCAATGACGTAAGCCTAAATAATGAAGATGTATTGCAAGCAGGTCCCAGTACCGATGATGAGATAAACGAAAACTTAAATGTTCGAGATCTAATATACTCGTTCGAACAGCAGTCCCTAGGGGAGTACAAAGAATCTGTAAAGCCCAGAAACCAAAACGGTTCTACATATCTAACAAAAGAAACCACCGAAGCTGACAGTGAACATGGAGGCAAGACTTTTAGATCCCGGAATATGCCGTGTTTTCCGTTTTTTAAATATTTCATATTGTTATTTGTTCACTCCAGTCCACAGAACACAAATATTTCCTTTCGTGTGTACTGATTTTATCTGTCTAAATTGTTTTAATTTGCTTGAGTTTATTATTCCTAAATAATTATATTTCATGTATTCGTAGTAGTTATATATATGTACATTTAATATATTTTGTATAAATTTAACTTAAAATTCATTTTCCCACAGGCTTATACGTTCCTAAGGAAATCTCCTTAGCCAGCTATGCGCCACCACCAAAGAATTTTACAGATCAGCAGCATGCATATCCTGGTCACAACATTTTAAATAACACATCCTACGAATATTCCCATCAGTCTCTGCCCAAAATAAACTCGAATGTAAATGAAACATCGACGGGAACCAGTTGGGGCTTTCCGGTGTCTAAGCCCATATCTAGTGGTTTTAGCACAGTACCTCCAAAGCAACATTTGTCTGCTCCTGCTAGCTACCAAAAAATACCTCAGACCTCTGCGCAGGGAGCGCCGCAGGTCAACTTTAACCCATCCCCGTTGTCATACGAGAAATTGTCCAAGTTTGAACAACCAAATTTAAGTTACCCGAATCAAAATCAAAATTATCTAAATGTGCGGCAAACATCTCAAGTACGTAATGCATCGCCTACACCGTTTGGACCCAATCAGGCTCGATTTTCCGTGGAACATGCTTCAAGATCTCCTACTTCAATAGCCTCGATATCGCCACAACCCCTTCGATCACCCTGTATATCTACAAAATATGGACAACCATCGAACAATACGGTGCCGCGGCTAATTTCCTCAAGCCAAGCACAGACCTTTAACAATTGCGCCCGGGGCTGGGGCACGGATCCAGAAAGTCAATATACAGGACCAAACTTCTTACCAACACAAGGAAATATGCCGTATTCGGATTTTTAGATGAGTGTAACTAAAGTATGCTGCTCAACTAATACCACGATTTACGACCTATGTATATACATAGATACTATTTATACAGTACTATGCATATATACATAGATACATATGTGCTCTATTAAATATATAAATTGCGTTTGTTTATTTGCGTCTATAAAATAATAATAATAATAATAAATCGTTAATTGAAATTAGTTTTTATTAATTCATATTTAATGAATACATCGAATGGGACTGCTTATCAAGCTACTTACGTATAGACATACATATATTGCTACATAAAACGTTGGGTCTCTGACTAAACGATACTTTGAAGGATTATAGCAATGAAACAATGGAGAATTCTATGTATTATATTTAGTACATACAGATGTACACATAAAACCAGTGTCGAACCAGTGTATCGGTCAGCCACATAAACGAATGCTTAATAGGTGAGTGATAGAGACTGATAAAACTGACAAGGTTATTAAATATCAACAAATAGATTTGCCGAATACAATATAAACATTGCCACTTTTAATTGTTGAATAAGAGACACTCCCGGTATTGCAATATAAAAATGTACTTAGCACGAAAAACTCAATTCGGTACTAGAGATTCTTAATTTGAAAACTATAGTAGCCGAAGCTTGTTTCGCGGGACGCAGGCGGAAAAGCATATAACTACTAATTATATTATATAGCATTGACACTACCTACGCCCTGTATCCAGTAAGTAATTTATGTAATCTTATAATTATCGAATTTCGTCGATAAATTCCGTTAGCCGTTTTTTTCCTACAAAAATATAGTGCCAAACGGCATATGAAGTTTTGGTCAAACGGCTGCAGCTTGGCCGATAATCCATCGATTTTTATAAACGATACCTGAAACGACGCCTAATTAATGTGTCTATCTGCTGCATTTGTCAGCTTATGAAAACTGCAAAGTTCATTACAACCAGTTATAGGAAACTTAAGTTATGTGAAAAATAGAAGCACTACCTCTGAAAAAAATATCACATTTTTTAAAAATTTTTAAAAAAAAAAACTAAACTTAGAAAAAAAACCCATAATTCTTTAAAAAGTTTTAAATCTCAAAATTTATCAGAAAAGGTAATTTTAGGCGACAGCGGAAACGTCGTGTTGACTAGTGTAATTTATGTAACTTATACAATAGTATTCCGGATTCTGCAAATTCGTTGCAATATATTTAATCCGTAAGTCCAGAAACTTAGAACGATCGAGCTAGTTACGTTCTAGTGTTTATTATTGCACTCCGTATATCCTCATTCCACCAAGTTGCTGCATACCGCACCCTCCTTTGAATACCTCTCTCTCTCTCTCTCTCTCTACATATCTTGCCACCAACGAATTACTATCCGGTCTTTGCATCTCTCTCACGCTGACCCAGGAGCGCACAGGGGCAACTACCAATCGCAACCACCAAGTTGGTCAGCTACGAACATTTCTTTTCTTCTTGAAGCCAATAAAGATACTTATCTAGAATTTTGCGAATTACATAACAAATAAATATAAATACTGTATTGATGTACGTCTTTATTAAAAGAAGGGATTTAGCTGGAAAAGCTTAAAAACTGAAAAAAGCGCTTGTGAGTGTTTTAGTTGAGTTTAAAGGTAACTCGCCTAGAGGCGATATTGCGAGAGCTTGCGAAAAAAATTTTAAAGTAACTTTCAAACTCATAAGTATAAAGATTATTAGCATTTCATTCAATGGGGAATTCGGTATAGAACCCAAAAACGTAAATAAAATCAACAGGCACTTTTTAATGTCGGTCAAGGATTATTCAACGAACATTCAAAAATCTGATTTCAATGAATTCAAACAATAAAATAAAACGAGAGGGAACGTTGTGAGCTCTACCTTATACCCGGTACTCAGTCAGTATATATATACATACATACAGTGGCTCAAAGCCAAAACAATGCAGTGTCAAATAAACTGTTTTACTGTGGTACAGATTTTAAACTAGAGGAAAAACAAAATGTTTAAATGCACCAAAGCTTCTAGAAACTAGGAATCCGACTTGATTTCCGGTTTGGCGTTTAAACATTTTTTGTTATTCCTCTAGCTTAAAATCTGTACCACAGTTAAGCAGTTTATTTGACACTGCATTGTTTTGGCTTTGAGCCACTGTATATGAGCCTACGATTTATGAAATTTATTATATGTTCTCAAAAGGGACGAAAATAATATTTAAATTAAAAAAATGAATTTTTTGGAATTTTTATACATGTTTCCATTTTTGTTTACATATGATTTGTATATCTGCGCCTACATTTCTACATGACATGTATAACTACATATGTATTTGAGACGTACAAATGTTTAGGACAGAGAGAGAGAGGGCATAAGTCAGCGCTTGGCAGGCGTTGCGTAGCCACTGAAATTTAATTTGTTTCTTCTGGCCATAATATTGATCCGACCTGATCCATATTCGGCAACCAGGTATATATGGTAATTTCCCATGATTCTACGTTTTTGGTTTTCATTTATCTTAAAAATTGTGGATTCCACAGATTTTCGTCTTTTGTGCGGGCGGAAAATTTTGAAATACACTTGTGCAGGTTTGGTATCACAGGAGCTTGGATAGAAAGTTTTGTTGCTCTAGCTTTTATAGTCTCTGAGAACTAGGCGACACAAAATACGAATGGGCAAAGCGGATGGGGTCGCGTGTGAGAGAGAGCGAGAGGGAATGATGACTTTCGAATTGGTTTTCTTCATTGTAGCTATAATAATGATCCGATCTGATCCAGATTCAACACTCTGATAGAAATGGTCTTTCTCTATGATTCTGCGTATTTAGTTTTCTTGTATCTTCAAAATTGTGTATGCCACAGACTTTCGTCCTTTGTGGGGGCAGAAAGGGGCGGGGCGAAATTTTGAAATACACTTTGATTAGTGTGATAACACAGGAGACCGAATACAAAACTTGGTTACTCTAGCTTTAATAGTCTATGAGATATAGGCGCAAATGAAGACGGACAGACGGACGGACGGACGGACGGACAGACAGACATGGCTATATCGACTCGGCTATTGATGCTGATCAAGAATATATATACTTTATGGGGTCGGAAACGCTTCCTTCTGGGCGTTACACACAACCGTTATCCCCACAAATCTAATATACCCTTTTACTCTTCGAGTACCGGGTATAAAAATTCCTGGGTACATAGTTTACTTTTTATTCCAACTGAAAAATGCAGTTTGTTCATTCCAACTGAGTAAATTGTTTCTTAGCTAATAAAGGATCAATTTAGCAGGAACGAGAAAATTTGAGTAATGTAACATAACAAATAGAATTTTTTTACAGTATGCCGTTACGATCGGGCAGATATGTATGTGTAGCAGGTTGGTTCTTGATCAGCTCAATAACCGAATCGATATACACAGCTACATACATACATATATCTCTCTGTGGAGTTCATAATCTCAGAGCCTATAAAGAGCAATCAAACTTTGCAACCAATAATTACAACATTTTGCCCCGATCCCTTTCGCAATCACAAAGTGCAAAAATGTGTGAAATTCACGATTTTGAAAACACGACAAAACCGTACAACAACCCTTCCACACTCTTCCTCATTGCACATTTTCCCCTTGTTGGTTTGAGTAGAGAGAGATAGGCAGATGTGCGGAATAAGCAGTATGGAAATAGATTGGAAAATGTATTCCAAAATGTTTTTTTTTCAAATCACGATTCCGAAAAATACCTACATAAAATTTAAAAGTGGTCAAATGGTAACAGTGTTTTTGGAAATACCTATTTACATATATAAAGTTTATTGCAGTCGTTGCTTAAAATAATAACTATGTATGATTGAATATTGAATATTAATATTATTTAAGTTTATGCAACCGATGATGCCATAATTTCCTATTTTAAAAACATACCAAATTTTAGTTGTGTTGCTTATTTCATTGTTATACTGTTATACCACGAAGTGCCACTGTAGTCCGCCTGCGCGAATATCCGCAGGAGGGTCACCGAGTCCTGACAAAAGCTCGCTCTCAAGTATTTAATAGAAAAAATTGGCTGGGGTTGAAAAATCACTACTTAAAGCTACAAATTCTTGTCCGATACAAATCAAATGAGAGCGAATTTTCACCACAATACCTTAAACCAAAATTAAATAAAACAAAGCGATATTTCGACAGTTTCGGCAGTGACCAATACCCATAATTCAAATTTTGAAAGTAAAACATTGAACGTGCTAAACAATCAAATATAATATGTTTAATGCTTCTTTCATCTGAACGTTGTGTGATAAATAAATATAACGTATTATTACTAATATGAATGTGCACACATTTAATTATGCACATATGAATGTATGTACATATGATTGCATTTCCCAGTAGACGAACTTTTACATTTATGTATGTATGTGAGTTAGATATTTGACTACATACATACATATGTACATACGTTCCGTGCAAATACATAAATATACATACACATATATGTACATACATATGTATGTACATATGTTGATGTTATTGATAATTTTTTATATCCGGCCCGCGCCATGATTGAAAATGTTGTTGATACTTAAACTAAGCTGAATATTGCGTTTATTTCTAGGCATGCTAAACATTCAGCCTGTAATTTCAAGACGCTTGTATTAACCGATATGGCGGCGCCTTTTGTAAAATCAACGTGTCTGGATTCTTCCTTCAACAAAATTAAACCTATAATTTTGTTGATTTTAAATTTTAATATATGTCTTCAACATATTAGTGCAACTTCATTTTTAAACATAAATGGTAAGCTTTATTAGCTATATTGAGTTCTTAGTTGAGGAGTCTGTAATGTTTTGATCTACATATTTACGTGTACTTATTATTTCAGATTTAGCAAGCTCGGATCGACCTTTCTTCGATGACATAAGCCCAAGAAATGTCTCAGCTGTCGTTGATGAAACTGCAGTTTTGAGATGTCGTGTCAAAAACAAAGGAAATCGCACTGTAAGAAATAACACAAATACAAATTATTTCTAATCAATCTTATTTTGTTTTCATGCTCTCCATAGAGTAGTTGATTCATTCACAAAACGCTTAATACTCATATAAAACAAGACTGACAAACGGACGCATAGACAGACGACATATCGACATACGTTTTGATAAAGATGATCAAGAATATAAATTCATACGTATGTACATACATATGTATGTACGATGGTATAAGTAATGTCGCGCGGAACAATGAAATGCTCACGTTAATATTGCGATGTACTAGAGGCATAGGCGATGACATGGTCATCGAGATTTTAGACCGAAAGTAAGGCGTATGTAAGTAAGCAGTATATTCATTTATTTTATTTTGCTTTTATTTAAAGCTACAATTATGTAGATATGTTAGTTTTGGGGATCCCTGATCCTCGTTTGGTAACTTCGATTGTATAGCCACTGAAATAATATGAGTTAATTTATTATGTTTTTGTTTACTTAAGACTTACTTTCCATGTCCTTCTAGGATGTTCCCGACCCCATTGTGTACCGCATTTAGTTGATCTATCAATAAAAAAATGTATCTATAAAATAGATAAAATACTATTCTTTTGGCCGCAATTATGTAAAAAGAAATATCTAAATTCCAGAAATATGTTCAGTTGATATTTTCATATTTCATTACCACGCGTACCTCACATTTTTTTTATTTAAACACTGCACTTACCTGGTAGTAATAAATAGTATGGATATTTTTCACTAAATCACTGCAGTTTTGCTTCCAACTCTTTCCGCGCACTTGTAACAATGCAAGGCGAACAAAGCAAGAATGCTCTGCAGACGCACGCGCAAAAGAGACAAAAAGAAAATACCGATGTATTACGATCGCAGTTACGAAACACAGAGAAAATAAATGTTTCGGTTTAGCGGGCGTCAACGCCTAGATGACATTGTCAATGATACTCCTCATCGCTCACGGCTGGTACTGCAGGGGGTTCTTCTGACTCTTATACACATCTAAACAAAAATAATACATCCCTAGTTATACTTTTTTAGTTATCGGGTATGATGAATATATTGTAACGAATGGGCGAACCCAGTATTAATGTCATGCCGGATTGCAGAAAAATAGTTAGTCTTGCTTTAAAGTCGTTGAGAACAATATGTACATATGTACATACATACATATGTACATATGTAGTTTCTCGAAAAATAATGTCTTTACTTTTATATTCTCGATCCGAAAAATACGAACTGTAAAAACGTAACAATATGTAAAACAGTATTGAATGAGTTCCGGATATATGTACATACATGTTACACATGATATACACGATCATCATTTTGGGTATTTCAAAAACAATAATTCAAATTAGAATTTGCAATTCTTACTTGAAAAATTGATTTCAAACTTATTGCAGGTTTCATGGATGCGTAAGCGCGACCTTCATATTTTAACAACAAACATCTATACCTATACTGGCGATCAACGATTTTCCGTAATACACCCACCCAGCAGTGAGGACTGGGATCTAAAAATTGACTACGCCCAACCACGGGATAGCGGAATTTATGAGTGTCAAGTTAATACAGAGCCAAAAATAAACTTAGCAATCATTCTGGATATTGCAGGTACGATACCGTTTTCCATAACCATTCCATTACCGAGTGCTCCTAGGTGTTTGCCCATCGGTGAAGAAGCGTTATAAAGATCGAGTGGTAAACATCCAGGATAAATAAAAAATATCATTCTTCACACTCTGATTTCCGGAACCTCTCTTTTATTTTAGCTGAGAGCGAAGCTAGAGATCTGAATTCGGATCGACGGTATTATGATTCAAAATGTAAGAGATCAGCGGTCAGCGGTTTTGGTAAACATGTATGCCATTTAAAAAAAAAAATGTATTTCTTTTAATAGCGGCTCGTGCAAAAATATTAGGATCAACGGAAATCCATGTTAAACGCGATAGCACTATTGCTCTGGCCTGCTCAGTAAATATGCATGCATCATCTGTTTTATGGTAAGGGTGTTTAGACTGATTACAATTTATTAAAAACGTTACCGTTACCCTCTACCTTAAGGTATCATGGTTCTTCAATTGTCGATTTTGACTCACTGCGAGGTGGAATAAGCTTGGAAACGGAAAAAACCGATATTGGAACTACTAGTCGATTAATGCTGACAAGAGCTTCATTACGAGATTCCGGAAACTATACTTGCGTTCCTAATGGTGCTATACCCGCATCAGTTCGGGTTCATGTATTAACCGGTACAGTTTTATTATAATAATGATAATCACCGGGGTTTAACTCACGTAAACCTTTTAATTTAACAACTCTTACAGGCGAACAGCCGGCTGCAATGCAGACAAGCATTGCCTCGGCCATTGAGATGAATGCTCACACCGCCATGATAAACATCATATCAATAAAATTTTTGTTAAATATTTCAACTCTAGCAGAATATATGTACCGAAGAGAGAGATGACTAACTCAGCAACTATCCATACTATAAATATTTAACTTTAAGGTAAATAATAATCAGTGATAATCTTCGATTTTCGTATAGTATCACAGTATACAGTATATGTGTATTGTATTCTTCTACTTTCGCATGTATAAAGATAAAATTTTCGCATGTTTTCAGTTTGTTTGTGTGCGACAGCAAGCAAAATGGCACAATGTATTGGTGACAACCACTTTTATACACGTTTAGTTGATCGACAGCATAGCAACAGCGCACTTTCCTTTGCACCTCAGATAAGGTACAATAGACCTTATCTGACCGCTAAAATAGATACATAATATATTTACATATGTACGTATGTACAGTGATGTTAAAAATAACAAGGACACTTGGCTTTATTTCAGAAAAAGGTCTCTAAAATGGATATTTCCCATTACTTTGAAGTGAACTTAATTTTTATAGGTTGTTTTACATTTGAACTTCTTAATGTAAAAGGAAAAAACCCCAAAGTAGTGGTGAAAAATTAAAAAAAAATGTTTTTTCGATATGTCATATACTTAAAGCTGTTAAAAATCGTAAAAAAAACCGGTTTTCTAAGAGTTATTTGGTGCGAATTTGCGAATAATTAGTGTTAGTTATTTTAGATGTAAAAACATCCATAAAATAAAGTTTAGATGCTTAGGATGGTAAAGGACATGCACTGCAGCGCCCTGGTACGCATGGACATGAAAAACGTCCAGAATAAAGAATTTTTGTTCCGGAAACTTGCCGAAACATTGAAGTGTTCCAAGATAATGATGGATAAACCATAAGACTCTAGAGGAAACACCTCGACAATAATCAAAAATATTACAAAAACTGGAGAAAAATATGCTGAGAATCGAGAGAAAAGCCCCATTTAAATATTCTAGTAATTATAATAAAAATGTTTTATGGAGTGAACCCTTCTAAACTACGAGTAATACTAATATCTAACAAACTAAAGTCCAAAAGAATATGTTTTATGTGTGTGTCCCTATTTTTTCACAGCTTTAAGTATATGACATATCGAGCAATTTTTTTTAATTTTTCCACCACTACTTTGGGGTTTTTTCCTTTTACATTAAAAAGTTCAAATGTAAAACAACCTATAAAAATTAAGTTCACTTCAAAGTAATAGGAAATATCCATTTTATAGACCTTTTTCTGAAATGGAGCCAAGTGTTATTATTATTTTTCACATGACGGTATCTATGTGTCTGGCGTTTCCGATTAAAAACAAACAACAAGTGTATCATTACGACTAACAGAATTTTATTCAGATATTATAACACAGTGCTATAGGTTAAAATCTTTTGAATGAGTAGACCTTGTGACCACTTTCAGAATGTTTAATATCAGGTCCTTAACCTAATTTTTGTTTTTGTTGTAAAGTAAAAAAACACTAGCACACTGTAATTATTTCATTCTGGAATAACAACGAGAGGGAACGTTGTGAGCCGCGGCAAAGGCCGCGGCTCTACCTTATACCCGGTACTCAGTCAGTATATATATACATACATATATGAGCCTACGATTCATGAAATTTATTATATGTTCTCAAAAGGGACGAAAATAATATTTAAATTAAAAAAATGAATTTTTGGAATTTTTATACATGTTTCCATTTTTGTTTACATATGCTTTGTATATCTGCGCCTAAATTTCTACATGACATGTATAACTACATATTTGAGACGTACAAGTGTTTAGGACAGAGCGAGAGAGGGAGGGGGCATGAGTCAGCGCTTGGCAGGCATTGCGTAGCCACTGAAATTTAATTTGTTTCTTCTGGCCATAATATTGATCCGATCTGATCCAGATTCGGCAATCTGGTAGATATGGTAATTTTCCATGATTCTGCGTTTTTGGTTTTCTCGTATCTTCAAAATTGTGGATTCCACAGATTTTCGTCCTTTGTGGGGGCGGAAAGGGGCGTGTCAAAATTTTGAAATACACTTGTGCAGGTTTGGTATCACAGGAGCTTGGATAGAAAGTTTGGTTGCTCTAGCTCTGATAGTCTCTGAGAACTAGGCGTCAAAAAATTCGAATGGGCAAAGCGGATGGGGTCGCGTGTGAGAGAGAGCGAGAGGGAACGATGACTTTCGAAATGGTTTTCTTCATTGTAGTTATAATAATGATCTGATCTGATCCAGATTCAACACTCTGATAGAAATGGTCATTCTCTATGATTCTGCGTTTTTAGTTTTCTCGTATCCTCAAAATTGTGCATGCCACAGACTTTCGTCCTTTGTGCGGGCGGAAAGGGGCGGGGCGAAATTTTGCAACACATTTGGAGTAGTGTGATCACACAGGAGACTGGATGCAAAATTTGGTTGCTCTAGCTTTAATAGTCTCTGAGATATAGGCGCTAATGAAGACGGACGGACGGACAGACGGACAGACGGACAGACAAACATGGCTATATCGACTCGGCTATTGATGCTGATCAAGAATATATATACTTTATGGGGTCGGAAACGCTTCCTTCTGTGCGTTACACACAACCGTTATCCCCACAAATCTAATATACCCTTTTACTCTTCGAGTACCGGGTATAAAAACTACATATCTGTGGGTTCTTAGGGTCTTACTCTTAGAGAGGTGATTATAAAATTGATCAGAGGTTTGTGGCGCATAACAGAAAGAATCTTTCACCCAATTAAAAGTATACATTCATGTTTCCATAGGTATACATATCTATGTATACATTTTCGATCTGGTTGACAAACCGAATCGATCTAGCGGTCAACGTCGGCATTATTATATCAGCAAGCTTTTAATAGTACAAAAAAGTGAATTTTACATAAATCACAAAGATTTGGTCAAAGTCTGACTATTTTATCATATCGAATTCTGAAATATCGTTGGAAAAACAAGTCATGTTGAGAATAAATGTTTGTTTGTTCCTAAACGGTCACATTTCTGTAAGAATACATAAATACAATACATATAAACATATACATATAAACCTACCGCAATATAGTGTGAAGAAATACACTATTTGAGAAATGTATATGGTCGGTCAGGATCAGACAGGATGCGTCGGATAGGGTTAATGCTCGCTTACTAAAAAAGATTGAACGAGTACTCGACCTCGAGGGTATATAAACTTCGGCACGCCGATGTAATCTTTCTTTATTAATACCCTTTATAATAACAAAAATCGCACACCTTATAATCGAAAATATGTATTAATTGATATTATACGTTGTTAATAAGTCCTTTTTTTTTCTAGATTACAAGCCAATTCCAATGGAACGATTGTAAGAAAACGTGTTTATAAAATTATTCAATATAGAACTACAACATAAAAAATAATTCCTATAGTCATATGTAATTAAAATATTAATAAATAATTGCATACATGCATATGTACACAAATAAGATAATTAAAATGTTTGTACTTTACACCCAATTTAGTGGTTGGTTAGCTAGCCCAACAAAGGTATTCTATTGAAATTTATAACCTGTTTCTAGACTTCATAGTAACACGATATATTTCAAAACAATTTTGATGGTAATGTATGCAGGTTTGAAGTGATAATTCTATCGTATCACTCACCTCAACTAACTCAATAGGTAAGTAGTGTATTTACACGTGTATCCTCTCTACGCAAGTTTCTGATCGCTAGTTTCTATAGTCTGATCGACATCTTTATTACTTATCAGACCATGTTTTTAGTCATTAGAAAACAGCGTACATCGCTGAAATAATTTGAGCATTGTAGGAATAGTTGGAACATAAGGAAAAATACTCGCAGACACTCACAAACCCTCCACAACAGGTATGCCATTTTCATACATACATACATATGTATGTACTTGGACTAGACTAGTACTAGTATATATTTAATAAATATACATACATACATATATAAAAATGTACATGTATATGCGCATACTGATGTATGTATGTATGTACATATATGTATGATTCGTATAGAAATATTTATAAAAAGTGTTCCATGCGTATGTATATGCCTACCAATGTGTATGTTTTTGAAAGAGAGAACTTTAAATGTATACAATACAGTGTGTATATAAATACATTCAACAAAAATTTCTCAAGAAAATTCAGATTTTTTTTATTTTATTTTTTTTTTGGTTTGAAACCGTATTCTTTCTTTTTATACTTGCTCTCAGGCATTCAACATTATTCTCGCTGCCCAGTTCTAATATTGAAAAGTTGTACTAGTTGGTAATTCCATTTATTGTAATCAACAAAAGCATTTGAAAGAACAGAGCCTATTGTGTAAAATAACTTGTAATGGAAACGCGAACGAAAAGCCCTAAAATCTGATAGGAAACATGTTGAAATCGCGAATTATGTTTGCATATTACATATGACATATATTGATACAATATAGATGTATGCATATTATTGTTTTTGTGTTCATACACATTAAATATGTATACATAATCATTTGTGTACATTTACATATCTATGTGATGTAGTTTTCATTATTCAACATTATTCTCGCTGCCCAGTTCTAATATTGAAAAGTTGTACTAGTTGGTAATTCCATTTATTGTAATCAACAAAAGCATTTGAAAGAACAGAGCCTATTGTGTAAAATAACTTGTAATGGAAACGCGAACGAAAAGCCCTAAAATCTGATAGGAAACATGTTGAAATCGCGAATTATGTTTGCATATTACATATGACATATATTGATACAATATAGATGTATGCATATTATTGTTTTTGTGTTCATACACATTAAATATGTATACATAATCATTTGTGTACATTTACATATCTATGTGATGTAGTTTTTAAATGTTTATAATTCCATGAAATATGAATATCCAAGTTTATAAATAACCGTATGCTTTTACAAATGTAATTACGAACGAGTACGCGTAGCTTTCGAATGGCATCATTTAAGTGTTTAAATACGCGTTTATAAAAATTATTCTCTTTTCCCTAAATATATATTAATACATACATATGTAAATTTGAATATTGAAAAATATACCCACGCGCATAAATTCTGACGACAATTATATGACGATATTCAACCACACCTGCAACAGATTACATCTGATTGTGAGTATAGCGATGTTATAAAATACAGTTTATCAAATGGCTCATAAAATGTGTAAATTCTCATAAGGATGAATGTGTATGGACGACATTTGTGTTACCATACACAGGGCCACACCACAGTCACACTGGTTCGTGACATGTATACTAATTAAGAGGATACACCTTAGAGCCCCATAGAGAAGTCGCGGTGAAATACATACATATGTGTACATATGTATGTGTACCGATGCCAGTATCAGAATCAGAATCGCTTTTAAATTTTAATATGGAAGAAAAAGCGAAGACAGGCCAACACTTGTCCACATTGCGACGTCCTGTAGCGGTAATCAAAAAGAGATCTGGCCCTTTGGATGATGCAATTGACAAGCTTAGTCTAACAGCGGAAAAAGACTTGTGCACATCAAATACAAGCAATACAATACCTTCAGATGTACATTTATATGGTGGACCAACTAATTTGGCTAGTAAGAATTTGGGAAGAGCTTCTCCTGGATCTAGACGACGTCGTTGCAGCACTAAAGACAAAGAAAAAAAACGAGAACGCTGGCTATTAACTCGAAAGACATGGAGATATATGACTGATGCTGGACGCAAGCTTATTCCGGATGGTACACAGAGTGGATCTGGATCAGATAATATTTCTTTAATTGAGGCACAATTTCAACGAGTGTGCGCCACTGAGCCACGCTTTATTTTATGGCGTCGAAAGACCTCATATCCAGGAGCAATAAACAATTCTAAGAGACGGCTCAAACTAATTTCTCGGCATACAAGTACCAGTCGCTGTGGAGTGGAGTTAACTGATCAGCATGTTAATGCCGATCAGACTATTGAACTATTGCAGTCATATTTGAAAATAAGGGATGCTTACAAAACAACAACCTTGCTGGGAACCAAAACGATTAGACCCGATCAAACTTCCTCACCAAGTTCACAGCGGCCTGTTGTTAATACAGTAATCGGTAATACAAATGAGAATATTTTAAAAAGCAATTATTGTGAAAAGTCACTGCAAACGGAGCTCTTATCTCGTTTAAAATTATTGTCCGAAACCCCATTATTCGAATTAGGGGGACTACAATTACAATTAGATAATATACGACAAGATATTCTTGAAGATAAAGTACTTTTGAGGAAAATATACAACTCACTAAAAAAACAGCAACTTCATCGAATGCTACATTCCACAGAACCACCAAAACATAATATTGGTCGTGCTTCTTCACTCTCAAGTTTATTAAAATTGAATAGCTATCAAAACAACTCGAACAAAACATTTTACAGCGGAGTGAATAATATAAATGACTATCATAGTATCGATAAAATGATATATAAGAGCCCGACAAGCTTAGAAAATTGTGATATCAGTAAAAATCTGCGTGTGGCGACAGATGAAGTTCATCGTAGCTTCGATCCGCGCATCTCTCCTCAAGCAACCACAGATCCATGGTCCCTAAAAAGCAAAACCAAATGTGAAAGAAGGATTGAAAGAAGCTTCAATACATGCGGAACACAAACTAGTTTTATACAGCTTAGCGAACTAAAACGCCTGGCAGAAGAATATGAGCAGACTTTGCAGCAGTGCAAAGATAGTTCTGCGCCATATTCCCTGCATGAAGACTTCGAGAAGCCTGGTACGCTTTCAGATCGGAGAAAGAGCTCTATAGACAACGAAGATATTTCACAATCTGTAAGTAATACAATCAAGCGGTATTTAAGGATGGCAAGAAAAAAAACCGTAAACGGTTCAGACGCAAGTCGATTTAAGTCAATTAACTACGATCGAAATTTAAGAAACATCAAAGCAAAGGGTGAAATTAATCCTCCAGGAATGGATGAGGGATTAAACAAAGCTGTTCAAACACTAGATGCTTGGCCTCTTATAGCGTTGGAGTATGTTCGTGGAAACGAGTGTTTCAGAACCTTGCAAAACGCCCACATGGAATGGAAGAAGGCGGAGGATGAACGGCTTAGAAACAAATTCGAGTGGGAAAAAACTCAGAAACAATATATTGAAGAAAATGTACAGACTGCTAGTAAACCAAATAAGGCAGGTACAACATATTCGACATGCATTTCAGCACCTACATCTCCAAATAGTCATACAAGACTGGAAAAAACCATTAAATCTTCTACCGGCTTGCTGTCTTCGAGCTCTCAATTTTTATCGAATATTTGGCACGGGCACAGCAATCCTGGTAGCACAACTAATTTAAACACCCTAAACGACAAACATGGAAATATGAATGATACAAATCGAAGTAAGTATTTTTATAAATTCAAAGATTTAATTGCGAAAACAAACAAGAAAGGGGGTCGGCAATACTTCCATCTGTCCGTTAGAAACTTCGGGCAAACTATATAATATCCTCTTTAGGATTAGGTATACAAATACATACATACGGTACGCAATTATATGAACGTAAACCCCTGAAATAATATCATAGCAGATGAGTGGCGAGAGTGAGCTCTCTTTATCTCTTTTTGGTACTTGGTTCATATGTTTCCATACCGCACCGTTCGTTGAATTTCAGTATCTCTCTCGTTCTCCACCAACGAATTACCATCCGCGTGATTCTGAATTTGTGGCCTTCAAGAAGGGTTTTCTAAAATTGGCTGCAAGTGTACCTTCCTTGTTGCAAAGGTATAAGTAAAAAATTGAAACTATCAGGTATTTTATAATCAAAAAATCAACTAAGTGTTAACTCTTTTTTTTTTTAAATTTGAGACCGACCATTTCATTTAAATAATTGTGTTTAAATTTCAGATCTAAGAAATGCAACAAGCAATATGCAAAAATCCAAATCATTGTCTAACGTTGGGCAATTTGTAACGAAAAAAATTTTAAGAAGTCGTTCCAAAAGCCAAAATAGGCCTCATTTACATCAAGAAATTTCTACAGCTTATCAAAAATGGTTTCCTGCGGTAAGAAATGTAATATAATAACACTATGCAACAAAAATGAAACTATTTGTACCTACACCGAAATCGCATTTTTATTATGACGTCAAAAAAGGTTTTTAATTTTCAAAATTTATACTTTTTTTTTGTGCAAGGGGGTTTAAGCTGTTTTTTTGTTGGCATAGTGTTTAGTGTTTTCAATAACTTTGAAAGCCTAAAAACCCTTTTTAATACAGTTGTTAAAAGCCCCCAAAACTTATTAGATTAGGCCACCCGATTGAGAAATATAGAATCATTACATAAAGCAGAAAAAGTATAAATATAAAATTGTTGTTGTTGTTTTAGATTATTTAAATATACGAGTTAATGAAACGGCTATTAAACATGTTTAATTCAGCGAAATGTTTAAAGAAGTTTGAATTTTAAAGAAACAGTATATATTATAAATAAAGTTTTATTTTGTTGTTTTATTAATTTTTATTAACAGGCTTAAATTTATATATGGTTTATTAAATTCAAAGAATTATCACTGGATAGCATTAGCATAGAATTTTGTAGCTATTCAGGACGATTCAATGCAAATGTCTGAGATTTAGCCTAAGGCCTAGGTCATTGTCAATGGGAAAAAAGTAATGAAACATTGAGAAATGGCCAGTCCATTCAATAATTATTAATTACATATAGTATTTTATTATTTAGTTATTACGTTACAAGTTGTCAAGATTAATTGTAACTGTTACCGGATTTTATAAATGGTTCAATCTATTCAAGTCTGTCATGCTTTGTGATTAAAGTCTTATTCTCTTATTAGTTGCCGAATATATTTTTTCACCAAACACCTTAAAACTTCACGACGGGTACAAGGTTATAATAAACTAGTTTTTTTTGAGTTTTACTGATTTTTTTATAGTCTACATATCGATAAATAAACCACCATAATTTGTAAATATTGAACGCCTAAGCTGCATTGTTTCGAGCGCCGTTTGACAGCTGGGCTGCTGTCATTATCAATTAAAAATATTAAAGATATTGAAAACACTATGCCATCAAAGAGCAACTACCTATAACAAAATAAATACCTACAAAATTCCAAAATTTAAAAAAAAAGTAACGCGAAGAAAACTTATAATGCATTACACGTTTTTGAAGCGTCAAGTCTATCAGAATGTGTGCGTTTGGCCAGAGTTTTATTGGCAGTTGTATGGTGTAAAATAATAACCTCAATTATTGTATTTTAAAAAACTGTTCGCAGGAGAATTGTTTATGGATCTCAGAAAACAATGAAAAGTTTCAAATTGTGGAAACTATCCTTATGAATCTATCGAAAACGGAATCAGACTTTCTGAAGCATTTTGCTTTGGAAAAAATAAAGGAACTGAATATTGGGAGTAATCTAGGTAAATAGGAATTATTTCCGAGGAAAAAAGATGTTAAAAAACTTAAATTTCCGAAATTGTACTATCTTCAAAGAATGAATCATTGAAAGTTACTTGAGTTAATAAATATGGATTTTGTTATGAAAGGAAAAGTAATAATTATAACTATTTATCTTTCAAATTAAAACAGATTTAGATTTGGAAAGAAAGTCACAGAAGCGACGAATTATACCAAAGAAGAAGTCACTAACAACAAGTTTTTTTGATATTGCAAGAAAATATGAACACAGTAAGTTTTTTATTTTGAACTACTAGTAGATTTTTGAATATGGTTTTAGTACGTACAAATTACGTATATTATCAACACTTTTACCAAAATAAATTGCATAAATTCATGTATAATCATTAAAATTTTAACATTTTTACTATCCAGACGGCCAGGATGTATTGTTTGGGACCTCTTTAGAATGCTGCTTATCAAGGGACACGGACGCTGGTCACGGTAAACGGAGCGGTGTAGTTGGGACTCAAAGTCGATCAAAGCATTCATTGATGTCTGTATTTCAAGGAAGTGGCAATGGCACTGGAAGTATTATCAAGCTAAATGAAAGTGTAAGTGCTATGGCTATAGTTATAATTATCGTTCAAGCGATTTCCTTTTTTACACTTGCAGTGCAATCTAAAATGAGTTTACATTATACACATAACGCACTAAAGAAGGAAACTCCGACCCCAAAAGCTATCAATGTTCGTTCTGTTCTATTTTCTTAAGTAGACAGATCATTTGTCGGGATCAATCTGACAAATCAGATCGATATGTTTTTAGCTAGATAGATAAATACACGTCTATAATAACTCGTCTATTCATGCTGTCGAGAATATTAATTTAATGGGTCGGAGATGTTTCGTTCAACATACGATTTGTATGTTTGTACATACTCCATTCACGGGCTTAAAAATAATATCGTGCATATTTCAAGTGTAATCAATATGAATCCTTGCCCCACCGATTCATCCACCACATCTCATGTATTTTTATATTTTCCAGGTTCGGTCATGTGAAAGTTTGCCGACTAAGTCTATGGAGTGTGGATATATCGAGACGTCGGAAGGCTTTCGTGATTCTTTGACTAATTTAACAAAACCATCCTCCTTATCTCATTACGATATGGAACATACTGAATTAGATTTCGATAAAACTTTACACACTCCACCGCATTTAAGCGTACCGATATTTATCATAAATTGCATTAACTATTTGGAAGACAGTGGGTTAAACAAAATTGGAATCTTTCGTGTCAGTACGTCGCGGAAACGTGTTAACCAAGTATGTTAACAAAAAACCTTTTTAATTTGACTTTAATTTACTACCTTGATATTTTTAAACTAGTTGCGAGAGGAATTTGACAAAAACTCTAATATGAGAATTCCCGATGAAACATGTCCGCATGATGTTGCTACCCTGCTTAAAGAATTCCTTCGTGATCTTCCAGAACCACTGCTATGCAGTAGACTCTACACGACATTTTTAGAAACCCAAAGTACGTAGTATAACTACATAATATATAAACTTGTGTTTTATAACAAAACTACTTTATAGGGATTCGAAATCGCCGCTTACAACTGGAAGGAATTTCACATTTAATAAAACTCCTACCTGTTACACATAGAGATACGCTGTATGTCCTACTGCGGTTTCTAGCTAAAGTAGCGGCACATAGTGATGATATATGCGACAGCGATGGAAATATTGAGATTAATGGCAACAAAATGGATAGCAGTAATCTATCCACAGTTTTTGCTCCAAATATTTTGCGTGGATCAGAAGATAATGCATCAGCAAGGGATAGGGAGCAGGACCATATGAACGATGCAATAAATGTAGTCAGGTAAGCCATAATATTTCAATATTTAAAATTTCAGTATTTAAAACTAACCAAAATATAAATATTTTAGAACTATGATAGACCATTATGAAGAAATATTTAAAATATCAGCAGACTTCCTTGACGTAATATATTCACATATGTTAGATGCATGTCCAGACAGATTGTACGGATTAATTTCAACCAAAATAAATGGATCACAATGGTAAGAATAAGAAGGATATAAATAAAAAAAATGAATTTCAATTTGAATGCCTAATATTTTTTAAACGGTAAGCTAAATCAACAGCCGATTTCTAGCTGCCTAAATTAGTTTTCAGAACCAGGTGTAACATACTAAGGATATGTGAAAAAAACCTTACATCTAAAACAAAACTTAAAACTTAAAAAACTTAAAACAAAAAAACCTAAACCATACAAATTAAAAAAACCTCAGTACACATTTTTCGAGCCCCGAGTCCACCAGGGTTCAATGCCAAAGTTTTATGAGCTGTTCTGTTGCATAGTGTAATTAAAGGATGATTAAAATAAAACTTTTTCTTTCACACTTTTTTCAAAAGGCAACTAAATCATTCAGATGAGACATCAGTAGTTCAAAACAGCGACGCAACAAGTTCTGCAGATGAAGTTTTCGAGTCTCCGAGACAAACTAAACGGTAATAATAATTTAAATGTATCTTTCAATGCAATGATTAACGGTATGGTTTACAGGTATGGATCTATTGGTCAGGAGAACGATTCTGAAAAACGAAAATCGGATAATCCTGTTAATGAAGAAGGGATGCGAAATTATCCCAAGCTTTCTTATAGCGATGCTCAAAGGGACGAGCGGCAAGACGAAACTTTAAAAGTATTTACTGCAAGTCTTCAAATATCGCTACCAGAGCAATCATTGTTACAATGTAAAGAGTCCGTTATAGGTAAAAAAAAATGTAAAACATAAAATTCGATGATCTTTTATTATGTATTTTTAGATAATGAAATAGCAGGGAATAGGCCATTAGAGCCTAGATTGCCGGCAAGCATATCGAATATTGGTTGCGCAACATTGAGTGCAAAGGCTGCAGAATTCGAAAAAAATGCAACGAGTAACAATCTTCCATCCCATGGAGTTCAAAATACAGAATTAAGAAAGAAACCTCTATACAAACGGCAGCAGTTGATATCTAGTTTCAGAAAAAAAAACTAAATGTAATAGGGAGCTGGATAAGTGGATATGGGAGCATTGCCAAAAACAAATTTTTTTATGTGTAGAAGCCAAACGGGTTATTCTGGACTGGACTATGAAGGAAGAAAAAATTACTCCAAAAAATAATAGCCTTTAAGTTTTTCCTTTATATATTGTAATAATCCTAAATATAAGAATGTTTTTTTATTTTAACAAAATATACTCTTAAACTCTTAGCAAAAGTCTCTCTTGCGTACAGTCTATTTTAATTAAACATGTGTACATATATATATGTACATATATGTATATATTATAATAATATCGAATACGTGGTAATAATTAGCACTTGCTTCTTATTCTAAATTACAAACAGCTTTAGCATAAGATAGTATTCACAGCCAATTATTAAACGTACTATAAATATTGTTTCGTTTTTTTCACATGCCCTTTGCCTTCGACTTAAAACTATTATTGTACTAAAGTTTTAAAATTTACTCAATTAGTTTGTGTACGTACGTCTTTCCAGTTTCATATATCTTAGTATGTTAGATAAATGTGTATGTATGTGAGCATATGAATACAATACATCATAAAAAATGAACATTTCTTTCTTAAAAGAGGTATTACAATGTACACGATAACAACGCATGTAAAAAGTGTTATCCTTTATCTTTGCTACACCTCGCCTATGTCCGATTTATACGTAACATTCGCCACTATGTACATATCGGATTGTAAAAATTCTCATTTATTACATTAAAAATATTGTCTAGTCTCTATGACTGACTATAGTAAATGTACATACATATGTATATGTGTATCTATGTACATATGCACATAAACACTTGGAAAAGCCACCATGAATGTTATTGTTCAACAATAAGTAGGCTTTTTTTTCTCAATTGACTTTCCCCCAAATAGACCATAATGAGTGAAAAGATATTGAATATTCCATACATACATATTGTACATACATTTGAACCATAGTTTTGGTTACGATTGTAAGGCAGCTGTTAAGCTTTCTTGGGCCAGTGGATGGTTGCATTGTAACCATACATTTAACTATTATTTAAATAGTGATTTAGTGATTTTTAAAAATTATTTTTAGCACTAACAAGAAACAAAGTGGGCACACGCACTACCATCTATTGAAATTATAATTTTATCCATGTACCTCATGTACAATACGAAGGTTCATAAGTACATATGTATATATGTATATGTAATTACATTTTTATCATAGGTAAATCATGTACATTATTATTGTACATCTTGACTAGTCATATAATTTGACGACATTACATATTTGTAAATTAATGTGTTATTGTTGCTGTCACTAGACCTTATATTGTCATAAGATTTATTTTTTATAAAGGACTGAGATAGCATACTCCAAATATGACTAATTTATAATATACCGGCTGTTATCGTTGCTTAGAATACAAAAATAAGAAGCGAAAGCGATAGTCAGTACACATTTTTGACAGAAAATAGGGACATACATATCTGATCATAAGGTATAGAATAGCTTTAAAATAAAATAACATACGCACACCTCTCAGTAAAAAGATTAAATTTCAGCATTCAGTCAATCATTATCGAAGCACCATGAGTAATAAAATTTTACTTAGTTAATTATGTTGCCAGCAATAAATTATCACTCCCTCCGGTGATAAACCGACGTATCAATATTAAATATTTCTGTTTGGTTTTTGTGTGTGTATTCAGTGTCTTTATGTATGTTAAGTTACATACTTATATATATATATATATTTAATCAATATTTTGGCATGCCCAAGCCTAACGAGTGTGCGTTGAATTTACGAAATTTTGGCGTTAGATCATGACACATAGTCACGATTTGAGTTAGCTGAGTATTCATCGATATAACGATTTGAAGCTGAAAACATATATATACAATAAAAATTAAATGAACAATACAATTAAATAAAATCTTTGGTTGGAGTGGGCTTATGAAAAATAAGTTTACTTACAATCTTCCATTAATATAACTTGTGTATTTTCTATATTTGTACTAGATACAGAGTGTGGAATTAAGTTTAACTCGTCGTCGTTCCATCGAGTCCTAGCACTAGAACGAGTTACAGCCATAGTTGGAGCTGAGTATAGGCTCAAGTTTGTAGGACTTATTACACCAGACATTGTGGAAATGGAACCGGCGTATCCCAGCAGCTAGAAAATATAATGTGCACGTACGCACCGAAGCACGTACATATGTACATTCATTAAAATGTATTCACAAAATGTAATAAAATATAATGGGTAATTTGTAAAATAAATAAATAAATACTTACCGATGTAGATTGCGAATGAAAGTGGTTAAAATATTCTCTGCCATTGGATGATGGATACATTTGTGTGGCAATACGACTCAAGGAGTTGGAAGTTGCTGGTGAAAGTTTACATCGTCCATTTTCAAGATAGGCATGTGGACTTGTTGATATCGGTGTCTGGGGTTGGGGTTGTGGTTGGGGTGAAGTAGATGTCACGAGAGTAGTGCAGTTAACGCTGTGTGAACTTGTATCTGTATTATTTGGACTGTTGTTGCCCTCTATATTATTTGTATTTCTACTGGTATTTTCTGGCTCCAAACCGCTTTTTGCAACGCAAAGGGTATTACTAGTAATATTCGGAGAATGGTTTGTCGAACCCGAGGGTGAAGGAGGTGAGTGAACCATTGCCAAGTCTCCACTAGTCCTTATAATTGCTACTGGTCGTGCCATCGGTGGCAACATCGGCGGTAGCATTGTGCTGTGATAATGAGTCGACGGCGAAGTAGCCAATTTCGAATTCCTAAGTTGTTGATGAATTTGAAAATGCGAAGGATGGCTATGCGAAACGTGCGTATGTGGATGTGGATGTGCATGTTGAAACGCATGATCGATAGTTCCTGTTGATATTGTTGTTGAGTGACCAGCATCTTGGCAAACGTATGTGACAAAGTCAGAAATGTCATGGGATTCCGTAGAATATTTGTCAGCAACAACACGGTGACATTGGTCTTCGTCAACTATAGTAGAAGGCCTTATATTGCTGCTTTGCTGAGGGTAATACAGTGCATTGACCGGGCTAATAGAAGTCGGATGCAGTGAGGAGCAATTCGGGTGAGAAATACCTACATAAATTTAAAAATGTTATTATACACATTACATGAATAACAAAGATTTAGTTATTGCGCACTAAGTATGTTATACCTTCTGGAGACCGGAATTGAGGTGTTGGCCTACTGTTGAGCGACGTGTAGCGGTGTAAAGAGATGGCTGAGTCCGAATTGGAGGTTGGCTCTCCATTTGAGTTATTACCTTCTGTTGCTCGAAGGATTACCGAAAAGCTACTGGTGCAGTTTTCAGCTGAAGTACTTGGCCGAGACACAATCGGAGGCGACCTACTTTGATCGACTTTACTGGCATCAGTAGACCCTCCATTGGTCGCTTCTGTATGTAGTAACGGACTTTGTGATAAATGCATGCTCCTCTGATCTACGAAGTCAACTAAATGAAGTAAATGTTAAGATTTTATATATTTTAAACAGTTTTTAAGAGTTTACTAACTACTATAGCCCCCAGGAATTGGATTCGCAACAATTGCCGCAGTTTGAACTAAACTTTGTGAGCCAGGCATTGAAGATTCGGAGTTCATTTGATATGTGTTGCAATCATAGGCAGCCCCCACGTTTTCTCTCTTGATAAGGTTTGAGTGTAGGTTATTGTCACTGGCTTCATCCAATATTGAATCTGGAATATACATTTTAGAATGGAATCTTGATTCTGTTTATGTTTATTTAATAAAAATACCTTTCGACAATGTCCAGAGCTCCTGCGATGAGAATACTCCAGTCGCTAAAATAATATCATTACAAACAACTCCATTATAAGGATTGTGTCTCACGCCTTCATTTTTCATATCAACGCCATCTTCTTTTCTCTCCAAAGGATTATTATTATTGCGAGTGTATAATGTCAAATTTGAGGACCTTGAATCCACTGCTGAATTATGAGTATTTATAAAGTTAGCCAAATACAAATCCAACTCCCTGACAGAGACATTGATGTGATACGGATTAACACAAAGTCCTGGATGCAAGCATTCTGGGTTTTTTTCTAAGCGCTCTCCGTCAGTGCTTTCTAGGGGAATTGCTTTAAAAAGTATGACCATGACCAAGTCAAGTCGCCATACTTTATCAGCTTGTCGTAAACAGTCTATGCGTCGCATTTTGCCCTTTTGGTCAGGATTTGATAGAACACAAATAGATTTACGTTTGCCGATTATTGATTGCACAAAGTCCTCCCGACTTTCTTGCGTTATATCTTTTCTAAGTTTCCCAAGAAGACGGGAAGCCCATTTTTGTTTGACCTCTGTCTTCTCATTCTAGAAATAAAACGTAAGAAAATTTCGGATAGATGGTTTTAACACACACACTTAACACAGTTTTTAATACCATACCTGTAGTTCTTCCTTACAATGTCTTTCCTCTTCTAAAGTCATTCGTTTTTCGTGTTTTTTATAATATTTTCGTTTGGCGGCTTGTAAGTTAAACCAAGAGTATGAAAATGATTTGACGTACGGTAAAAGAGCCTCAATAAAGGGGTGAAATTCATCCTAAATTTAAAACAAAAATGAACGACTTCAGTATGATTATATATTATAAATATTGTTTCTTATTAAAGGCTTCACAAGTGCATCTAAGAAATTCGTTTCAGTTATAAAACAGAAACTAAACTAGACTTAAGAAAAACACACTGAGACATAGAGAGGCGTTGTTAGACAGGTTAATGGTAAATATAACTGAAATAATATAAAAACTCAAAGTTTATGTTATACTCCCAGACAAAAACTAATTTTTTAATGAAACAGAAAACGGATCACATTAGTAATGATTCAAATTTACTAGGAGCGAAATCAAAGAACATTTATAATATTTTACGAGTATACATACAATAGTACATATAGAATGTTCATAGTATTGAAGGATATTATAGACATGTATGTACATAGTAAACAGCAAACGTTATTTCGTCAAGCATTCCCGAAAAAAATTAAAGTAAATGTAAATGTTTTACTCAGGGAGGGAGGGATGCAGATGACATAACTAACCAGAAATGACTCGACAAAAATGTAATTATATAAATTACCTTTGAAGCGCACAAAAAGCTAATTCCTCTTTAAATAATAAAGAAAAGCTTCGGAAACCGAAGGTTTTGATACTCTTGCAGATCGATCGTGTAATGGTAGCAACAAAATGTTTGTATTATCTTCTCAAAGGCTTCTCAGCAATGATAATTGACCCGATTTGGTTATTATTAAAAAAAAGGTAGGTTCTGACGTTTGCTAAGATTATTGAACAAGACGAAATCGGTTTTTTGTCACAAAGGGGGGGGGGGGGGGGGGGGTTCGATCCATTGTAGCATGGAAGCGCTTACATACATCATGTGTATAATGATCTAGTCCGAAAGATTAAAATTTACACATGCACATATGTATGTATATTCTGCACGCAGAAAAAGAAGGCAAAGGTGTAAGTTTAAGAACTTAGTATGTATAGAAACAGACAGATGGGTAGAACAATACATATTATATGTACATATGTAAGTTGACTCGTGTCCAGCCATACCATATCGGCATTGTTTCATTTTATTCGTTGCTAACATCTAGGTACATTCCTAATAACCCTGCAAGGGTATACAAAACTAATTAAGAAACATTAATTGTCTGAAAACGTGTGAAAACTATCTGTCACCAAAGTAGTGGAATGAGTTAAAAGTGAATCATTAATAAAAAAATGTACTTTTAATATACATATACATACATACATATTTACATAAATAAATATGCATGTTCATGTATGTACAAGTGTACATACATACATATTTCTGTGTAAATATAAATTTTATATGAATGTACATACGTAAACCGAATGGTAACGGATAGATGACAAGATGCAATTGATGTGTGCAGTGTTTATTGAAATTTAAATAATGGTATACATACAGATATTTAACACAGAGACATCAAGATATAAATTGGAATACCAAGTATTATTAAGACTTTAATTACATTTAAATTTGTTTAATATTTGATGAGAATATGGTTTGCGCATTTCTTTTCCTAAGCATCCAGAGTAATTTTCATACCTGACGATAAAATTAGTAAAGTTTGATTATTGAAACCAATATTTTATCAAAAGGGCAGGGTAGGGTAGCTATGTACGTATATGTATGTATTTGGTTAATGCTATTATTTTCCAATTTATTATATGCTCATCCTTACAATTAAATACACTTTCCTTCACCCTCGCCACTTACACAAAGATAATATCTATCGCAAACTAATATTTATGAAAAGTTTATCATATTAAAAATTTTACCTGTCCTGTCGACGATGTTTGCAAATAAGAAGAAACGTCCGTCTCGATCATACAGCTTCTTAAAGTATCTGGTATGAACATACCTTAAGCAGTCTTTTGTTCATCGAATTTTCTATTGTTTGGAATCCATTGACCATATGTACCTATAATATAAATTACACGAAATTCTCAATAGAAAATTGTACATAAGTCACTAAAAATGAATATGATGGATAGCTTAAGGGCCCCCAAGCTTTAGATACCCTTGAAGATCAAATCCAATATTCCAAACTATTCCAATGGTGGTGATATCCGATTTGATCACACATTTACAGCCTGTAAAGTCAGGTTTAATTGTCTCTAAAAACAAAATAGGGTTTATCACAAATTATTGTCTTACAGCCGATTACAACAGCATTACGGTTCACTAGTTCGATTGAACTAACTTAGTACATATGTATGTGTTTACAGATTCAGATTCAGATTGTTCAGATTCTGCCAGATATTCGTAAAATGACAGACGCGGCATAGATAATACATACATATGTATGTACATATATACTATACCATATGTACATACATACATAAATAAAACAAATTTTATAAATACTATTATGTTTTGTATACACAAAACTAAAAGAGCCGAAACTCAGGTCAAAAATTTCGGGTTTTTGTAGATACATATGTACTCATGTATATGATTGTAAACACAACATATCATCATTGTCTGGATCATAACGATTTTCCGTTAATGTTTCCTGCAGAAGATTACACAATCCTGTGAGGCTACATTACACAATCACAAATCGCATACATATATATCAATATCGATATACATATATGCATATATGTACATACATACATATGTAAATTTATAACAACACATGTATATGGCTAACAGGGATATTCTTTTTTATTTTTATTATTATAACATTGCGGAAAGCAATAATATATTTACATATGTATGTTTGGTATTCACCGAATGCACCAGTCGTAGCATACACATGACATATGATAAATATATGTATACAACATGCACATATGTACTATACACAAATACATATATACATATGTATGCAAGTGTTCCGAATTCTTCAACACAACCGAAACCGAAAGATGACAGAGCAGAGGAGTTTCGTTATGCAAAGCAAGTACCTTCAGACTAAATTTAAAATTGGCAATCCAGTGGGTGACTGCGTGGACTCTGTTCGTTCTCGTATGCAACTAACAAACAAATACATAGGTTTTGGGAGGGCCTAGTGCCTCTTACTTAGAAAACAAACGGAATCGTTCTAAAAATGGATTCTCCAATGCCTGAGCGAACTGAACTTGGAGCGCAAGAGAGAGGCCCGACCCACGAGAGAGAGCTCATTGAAATTCGTAGTGCGCCTGTGCCACAAAAAATGCCACAAAAGAAATGTGAATTGCAAGAAATGGCCATACCATCCTCTGTTTCATGCATACGATTAATTATGAACCGTGACTCTATACCATTCGGTTAACATTAAATTACAAAAATTTATACATCTACTATTGGCCAAAAATAACTGTATTTCGGGATGCCACGAAAGATAGAGCATATCTTTAAATAAAGATTTCAGCTGCAATTTTATTATGGGATCGATAATGATTTTTAAGAAGCTAGCAATAACATTTACACTTTTGGAACCACAACAGAACCAATTTCTTCGGGTATCACATTGATATTTTTGGTATTAGGTTATAGCTGATTTCAAAAATTCTCTTTTTCAATTTTAATCGAGAAATAATAAATACGAAACTATATATCTGTAAAAAAGATGACAATTCCTATTCGTATGCTTCCTGCAAATTGGAAACGCACCAAACGAAAAAGACGATTAAGACGTTTTAGATAATAAAGTACGTAAAGCTGTTCATGTTTTGATATGATTTTCTCAAATGGTTTGCTCTGTTTTTCCCATGTCAGCTGTTAAAGAGTAGCAAAAGCAAGTGTAAAATAAAGAAAAATCTAAATCCATTAATAGACTCCTGTCAAAATTTGAAAAAGAAGCGTCATTCAGAATTACTCGTAATTAATCAAATCATGGCTAAGCTTGATAAATGTGGACTGTGCACCTTCAATTTCAGTGTTAAACGAGGGGGAACGTTGTGACCCGCGGCAACTTTATCCCCGGTACTTAGTCAGAATATAAATACATATATGAGCTTACGATTTATGCAATTTATTATATGTTTGCAAAAGGGACGAGATAAAATTTGGGCAAAAAAGAATATTTCAAAAAATGAATTCTAACCATTTTTTAAATTTTTCTATATGTTTTACATCTGCTTTTACATTTCTACATGTATATGTATAACTACATATTCGAGTCGTAAAAGTGTTTGCGAGAGAGAGAGGTAATGAGTAAGCGCTTGGCAGGCGTTGCCTACCGACTGAAATTAAATTTGTTCCTACTGGCTATAATAGTAGTTTGACCTGATCAAGATTCGGCAATCTGAAAGGCACGGTCATTTCCCATGATTCTGCGTTTTTGGTTTTATTTTATCTTAAAAATTGTGGATTCCACAGATTTTTGTTCTTTGTGAGGGCGGAAGGGGGCTTTCTATCCAACTTTCTATCCAAGCTCCTGTGATATTACTTCAATAAAAGTGTACTTCAAAATTTTGCCACGCCCCCACAAAGGACGAAAATCTGTGGAATCCACATTTTTTAAGGTACGAGAAAACGAAAAACGCAGAATCATGGGAAATTACTGTATCTATCAGACTGCCGAATCTGGATCAGGTGGGATCATTATTATGGACAGAAGGAACAAATTAAATTTCAATGGCTACGCAACGCCTGCCAAGCGCTTACTCATTCCCTCTCTCTCTCGCAAACACTTGTAAGTCTCGAATATGTAGTTATACATGTACATGTAGAAATGTAGAAGCAGATGTAAAAATTAAATGTAAACAAAAATGGAAAAAATTACTGTTAATATATAAAAATTTCGCATAGGGTTCGACCTAATTTTTTAAAATGTTACATTTTGGCACTGGAAGGTTTGGTCAAAGGACAGCCAACTAAGCCGTTTATCCATCGATTTTTACAAAAGAAAACGATACTAATTACTAAACGATACCTAATTAATACATACATATTATATTATTGATCAAAAATAAAGCCCAAGATGATACTTTGTTTTACTTTTCCTGAGTTTTCAAAGTCAAAATTTCGAGAAAATATATCGCAAGAAATTATCAAATTTTAATTTAAAAGCTTAATATTTTCCTGGCGTTAAGATGAAGCTACAAAGTGCTTAAGTCCGATTTATAGCTGCATTTAATACATATTACACATTATTTTTAAAACTTGGGGTCAATATGCTTTTATCTCTCTTATTGCTACTCTCTGCAAGGGTACAGCAGAGCGCTTACATAGAGATTCCAGATTTGCGATTTGAGAATCGGGAATGGCCAGATAATTTAATGCTGAAGGTACGGACAGAATCGAATGAACAAGTCTTTCTAAAATTTTCACGCTAGTGCTATCAGTGCGGATTGAGTTATATCAGCTATTTAGTAACGTAACTGAGTGACTGATTTTATGTTAACTCTCTTATTTAATAGGTAATTAAATTATTCCTAAGTTTATATGCATATATGTATGTACATAGTTCTATTTGCAAGTTAACCAGTCTGGTCTGAGAAGCATCCATTCCACTCCAAAAAGCTTTTTATCACTGCTTTGCTAAAAAGCTTTGCATAACTTGCACATACCTTAAACTCTTATATTACTCGAAATAACGAAAGATAACGCGTATTCATATGTACATATGTGTGCGAACATCTACATTTTCCAAGATTCTATACACGGGGTCTCATCAGAATGTCGTTCTTCAAATGACCATGCGCACGAAGTTCGTATACGAGCTTTTACGAATATTATTCGACTCTGACTCTTATAAAAAAAAATATGTATTCAATTTGTTTCCATTGGCATAAGTAGCTGGCTATCAACATTTACTAACATATTGTATTAATAGTAACATTGTTTTGAATCAAAAATATGTAAACTAAACTTATTCAATTGTTATTAACTTTGGTTTTACTTCATATACTGTATACGTGAGAGGAAAGTTCCAATTCTGTGAACGGTTAAATGCAATAACGGAAACACCACGTCCATAAGTACAAGCGTACATATTTGCATACATATAATGCATATTTATGTATTTATGTATATATGTCCTGTACATATATGGAATATATATATAGATATATATATCTATATACATGGATTTATTTACTGTACATTTATGGAATATTATGTTTTACGTATCCTTGTGGCTCTCTTGATTTTCACGGACGTGGCTTCTCTTCCGAGTCTTTCGGGTGTTGTCAACCTAAATGTGAAAAGACCAAAGTGCTTAATATTCAAAGGAAAACTAGCAGAAATATTAAAAACCTATTTTAAAAACAATGCCTTTACGCCAGGCGTGTTCCTAAAGAAAAATAATATCAAACCACAACTTTAGATATTACTTCAACCTTAAAAAAAATGTTTATACTCTTTTCATCCATTTTCTCATCCAACCTATACGTGTATGCATATGCATATGCATGTCTGTAGTAGCCTATACATATTTTCAGTAAATTAAGATTGAATTTTATGAATCCTCGATATATACATATGTATGTACATACACGATGTATTGTGATAAGTAGTTACATACATATGTTTCAGTACATGTCGCATTATTGAAGCTTGCATAATCAAATTTCGGATCATTCATTGTGTTTTGCTACTGATGTGTGTAGGTACCTATGTATGTACATACATACATATCTATGTATACACCTACAGCTACTCATCAAGTGAGAACATTAATTTGGTTTCATTATCAATAAGGACATCAGACATCAGATTTATGATTATATTCTGATTGCAGATATGGCGAGCATAATATTAATAGCATGCCTTGCTATATTGGGACTAATCATTGCAATAGCTTTGTTTTTGGCGGGTGGCTATTTGTGGTGGAGACACAAAAGATCGCAATTGCAGTTTATTGAGCCCAACGAAGACGAAGAGTCTAGTAGTTACAGTCTAAGGTGAGTCGTATTACCCCATATCTTTATGTCTACTTTATTTTTGCAGAGCTGCAAAATATAGAATATTCAAAACTTCGTGCATAGTATTATTTGCTTTTTTGCTATAGTTGGGAAAGTATACATATGTACATAGGTATATACCTGACATCAAAGGGATTAAGTGGTTGAAAAAAATTGAACGAATATTTCATTAAAAATACTATATTTAATATTAAATTTACAGAGCTGCTCAGGACATTGATTCCGGAAATCCGCCTAGTAAACCACAAGTGCCGGTGCCGCAAGCGATAACAACACCTCTTCAAAATAACATTAATCGGAAATTGAATGGATTCTTAAGTCTCAGAACTCCCCTAATTGGGTATGTATTTTTCTGTATCTTCATAATTTCTATCGATTATAAATACCTAAAATGGTTATTACCCTATATATTATAATCATCAAAAATGTATTTAAAATGCATACTTTTCAGTGGATCGGCACCTGCACAAGCCAAGGCACAAGCTTCGACAGGGGGAAATACAAATGATGGTACCTCCAAAGATTCAGCGGTAAGCATGAGATATAGGCATGAATCCCATATCCACTTTGTAAATTTAAATACGCTATTATTTCTTAATAATTATATATTAACATTAATTTTCGAACAGAAAACAGAAAAATTAAAGACATAGGTATCGCAGTTTTTAAATATTACGAATATTTCTCCATCTTAGAATAAAAGTATCTCCATGACAGACATGTACCTGGACAGCACGGATTCAAGTGAAAATGTTGGGCAAATACATTTCTCTTTGGAATATGATTTTCAAAATACAACACTAATTTTAAAAGTTCTTCAAGGAAAAGAACTACCAGCTAAAGATTTAAGTGGGACTTCGGACCCATATGTTCGTGTGACCTTGCTACCAGACAAGAAACACAGATTGGAAACTAAAATAAAACGACGAACTTTAAATCCGCGATGGAACGAAACATTTTATTTTGAAGGATTTCCGATACAAAAGCTTCAGTCACGTGTGAGAATACTTTATATTATCTTTATCTACATCATCTTTAAACAAATACTTTAAATAATATATCTAAATATAAATACAATTGGTGCAGGTATTACACTTACATGTCTTTGATTACGACCGGTTCTCACGGGATGACTCTATAGGAGAAGTATTTCTTCCTTTATGCCAGGTAAACATATCTTATAATAATAATTCATATTTCTAGAGCAGCACGTTTAATATTAATATTACTATATTGTTATATATATTATACATTATATATATAATATACATATATACATATTATATAATACATATACATGTATTACATATTATATATATTATACATATATTATATTATATATATTATTACTATATACCATATTATAAATATTGTAAATACGCGTACATTTGTCTTCTTAGGTTGATTTTGCCGGTAAGCAATCATTTTGGAAGGCATTGAAACCACCAGCAAAGGATAAATGTGGAGAACTACTGTCTTCGCTTTGCTATCACCCCTCGAACTCTATTTTGACATTAACATTAATCAAAGCGAGGAACCTAAAAGCTAAGGATATAAACGGAAAATCTGGTAAGAATTCTTCTAGTTTAAAAATAATATAAAATACAAATTTGCTCGTAGATATAAACTTTGTATTATAATTATATATTCCCTTCTTTGAAGTGCTCGTTAACCATTGTATTTTGAATTAACTCCAGATCCATATGTGAAGGTGTGGCTTCAGTTTGGAGACAAGCGAGTTGAGAAAAGAAAAACGCCTATATTTACATGTACATTAAATCCAGTGTTTAATGAATCATTTAGCTTCAACGTTCCATGGGAAAAAATAAGAGAATGCTCTTTGGATGTTATGGTGATGGATTTTGATAATATTGGTCGGAATGAGTTAATAGGACGAATACTATTAGCTGGTAAGACAAATAAGATACTATAGAAAGGTGTAACATATTAATAAATTATGTTTTTCCCATTAATTTTGTTCTTATGTATAATCATAGGAAAAAATGGTTCTGGTGCATCGGAAACTAAACATTGGCAGGACATGATCTCAAAGCCCAGACAAACTGTAGTACAATGGCATCGCTTAAAACCTGAGTAAATTTAAGATTAAACTATGAATTTCAGCATATGATAACAACAGTGTATGCATGCACATACATATGTACATGGATTTAGACATACCATTATCATTCCATATGCAAAAGCACACAATTAGCAGTATTTAATACAGTCTGCACAAAACATACATAAGCACATTGGTTGGATATTTTAAATTTAATACCATTCCGAGCGAACGAAATAAGGATACAGCAAATAAATCTAAATTCACTTATTGCTCTGAGGTTACAAAGCCTCACAAACATCTCTGAGCAATACTTAGTTTTATAATTACTTGTCTATGTACGTAGCTAGATGTATGTACGAGTATTTGTACTTACATATGTATGTATGTATACCCGTTTGGGTTCTGATTATTGTTTATAGATATCAGTGTTCGTTGAATTGTCTTTAAATTTCTATACATTTTCAATTTCAATGAAAAAGAAAGCGCGGCTAAAATCCATTCGAACTGAATAATTTGTTGAATAAAGGGGTATAGTAGTAATTTGTCTTAGCTTGATTAGCTAAATAAATTATTGGTAGCAATAATAATATTGTATCAGATTTATTTGATCGGCGAAGCGTGTTTAATGTAATGTAATCAATTTTTAATGCCGGAATAGACAACCCAAAAAACTAAAATAAATATATTAAAATGTATATAATACAATTGAATTGTTAAATATATTAGATTAAAATAATCTAATAAACTCGTAAAACGACATTGTTACAAGTTACATAAAGCGAATTGTTGTTTCTTTTACAATAAAAGAATATAAAAGTACGAGAAAGATCATATTAATTTTAAATATAGTTTTATCACAAAGTATAAAGTATGATAGGGCTATAGGTTATAGACATTATTTGATTAGAAAAATGAATGCATTAACAGAATACAAAATTGAACATTTTTAATAGTAACTATAAAAAAATTAGCCAATCATTGCCGGAATAAGCGTCTACTGCGAAGAAGTGCGAAATAACATGACATTTAAATTAAGAATTAAACAATAAAGAGATTTATAATTGATGCATTGAAACTGAGTTTGAAAAACGAAAAATCGAAAATACAACCCACCTTGAAATTACATATTTGTTATATACCTGTTATAATATTATTAAACTAATTTATGAATATTACATAGCTGCAAATAAAGCATTTTAAACTTATATTTTGGGTATTTAATGCTGCTGGAACTGCGGGAAATACTAATATATGTACATACATACACCCATAGTACTTACAAAAAGAATGGTTTTACTGAATTTGCAATATCGTGTCTAATGTAAAAACGGAGTGATTTTTTCAATTACTTGTTTTGAAACAAATTGCCTTGGGAGTGGTGTCAAATTTATGTTAATACATTAACATACATTAATCATATCATAATAATCATATTTTTTTCTTTTGCAATTAAAATTCGTTTTATTTTTTTATATAAAAAGACGTTCTTTTTTCTTTGCGGCGAGGAATATATTGTTTTGAAAACGGGAAAATCTTTCGTTTTGTAAAAACGGGAGAACTCGTTTTTGCGTTTTAAAAGGTAAATCGGAACTTTTTGTGAAAGTGAAAAGTGGAGGCTGTGTATGTGTTGATGTGTACAGATATGCAACGTACAGAAGTAATCACTTCAGGCCCCATAGTGTATATTTTATTGATCAGATCCTGCTGGTCATAGCTGAGTTTTAATATCTATGGGCGTGTATCTACGTGTATCTACGGACGTGTATCTACGCGATTGGGGAGTGCGCGATTTTTTTCCTCTCCCAGTGTCTCAATTTCAGATAGTTGCTTTTTTCTTGACGCAACACATACCATTTGTCTTATGTTTATATTTGAGAGCGTAACAATATCCTTTTCCATAGAACCAAACAGCACTTTCTAATGTGCGAAATATTCCATTTCTGGCTCATATTCGAGTGTAATACGAAGGAATGAAGCGGATGTAAATAATGTATGGCTTTGTTGGTGATTTTCTCTGATATTGTCAATTATGTAGAGGCGGCCACGTCTCCGTTCCAATTTTCTTTGTTCATTTCCTTAATTTCGTACCTCTTGTGATTGAGATATACGAGATATATAAAGAGATTAATAAGCTAATAAGTATTTATTTATATTTATACAAAAAAAAAATAGAATTCGTTAAATTAAAGTAGCCGACGGATTCGAAGACATGCAATCATATCAGCAGAGTTGTTAAACATTTAATTTGGCAACAATTTTGAAGTGAAATCCATCTAGTCTGCCCATCGAATACATGAAATGGTGTTAATTCACTCACTTTTTTCACTCATGAAATGGGCCTTGTTAAGGAACCTGACGATATAAATTAGTTATAGTTAAGTTCATCGGTAAGCGAAGAAGCGAGTGCGAAAAGGGAAGAGAAGAGAAAAGAAGTCGTTATACATGTTCGTTCGTTGCCGCGGCCAGTACCAAAAACACAGTGAACCGAACGAGAACAAAAATATATAGGCCTAGCATAAACACAGTATTACAAGAATAAAAACGAGGGGGGACGTTGTGGCCTTTGCCGCGGCTCTACATATTCGAGACGTACAAGTGTTTGCGAGAGAGAGAGAGGGAATGCGAAGCGCTTGGCAGGCGTTGCGTAGCCACTGAAATTTAATTTGTTCCTTCTGTCCATAATAATGATTCGACCTGATCCAGATTCGGCAATCTGTTAGACACGGTCATTTCCCATGATTCTGCTTCTTTCGTTTTCTCGTACCTTAAAAATTGTGGATTCCACAGATGTTCGTCCTTTGTAGGGGCGGAAGGAGGCAAAATTTAGAAATAAACTCGTGCTGGTTTGATATCACAGGAGTTTGAATACAAAATTTGGTTGCTCTAGCTCTTATAGTCTCTGAGAACTAGGCGTCAAAAAATACGAATGGGAAAAGCAGATGGTGTGAGAGAGAGCGAGAGGGAACGATGACTTTCGAAATGGTTTTCTTCATTGTAGCTATAATAATGATCAGATCTGATCAAAATTCAACACTCTGATAGAAATGGTCATTCTCTATGATTCTGTTTTTTGTTTTCTGGTATCTTCAAAATTGTGTACGCCACAGACTTTCGTCCTTTGTGCGGGCGGAAAGGGGCGGGGCGAAATTTTGCAACAAATTTGGAGTAGTGTGATCACGCAGGAGACTGGATACAAAATTTCGTTGCTCTAGCTTTTATAGTCTCTGAGATCAAGGCGCAAATGAAGACGGACAGACGGACGGACAGACAGACATGGCTATATCAACTCGGCTATTGATGCTGATCAAGAATATATATACTTTATGGGGTCGGAAACGCTTCCTTCTGGGCGTTACACACAACCGTTATCCCCACAAATCTAATATACCCTTTTACTCTTCGAGTACCGGGTATAAAAAGATAAAAACGTTCTATCATTTTTATTAATGGCAGGAATAATACAAATACATGTTAATATGTAATATTTATATACATACATATACTAGCGGTTCCGCGCGCTTCGCTGCTTACCTAATTAGTTTATGTTAGGTAAAGTCGGTTGCCAAACTCCCTAGGAGCCCGTCACACTTAGGCCGGTTTCGGCCGGTTTCTTCCCTCTTCCATTTCGTGTGACCTGAAAAATGTAGTAGTTATCCCATCCGGATGCTTTTATGAAGTTTGCTATCTTTCTAGGACATATTTTGGAAATTTCCGAAATGTCTGTTACGTAGGGCAGATGTAGCCATATTCTGCGAATGACTGCGGTGCACCTTCTTCTGCTGAGCTTGCATAGGTCTGAGGTGCGTTTCCGGTCTATGTTCGGCCATGTTTGCCGAGTTATTCGACATCGTGGTAAAAATTCCCACGCGTCATCTGTTAGTCTCTCTTTTATGATGGTAACTTTCTCAGTGCTTCCCTGATCGCAATGACATCCGCTTAGAATACACTACAGTGATGTGGGAGCCTGAAGGAGTGCCTAATGTCTAGCTGTTCGGAGTAGATTCCTCCTCCGACCTTGTTGTCCAGCTTCGATCCATCTGTGAAGATGCTTATGGCCCTATCTGGGCCGGGAGGTCCCTCGAGGCATTCGTCTCTGCTAGGGATGATTATATTGAAGGGGGTGTCTGTGTATTCCCTTGTGACGCAGTAGTCTGTTTTCATGGAAACGTTACTGCTTTTTAGTATCGATGAGTGACATATGTGCTGTGGTGTCCATTGGTCGGAGTCTCTCAGACGTATCGCTGCCATTTCTGCATCTGGATGTCTAGGATGGCATATAGTGCATCATTTGGAGTGGTGCATAGTGCTCCACTAATGCATAGGGCTGCAGTTCGCTGAACCTTGCCCAGTTCTTCGGTGATCGCCCTTTTTGTTAGAGCCAGCCACTACACTGTAGCTCCATAGAGTAGAATTGTTCTAACTATTGCTAGCTATGTATCCATCGGACTATGCTTGGGTTCATGCCCCACTTTAAGCCAATAGCTTTTTTGAATATGTGGAGGCTATCGTTCCCTCACTCTATCTTTAATATTTAGGTTCCAGTTAAGCTTGTTGTCAATTACCAACCCTAAGTAGCTGTCACTGTCGTTGAATGAGAGCCTTCCATTTAGTATTGGGAGGTTAAGGGGCGGAAGCTTACATTTATTTGTGAATAAAACGAGTTTCGTTTTTGAGCGATTAACTCCCAGTCCGCGAGATTCTGTCCATTCTTTTTTTGATGCATTTTTTTTACTGAAATTAAAAGAAATTAAAAAATATAAAGCGATTTATTTTTAAATTTGGAAAACGGTGCATTTGGGAGTTTTTCTACGAGTACCCCAAGTGCATCCGAAAAGATTTTTGTAGACCCCTGCAAGTATTTGTGTTACCATTTTGATGTTTTTGTTAATGTTTTTGTGAATAATAATGCGGGCGCATCATTGTTTTCTTCTATCCACAGGCTGATCTTATGGGCATCATTGTGGCATGTTCCATTTAACGGAAAAATCAAAATATGCGCAGAACTACCTCTGAAATTAACATGAAAAAATAACGGATTTAAAAAACTACACCCAGACAACGGGGAAAAAATTCAGTTTTGTTCACTAGTGTTATAAGGTTATTATAATTTGTCAATTTTATACCCGATACTTATTTTATTGATAGATGAAAATGTTAAATTATTTGACAAAAACATATTTATTGCATTTCTTTGCTGAAAGAACTAATTTATATATAAATACTTATACTTCGGAGCTTTCTATGTGCATTTTCGTACTACAGCGCCATAAAAAATGTTTAATTTGTAACTGTGCGTAGGGTATGCACACCACACTGGCCACACTGGCCATCGAGCAAAATAAAGTTACTTACCATCGATGGAACAATTTGATAATCCTAGTACTAAGATTTGTGTGGCGTTTACACTGAGGCTGCGTCTTGATTCTTTGCGTCTTCCCAGAAACGCAGTTTTTTTACATAGGCTTAGCATGGGGCCCTAGGGTTGGTACCACACGCAAATCCATTTGCTTCAGTAAACCGTTATAAACAATGACAATATTATTTTCGCAACTTCCGTTTGGTTATATTTAGTGATTTTAGGAAGGAGAACATAGTTTAAAACATAGTTTAAACACTTTAGTTGCATTTGTTCGTCAAAAACAAATTTAAACCGCTTTCAAAAATACCCTAGCTAAATCAAATATCGATAATATATTAAAGCAACCCTAATCCTAAATGATGACAAATCACATTTGGGCGACTAAAAAAAGAATAATACAGCTACATATGCATATGTACATTAAACTGCACTTTTATATCTAACCTGTTTTATCCAAGATAAAAAATGATTATCACCGTAAAAAATCTGCAGCAGCAAACCTTTACAATTGAGTTTGACCCGGAAAAAACGGTGCGTTGCGTGGTATTTTTCTCCTTGTTTGTGAAACGTAAATATGTATATGTACATATGTATATACGTATGCATATGCATGTGCATTTATGAATAAAATGTAAATTAAAGCTATAAGCACTTTCTGATATTATTTTTTTTATAGGTTCTGGAACTCAAGAAGAAAATATTTGACGAGCGCGGAGTAGAGTACATTGCCGAAAAGCAAAAATTGATCTATGCAGGAGTCATTCTAATGGATGACCGTACAATTGCCTCATACAAAATTGATGAAAAAAATTTATAGTAGTAATGTTAACACGCGATACAGCTGCTTCGACGGTTGCATCTTCAACTTCTGATACTCAGCAAAAACGGACAAACGAAACTGAGGGAAAAGTTGTGGAAAGTAAAGGAAAAAATATTGAAAAAACTATCAGCAGCACAAGTGGATCTACTGCCATTACTGGGGCTTTAGAGGCCGCGCCTTCTGTGTCCATCTCGTCAACTGAAACAGCAATTCAAAGACCCTATTCCAGTAGCGATTTAGTTGGAGAGCTGGCTAATGCTTCATTGCAGACGCGCGCCGAGTCAAATTTACTAATGGGAGAAGAATACAATAAAACGGTTTTATCGATGGTAGAAATGGGCTACCCACGTGACCAAGTAGAACGTGCCATGGGCGCCAGCTTTAACAACCCTGAGCGGGCTGTGGAATACCTCATTAATGGCATACCCGCCGAGGATGAAAACCTATTTAATGCCGGCCACGAAACAAATGAACCAAATCCAAGACCTCCTGGATCCCAACCTTTATCTGAACCAGCTGTCGATCTTCCAGCCCAGTCCACTGGTAACTTGATTTTTAAATACAAGCTAACTACGTAAAAATTTCCCAATTTTTTTTGTATTATTTTTAGATCCGTTTGAGTTTTTGCGTAGCCAGCCACAATTTCTTCAGATGCGCTCGTTAATATATCAAAACCCTCACCTTTTACATGCTGTTTTGCAACAGGTAGGTTCATTAACAAAAAGAATATGAACTTTTAGTTACTGTTCGCACATAGATTGGCCAAACGAACCCAGCACTTTTACAACTTATTTCGGAGAACCAGGATGCGTTCCTTAATATGCTAAATCAGCCAATTGAGGGTGAATCCGCATCTGGCGATAACACCCAACGGTCTACTCCTCGAATACAGTCTTTTCCAACGCGGACAGAAAGCTTACCCTCATCAGCAACAGAGGAAGGGGCAGTGGCCAACCAACGGTCATCTGCTGGTGGCAATACTGCAGACGAGCTACAACGGCGAGATATCGCCGAACGCGAAGTCACGGACCAATCCGCTGGAATTGCGGCCATTCGTCTAAATGCCCAAGATCAAGACGCTATAGAACGGGTATATAATATGTTAAATGTAGATATATATTTTGTATAATTAAAATTAAATATTTCCATAGTTAAAAGCACTCGGATTTCCGGAAGCACTTGTACTGCAAGCTTACTTTGCCTGCGAAAAAAATGAACAACAAGCAGCAAATTTCTTACTTTCATCCAGCTTCGATGACTGAGTCGGCCAAATGTAAAAAGTTATATGTATACCTATAACCCGAAATCGTTACTAATAAATTTAGAGGTTAATAAAAACAACGAGAAATGCTGAGCCCCGTACAAATGCCAATATCCAGTCTATCCATGTCTGATCCCATACCTTTTTATACCCGGTACTCGAAGAGTATTGTGTGTAACGGTTGTGTGTAACGCCCAGAAGGAAGCTTTTCCGACCCCATAAAGTATATATATTCTTGATCAGCATCAATAGCCGAGTCGATATAGCCATGTCTGTCTGTCCGTCCGTCCGTCCGTCTTCATTTGCGCCTATATCTCAGAAACCATTTAAGCTAGAGAAACCAAGTTTTGTATCCAGTCTCCTGTGTGATCACACTACTCCAAATGTGTTGCAAAATTTCGCCCCGCCCCTTTCCGCCCGCACAAAGGACGAAAGTCTGTGGCGTACACAATGTTGAAAATACGAGAAAACTAAAAACGCAGAATCATAGAGAATGACCATTTCTATCAGAGTGTTGAATCTGGATCAGATCGGATCATTATTATAGCTACAATGAAGAAAACCATTTGGAAAGTCATCGTTCCCTCTCGCTCTCTCTCACACGCCACCCCGTCTGCTTTGCTTATTCGTTTAAATGAGCGCCCAGATCTCAGATACTATAAGAGCTAGAGCAACCAAACTTTCTATCCAAACTCCTGTGATATCAATTCAGCACAAGTTTATTTCAAAATTTTTGCCACGCCCCCTTCCGCCCCCACAAAAGACTAAAATCTGTGGAATCCACAATATAAAAGTAAACCAAAAACGCGGAGTCATGGGAAATTACTGTATCTATCAGATTGCCGAATCTGGATCAGGTGGGATCATAATTATGGACAGAAGGAACAAATTAAATTTCAGTGGCGTCGCAACGCCTGCCAAGCGCTTACTCATTCCCTCTCTCTCTCTCGCAAAAACTTCCACGTCTGAAATATGTAGTTATACATGTCATGTAGAAATGTAGAATCAGATGTAAAAATCATAGGTAAACAAAAATGGAAACGTATAAAAATTCCAAAACTTCATTTTTTATTTTAAATATTTTTTTCCCAAACATTAATTCGTCCCTTTTGAGAACATATAATAAATTTCATAAATCGTAGGCTCAGAAATGTATGTATGTATATACTGACTGAGTACCGGGTATAAGGTAGAGCCGCGGCCTTTGCCGCGGCTCACAACGTTCCCCCTCGTTTTTATTCGTCGTTGAGTTCTAGATCACAGAGTAACCGGATTTTGATGTCACACATAATAAAGTGTATATCAATATGGTTATATGGTTATTATAGCCAGGATGAATGACTGAAGTGTGAGTGTTCATGTCCGACATTTACTCGAAAGGTACTAGTAAATTACCGATAATTGTAAATTCGCAAAGTATATTAAACTTACAATAAAATACCTAAATTGAGATAAAATATTTAGGTATAATTCGATTTAACTAAATTATGCTAATAGTCATTCCGTTTTCTGATTCTACAAAAACTATTTATTAATCGATGCTGCCAAAAATGGAAACTATACAAAACAAGATTTATTGATTTGATATCAGGTAAGGTGACAGTCTTTAAATTGCTATTGAACTACTTTTAATACCGATGACGATGAAACCACCATTTTGTCGAAATGGAACTTGATCGTCTGATCCAGATCCTCGACACAGTCCTACTGTAAATATCCAATTAAATATGTAATGTGTAATGGTTTGAATGTAATGGCCCCTAAAGCATTACTCCTGAATAACGAATTAAAATATATATGAAATGCCACTTTTGAATTGCTTGAAAAGGTATACATGTACTAAAGATTAATATTTAATAAACTTTGAAAATATAGAACATTTCATCTGTATCATCCCAAACAAACTATGGGCCACAACTGAAATTTATTGAATTTTAAACACGAAATATTATATGAATTGCATGTAAGCCCATAGATTCTATACACTAGCGCCCGAACGACAGGAATGTTAGTTTGCGTGTGCTTATTCTAATGCTTATGTCCAAATGTTATGATAAGCGGTAGCAGCGCACCACATATCATAATTACTAGCTCACTATATCGTAAGGCCTGTATACTATGACCCTGAGAGTTACTCGCAGCACCAATGCCGTTAATGTCAATAGTGCCGACATCTCGAGATTCCTCAAGTACCCGATACTCATACTGAGGGGAAGCGGTACCTTTATGATGATGGCCACCTTGTGTAAGCTCCGGAAGAACATGCACAGTGGCAACATACAAAAAAGTTCCGGCTGAAAATAGCATAGCTATCCCAGTAGCATTCACTGAATTCAAGGTCTCCTTCTGCTCCTGACCAATCCCGAAATACGTTAAAATCGTCAATAGTGGGGCTGATAAGGAAAAAAGTGCCAAATGTCTACGAATTTGCTGTCGCTCGACTTTCTCATGTAGCAAAAAGCTAACCAATCCAAAAGCCGCAGGTGCCTTGTGTAACATAATAGCTAGAAAAACTATTATTTCAACGTCCTGATGACTCGTCGTTGCAGCAGCACCTAACGCAATTCCATCAGCTACACAGCGAAGAATTTAAGACGTATAAGAGGTAAGATCGAAAAAAATCTATTAAAAACAGTAAGTACCGTACCTGCAGCATGTACCACTAAACCAAGAGTGAGTGTGGCAGTATTTTTTTCGTCATTTCCGATATTGCTCCTTCGTTGGGAAACGTCAACCAGCATCATGAAGACAAAACCAAGTACGAGGGAAAGTCCTATAGTTTGCGAGTAGTCTTGAGGTTTGGGACCTGTCGTCAAATCTGTCGTTCGTTCACTATCCATATACAATGAACGAATACCTTCTGGTATAATTACAGCTAAAGCAGTACCCACCAATAAACCAGCGCCAAGCACAGTGACACACTTCAACTTCTCCTAAATTCAGAGAATATTGTTAAATTAATATATGTATGTACATACAGATGTACCTATGCATACGTATAATTTGATGTATGAATACCTACCTCGCTTAATTTCATCAGCATAGGTATGCTTCCAGCCAGATAGGAGCCAACGAGCATCACTATCACCAATAAAATAAGAACTACAGTCTCTTCCGCCATGATTACCTGGCTTGGTTTGTTTTTTATTTGGTACAAAACAGAAACAAAGCGCTACAACTACATCCAGTATTTTTGCCAGCTCAACTACGGAAACTAGTGTTGGGGAACGAAAAGTTCCCATCCCATAAAAAATGCATTAATTTATTTTTAGTTTATTTCATTATTATTCAGTGAACTATGTCGTTCTATTAGTTGTTCGATTTGTTCCCCAAATTGTTACTTTTTTTGTTACATTTTGGATAGAGTTTTTCGACCTCTCTATGTCACACACCTTGCCACTTATTAGATATGTATCGGATACCTGAATACATATTGTTAAAAAGAACGCGTTTTAGTCCATCGCACATTAAGGCAGCCCAGCATAGTCCAGGAGTCGGCAACCTACAGCTCTTTCAAATCCAGATGCGTCTCTCTTAACATGCGCAATATTATTAATATTTTCAAAAGTTATAAAAAAAATATTATATTTTGAAAAATATACTGCAAACAGAAAAAACTCTAGGTACTGGTACTAATATACTATATATATATATACATCTATGTACTTTATGGTTAGTGGTACTGACCACACAATTTTGAAAATAGCTGCCACCTCAAACTTATACCAAGCCATTTTTCCTTATAGCTGTATGACATTAAACTTGGCTAACTGACTAGCTGCAAAGGCTGTGTGTGCTGCTGGCTGACTGTGTCTTTTGGAAAACATAATTATCAGACAGGCTCCGGTTTTCACTCTCAAACAAATTTTCTGATTTACTTTTGAAAACACATAAAATGGTGCTCCCGTTCACACAAAACGAAAATTTTCGTTTAAAATCGAACCATACCTGAGTACACAGCCGGGAACTCCGTCACTCCGGACCCACAGAAAATATCGGCTTAACTATTCGGAGATCATGACGCGAGCTTTCATTTATCATTTAAGTCTAAAGAAGTTTTAACGTCGACTGACGGACACACTGACAGACACGAAGTCTATATATTTTATAACACAACTTCAGATTTTACTAGGAATAAATGTTGAAAGCACTCCTTTCCATTTTCTTAAAAAATGCAGAGGATTTCTTCACAACATCTTCCTCTCAAAATGAACCTATCGTGGCTAGTGCAATTTAGAATACATTATTTAATTGAAAAGAGAACATTATCTGCTCTTTGCATACAAAGGTCCAAACGCGAGGAGGACGTTGAAGTTTGAAGACAAATTGCAACTTTTCTGCAGATAACCCCGCTGCCGCCGTTTCCATGCACTTCAAAACATTCTCTTCATTTTGAGCCACCGCAGATAAAAAAATTAGCTCGTTTTCTGATATATTCCGTTGATTTTCGTACATACTTAGTTTTTTTTTTACAAATTTGTCTTGCTGTCGTCAGCAGTTCTAAAGACGCAAAGACGCACGTCTTCCAGTGTAAACGCCTCTTCTGCTGCTTCGCGTCTTTTCCGATATCGATAGGAAACGTGCCCAGAATAAAAATTATATTATTTATAACAGCTGACGCAGCCGAATTCGATTATCGGAACGTTGGCAAAAAATACATTACAAATAATACTAAATAACAGCTCGCATTGTGCTCGCATCATGACAAATGTTTTTGACCATTAGCAATTCAATGTTCAATTTTCATGCTGTTTCTTAAAGTTAGTCAGACATTTTAAATACACAGGTTTTGCATTTTCTGCCGTTGTCAAAACAGCTTGTTCTGTTTGTCAGAAACGATGTTAAAATTAAATATATCGGTGACAAGAATTTGTGAAAACGGGCGCAACTTAAAATAATAACGAACCGTTTTGGTTGAACTGTAAGTAAAAGCCAGAGCCTGCCTGTCTCAATTGGTGGTCGACCCCTGGTCTAATCTTAAGCACAAAGAAATTATTATAGAGTTTTTCGGTGCTGCTCTGCCAGTAGATCGACAAATATAAGTTGAAGTGTGTAGCTCTCACTACATAATAAAACCGTATTCAGAAATTCATATTTTGAATCATCTTTTTTCACCTTTTTTCAGACTAGATTCGAATTGAGTGTAGTAAAATCAACAGCTATATTTTGGTATATTTCTGAAAGTCAAACGGTATATTTTATCGTTCCCGGTCACACTGGACTGGATCCAACACAATCGTATAATTAACAATAGGTAAAATTGAAAAAAATATATTTATTATAGAATAATTATAAATTTATAATTATAATGAGTTTTCACTGTGTCACTTTACTTACAACATCTTATTTCACATCGTTATGTGCACAGAGACGTATTTGCACACATTTGAATACACACATCTGCACAAAGAAGAATAATATAAACAGAATATTTTTTGATTTTAAGTTTTCATTCTTTAAGTGAAGAGCAATTATTGTACGAAGTTAGTGTACATATAAGAATGTGCATACAAAAGTCTTTTGAACATACCTACTTTACGTATGTTCAGATACAGTGGTGGCGAAAAAAATAGCACTGTTTTGTACAAATATGTTTGCACTTTGCTTGCTGTAAGTATGTTTACTTTCCAAATCTCTCCTCTGAGAAAACTGTGTTTAATCTCACAATTCTTACTAAATTGAACGGCAACAAAAATATCACTAAAGAAGCTTTCCTGTTAAAAATTTACTTCTCTAAGCATTGTATTATTTTAAGTTCTTGACTGAATGATTAATCGGTGGCTGAGTCTATTGCCACAGAAAGTTACAAAATATATGTAGCTATGGGTCGTGGGTATCACTTAAGTCAAGAGAAAAGCCAGAGGATCAAAACTTTAATTTCAGAAGACAACAACTATGCTAAGGTGGCACAAATTGTCCGAAATCTTTGCTTTTCTGGGTTCGTTCGTAAGAGCAAGAAAGATTCTTGTACCATCAAAGTGAAATTTTGCTTACAAAGACCGCAAGGTATTGGGCATAACGAATGCAGTATGCATTATAATACTTGATATGGCCTAAAGATAAAAATAAAAATATCCTGTGGTCCGACGAAAGCCAAATTATATTTTTTGGTGGATAAGGTCTCGATCTTCTGTATTACGACTACCTAATGCAGAATACAGCCCCCTAATCCATGCGAAAACCCATTAGACATGCACCATTAATCATTATGAGGGTGGTCCAATCCATTGCACAAATCGATAATGGATCAACATACCTATGAGGAAAAACGTGATATACATATCTATAAGAAAGAGTGATGTTGACTTATGCGGAACATGATATGCCGTTGTTTTGGCCCTTCCAGTAGGACAAAGACCTAAAGCATACCAGAATAAAAGCTGAAAAGTGAAAAACTGCCTTTTTTTCAAATCTCCATAAATCTTTTTTTTTTCAAATATTTTAATTTAAATTCTGCAATAAATAACATTGCATTCAGATAAGTTAAATTACACATTAAACTTTATATTAGTTGTAAAAACGTTCTTAAAAGCCATCTTGGTGCTACTTGTTCTGCCGGAGCTGTACAAAAACTAACACAAACTTAAAATTTCTTTAAATAATTACGATAAAACCACATCAAAGGATAGAATGGGAAATTGCTTGAAAATTAATAGTTCTGATGACATTTCACTCTTGCGAGGCAGTGAAAGTGTTCACGGGCAAAACACCGGACCTCTGCCATTGTTTCAGGTATGTGATTAAAAAGGGAATAGTTTCAAAATTGTGTGTAAATTCCTGTACTCTCGTTTATTCTTACAGAATGAGCATTACCAACAAATCTTTTATCCGACGCCCTCCACTTCCATCGGCCATGCTTCAGTAGCGGGCCATTCACAACTTTCCGAGGAGGACCAAGTTAAAATAGCAAAACGGATTGGTTTAATGCAACATTTGCCTATTGGAACCTATGATGGGAGCTCGAAAAAATCGCGAGAGTGTGTTATTTGTATGGCCGAGTTTTGCGTTGATGAAGCTGTACGTTATCTTCCATGTATGCATATTTATCACGTGAATTGCATAGACGACTGGTTAATGAGAAGCCTCACCTGTCCCAGTTGCTTAGAGCCGGTCGACGCTGCTTTGTTAACAAGTTATGAAACAACATAGCTCAACTGCAATATGCCACTGTCTGTTAGTCAATACAGTAGGCATTGTAAATCGTGCAAAACACCATGAAAATTTTTATTGTTAAACTCGTCATAGTAATCATTGACTAAAAAAAATTATTTATCTGCATTGTTACAGCTTGTGGGTATATATTATCATATTTTTTAATACTATGGATTCATTTTATATAAGTATATACATAAATAAGTTACAAATGTAAAAATTGTGAGATCAAAATTTATAAAATTAATAGTAATATATATTTGTGTATAACTTACGTGTTAATATTCAAACAATACCATTAAACACATAGAATAAATTATTATAAACAAAGCTAGTATAAGACTATTATAAAATATAAATGTGTATAGCGGATCTGTACAATACGTTCCGTATTTTAGGATGGTAGGTGTTTTGCACCCAAATTATACTCGTAATTGCTTCTACATGTCGTGCGTTAAAGAAAAACTAAAGTGTGTCTTGTACAAAAAGAATTGAAATGACTAATTTAGTGCTTTGATTTTCGTGGAGATTGGGCTGTCTTGGCGTGTAAATGACCAAAAATAAAAGCAATTATAAAGTATATGAAATGTAATAACTAACATCTGGTTGCGTTTTTTCGCACTCTATTAATTTTCTGGGAATGTAAAAGTGTTATGATCATTTATTCGAGAGATATGTTGACGTTGAAGGGTCACAGAAATTGGAAGCAAAATGGATGGAAGAGAATTGGGCCGAAGATGACAAGAAAATCCAGGAAAACTCAGGAGTTCAGCGTCTGGATGAAGAGATCAAGAAAAATGATGAGGACCTTGCAATATTAGTAGTACATCTCAAAAACGGATGTCTATACCGAGCAGTGAGGTGGGAAGATCATAAACGACTTATTGGTATTACCAATGAAACGAATCAGAGATGTCATTAAAGAGTACCTTAACGGATATATTAGCGGACATTTGGGCATCGACAGAACAATCGAGAAAATTAAAAAACGATTTTATTAGATTTTATAGCCGATTGGATCCGCGTTTGTTTGCGTTTTGCTATGGCACATACATATGCAGATTTTAGAGTTCGCATTAGGAGTCGAAAAACATGTACGACACTACCAACAGAACTTTAGAGGAGTATTTTAGAAGGGTCGTCGACGAAAATCAGAAAAATTGGTATGAGCTTATTTCAATGTTTTTAATGTTATATCGCTCTGAGAGCGTGATACGATATGCGACCAAGCCGGCAGCATAAAAGTTCAGGGACTTCGCCAAAGCTTTAAGGTTCTTGAATATTGTGTGATCAGCAATGCACAGAAATGCATTATAAATTCAAATTCGTATGATTATATTATATTACGTACATAACGTAATATTTGGATTTGCAGATAGAGGAGATTTTTTTTTATACATGACGAAGGCCTCGAACGAGTGTCTTGGTAGTTGATGGTTTTCACCTTGTCTTGATACCGCTCGGCGTTGGTACGCCGTTTTTCTCTGGCTCCTGAAAAAACGAACTGTAAGCTCGCTCTCCACCAAAAACCATTGTCATGCTAGGAAAATTTCGACGTTCAAATCGGAGTGGAAAAATGGCGATCTGAGAAATCGTGAAGTTTATGCCGTACAACAACTCAGGGAAGCAATCTATTATGATAAGATGCCAATCTTATGCTTGCATCCCAGTTGAGTCCAAACAAAGTCTGGAACAAAGGTTGCTTTTAATTTATCTCAGTAGATTGGGCGGAAACTCTAAAGGTTTAGTTTATGTTCTAGAAGGGAGTAGTTTACAGCTCGAATGCTTTATTGAAATCAGTGTAAACAACATCCGTCTGTAAGTTTTCTTAAAAGCCTTCAAATTTGAAAAAGATGAATAATTAATCTTTTTAAATAAAATGTTCTTACACCCTGTACTCGAAGAGTATAGGGGTATATTAGATTTGTGGGGATAACGGTTGTGTGTAACGCCCAGAAGGAAGCGTTTCCGACCCCATAAAGTATATATATTCTTGATCAGCATCAATAGCCGAGTCGATATAGACATGTCTGTCTGTCCGTCCGTCTTCATTTGCGCCTAAATCTCAGATACTATAAAAGCTAGAGCAACCCAATTTTGTATCCAGTCTCCTGTGTTATCACACTACTCCAAGCGTACTTCAAATTTTCGCTCCGCCCCCTTCCGCCCGCACAAAGGACGAAAGTCTGTGGCATACACAATTTTGAAGATATGAGAAAACTAAATAAGCAGAATCATAGAGGATGGCCATTTCTATCAGAGTGTTGAATTTTGATCAGATCTGATTATTAATATAGCCACAATAAAGAAAACCATTTCGAAAGTCATCGTTCCCTCTCGCTCTCTCTCACACGCGACCCTGTCTGCTTCGCCTATTCGTTTAAATGAGCAGCTAGATCTCAGAGACTATAAGAGCTAGAGCAACCAAACTTTCTCAATACAAGTGTATTTCAAAATTTTGACACGCCCCCACAAAGGACGAAATTCTGTAGAATCCACAATTTTTAAGATAAAAGAAAATCAAAAACGCATTATCATAGAAAATAGCCGTATCTAAAAGATTACCGAATTTCGATCAGGTTGAACTACTATTATAGCCAGAAGGAACAAATTAAATTTCAGTGGCTACTACCTCTCTCTTTCGCAAGCATTTCCACGTCACGAATATGTAGTTATACATACATATATATGTAGAAATTTAGAAGCATATGTAAAAAAAAATGGAAACATGTATAAAAATTCCAGAAATGGTTTGATTTAATTTTTTTAAATATTTTTTTTTGCCCAAAATTTAATTCGTCCCTTTTGCGAACATATGTATAATATATTGCATAAAGCGCAAGCTCGTATACATATGTACATATGTATGTATGTATATACTGACTGAGTACCGGGTATAAAGTAGAGCCGAGCCTTTGCCGCGGCTCACAACGTTCTCCCTCGTTTAAAATTCCACAAAGGACGAAAATCTGTGCAATCCACAATTTTTAAGATACAAGAAAACCAATAGCAGAATCATTAGAAATTACCGTATATACCAGATTGATGAATCTGAATCAGGTGGGATCAATATTATAGCCAGAAGCAACAACATTAATTTCAGTCGCAACGCGACGCCTGCCAAGCGCTTCCTTCCCGTCTCGTATATGTAGTTATACATGTGCATGTATAAATGTAGAAGCTGATGTAAAAATTATATGTAAACACAAATGGAAACAGAAAACATTTAATATATACAAATCTCGGATAGGGTTCGACCTATTTTTTTTCAATTTTATTTTTTTGGCCAAAATTTAATTCGTCCCCTTTGCGAACATATATTAATTACATAAATCGTAAGCTCAGACCTATACATACAGTTGCGAAAATTAGAATAGCACCACCACCACAAGCAACTTTTAAATAGTCGCCAAACTCACATTTTTAACTTTAAGGAAACTTTAAGCACATTTTTAGAAATGGAAGACTCTTATAAACATATGAATATAAAAAAAATCGTCTTCCTTTTGAACGTTTTTAAGTTATTTAAGAAAATTCCTTGAAAGTGATCAAATTCGGCGAAAAAAATAATAGCACCACTTTTCAAAAATTGAATTTAAAACAAAATAATGACCAAAAAGTAACAAATTCCTTAGTTAACTATTTTGAACGATTATTACTAAATCTATAATTATCATTTAACATTTAGTACAATGTCCGTTTTTGGCAATAACAGCTGCGTAGCGTCTTGGCATGGAATCAATCAAGTCCTGGCCTAGTTTTAGGACCAGGACCCTTCAATTTATACCCAAAGTGATCCGATAGTGGCTGGCTTGGAAGTAGCAACCGCCTTCTTAACGTAGGACCACAGATTTTTGATAGGATCAGGTCAGGTGACTGAGCAGGCCACTCCAAAACGTTCACACAGTTTGCCCTGAACCATTCCTTTGCTTTCTTGCTGGTGTGTTTGGGGTCATAAACCTGTTATAAGACCCATAAGAACGGACTTTCATATTCTGCAAAGGGTAGCATTACTGTATCCACGATATTCACCTACACGTGCTAATTCATGATGGTTTTTATCCAACCGTACTACTACTGTACCTACTCCATAGTGGAAAAAGCAGGCCCATACCATTACACTACACCCTCCATGCTTATAGTTTTTTGTGGTGTACTAAAGTTTGTATTCTACTTTCCTTGGACCTCTAACGTATGATCGAGATCCTTTTCCACCAAACATAACCACTTTGGACTCATCTGACCATAGAATATTCGTCCATTGTTGGGATGTCCGATTTGCTTGAACACTGCCTAACCTCATGTGCTTAGTAATCAGTGTCGCATTTAAAAGTGGTATCTTTCTTGGGCTGCAGACTTTTATATTATATTGGCTAAGATATGTACTAACTTTTTGATCCATCGCATTTATTTTAAGCTCTTCTTTAAGCTCGGTAGCTGACCTAAAGGGAACCTTCTTTCTCTGACGAATCCGTCTTTTGCCATGAAGAGGGGTCAAAAATCGTTTTCGTCCGCGTGTTTCAGCCTTTTCTTCATAGTTTAAGACGTTTTTAATCATTTTATTGGAATATCATACCAATCGACCAACTTCTCTGTACGTTTTTCCGTTTAATATCAGTTTTTTGGTCAGATCTCTCATCTCCGCAGTGCATTGCTTTCCACGTCCCATTGTAATGATTATTATTAACTTTTATGACAGAAACAATGAAATCTTAGTCAAAACTAATGAATACGTGCCTTTTACAAAGACAATTTTGAGAAATATAGAAGCTTCACTAAGAAAATGGCTAGTGGTGCTATTATTTTTTCGCCTAATTTGATCGCTTTCAAGGAATTTTCTTAAAAACTTAAAAACGTTCAAGAGGAAGAAGATTTTTTTTATATTCATATGTTTATAAGAGTCTTCCATTTCTAAAAATGTGCTTAAAGTTTCCTTAAAGTTAAAAATGTGAATTTGACAACTATTTAAAAATTTTTTGCGGTGGTGGTGCTATTGTTTCTTTCACAGCTGTACATATGTACATATATACTGACTGAGTACCGGGTATAGTAGAGCCGCGGCAGGGGCCTTATTTTATTCAGAGGCGCCGAACAGCATTTTTAGGTGGAGCCATCCTTATATGTACATATTTATGTATATTGTACATGGCTAAAAAATATTCCCCAAAAATCAATTCAATTGTGTTTTAGTTCAGCTGACTGCTGTCCACTGCAAAACAATGCAATATTTTCCTATCCGACAAAAAGTTGTTTGTTTTACGTGGAGTGTGGAATGACGCGCTGTCTTTTTAGTATCTCCTAATCCGCCCAAAAGCCTTCAGCAAATTCAACCTAATCCTAAATCCGAAATTACGCATAGCAAACGCAAAACGTAATAATACTTACACACTCATACATTAAATAAATAAAAAATACACCATTTTAATCATTGACTCATTTATTTAATTTGTGTTATAATAATAGTAATAGCAATAATGGCTTGAGTATATGGGGCTTGATCGGAACATTCATGTGTATGAAATTAGTGTATGAATAGACAACATATGCATGGTTTATACCTATTTCTGTATGTACATGCATATGTACGTAGTTTCCCTTTTAGTGTGAAAGGAATTCGAGTGATGTATATATTTGTATAATTTGTTGTAAGCCTTAAATAACTTTGGGGCACTCCGATTTATTTTATAGTGTATGCAATTCATCTTCTCCTAACACGTGTACATACGTATGTACATTTATCGTACATACTCATATGCGTTGTCTTGTAAACCGATTTTATTTATAAGTATACTTCCGTTTCTTTGGACAATAATATACATAATACATACATGTACAGTTGCGGTAATTTGCACATTATATCTGACTGTTTTTAAACTGATTTGACTGATTCCCAAGTGTACGGTAATGTATGTATGTGTATGTATGCATAGGTATTTTTAAAGGGATTTAAACTGCTGTTTCGGTGTGACTGTGGGATGATAAACGCTCGACATCGATTTCGGGTATAGTCAGCTCATCGGGTATATTATCGGCATACTCAATGGAAGATGTTTCCGAAAGTCGTTTGCTCAGTGAAGTCTGCTTTCGCAGCACCTCTGCCAGCGACGTGTTGGTGTGTTCACCGTAACGGGCGTCAAGACCTTGCCGGAATGCGTTCACCACACGAATCTAAGTACAAATTAATAAAAAGAAAAGAACAACACCAATAACAGTGACAAGAGAGACAGAAACAACAGTATAAGAAGAACAGTTTCGATCAGTCAGACTAAAAATGAAAAGAATCAAATGCAAATGCGTACATTTTGTTTGCGTACATAGGTATGCACATACTAACATACGAGTATACATACATATGTACATAATAAAAAATAACAAAAATAAATAAAGAGCATTTTCTTTCAAATGTGTACATAGTATTGACATACAATACATAGATTATGCAATGGCGAGCTAATAGTGGAAGCACACGTACATAAGTAAAACCCAAGCAATCAGACGGACAAAGCAAAAGCGAAGGCATTCTATCACAGCGTGTGTGTGCCATAGATGACTTATTAGAATCTTTTGATTTTTATTTTGCAGGAGAGTAGGTAGTGTACTGTTAATATATTTTATCGACCTCCCCCAGAAGCAAGGTTTGCTATTTCATTCACAACTAATCTATTAAAAATGCATGCAAAACTACAAGCAAATACATACATATGTGTGTATTTATATTCAGATAAATTTCAAAAGTACACAAGAATGCTAAAAAGGAACTCTTTTAAAAAAGGCGAGGCGAAATAAAACACTATGGCTCAAGAGCTCGAAACAAATACTAATATTGCAGAATTTAAAAAATAAAAAATTATAAAGCAAGCAATTGGTTAAACACAGATAAATCATATTCTTCGGCGTACCGAAATTTGCTTTATCTTTTTGGTAATATTACGTGTATGTATAGATATAGGTAAAGCTATATATGTATACATATGTAAAGTTTTCTTAAGCTCTTGAAATTAGTCGAAACTAATTGATATTTGCTGGACTGAATCTTTAAGAAAATACTATAAAGATTCATAGATACCCGGACCTTCAGGCTTCTCTTGCTTGGTTTATAGTAGTGTTATAGCTTACAGTAAACGAGTATTTAGGATCAGACAAGCAGACAAGTGCATACAAAATGTTCAATAAAATTAAGAAGGGGCTTACAGCTTGATCAGTGTTGCTCTTGCTATATGGGACCGGAATCAAGCGTTCTTGCAATTCTCCGCCTATCACCTTTAATATTGAAGAGAGAAAGAGAGAGAGAGAGAGAGAGAGAGATAGAAAGTGAAATAGAAACAATAAATGGGGAAGAAAAATACAGACACAGGTTGAATTTCAGTTAAGTGTTGCTGCCATAGAAAGTGTTTGCTACATATAATTTAACATGAATTATACTAGAATAATGTACATACATACATCTTATGTATCTTTTAATGGATGGTAGGTACTAAATAAGCTTATGTTGAAAATTTAAAAATAGCACTAAGTCAGTGTATACGAAATAAAGACACAAATGCGTATCATGTTTAGGAATGTCCATGTCTGTACAGGTGTAAGTATATTGTATATTGATGTAAATGTAATAGGAATGGCCTTCGTCTTGGCATAGGGGGAATGCTTTACTTTGCCGCCCTCACAGTTTGTGCAGGTTTGGTTTTATGGGAAGAGGTACATATTGCTACGTACATACTCGTATTCCGTATCTGCTACAAATGCTATACTATGCTATACACACATGTATATGCTAGTTCAATGGGCCAACTTATCATTTTTTCTATGAATGAGTCTAAGCGGAATGAAAAGAAAATTAAATGAACGATAATAAATCCTTCGATGTCAAATCCTTCGATACCATTCTGGAGCAAAATATAAATATTTACGATGATTTCAGTGTAGTCCTAGCCAGTTTATAATTCTGAAAGAGGTTGTTCAGAATGTATACCTACCAAAAAAGGACAATTGAGGGCCCTTGAAGGTTATGGATCATTCATACGAACACTCAAACCAGACAGACACAAAAAATATGAAAAATTCAAGTAGATGTACAGTAGTTAGTAAAACGATTACTAAATTATTATTATTTTTTTTTACAAATAAACAAGGTAATATAAAAAGCATGCTTAAATATTCTAGAACGTATAAAGTATTTTACTGTTAGATTACATAATTATCTGGATACTGCAGACTCAGGGACTCTCTGAATTTGATGAGCAAAGCGCATGTGTGGCTGGGTGTAGCAAGCGAGTCAAAACGTGTATATTCATACGCATTCTTCATGCACCTGTCAGCTAATTACATATTTGTTTTTTTTTCTTATACGGTCGTTTTAACGCATTAATAGCTTGTTTCGTTTTTTCCAATCTTTCGACGAAAAAAATCGTTAAATTTGCATTTGAGTGGACTGGATCACCAAAAATAAAAAACGAATCGAAGCCCCAATTGAGTAAATAAATAGGTTATTGGGATCGAAAAATGCATGAAAAACTAAGTATTTAAGAAATAATCTAATACAGATAATAAGAACGAGCATTTTTAGACTATTGCAACACTGTTGGGGTTCAGGTTCAGAGTGTCATGGTCAGTCTGATTTGGGATTCGGTTCGAGAATAGGTTTGCCGATACCAATTCAAATTCAAATGCGTGCTTCGCCCCTTGTTTGACTGACAGTCGCTGAAACAAGTTAGATAATTAAATTCGTGTCTCATTCTGTCCGTTCGAATGGTGCTTTTCATTGTGATTACTGCGGGCTTGCTGCTGCAAAGTGTGAGCTACTTCGGAGAAACCTGGGGATAGGGCAGGGACACGCGTAGATTGTGTGGTGGAGACCGGGCCCGATATGTTTATGGATGTAGTACGTCCATTGTGCAAAGTGCGCTGCTGCTGCGGGTCTTCGTCAATATAAGATATGTCCAACGGCAGCGGGGCGCTTGACAGATTCTGTTGAGGCTGCGGCGGTGGTTGTTGCTGCTGCTGATGCTGGTGCTTGTTGTAATTTGGGCTCAGCAGATTGAAATTGTACAACGGATGGCCACCGCCCACTGGAATGCCTGTCCGAGGACTGCGTAAGCTATGCAAGCTGTGCATCGATCGGCGTTCGTTTAGGTCTTCCAAGGTCGATCGGAAAGCACGAATCACGCGCAACTGAAACAAATGAAATTAGACAACAAACGAACAGAAACAGAAACGTAAAGAAAACTACCAACAAAATAGCAATGCAGTCAATACATACGTACTTTTTAAGTGTAGTACATACATACATAAAACATCAATTACGTACAGTAAACAGAATAATTTAAATCAAAATAGAAATAAAATGCAGACTTAACGTAAGCTCTTAAATAAAATCAGATCAAACTCGAAAAATTGTAAGCTTATTAAATTACTGCAAAGTGTTGCATCGCCAGAAAAAGCTGTACCACAGAGTTAAAATTAAATACGCATACTCGTACGTGCAGAGCTGAAGCGTCATGCGGGTGCGGGCTTTTTCTGTACGTTTATTGGACTCGGACATTAGGAAACTTTGGACGATGCGGACGAACGAGTGTTAGAAATTTGCTTATAGCTTTCCCAATCATACTATGTAAATTTGTAAATCACTATTGAACACTTTTGACTAGATACGGGTTTTAAACAGTATTTATTTAATCTGTGAGGTATAAGTATTATAGCTTTCTTCCTCAGAAATGTATGCACTACATGCTACTGAAAAAGAAAGCCCTTTTAGGCTTAGTAAGGTTTAGTAGGAGTAGCTGGGTAACACAAAAATATATGTGCATATGTTAGGAAAAGAAAAACAACAAAAACTCTAGCTTCTAACTGTCGAATATTTCGTATCTTTGCAAAACGTTTGAATTTTACTCGTACAGCTTAGTGGGGATATTTCGTGCTTAATTAATCGGAAATACATATTTATACTTTAAAGATAATCATATAGGAATCACAGTATATGTATTTCTCATATAGATATTTTCAAAATATTTCTTGTTGTGCTGTCTTATGACAGTTACAAATTTATTTTTACAAGGATATGATTGTGAAACGCCTACTTTAAAAAGGATAAATTGTGTTATGCTAAAAAATATTAATTTTCAATGCTAGTAAATACAGCCGGAATCAAATATCGAAATTAGATCGAATGAGAGAAACTCACCAACCTGCAGTTACGAAAACGGTTCCTTGAACTATGTCTGTGTCTACTTACCTAAAAGATTGCTTTTGAAAAATAATAAGTGATCTAAAGAAATGTGTGAAACGCCTATATGTATATATGTACATATGTATAATAAGTATACATACATATATGAAGGAAGAAACACTATATTTACAGACATTGACAAAACTTGTGACAAGTAAGTAGATAGCTGTGTCGGTAGATAGTATCTACTACATTCTAATCAAATGAAGCCTAATCATCAGTGGTTTACAGAATCATTCAGTCATTCATCCAACATACATACAAAACTATTTTTCGTTTCTTTGTAAACTGTCTCAGAGAAGAAGCTAAGCAGTCCATAAATTGAAATGCAATTTAACTATACCTAACGCACAGATAGGTACCGAAGAGATATGTAGATACATTTAATTCATGTACACAACTCTTACACCCCCAGGTTGATTGAATAATTGATCGATTTGTTGCTTATAAATAAATTTCACTAGGGTGAAATTAACTCCTCGGAAACAGTTGAGTAGGTCCAGTTAAGGTCCAATTCAGATATTTTCTGGTATCGGAGTCTGTGCAGTCGAACGGGTGGGTGGGGTCTGTGTGTGTGCTGCAAGATAGGGAGGGACAGTACGGTACGGGGCTACTCACTATGCTGCAAAAGTAGTCAACTATTTAGGGACACGATTTAATTACTATGTATTTTCATCGACGTGCACAATGGTTCGTTCTTATACAGAGAAATAAAAATATAGTTACGTACGTTTGAATGCTTACAGGAAATAGAGAGCTGGACTAGCGTTTTTGTGTTGTAGGTAGTAGTAGATGACAGTACAGTAGATATCAGAGTAAGAGAAAGAGTACGTAACATACATAATGTGAAGCGTAGCAGAAGACCCTTGTACGTTGTTGTGGTGGTTGCTGTTGATGTTGTTTGTTGTAGTAGAAAGTAGTTTCATTGTGCTGCCAATTGTATGTTTTGTTCTTTTGGAGATCTATTCAGATCCAATTTATTAAGATTTCGAATCTTTACACTGAAGAAATTTCTACCGCGAGTTATCCCATGACATAATTGTAAAGGAAATATTTTCGTGTATGTTAAAATATCATAGGTATGGTGTTTTGTATGGTTATTGATGAAATTTTTTTCAGTTTTTAATTTTATGCATACATACAAAGGTATACATATATGCATAACCATACATATACCTCTTTTCTCTTTTTTTTTAATATATTTGAAAACTAATTTATGCTCTACAGTCCAGAAAAAAAGGTTTATAATCGGTGCAAATCCTAGCTAAGTACGTATAAATCTACGAGTACATAAGTTTTTGATTTGGTTCTGTTCAATAGTAACGGGGTACTGGCTAATGCTTCATTTTCCATCTTAAATATTTATTTGCATCTTTACCACTACCTTCATGTCTTCACTAAGTACCGTCGACGCCTATTCTATTAAGCTACGTTTTTAACATTGATATTATTGGGTTTGTTTTATGTGTGTTCTGTTCTTTTTTAATTAAGTCCTTTAGAAGGCTTTAATTTATTATCAACATACTTATGGATGTTTGAATGAAATGATACACACAATTTTTTTAATTTCGTACATTTTTGAGTCCCTTTGTAAATTTAAGTGTACGAGTGTGTCGAGTGTGAGTATAACTGCAGGTTAGTTTAGTATTTATGTAGAACGGTTGCTGATTTGATTGCAATTGTCAATTACACTTCAGTCTCTCGAATTGGTTCCGCCGGCTTTAAAATTACAAAAATTAACAACAAATATCTCATAATTACTTTAGAAACAAATCATTTCAAATCGAAAGCACTCAATCAATAGTTATAATAAAAATAATAATGTTTAAGTACAATTTGTAAATTAAATTCAAATGATGCAAATATGTTTCGATATATGTGTACGAGTATATGTATGTGTGCCTCTATTTCATTAGGATAAAAACAGATAATACAAAATCGTCTGCAGTCACAGTTTCAAGAAAGTCCTATACCAATTATATGAAGTAATTATAAAATACCAAAATAGGAGGCTAACTTCGGGATCCGAAGATTTCGACACCCTTGCAGACGGACCGATCGACCAATGCACCTGGAAATGCTGATCATACATACATTCATATATATGTATGTACATAAACTCGTTTACCTTACTCTGTAGCCAAACTTACTTTCTTTTCTGCACTGCAAAAACATGCTGAGCTCATAGCCAGTGCAAGGGTATAAACCGCAGTATCCTATGCTTAGTTTTTTGGAAAATATCTCGGGACAGCATATTCGGCACACAAACAGTGCATAAACGGTTTTGTTTTTCTGCTCGGCAACGAGTTTCATTTTTTTCTGAGGGAAATTTCATTTTGCACAAATGCTCAACAGATTGTGAAAAGATCTTTTTATTATGTTTTAATGGGTTGAGCCCTCTTCGAAGTTCTTAGAATCAAAAGGTACATTTTTCCTAATATTATTTTGTCTCCTTTGAATGTTTTCTCTTTTGTTTGGCGGAAAATATCTTGCTTTATCTGAAGCATTTTTTCAGTGTAAAGTAAGAAACGCACTTTGTTGCACACACACGGACTTAAAACATGCATCATAGCAGTACGTAACATTTTTAAACCAGATCAATTTTTTTTATTATTCGGTTTTACCGTGCACCTGACTCTTGAACGCTAGAAACTAATTTTAGATTTACACAACTACTATTTCGCCCTCATTAATTAGACATCTAGAAAATCGATCTAGTTGGTTTCCTATACAGAAAAGTAACGAAAGAGAATTCCCGAGAATTGCAAAAACCATATATGTACATACGTTCCGTTTGCATGACGCGGCAAATGGATGTTCGGCTGGAGACTGGGACCGAGAAGTGCAAAAGAGAATGCCCGTAGACGCAGTGCAGCTGGTGGACCGCTAACAACAAAATACACAAAGTGATTGGCGCCAGAGCGCACATGTAGACTGACAGAGATTTCTGCGCCGAGCTCGCTAAAATCAACATACATTGCGTGTGCATGGCGAGGCAATTGACGCTCAACTCAGGTTTCGTTGATAAGAATCGTGTTGTTAATGCTGTTGTTCGACTGCTCATAAATCCAGTAGTTATAAAATACCAAAAGAGTAGGCTTACTTCGGAATCCGAAGATTTCGACACCCTTGCAGACCGACCGATCGACCATCTATGGATAAAACACATATAAGCCACAGTTGAATATGTACATTTGCTCCAATTGGCATAACCAAATTTTTTTCGCTCAGCTAATGCACCTGGGAATGCTGATTATACATACATATGTGTGTATACCTCGTATACCCTACTATGTATATATACTCACAAAACAAAAAAGAAATGGTGTGGTTTTTGTTCTGTGTGGCCGAGGCTGCACTAAAAATGTATACTGGTCATTTGTACACTTTATTTTCAATATCGAGTATATCAGCCATGCTCAGGTTTTCGTAAATTTGTCCGATTGCGATTTCGAAAAAATTCGTACGAATTTAAATCTGTGAGCTTCGCCACTTTTTGGAGCGATATTCGGAGCATGGCTTTATACGATATAATCAACAGGTAATAGCACCCCTTCAAAACAAGCATCCACACTCACGCAAAATAATAAAAGATGGTACGATTGAAGAATGTTTTGTAGACATGTAAAACCAGTAAGTATGCCGTATTCCAGCAGTTATTACTAATTTATCTAGTTTTGTATTTACAGAAGCCAAAGCAAACAGAACAAGTCAAAAAACTCACAAACAAATTAATTTTGTACGTACGTATGTTCTTTATAAAAAAATGTATGTTGTTTGTAGCGCGACTCTACTTGATACAGTGAAAGTGGCAGAGAAAATACATACATATGTAGTATACTAAATAAACTCGAAAACATTCAACGAAATGTCGATATCGGGGTGTGCATGTGTGTAATTGAATGGGAATCGAAAATAAATATAATAGGGAGCAGGATGGACTTTTGTTATACAAAAAAAACACTGTCTAGCTGCCAATACATTAAATCATATAGACAATTCTTACCGGTACTGAAATCTGGTCGTTAGTTGAGTTTTGCGCGAGTTTTCAATTATGATGCACGATTTTGACGGTTTGAGTTATCAGTTATGTTTATGATGTATGTATTACACAATTCAGACGTCAGGTTATTGTTTGATTATTTATTTTTTTTTGTGTTTATTTGTATTATTTTTCGATATATTATATATATTTTTTGTAGTAGATATACAATTATTTTTATATATTGCAAATTGGTTATTTGTTCAATCAAACATTCAGGATTGGATTTTAGCATTTTAAAAGGACGAAAAATATGAAATGAATATTATCAATTTGTATATTTAAATTTTTTTTTTTTTGCATAGTTTTGAGGAGAATATTTAATTGTTATTTTGTTTGCCTCTGTCAGATTTTTAGTATACTCTTTTATACTTCCACAAAATAGTTTCAAATGTTCATATTAATTTAAAGTCCACACAAACGTATATTTAGATATAGTGTGTAGTCATAGGGGTTTCGGGGACCGCAGTTCAATAGCTGAAATACGAGTAAGAACTGGAGTCGGAAGACTACTGTGTATGTACATACGTTTTGTTTATTTGTACATACAACCAGACATTCAGAAAAATATGATTCTTAAAAAACATCTCGTACATTTATTTAAACTTAGGAACGCTGCTTTAAACATCTTATTTTTATATTCAATATGGAGGTATATAGGAAAGAGTATATATAGTTTCGGTAGTACCGAAAACAAGGGCATTTATTTTTTTATATTTGGTAAGATTGTGGAGCCGTACATTGTGTAAATAGTAGCATATGCAAAAGTATACAGAGAAATGTTTGTTTTCAAAGACTGATATACTAACATGCATCTATCAAAGAAAGAATTCAAATGAAAATAAAAAAAGATTTAGCGGGCAAACGAAGCATTTTTAAAGGACTAAACTATAAACTGAAAATTGTTCAGAAATAAGAAATAAATACATACAAAAACTTAAATAAAATAATATAGAACCGATTAGAAAGTTGACAAGTTGTGTAGAAAGACATGGAAGTTATCGAAAAACAAAGAAAAGTACGTATTGCCGAGCAGATATAATCTTTTACGAGTTTAACGGATATATTACTGAAGTCTCAGTTAATGCTAAGCCTTCCTAATGGAATGGTGTAAGAGTGTGCTCAGTAGTGTCAGAAAGGATCTGTCACTCTAGTTGAATACGTGTGTACGTGTATTAATTCTCCAATTACATAATCTAATCACCTAGTAAATAAAAAACGATTCCTATAGGAGGATGCATTTGTTTGCTGGTCGACTTGAGCAAAGTGGTGAAAAATTTGAAGAGTTATGTATGAACCGCCACACATTAATAGTTTATTTCACCTTCACGCACAGTAAGCAATTGCTTTTGGTTTGATAATTCATCTTGAAAATTGTCGCAATAATCGGGAATGGTATTGTTTATCAGGTAACAGTTATGTAAGTAGATGTACAAAATGCTTAATGAATGGCGGCTTAAAAACTACAACAAGAAATATGTATGTAGATCCAGACGTGATCCACTTAAATGTACAAGAAACAGACAGTAACTAGTCAGACGTGGATTCAGAGAGAATAGCAGATAGAAAGAAAGAATAAAAGGGGAGGAAGAACAAGAGGAAGAGAGAACAAGAGAAAGGGCTGTACGAGTAGATGCAGTGGCTGGTGAACAAATTTGTCTACTGCAACAATAAGCTATACATAAATCGAACTACAAAGTTGTGGAATGATTATAGTAGTCAAAAGCAACAAAATTGCACAACACAATTTCCAGGTCTACCCTAATCGATAAATTCACCTCGAATCATTCGCACGGATACAATTTAAAACTTCATTCGAAGCATAGATACATACATGCATACATATGTACATAGACTGATACGGATGCATATGTATCTATATTATTAAAGCTTAAAGAAGTGAATCAAAGCCAATCAAATCTTCGGCATGCCGAATCGTAAGATCTCCTTTGAACTTACTCCGCTGAACATATATACATACGTTTGTATGCTTTATTTTTCTCTTCCATTCCTAGATATCACTTCTATTTTGTATATATGTATGTATGTATGTATGTATGTATATACATGTACATATACATATATATATCCTATCCTATCCCCTCTGCATTGGCCCGAAACCCACCACATGTGTCTATGCTGCCCAGTAAAAAATGTACATACTGTCAGAACACATATATGTATGTACATACGAAAGAGCACGAAATAATAACGTAAATAACGAAAATGGCAAAATATAGAACATACATACAAATCTTGTTTACCAATGTTTAACATAAATAACTCAATAACTCAATTAAAGCCAATTAATCCAAAGTTTGACACAACACAAGGACACGTCGCATATTTGCCCTGGTGCATGCGAAATACAAGTCGACTATTTTACTTATTATCCATATTATCCATTGAATAATCAATATCGGATATACCAGAAAACAGAAAACAGTCGCATTGGTATTTGCCATGCGACCAAAAAGAATGTATTTTGGAAAACCAGCCTTAAAACTAAAGTCAAAGACATATGATGTACGTATTTGATATGTCAGCGTCTAAAAAATCAAAATAAATAAATTATACCTAGGTCTCTGTGTAACATATGAGAAGGTTATATGAATAAGGGCACATAAAACGCCCATGTAATGTAAATCAATGTAAATATATGTAAATTGAACGAAAAAGCCGTGAATGAATTATAAAAACGAAAATAAAATTTAAAATTAAAATATGACTACACAAGTTTTGATACTCATTAATTAATCGAAGAGTAAACTTTAACTTCTCGACACGAACATAAATGGACAACCGGAAAGTGATACTTACTTGAGTCTGCAAGCGAGTTAGCCCGCGAATCCATAGAATCTGTCCAGCTCTTGGCTTCTTATCGGAATCAATTGAGTCGAAGCGTTCCTCACCTAAATTCATCGCATCTGTGTACTCCTCAGGATGGCCGCGGCCCCACCTGAAAATTAGTATCCATTTTATTGAGTTTATTCAAGAGGTGTCTGTGTTACATGTCCTAAATTATGAAAACAGCCATTATGTATGGGCCAACAAATATACTATGCATATTCCCATTTGTGCATATGTACGGACAGTTGATAAATCCTAGCTTCTTAACCACAATATAATACAGTGATCCGATTTTGATCACATTCGTATGCATACATACATATTTGTACATGTCTACGTAATTAAATTGAATCACTTATAAATAAGTACTATCTTGATAGACAGTCAAAGAAACATATCTTCATACATATGCATGCACATGATACGTGACTCGGTTGTTAATGCTTATCAATAATACTTTTATATAGTAAAATATTTACTGTACAGCATAAAGTTGCCTAAAATTTCCATTTGCAAAAAAAAGTAGATTAATTTTTAGGAAGCGTTGAAATATCACATTTGGGACGGTCAATGAGTAATGAAGTAGAAATTATGCTATTTTGGGAAGACTAATTCCCGAAAAAGCTAAATGTAAGCCGCACGACAATTCAAAATTAGATTAAAATGAAAGCTTACTATAAAAACAAGTAACCACAGTGAGGGTACAACCAACAAAATTCGCAGGAACAGTGACACGAAAAAGTCGTTACTGCCATAGAGAAACCACAGATCAGAAAATGATAACTCAACGAAAAGAACAATCCAGCTTTATTAGCAATTGAGAGGTAACAAAGTACGATATCTGTTATAATTTTTGAAGCCGTACCCGCTGTATGAAATACACATTCTTTCATGTCTTGCAAAGACATATTTTCCCGCTGAATGAACCGGCTCTATTCTATCCTCCGAATCTAAATCCATTGCCATTCTGCTTTAAAAGCACAAAAACCAATTGGTGCATAAAATATTGAATACAGCCAATTGGAGAAAATTTGGGACGAAATTACCGATTATGTATAGCGCTTTCAATTTCTATTACAAAAGGATACAAATAAAAAATGACTAAATTCCGAAAAAGATATTACATTAGTTTTTCTGTGTATATACATATGTATGTACCTTCATGTATATATGTTTGTAAACATGTATATTAAGCTCAAAATCCAATTACAAAAGTACTTTTCGCAGAATTTGAAAACCATGTGACGTTTAATAAATCTCCGGACTAACTCCTAAGTATAACTCGTCCCTAATTAATTCATTTTTCCTAGAAAATACAACATTTTGTAATTCTTATAGCAAATTTTGACTTGATTTTGTGTATAATATTTTATTCTGCTAAACTCTTATAAAAATTGTATCAGCCATAGAAAATAAAAGTGGCTTGATTGTTCAGTAGATTGCTAATTGCAATGCTGAATTCAATCGCGGTCGTAGGAGCATTGTGGACGTTGACCTTTCCAAATGACCGATCCTCCAAATGAGTCGTTATCTAAAAAAATATTTTCATGTTGTTGCCATATGCAATGCATATGTTTGAGATACCAGAGACCACCGTTTTGGGCTCTTTGCTAAAAGTCGCTAAAACTCAAAAAATTCTCCCAGTGAAAAAATATAAATCAAAATCTATGCGTTTGACGAAAAACCATCTACCACGTAGCACTCGAGAATTTATCCATATTTACTAGTCAATTTAAACTTGAGTGTGGTGGCAGTACTGTCTAGATGTTAATATGTACATATGTATGTACAAAAATAGGTCCGAGAACGTTATACAATACGCAAATACAATTTTACATACGAACACAAAAATATGGTGGGGAGCCTAATACAAATACATGTGCATACATACATACAAAGATAAGTAAGAAAAATCGTCATATATCTTTTGACTTTGAGACTTAAAAACTATCAAAATTTCAAATACTTAAACATACTTACATTATGGGAAATTGGTTACAGCTATTAAATTGAGCAGACTAAGAGTACCGCTTATCGGATACCGCCTGTATATTTTGGAATATTAACTATACACACATACATTTTTGATCAGCTTAGTATTAAGCTAATATTAATCGAGCTAATATTAATATGCCTTAAAATACTTATTTAAACAAAAAATATTTAATGTAAAAGTGTAATTTGAATTGCGGCGGGTATTGAATGTTTTTATTGTGTACAATCTAAAATACTGAAGCATAATATAATACATAAATATACATGATATACCTTAAAAAGCTAATTTCTTAACGATTCCAACGCGAACAGAAGCGAAAAAAATAAATACAATAAAGAATACATATTCCGATATAGCTGAGGCTGAGCCAAAGACAAAAAAGCAGTCCAACTTACAAAAATCTCTATTGCGAGCGTTAGCTAAATAACTGTCAAAGCCTAGCCATACAGCCATATTTTTTTCCAATTAATCTACATGAAAACTCGTACATAGTTATTGATGTTGACTGATTCTGAGGTTAGGTATTTGTACTCAAGTCATTTTCTTGATCCGTTCGGTTTACTAATTCTTATTCAGGTGCGAGTGGCTGTGCACATATGCACTTACAGGTGTGCATATATGGAATAATTTAACTTTTTAAGCCGAGGTCCATTTAAAAGCGTGTGTTGGTCTAATAAGCGTTATAACAAGGAACATTTACTCACGATAGTATTTTGGGCAATTTTCTTGTAGGCACAGAGGTAATCAGTTGTCCCCACACAAGTGTACCGATTCCAAAAAATACACACCAGAGCCATTGGTCTAGCGATAGAGCTTTTGTTGAGAATGCCATTTTTCCATATTGAATAATTAGAACCTTACATAGAATAGATTAAACGGTTAACGAATATAACGATTTCATAAATATATATGCAATAATTCGACGTACGACATACCTGCGATATCATAGTGAATATCCAAATAGTGTAGAATATGGGATTCGTCAAAAGTCCCTCAATGACGTTACGTTGCCCATGGATTTTCCTGGCATTTATTTCATTAAACAGGGTCATCATGACAAACGTATTGAAAATAATGGTAAAGTGCTGAGTTGGGCCAGCATTAAGCTCTTGTCCGCGACCGGATTCAATATCGAGTATCAAATCGCCTAAAACACAATAAGTCCAAGAAATTAGTTGGCAATTACATATGTAAATATGTATATCAAATATAACTCACCAACGAAGAGCAGCGAAAATATTATAAACAACTGATAAAGTGCCTGACCCAAAATGTTTTTCATCATTGTGCGGGAAATTAAGGGTTTTGTGCGACCATATGGTTTACGGAGTAATAGATCTGGCGTCGGAAGCTCAGTGGCTAAGGCAAGCGATGCTAGCGTATCCATTATGAGATTAACCCACAACATTTGCACTGCCTAGAATGAATGGTTAGATGGAGTTTAGTTTATTTAAGAGTTTACTGCCAAGGCAGTGCTTTAAAAAGACATACTTTGAGCGGGGAATCCTGCACAGCGCAGGCACCAATAAATGCAACAATTACAGCGACCACGTTGACTGTCAACTGAAACTGCAGGAACTTCGCTATTGAGTCATAGACATTCCGGCCCCACATCACAGCCTTGACAATACTGCTGAAATTGTCGTCGGTTAGTATGATATCAGAAGCTTCCTTGGCAACGTCTGTGCCAGCGATGCCCATGGCAAAGCCCACATCGGCCTTTTTTAAAGCTGGACCGTCATTGGTTCCATCGCCTGTCACAGCAACCACTTCACGATTCTCACTCACTGCGCTGTCAATGATACCTACAAAACAATTGAAGTTGAATTGTGATACCAATAAAATACTCGTATCAGCTGCAAACTACACGAAATTTCATTCGACATTGGACTTTGATCCGACTACAGTACATACCTTTAACTAATGTATACTTGTCAGTGGGAGATGAGCGGGCTAAAACACGCAATTTAGGCCACACTTTATCAATAAGATGTTGTTGAATCTGTGCGAATAAACAAATTAGTTCTTTAGTTCCGAGGGCCGTAAGCAGAGGCGCAAAGGAGCAACACTTACATCGCCATTGGTATCCCGAATTCGTCGATTGAACTCTTTGCCTTCTAGAATAAGGAAGTCATCGTTGGGACGCAAGATACCGCATTTGCTGGCAATTGAGCGTGCTGTATTGATATTGTCTCCAGTAACCATACGGACAGTAATGCCAGCACGCTGGCACTTGCGGATGGCGTCGGGGACTTCGGGACGCACTGGATCCTCAATGCCAACGACGCAAAGGCAAGTAAGATTTGACATAATGTTTTCCTCATCGTCCCAGTTTGGTTCGCCATCAATGTGGACTTCATTCAAAGCTGCTTTCCCAGGCACAAAGTCTCGGTAGGCAACAGATATGGTGCGCAGACCATCGCATGCCATTGGCTCAATGACTTCACGTATCAATCTCTCCTGCATGTCCCTTGTAAACTTTTCCAAGGTGCCCTCGTGGCCGTAAATGAAAGCACATCTGCAGACACAGCAAATTATAAAAAACTGACCAGGACCAATTAGCCTGAGTATACACACTTTTTCATGATAATTTCTGAGGCTCCTTTGGTGTACAACCGATAGCCACCATTGGGTCTAGGTATCACCGTTCCCATGCTCTTGCGAACTGAGTTAAACGTATAGACGCGCGTGAATTTATCCTCTGGGATTTCGTCCCGAATAGACTGATACTTGACTCCCAGTGCCTGGACAAAGCCCAAGAGAGAGCACTCGGTTTTGTTGCCAACCTGAATTGGCAGATCTCCAGGGTTTTTTCCGCCCTTTTTACAAAAGAAGAACACGCCCAATTTACAGTGGATCGTTTACAGAAAGTTATGCGCAAGAATATAGATAATTACCATTATATTTGAAGTGTACGCCGAGTTCACCGATATCCCCATTGTAATCAAATTTCCCACATGCTGTGGTATATCGCTGAGAGTGGGCAAGACCTTGCATAGTTTTTCACAGATATAGGATTGCACCACGGTCATGCGATTGGTTGTAAGTGTGCCAGTCTTATCTGAACAAATGGCAGTGGCATTGCCCATAGTTTCGCAAGCATCCAAGTGACGGACCAGGTTGTTGTCCTTCATCATTTTCTATTAACAGGAGAAAAGAACAGAACACTGCTGTGAGACGAGTCAATCCAAACCGTGTTCAATGTTACATCCAACTAACCTTGACCGAGTAGGCCAGAGACAGAGTTACGGCCAGGGGAAGTCCCTCGGGCACCGCCACTACTAATACTGTGACACCAATTATCAAATGCTTCACCAGGTTGTTGGCATAGGTGTTCTTCCAGGGCTTCTCGTCAATCACAAACGTTTTAATGCAGAACTGAATTATCAAAATTATAACCGTCAGCACGGCAATGGTTGAGCCAGCGTAGCCGATCTGTATAGCCAGTTTCGTCAGCTTGGCCTGCAGCACAGACTTTTCCTTTTTATGTCCTGTTTCAGCGGGTGCGGATGTCGAGGATGATTGTGGCACATGGTTTCCATCTGATTCGGACTTGGTTCCTTCGCTAACAGGCTGTCGCTGCGACGACGCTTGCGTCCCCTTCATTGGGGTTCGACCATCGCTCTCACCTGCGTGGTCCGCAAATAAGTATGATATGACATTCATTATTTATTACATAGCTTCTATTACATACAACTTTACGGATAATGACTGATAAACAGGCCCACTGTACAGTATACTCATCTGCTTTCAAATTGTCTAATAAGTATTGTTGCTAGATAGCAAGAGCTTTGGCAAAGTATCAGACTGGAGCATCGGGGTGGAGGACCGTACGTCCATATGCATATACAGGGAAAGCTTTCTAGAGCAAATACATATCTAAATCGAGAATTTCTTTTTTTTTTAATTCTGTTTTTAAGACAGAAGAAAACTGACGAGACAATATTAATATTAATTATTAATATTCTGCTATCAATAACAACTTTTAAATATTGGACGGAGCCGAGATCCTAGATCACATGGCAAATATACGAATATACGATATTGTGTGTAGGTTGTATATTTTCTCAAAGCTACATAAGAAGTGGCTCGATCGAAAATGATTTTGCTATAGCTCTTCTCTGAGGCAGAAAGTGATATTTTATCATTTGACCGACTACTTTAATCATGTCTCGTAAATTAACAGATTAGGCAGTTTCTTTCCTTGGGAGTAAAGATTTCACGTAAGATACATATGTTGATGCAATATAACCTTATCACTGTATATACGTATGAGGTAAGATTACAAACAAAATCATAACACGAAGATAATTACGAAGTGATTCACCTGTCAGACTCTTGTTTGCTTGTTTGCTGGCCTTTTTAGCTTCTGAATATCAATAGTGATTTGCATGTCGTTCAGTTTTTATTCCATTTTAGTCAATTCGATTAATTTTATTTGGGGTTTATTAGATTTGTATTTTTGTAGATTTTTGTTGGATTTTTGTTTATTGTAGTGGTTGAGTCGAGTTTGAGGTTTTTATTTGGTACAGGTACATTGGTTGGTAGATTGGTTGGTTGATTGGGGTAGATGGAGGAGTTCAATGATGGATCAATCAATTCACATTATGCAATTCGCATATCGTATGACAATTGGAATATGAAAAAATAGCAACGAAAAATAAATAAATAATAAATATATGTATATAATAAATATTTGTAGCAGTTTAGTGAGATAGGTTCTACTATAGCTAATTGACAAGTTTAGCAATTTTTCACAAGATTTATGACTTGTTTTACACAAACATACGAGTACATACATACATCAAATGATAGGATTGGATTGTATTAAAATTGAAGTTATAGCCGAATTTATCACATTTACTCTTCTTAATCATTGTCAATCTTAATTGACATACCATTGTGACATATGTATTCTGATACATACCCTTCTTCATCTTTTTGATTTCAGCTTCCTGCTCATCGACAGCGGCTCCAAGGAGTGTAAAAATAATACCCGCCTGAGAGTTGACACCGACAGCGGTGACAATCATTTTTCCACTGCCTTCCATAACGTGTGTACCGGATAGAACCATGGGATCAACATCTGGGCCTTTTTTCACATGATCCGATTCACCAGTTAGCGAAGACTCATCAACCTTTATGGGAAAAGTGCACGAGTGCACATTAAAATACATAAATAGAAATCCAATAGGGAATAGCCTTACCTTTAGATCGTTACTTTGTATAAGGCAGCCGTCGGCTGGCAACAGATCGCCATATTTTATTTGCGCAATGTCACCTACGAGAATATCACCAACCGAAATTTGGCACACTTCACCCCCTCGGATAACCGAAAACTTGTGCTCGCCCTCAATGCGGTTCTGCAAGCCCCTGAACTGTCGTTCCTTTGAATAATCGTTAAAGGCTGTCACTATCACAACTACAATAACAGATATGAGAATGGCCAAGCCTTCGATCCAGCCATGGTGTTCCTCCTCCTCTTGTAGTACAGCTGTGTCAAAATACATACATTGCATCGTTGATTCGGGTGCCAACTGTCTTAACTAGGATCAGGAATTTCAACACTTACGTGCATCTTCGTCGGCGGGTTTATAAAAAGATAGACCAAGCGATACTAATGCAGCTACCTCTAAAATAATAAGTGTTACATCCTGAAGAGCCTCCCAGACCAGTGTTAGAAAGGTTTTTGGTGGCTTCGGTGGTATTATATTCGAGCCGAATGTCTCTCGTCTGTGCTCTTCGTCAGCCTTCGAGCCACTTAAACCTAAAATGAATATAACGTAACCCTAAGCAGAATTATGCTATGAAAGTACTTTCCTTCATTCGGAGATGTGTATAACTTTTTGCAGAGCTCGTGAATACCACCAAATTCACCAATCATCGCTACACCTTCCCGTCCGCGATGCTCCATGAGCTCGCGCAATTGTTTAAGTGATATTCCATATTGCGCCGGTCTTCCATCTATGGTGGCCATTTGTTATTGTAAAAGCTATAAATAAAATTCGATATATTAATATTATGTCAAATCGTGTACCAAATTTATTCCCTGATCACTGTTTGGGTAGAGATCTAATTTAAAAATTAATTTGTTAACTTTTTAGATTACTAAGAAATTACGACTAAAAAATAAAAACAATGTGAGCTGCGACTCTACATTTATACCCGTCATTTATGTGATTATGTGATTGATCAATGTGCTCTATATAGATGGTATGGATGAGTGATAGAGGGAGCAAGAGAACATTTAGAAAGGACAACTGAAATGTATGACATCTCAGTCAGAACGGCTCCTCTCTCTCAGTACGTGCCTATCGCACAAAGAGTATATGAAAGGGAAGAGAGTACGCTTGGCGTCGTTTTCGGCTTTCTCGTATCTTCGAAATTGTGGATTCTACAGATTTTTTCCTTTATGGGGGCGGTAGAAGGCGTGGCAAAGTTTTGAAATACTCTTGCAACAGTGTGATATCATATGAGTCTGGATACAAAATTTGTTTGCTCTAGCTCTTATAGTCTCTGAAATCAAGACGCCCATGAAGACCGATAGACAGACATGGCTATATTAACTTGGCTATTGATACTGATCAAGAATATATATACTCTATGCGGTCGGAAACACTTCCGTTGCACATATGTATCTACTTTCACCACAAATCGAATTCTCAAAAATCGACTACAGCACCCACCCCAACCGAATATAATTGATTCACTTCTTATACCAGTATTTATCACATTAGAAAAAAAAACTAAACTTAAAACTTATAAATTCAAACTTAACTTAAAATTAACATTTAAAATTGCTAATATCGGAATCAGTAAAAATCGAAAAAAAAAACTAATTGTAACGATCAGAACTTTATCATTAATCCGACAATAAGGAAAGCAAGCTACCAGACGTTCACTTCATTATAGTACTCGACCTCCTCTCTCCATCCACCACTCCCTCGCTCCCGGTGGTTATCGTACACGTTTTCAATCTCACACTTTGACTGAAAACTACATGCGTATTTCGATACCAACCAAATACCTAACAATTAACCTATGTAAGTGACACTTTTAACAGGGCTTTAACAGAATGCCTGAAATTTTAACAGGGCTTTATATACTTTATATATTGCCTGAGGTGCCTGAGGCACACGTACCATAAGTATACATATGAAACTTTCCAATATTAAAATAATGTTAAGATAGATATTTTTAAGGTAACGAAGTAGCTAAAGTTCCAGCACAAACAGTCTCATCCTCATATATTGTTTTGTGTAAAGATAGTGAGTGAGGGACGAAATGAAAACTATCTAGAGCGAGTTGGAACGATCCGGCTACGTCTGTTGTGCGATAGCAGAGATATGGTTTTCGTTTAAGATAATGAAGAGTGTCTCACAATCAGCTGTCTTCCACAATCTGATGACGTCAAACAATACCGGTACTAACTAAATCCTAACGGTAAATACCAGACCAGACGAATCAGTGATGAGGTATATCTATCCAAAAATAGAATTACGCCCTTATACATATGTATGTGTATAATAGTTTGTACATATGTATGTCATTGTTTGTTCAAGCTAAGGTGGAATGAAATTCTTGCAAAACGCATGCACGTTTGTACATACATATGTAACTCTAAAGAAAAAAAGGTCAACCTCGGCTCGGACCGATGATTTATGTAGATCCATAGGCTCTCAGGTGTGCTATTCAGATGGATACCAGATGGCCATTCATTCCGAAATACCTAACAATTAACCTAAGTGACACTTTTAACAGGGCTTTAACAGAATTGCTGAAAATTTCTTCACAAATTTTAACATTCCTGAAATTTTAGCAGGGCTTTAACAGAATGCCTGAAATTTTAACAGGGCTTTATATACTTTATATATTCACTTAATGCGTCGATTTTAAGCGAAAATAAACTGAGTACCGGGTGCCTGAGGCACACGTTCCATAAGTATATGTACATATGAAACTTTCCAATATTAAAATAATGTTAAGATAGATATTTTTAAGGTAACAAGGTAGCTAAAGTTCCAGCACAAACAGTCTCATCCTCATATATTGTTTTGTGTAAAGATAGTGAGTGAGGGACGAAATGAAAACTAGCTAGAGCGAGTTGGAACGATCCGGCTACGTCTGTTGTGCGATAGCAGAGATATGGTTTTCGTTTAAGATAATGAAGAGTGTCTCACAATCAGCTGTCTTCCACAATCTGATGACGTCAAACAATACCGGTACTAACTAATTCCTAACGGTAAATACCAGACCAGACGAATCAGTGATGAGGTATATGTATCCAAAAATAGAATTACGCCCTTATACATATGTGTATAATAGTTTGTACATATGTCATTGTTTGTTCAAGCTAAGGTGGAATGAAATTCTTGCAAACGCATGCACGTTTGTACATACATACATATGTAACTCTAAAGAAGTAAGAAAGGTCAACCTCGGCTCGGACCGATGATTTATGTAGATATATAGGCTCCCAGGTGTGCTATTCAGATGGATACCAGATGGCCATTCATTCCGATCTTTTCTTAAATGAAAATGTATTATTTATGTATATTTTCTTTTCAGCGTTGCAAGGTTGCAAAGGAATAAAGATACATATATACATTTTTTATGTACATATTTGTGGAATGTATGTACAAACATACATATGTACATAGCGAAGTCCACCACTATGTCCACCGTTTTCCATGTGTACGTCTTATATATTATATACATATGTACATAGGAATACTTAAACGCATACACACACACATTACAATGTACATAGAAAACAGTACCACGCCTTGTAACAAAAATATACACATGATGTAGAGTCCCGTAATATTGAATGCGTTTGCCTTGTTATTTCTAGACACATGCACATACTTAACAGACTGAATAAGTTTGCTATTTTGTACAAAATTTGCAATGAAAAGTGGCGGCAACGGCAAAGCAGAGGACAACACAACCCAGCACGATATGTCATCGACGTCTCAGCAAGAAACTTACGTCATACGTCATGACGTATGTGCATGTAAGCGTACCAGCGGATTTGCAGTGGTATTGGCCACATTGGCATTGGAATTAGATATATGTATGCATGAACATATATATGACAAGCCTTCAAACACATTACCCTTATACACTCGAATATATTGATTCTGATACTAAAAATTAGATTCAATCTTATAAATGGATTAGTTGGTTTGCTATAGTGTATGCGTGGGCGTGGACAACGGGGGGCCACTTGTTTATGCGAATACATAGAATAGATGATATCATATCACATCACATCGAGTTCCGCTCCTGACCGCAAATACTATCTAAATTCCTTGACACATCACGTATGTATGTAAATTTTTATGTTTTCTAATGTTATCTTATAACATACATACACAATAAGATGGTTTTTTTTATGTTACACGCCTAAGTAAAAACGCCGCGAAACGGAGTAACTAATTAATTTTATGGAGTTTTAGTTTAATTTTTTGTTTTAGCAGCTATTTTCAGATTGAGCAGAAATATCGATGTTAACATCGATATAATCGATGTTAGCGTTCTAACTGCAGCATCGAAAGTTTTTTCAAACATCGATTTTTTTGCCAGACACCCCTTTTATATGATTTTAATCGGCTTTGGTGGAACATTTTTTCCAATTTGGTATTCCGTTTAATATTACTAGGACCCTCAGGCCTGAGCACATAATTTTATACAATCGATAAAACAATTTTCTACAAGACCAGCTAATTTTAAGGCTCCGTTTGGTTGGATTGTTTATAAAATAACGTTTATAAAACTTGAGTGAGTATGACATCCGACGTAAGAAAGCATAATATTGCAGTTTATGGCCGCAAATAATAGATTTAACCATTTTACTCTGGCTGGGGGGCAACACTCTGTAACGCTCGTGTCGAAGTAAGTTGATTTGGGGGCTATTGTTTTATTTGTTCACTATAATTTGGGCTATAAGTGTTGGAACTACGCCTTGGAAGGAAACCCATAAATTATAGTAAAAAGATAACATAATCGAATAACTGATCTCGCACGACACAGTTTATTTCAGTTATTTATCTACTATTTTAGTAACTCCCTTGCTCATTTCAAATCTGCGCGCAGTAAAAAATCCTCGCCGTCCTGGGAAGTTTATAATATTCTTCCCTGGGAAATTGCTGAGGCTCTTCGGAAAATGTCGGGTATGGACAACAGGCAAAACGGCCCAGAAAATGCAAGGCCGGCAAGGTAAAATCCACCCAGCTGACTAATAGGCTTTGTGAGGCGCTAGCGGATTTTTTCGGGTAGGGTGAAAATCGTGCGAGCCGTGAAATTTCCCTTGGCTAAATTTACCCGTTATCCATACCTTTTTTGGCTCAGCCCAAGCTCAAACCAAAATGTTGTGTCGAACCGATCGGTTTGACACTGGACGCGCTCTTTTTCTCATTTTCGAGTTCATGTATGAGCTCTTACTCTCTTTTACTCTCACGGTATGAGTTCGAAACGATCATGCAACAAAACATCGATGACAAAGTGATGTGGCGGTAATTTTGAAAATTTTCGAAACTCATATTCCTCGATTTTAATATTCCGTTTAATATTACTAGCTTACTAGGACCCTCAGGCCTGAGCACATAATTTTATGCAATAGATAAAACAATTTTCTAACAAGACTAGCTAATTTTAAGGATCTGTTTGGTTGGATTGTTTATAAAATAACGTTTATAAAACTTGAGAGAGCTGACATGCGACGTAAGAGAACGTAAGTGAGCATGGAATGTCACGTCATTTGGAAACTAAACCGTTGGTATGGACATACTTATGTATGCCCTTTTCCATTTGATTAATGTTAAAATTATTTTTTTCCAACTGCTTTAAAACGTATTTAATATTGTATTTTGCATATATTTACATTTTTTGACCCAATAATGCATTTGATTAATATATTAATAATAACATATCGATCCCGACACCCATTTTTAGTCTTTATAAATAGACCAAAAACCATACAATTTTCTGAAATAGAGACTGACTAGTTTCTGCAATAATTGGAGCCTTGGATGACAAACATTTCCTCGGTAGGGTATGCAAAATGTTGCTCAATAGGGATATTGCTGCTATGAAAAATCTCTCCCAATACTTCAGAAAAATAACGAAATATACCGTAAATATACCTACGAATTATTTGTCAACTTCGGTTTAATATTGTACCGATAAAACACTCAGCACTGAACACATTATTTATTCGAAAATATTGTTTGTGACGCGGTACTAAATCGTTTAAAAGAATTGTTTTTCGTAATGCGATACTAAATGGTTACAAAAAATCATTGTATTGAACTGTTATTCACAAGACGACCTTCTGTTAAAATTTCATCATGAACGATTCGGTTTAATTAATTATCCTTCAAACCTAGTAGAAAATTGATTAATTTATAGGCTAAAATTATATATTATAATTATAATTATATGTTCAGTGCTGAGAATCCTATTCAGCTAGCCAAAATATGTACATACACTTTTTAGACGAGAAGAGAGCACGAATTATTAAGTTAATATAAAATATCCAGTACAGGCTGAGAAAAAACCGAAAAAGAATATTCTCTTCCATGCGAATATGAAAGACTGCGGTACTTTGTAGCGGTACACCGCTATTTGTTGAAATTTTGAACAGACTCTGACAGCTGTTTGTCTACATTATCTTATCTTATCTCAGTTATTCTGCACTGCACTGCGGCGTTGCGATAATGTAGCGAAGGGACAAACATTTTCATACACTTCCAGATAGTTTATCTTACACATGTAAATAAAGATTCTTACCAGATCAAATCTATTATATTATTATTATTTTCATATCATGAAACTTTCATATATTCCTCTATTCAAATCCACGTAATCATTGACATCTTAATTTGTAGTTGGATAATTTGGCTTCGTCTTTGTTTCTTACACAGTCAACATATTTGAATGAATGCAGAGTGCTAACGATTTAACTCTGAATTATAAAGTTGAAATTCTTCACACCGTATTCTTAGCCGACAAAATTGTTCGCTCGCTCAATCATTTGTTTTTTTGTGGTTAGCTCGTCTTTCGATGAGACGAAATTGCAAAACGTTCCCTCTCGTTATTATCATCATTTTGATCTGCACTTTAATGCACTGAACCACAGGGAAAGCTGCAGGAGATGTTTGAGAGACATGTACGATCGTGGATTCAAAGAAAATATATTTTTGATGATGTACAGATTGAGAAGTCCAGCATTTTCCGTAGATGAGTCCTCCCATTTCAGAAAGAAACGAAAACTTATGGAAGCTACGGGATGTATATGGTACTTCCCCTTTATATAACATAATTATATTTAAAGCTAGCCTATGCTTTGCCTGAAAACCAAATTAAGGAAACGGATGCCAAAATGAGATCCAAAGCCAGAAGATTTTCGAAAGGAGTTAGGGTTTTTGGTTGACCAACCTAAACCAGGTTTTGGAAATACCTCCAGGAGGTTTTTCGAAAATGTTGAAATAGATGGTGAAAAAATCATTAAGATGGTTTTAGTTAAACTCCGTGTACTCTGTTGCGGAGAAAGTTTAGAAGGAAGTATGCCACCCAAACGGAAATTCTTGATTAATATCTCCTAAAGCACTCAAATGTAGTTACTATTTTTTGGATAGTTCAATGCGCTACCAAATTAAAGTTGGGATAAAAATAGATTTTGTTTTAAATATAAAATTCTTAAAGGCATTCAAATATTTTCGGGGAAAAATACCGAATAAAATTTTGAAATTTCAATTTGGAAGCTTAATATCTTCCAGACGTTAAGTTGCAGCTACAAAGTGTCTGAGTCGGATTTATAGCTGCATTTGTCAGCTTTTTTAAACTGCAAAGTTTAATACAACCAGTTGTAGGAAACTTAAGTTATGTGAGTTATGTGTGTTATGTTATGTGTGCACTACCTATGACAAAAAATACCAAATTTTTTTAAAAATCGTAAAAAAACGCCATGAAAAAAAAAACATTCTTTAAAAATTTGTAAACATCCAAATTTATCAGAAAAATTCATTTTTGGCGACAGCGGAAAAGTCGTTTCGACTAGTGTTATTATAGCTACAATGAAGAAAACCAGTCATCATTCCCTCTCGCTCTCTCTCACACGCGACCCCATCTGCTTTGCCCATTCGAATTTTTTGACGCTTAGTTCTCAGAGACTATAAGAGCTAGAGCAACCAAACTTTCTATCCAAACTCCTGTGATATCAAACCAGCACGAGTTTATTCCACCATTTTTCCACGCCCCCTTCCGCGCCCACAAAGGACGAAAATCTGTGGAATCCACAATTTTTAAGGTACGAGAAAACGAAAAACGCCGAATCATGGAAAATTACCGTGTTTACCAGATTGCCGAATCTGGATCAGGTCGAATTATTTTTAAAGACAGAAGGAACAAATTAAATTTCAGTGGCTACGCAACGCCTGCCAAGCGCTTAGTCATTCCCTCTCTCTCTCTCTCGCAAACACTTATACGTCTCCTATATGTATTTACACATGTCATGTAGAAATTTAGAAGCAGATGTAAAAATCATAACTTAACCAAAATGGAAACATGTATTTAATTCGTCCCTTTTACGAACATTTAATAAATTGCATTAATCTTAAGCTCATATATGTATGTGCATATATACTGACTGAGTACCGGGTATAAAGTAGAGCCGCGGCCTTTGCTGCGGCTCACAACGTTCCCCCTCGTTTTTATATAGGTTTAGCATATGGCCCTAGTGATGGCAAAAAGTCGCGTCGTTTTCCGACGCAACTGCTTTTGATATTTCTGTGCGCATAATAGCAATTTTCGTACTTTTCTGCCTAATTAGCGGAACTATCACCACTAATAACAACAAAAAACAGCAGATTTAAATTTAAATTTTGCCGCGTAAAATTTTTAACTGAGTAAATAGGGGCAAAAATTCATGTAATGGTTTTATTATTAAAAAAAAGCATTTCAACAATATAGTTGATTTAAATTTTTTGCTGGAAATCCCATGTCCTTTCACTGTTTCCGTGATCTTCTCAGGCTAAGAAAGTCTGCTTCCAGATACTTGCCAGCGAGTTGAGCAACTACCTCGCGACAAAACTGCAGTAATATGAGGCAGACAAAAGCCCTTGACACACCAAATAGACTCCCGTGCGATACTCCGCAGGCAATCCTAGGCAATAAAGGGCTATGTTTATTCTCTTCTCCAGAGGGATTGTCAGTCGAAAAGGAGTTTTTTTCTTTTAGAGATTGGGCAACAGTCCAACGAGAATGTTGAAGTACTCCTTTCCATGCAGAAATTTTCCTTAAAAAAGGCATCGGAGTTCTCCACAACATCTTCCTCCCAAAATGAACCATATCGTGGCTATTGCAATGAAGAATACATTATTTAATTGAAAAGAGAGAACATTGTCTGCTCTTTCCCTACAAGAGTCCAAACGCAAGGAGAACGTTGCAGTTGCAAGACGAATTGCAACATTTCTGAGGATAGCCCAGACACTTCCATGCACTTCAACAGATTCGCTTAATTTTGCGCCACCGCAAATAAAAGAATTAGCTCTTTTTCTGACATATTTTGTTGATTTTCAGACATTATTTCTTTTGTTTACAAATTTTTCTTCCTCTTCCCAAGACGCAAAGACGCTGTAGTGTAAACTGCAAACCTGCTTCTCTGCGTCTTCTCCGATATCGATAGGTAACGCACCAAGTGTAAAAAGCCTATTATATAGCACGTTTTGCTTGCAAACGTGTTTTCGGATTCAAATATATGTACATGTGCAATTGTTTTCCAGAAATTGACTATAAGTTAACAGCCTGTTCGGAAATCGGAAAGGAAGTGCAAAAAACAAAGGGAAAAGAGAAACTTTGTAAATAGAATAAATATTGGAAAATCGAAATAAATACTCATATACGTTCAGAAGCCCTGCATTGGAAGAATGCTATTATTCTTGGTAAGTCTAAAAGATTAATAGAACATTATTTGTATTATCAAATTACCAACATTGTTTTTAGAGCATTTAAAAGGAGTGGTAGCAATATTTTCCCACAAAAACTGAGAAAAAGCTGAAGGGATTGAGTGAACAAATGATACTCAATAAAAGAGATTATGTACCTATTTCTAAACCAAATCACATATACTAACTATCACAGTTGAATAAAATCTATTTATTTTTTTGGAAGCTAGAATTTATTAATCTTATAATAATGTTAACGTATTATTGTATGTTATTTACAACCTAGTCAGATTCGCCGCTTGTGACGAAATATATTTAGCGAAACATCAAATGCTGGAATACCCCATATCTATAAAATTAAAGCCAAGTCGCAGCATTTGATGTATTGGTATTTTTGCTTAAAATATACTAACAAGATATATTTAAAAAATATCGATGTATCAAATATATTCCATCGCTAGTGCTTCTTTGTATGGTTGTATGGTGTATGTTCATGTTCGGCTTTTTTGCACATTCGAAAAGTGAGTGAGTAGTTCTTTTATTTGTATTAAAACAAGTTAAATTAATTAAAACAACAACAAGTTATTAAATTACATGGTAAGAGACTGGGTGATAGAGAAATGAAGCAAGTGATATGTAAACAGTTCGCACATAAAATATGAACAGCCAAGTGTGAAGCGTCCATTTGCAGCATTGCCAGGCAGAAATAAATTAGTGCGCGTATAGTTGCTTTCAGTGTATATCATATATTTTGGTATTTAAGTTTTTAAGAAAATACCTACAAAAGCAAGTACATTTTTTAGCTAAATATGTTTTCTTTTCATTTATTTTGCATACACATGTATGTGTTTGGATTCTTTTTAGGTGAATTCGCGGTTTTTTATGAAAAAGAATGAATCCTTGTTTCCTTTCATTCTACAATTATTAGAATTATCTAGTGTAAAGTGTAAAATAATACCACGACATGGAGAGTTCAGATTTCGCGGGGCCAACCAAAGGAGAATTAGCTTCAGCTACATCACCAGCATCCGAAGATGTAAGCAAGGAGCAGATATTGCATTTGGAGGGGCAAACACCCAATGATATGGATACAGAGGAAAGTTTAGAAAGTAATGTAGCCACCAACTTGTCTGGCTTTCGGTGGAAGCGTGTTCTCAATCCGACAGGACCACAGCCGCGTCCGAGACACGGCCATCGTGCCATAAACATAAAGGAGCTTATGGTTGTTTTTGGCGGTGGAAATGAAGGAATAGTCGACGAATTACATGTTTACAACACAGGTATTTGTAGTCCAGCGTATTTTAACAACTGGCATTATCTCATTAAATCATTCGTATCAAATTCATCAAATTGCAGTTACGAATCAATGGTATGTGCCAGTGCTCAAAGGCGATGTCCCTAATGGATGCGCTGCTTATGGTTTTGTTGTTGAGGGAACTCGGATGTTTGTATTCGGTGGAATGATTGAATACGGAAAGTACTCAAACGAGCTCTACGAGCTCCAAGCGACCAAGTGGGAGTGGAGAAAAATGTACCCTGAATCTCCAGACAACGGCTTATCACCGTGTCCACGCTTGGGACACAGTTTCACAATGGTTGGTGAAAAGATTTTTCTCTTTGGTGGACTTGCAAACGAATCAGACGACCCAAAAAACAATATTCCAAAGTAAATAATAGTTTCGCATGCATGTGGACCCTGTAACAAATTGTTTTTGTATTTCGCCAGATATTTGAATGATTTGTACATACTGGATACACGGGGAGTTCACAGTCACAATGGTAAATGGATAATACCAAAAACATATGGCGACAGTCCGCCACCCCGCGAGTCCCACACCGGAATTTCGTTTTCAAGCAAAATGACTGGAAAACTGAACCTATTAATTTATGGTGGAATGAGTGGATGTCGTTTGGGGGATTTATGGTTGCTCGATACTGGTAATATCACTTCACTTTATAAGCACTTGCTTAAGGATTCTCATGGAATCGTTTAAACTATTTAACGTTAGATTCAATGACTTGGTCCAAACCACGGACACTAGGACAGGCGCCACTGCCGCGCTCATTACATAGCTCTACGATGATTGCCAACAAGATGTATGTTTTTGGTGGATGGGTTCCTTTGGTAATAAACGATACCAAGTTAACAACGGAGCGCGAATGGAAATGTACAAACACGCTTGCGGTCCTTGATTTGGGTACGTACATATGAAAAATAGAAGTTGGTGGTTTTATACAATTATTAATTCCATTTCATACATTATTACAACTATTTAAGTCCATAAATAGAATATATGTAACTTTAATTATATTTTGCGGAAAAGGCATGGAAGCTTATAATACATACCATACCCATGTGACCTATCATTGTCAACAGATTTGTTTACTATTTCTTTAACTAGAAAAAAACTACAGATATTTGTAGTCAAGCGAATCCTACTTATAAGAACTAATATCGTCGAAAGTAAAAGAGTTATCGACTAACGCCTTTTCCCTAGGTATATTATGAAATACATCCAATTATTGTTAAAGGCATTTTTTAAATTAATTTTTCAGCATCATTTTATTTTTGACTTAATCATTTTATCACAACTAAACAAAAGCTATTTATAGGTCAATATTGTTAATCTGATAGAAAGAAATATATCCAATTTAAAATTCGAAAATGTAATTAAAATAAGCTAGATTGACCGATTTGGCCTCTGTGGTATTGTCAAATTTGAACTAAATAGAAACTAAACACTCAAATATGAACGTCTAATTTGATTACAATGCCCTGCAGTGCCCTGTTTTGCGGATATAATGGGACATAGTGTTTCCGAAGGGATTTTCTGTTCTAAACACGAATCGTGGGTCGAAAAATTCCACGACGTCACGTTTTCGAAAAACTAGAGGTCCTGAATTTATTTATTTTTTAAAAACAATTTAAAAAAAACTGGGCATTAAATAGAAACAAGTTTGCTTTAACTTTTTAACGTTATTTATATATTTCTCATATTAAAAAAAAAGAAACGCTCCATCAGCGGAGTGGTGAAATATTGAAATCGGTTGATTCTTCAAGGCTCTAAAGGTACTAGAAGCTCTGCCTCTAAGAAAACATAAAAAAATGCAATATTAAAAAAAAAGCACACGTTGAAAAATAACTATTTTTAAAGCACAAAATCTATCAAAAAATGACGGTTTGGTTTATAGCGGAAATAAGATTAAATTTTGTTGCGCATAATAATAGGTCTAAGTTTTAAAAGAATTATTAGTGTTTTTTTTTTGTAAACATTCGGATGCATTTATAACAAAATTGGTCAGATGCTTTTTTGTTTTTTTCTTTATATTCACTTCAAATATTTTACATTTTTTTAGACACTATGACCTGGGACAATGTCACCTTAGATACTGTAGAGGAAAACGTGCCAAGGGCTCGTGCCGGCCACTGTGCAGTTGGCATCCAAAGTCGCCTGTATGTGTGGTCAGGTCGGGATGGCTACCGCAAAGCATGGAACAACCAGGTTAGGGTGAGATATACTCCTGTTAAAATTTTAAGAAACTCGTTGCATCCGAATATAATATTAATTAATATGCAACACACGCTCTTTCACAGGTTTGCTGTAAAGACCTCTGGTATTTGGAGGTTACGAAACCTCTTTATGCAGTTAAAGTGGCACTTGTGCGTGCGTCCACACATGCCCTTGAGCTCTCTTGGACTGCAACCACCTTCGCAGCCGCCTATGTGTTGCAGATTCAAAAAATAGAGCAAGCAGCAAATCCGAGCTTAAAGCAATCAGCTCAAAGTCTAGTGCAATATGGAACAACGTCTACAGTAGCCCCACCAGCTAATGGCTCCGAAATTACACCGTCGGTTGGGATCGAACCTGCAGCTGCTTCATTAAAATTCGAAAAGAGTCAGATTTCAGTGCTGCACCATGCTGCGGGGGCTGTTAGTGCATCCGATGCAACCGTTCAGCCAGCAACAACAACGTCTAAGCCTTCATCGGTATTGGGAAGCGTTAGTTTTACTGACATATCACAATCACCAAACACACAATTGCAAATGAAACCCATCTCTCGATTGTTAGTCGAAGCTGCTGCTGCTTCATTAAGATTTGAAAAGAATTCGGGTTCAGTGCTGACACATGCGTCGGGGGCTGCTAGCTCATCCGAAGCCGTCGTTCAACCACCAACAACTGCGACTAAGAACTCATCAGTACTGCCGAGCGTGGGATTCACTGACGTTGTACAATCGGCATCGTCAAACACACAATTTCAAGTGAAACCTGTCACAGCTGTGGCCGGAACTTCTTTTACTCTACCAACATCGACGGTCGGAGTACAGCCGCAGCTATCCATAATAAGTAGTACCGCGGTTTCAGTTGGGGGTAATACTGCCACCACCAGTAGCAGCAGTGCCATGTTGCAAAAGTTTCGTCCCACTGTAACCCCTTTAAGGACAGGTTCTACCACCACAGCAGCAATAGCTGGCGGTGACACTATGGCTATACGCGTGTCTGGTTCAATGCCATCGAACGTTGTTCTCAGTTCTACAGCTTCAAGTGGTAGCCTACGCCTCGTACCCAGCGTAACTGCATCTCAGACATTGCGTCTAGCATCTACACATAACACTGGTGGAGGCACTACAACTAATATATTAAAAACTGCGCTTCCTAGCACTGCTATTCAATCGCAACACACGGGACAGGCGACAACCTCAATAGGTGGCAAGCAGTACTTTATCCAAAAGCCGTTAACCCTGGCCCCAAATGTGCAGCTGCAGTTTGTTAAGACAAGCAGTGGTGGTATGACGGTACAGACACTACCCAAGATGAACTTTAATTTAGCCAAAGGCTCTACTTCACAGAGTCTGTCGATTACAAATCAGCAGTTGTCTGCTGGCTCCTCTCAGATTCAGGTAAGCAAGAACCACAAAAAACGCATCACTTGTAACTAAAACTTTTTCCTTAAAGATAACTTCTGGACAACAAAAGTCGGTGTCTTCGGCTGGCTCAACAGTTTCATCAGTGGCGGGATCGACGACGCTTGGAAGCCAGCAGAATAAACCAATTGTATCTGGCAACGTACTGAAGCTTGTTTCGCCCCACGCTATGACGAGTGGCGGAAAATTAATCATGAAAAATTCAAACATTCTGCAGATGGGCAAGGTGACGCCAAATGTAATGGGCGGAAAGCCCGCATTTGTTATAACAAACAAGCAGGGGACGCAGCTGGGCAACCAGCAGATCATTATTGTCACCACTGGTGGCAGTCTGCGAACCGTTCCTGCGAGCACTGTAATGAGCACAGCTGGGACAGGAACGGGGACAAGCATAGTTAGTATAGTGGGCTCTACTTCGACCACCACTAGTGCCCTACAGGCGATTGGTGGGCAACGAGCCGTGATATCCAACCAGAGTGGCGTCAAAATGATTCGCAACATATCATCAGCACCGGGATCAGTAGGGACAGGTCAGAAACTTAGTAGTTCTCCTCTACAGCAAAAGACAGCACTATATATAGGCGGTAAACCGGTTACAGTAATGAGCACGAATGCCAGCGTTGCTGGATCTAGCAGTAACTCAAACAAACTAGTGGTTTTACCAGGGGCAAGTGCGACCAACGTGGGTTCCACTACCACACTTAGCGCCAGAAAAAGCTTCGTTAACATTTTTAATGCCGGTGGCAGCTCGCGTGCCCTGACTTTGGCGACCAAGAGTGTGCCAGCCAAGATTGTGCAGTCGGCACAGGTACAGGTACAGAAGGAGTCTGTAGCCGAAAAGAGCGTTCCGAGTGCGAATATATCGGATACTGATCCTATGGACGATATAATAGAGCAATTGGATGGTGCTGGAGATCTATTACAAAAACATACTACACATGAAGCCCAAGGAAGATCTGAAGAGGGAGTGCATGACGACAATGCAACATCAACGTCAGCGTCAGCCTTAGGTCGATCTGAAGGCCTGTCATCTGCAAGTGGCTCAAGCGATCACAATCAAAGGGTAACTGATCAACAAGTGGCCATTGCTGAAGATATTACCGGTGTTAGCAGCAGTACAGATGCCAGGGAAGCACTGGCGGAAAATACCGAAAGTGTTAATAGCACTGAATCTGGGGAAGAGAAGATGGATAGCATTGAGTTTATGGTAAGTAGTGTTTTCTGAATTTGATATCACTGCCTTCCTCATTACTTTTATTTATTTTAAAGGCCAAGCCTTCATCCTCAGACAGTACCTGCAGCCGACCGACAACGTCTGAGACTGAAGCCGCCACTATACTAACTAACATAAAAGCTGGAGAGGCTTCAGTTTTAGGAAGCGCAGGAGTCGCAAAAGATCCAGCCACATCTACAACTCGTGGGGCGGGTGATGACGGGGCTCGAAATACAGATGGCGATTTCAGTCAAGGTCAGAAAGCTCACCAACACCAAAATGGTTTGTACCTATTCGCCGATAACATGGAACCGCTTTGATATTAATTTTATTTTCTTGTTTTAGTGGATGGCTCACATTTGGAGGCATTAGCTTCAGCAGCCGTGATGCAAGCAGCCACGGCAGATGCTACCGCTTCGGTAAACTCTAGTCAAGCGGTCAAAAGATTGTTTGAGCGACCGGTTAGTGGCATACAGCTAGCAAATGCGATTACTGACAATCCACAAAACAATGTTTGTACTTTGACAAGTTCTTTACAACAATCTCTGTTTATTATTTTACTTCGTCTGCTTTTTAGGATCAACAAAACGCCATCGCTGTTGCAGCGCAAAACACCTCGCAGAACGAAATCGAGAAATGGCAAACAGTGGGGGTATTCAAAGACCTCTCGCATACAGTTACCAGCTATATTGACTCAAAGCATTTCAACGATACTCTTCTCGAAAATTTAGATGCCGATAACTTGCCGGACTTTAATCAGTATCCACGCATCAGCTTAGATCCGGGAACAGCTTATCGCTTTCGGTTGGCTGCTATTAATTCATGTGGCCGTGGCGAATGGGGAGAGGTTTGTTTTAATTTTATTGATTGAATCTATTATTTTATCTATTGCCAAATGTATCTTTACAGATATCCAGTTTTAAAACCTGTTTACCGGGCTTTCCAGGTGCCCCATCGGCAATAAAAATTTCAAAAGACGTTAAAGAGGGCGCTCATTTAACATGGGAGCCGCCTCCGGCACAGAAAACAAAAGAGATAGTCGAGTACTCGGTATACCTGGCTGTAAAGCCAACGACAAAGGACAAGGCATTAGCGTCGCCACAACTTGCTTTTGTTCGAGTATATGTAGGTGCAGCCAATCAGTGCACAGTGCCGAACGCCTCGCTTTCTAACGCACATGTGGATTGCTCGAATAAGCCAGCTATTATATTTCGGATTGCGGCGCGCAACCAAAAAGGTTACGGACCAGCGACGCAAGTTAGGTGGTTGCAGGGTAATTCAAGATTTAAATACACATTTCTATATTAACACCAATAAATGGTATCCTAAAATTTTTTAATTTTTTTTAGATCCTGCTACAACTAAACTACAGACACCCGCAAACACGCCAAACTTAAAGCGTGCTCAGGACAAAACTTTCAGTGGCACTGGCAGCCCGGCAAATTCGTACTGTTCGCCACAAAAGCGTGGACGTAGCGGGGGCTTGCAAGATTGATCATCTAATTAGTTTATAATCTATTAATAGCTGTAGAAATAAAGGAGATATGTCACCATTAAGATTCACAGTAATTACAACTGCCACCGCCGCAAAAAATACAAACTAAAATCGAACCCATTTCAAATGTATGTATATATTTGAGTGCTTCATTAGAGCAATATCGTCGGTGTGAATATATGACCCTCTCCTGATGCGTATAGATGTTAAACACTTTCTATATAAGATGTTCATTATTAACTTCAATTAAGAAAATAACAAAATGAGAATTGATGAAATATGAATTATATAAAACGAATTTTGAGAATTAATTAATGCTATTTCCTTTGGCTGACCTATGCACAATTTAATGGTATGGTTATAGCCAGAGAAGTACAGCAATAAGTCCTTCAAGCTGACCTATGCATATTATTGAAAGATAACACGAAAACTTAGTGGTCCTTTTTCAGGCATATACAAACATATATGAGATCCGATTTTGACCTCCCGGGGACTAAGCAAATCCATCTACAAATGATTTATTTCTTTAATCTTATAAACGTAAACATAACACAAAGGATTTTTTACATGATTTCTAATCTGGTTCCGATAAGTGACGATCCATATAATATTGCACACTGACTTACGGGCATTGTTGTAAGTACATACAAACGTAATCGCATTTACATATGGAAATACATTTATAGTATACTATAGTATATTCATAGAAGTTTGCACATAAATATATATATATACATACATATATATATATATATATATATTTAAATTTAATCCTATTTTAACTGCTGCAATCGACGCAATTACGAAATCGTTGTACTTGATTCTGTATTTCTATCTGTACCTATCCTACTGGGCTCAATCACCGCCAGGCTTCATGAGCTCGACCGTACTTGTTGCTCTTGCTGATGTGTCGGAAATCGATGCTGTTCGTTACTGTTGGCACTGACATTACTATTGCCACCATTAGGCTGTTGCTGTTCTGACTCGCTTTTGACGCCGGTACTGGCAGCCAAACGGAATGCCGCCTCATGGGAGCGCAGAATTGCTTCGGCCTGTTGGTGCATGCGGAGAGCAGTTTCTGGATGGTGCTGACTGTGTTGTGAATGGGCCTGCTGAGTACTAGGAGCCACTGCGTGCTGTGAATAAGTTGACGCCTCCTGGTGATGATGCTGTTGATGGAGAGCCTCTATCGGGTTCATTCCTCCCAAAGCTGAGTCTTGTTCTAGGGAGCCTCGCATCATCCCAGGTTGAGAGTGCCCGTGCCCTAACAAATGTGACAACTGCTGCTGATGGTGCTGTGGTGTCTGCTGTTGCTGAAGATGGTGAGGGTGGTGGGGCAAAGGATGTTCGCCGAGCTGCGTATTGGGCCCAAACAAATAATGCGATTAGTATTTATAAAATAAGTCAGACAAAACTAATTGAAAAAAAGAGAAGAGCGAAAGTCAACATTTTAAGATTTTAAGATTTGATGTCGCAATTTTGACTACTCGTATGCAATGACGGAAATGGCATGCCAGCTTCGCTAATCTCTAATTTCAGTCACCATCACTTACATGCTGTTGGTGCTGGATGGAATGGGGATGCGTGGAGTGGCTAACAAGTGCGGTAGAACCGTTGTTGGGATTGTTCATACGCATAGCAGCGGCAAGATTAACCACGGCAGCTTGGACGGCCGCACTGGGGACATTCGAACAGTCAACTCCCTCCTGGGGTGGACGGGTTGCTGCTACAGCTGCGGCTGCTGCTGCCATAAGTGACATTCGATTGGCAACGTGCAGCCCGGTGTCCATATTGTATTGATTGGAATTGGGAAGACGCAGCTCATTCAATTTGCTGGTATTGCAGTTGTTGTTGTTCGCGCAAAGGGTGTTGTTATTCGTGCTGCTAATATTATTGTGGCTACTGTTCTCGTTTTCACTTAGGCCGTCATGATCGTGTTCCTGATCTTGATCGGAGGTTGATGACGATGTAAGTCGTCCGTTCGACGAACATTCCGAGTTTGCTGATGGTGACGGGCACTTGGAGTTGGATCCCCCTGAGTTCGTCACACCCATAGGCAGCACGTTTCTCGCCTCTCCAACTCCGATTCCGCTGGCAGCACCAGCACTGCCAGCAGCTATAGTGGCCGCTAGTATGCTCTCACGTTCTCGTTGCTCTGCTGCCGCTCGGGACTAAAGTATAATATTTAAATATATATATACTATATATGATATGTTATTATTAACGAGTAAATATACTGAAGCACTTTCTGAGAGCCTTATTTTAGCAAAAATTGTACTTGATTGTGCAAAGATTTTGTTTAAAAAAATGAATTAAGGGAATACTACTAGCTTTGAAAGCCGAACACTTTTTCTGCCCTTGCATATTGATCGTTCCTATTGGATACGACAAGAATGCAGTCGCTAAATTCAAGAGAAACGGATGTTTTGATTTCAACGGTTAAGAACAGTACGGAATTGATCGCAACTTTTTATAGAAGCATAGACCAGTAGTGGCCTAGAGATCAGTACCAGCAGTAAAGCATATTTCAGGTTTTAAATTATTTGTTATTCGTAGCATACCAATACGTATTGAGCCGCGAACTGGTGCTTAGGATCCATCCGCATCGACTCCATATGGGTAAGAAGGCCTGTGGGAGGTTTACAAATGATTAAAATGCCTGCTAGCGGAACTATTTTGTCTAATACCATTTTCATGAGTGAAAACAGCCTGGCATACACTACAGGGCCACATTCGGAGGCTATTTGGAAGCTGGGAGGTCTCGGCGTGGCAAGCCAGATGCTTTCTCAGAGAGCCTTCGTTGACGTAATGCTTGCCACAGACTGGACATGGATGATTGGCAGTTCTTCGTTTTCCCAGGTAGCTGTCGCTGAGGTTTGGTCCACTCCCAGTTGGGGTATGTGTTGGTATCCTTGCACAGGTGGACTCGGATGTACATTGTGAGCCAATTGGTATTGGTCCGCCCCCACTTACATTATCATTTCCGTTGCCACCCGCACAATTTATGATCTCACTAAAATGGGATGCGGCTGCGGATATTGGGCATTTTGGAACTTATATTGCAACTATTCAAACTTTGAATTTCGTGGGATTCTTTGTTCCACTCACCTGTTCCACTTGAAGGTGGGCTTTTTTCTTCATGGACATGTTTCATATGGTCCATGAGCGCCTCGGTACCAAGAAATAGCTTATGGCACACCGGGCAGGATGTTGCATTGGGACCACCGATGAGTGCCGCATGCTGCTGCAAGACACCAAGATGCAGCTGTAGCTCCTGTCAGTAAAATGCAGCATTTGTTGGTTTGTTGGTTGTGATGATGTTTGACACGTGCATATTAAAAGGACATAAGAGGTCGATAGCGATGTCGATGTCGATGTCGAAAGATAGAAAATAATAGAATGCCACACGGACAAAACCGTAAATGAGAGTGAAAAATGCAGTATTTGTTGTAGTTGTGACTGGTTCAATCTTAACTATTGCATTATTGGATCAGAACTCACTTTGGATGTATGCGTCCGCAGACTAGACTCAGTGGCGAATCCCTTTCCACAAATATTACAGTGAAATGGACGATTCTTGGCTCGTTCCACTTGGGCGTCATGATTTCGGAGATGTTGCTGCAGATTGGAGAGCTGTATGAAGGCTCGCCCACAGTCGGGCAGGTGGCATTTGTAAGGTCGTTCTCCTGCAATTGTAAATCGTAACGAATGCGCAGATTAAATAGGATGTCCTGACGGATTGACTGGAAATAGTTAGTCTGTGCTCAGAGTTGTATGGAACAACACATAAATTCTTTCGCTAATGAAGCCTTCCTGAATAATAGAAAATAACTCTCTGTCCTCAATCTGGAATACAAATCGTCGAAATGTAATAATATTTATTAAATCATTAAATATTGTAACCGTCAGTCTACAAAGTCATGTCGATAATGTTAATAATTATAATTAATTAATAATTATTAGACAGTTTTACTGGTAATCACAGTCGTAACTCTCTGTTGAAAGATACAGAAAAATAAACACTCATATATGCAAGAAGATTGCTATTATACACGTACTGAAAAAGAAATAAAAAAATTAATATAAAATAAAGTAATCTTATATATATCATTTTGAATCTGCTAAAAAAATGCTCATTTGCTTGATTAAATAGCAGAAGAGAAGATAACAGAAACCCAACCACGACTCCCTATGAACGAATTATCAAATATTTAAGTACGTACGTACGTACAGTAATTATTTGGAGGTGAGACATGGTCAGATATTTAATTTTTGACTCCATATGTGCATACATATGTACATACATATGTATGCTTGTGAAAAAAATACCAGGTGACGACCCAAAATATAAATTAAATTAAACTATTTCATATAAGTATTAAATCATAATAAAAAGACCAGTATATATGTACATATGTATTGTATGTAGATACACATGAGAAATCGGCGCCACTAAAAATTATCTAAACAGGGTACCCCATCTGAAATAGGTGCCAACCCCACAGTCTAAAAACGAAAAGGATATTTTAGGTAAAAAAAATGTGTAGCCTTAATGTGATACTACCCGGAGACGTCGCCAAAATAGCTGAAGGCGCGTAATTGACTGATTGACTTCATTTTAACGAGATTAAACAGCAAGCTCTCGAAAATGACGTCTAGACCGTGATCAAAATCCCTGCTTTCGTTCCCAACCGAGTCAGTGCAACTGGGAAGCCTTTTTAAAAAGTTGCAGCTCTCCGGAAATTACGCATTTTAGATTTGAAGCAAAATTAATTTCATTTGAACGCGCAATTAAATGAAAAGTGGAGGTCAGCGTCAGCGACAGGGACAGAGACAAGCGACAGAGAACCTGAAGTCTAAAACGTTTAAGCTACTTAGAGTCACTTTGCTTTCCAGTGGTATTAAACACAAATAAATAGTTACAAAGTGCAGTCGTGTAGATGAAGATGCGGTCACCTCACCGCCGAAACACCGTCAGAAGACATAGTAGACCCAAACTGAACTCCTCAGAGTAAAGCCAACGGCAACGAGACTGAAAATTGCAGCAGTGTTCACACCTTGCGGCACGTAGTTGCTGCCTTAGCGGCACTTCATTTGACCTGTCACTTTAAACGCCTTTAAATATGCGATGCGATGGAAAAACAGTAACAGTAACATTGACTAGCTTGGAACTTTTCTCTGCAGAGGCGGCTTTGGGCCACTTAATGGCTCGCTATCTATTATATGTCGCGGTTGTTAGCAATGATGTTTTTCCTTTGCGCCTGCTTAACCCTTAAGAAACCGCCTGAGACACTATTGTCTAATTACCCCAGGACCAACACGGCGGCATCCCAGGCAGGCAACGACAACGACAACCGGCAACCGACGCGTCGTCCATAAAGAGGTAAAATGCGACATCATCGCAGCCGAGTTCCGTTCCTCGCTGCTGTCGCTACGCTGCCTTTATCGTGGCAGGGCGCAAACTGGTTTATAATTAAAGCGTATTTGATTTCTTTTACAGTATTTTCACACAAAACAAAATATAAAAACGATGCTCAAAATGAAAAAAAATAATATAAAAAAACAGGCAATTGTAAAGTTGCAATCAGGTGTGATATAATTTGGTTGAGCAGAACGGAAGACGGTGGAACTTGAATGGCTAAGGGTCTGGGTCGGGTCTATCAAATGACATTGAATGCAGCTAATGACGTTGAATAATTTCAGTTGTTGTTTGGCTGCGACCTGGCATGAACTTATATTCCTAGACCTATCCTATTCATTCGTCACAGCTGTCTTTTGTCGCAAACGGGCTGGATTTATACGCGGGCGCGGACGCTGCCTCGAAAAGCACTCAAAGTTTATTTAATTATCTTTGTCATTGGCATTTGCATTTGCATTTGAAAATGGGTGTTTCCAGCATTAAAAAATATTTGCCGAACGCAGGATACACGGATACGAGTACGAGTACAAACTTGCAAGTCCATAAGATAGGATAGGGACAGCGGCAGCGCCGACTTGTGAGAGCGAGACAGTGACAGTGGTAGTGGCAGCGGCAGTGACCCATGGCAATTGTGACAGTAGACGACACTGAGTGCCGATGAAATTATGAGTCTGGGGCTCGGACTCAGGCTGGCGGCCGTTTTTAATTAATCAAGAACGAGCACTAAGCATTTTTCATCGGATTCGTAATTACAATTAGAATGAAGAAGATCAACAAGAAAAAAGAAAATAATAAGAAAAAATCATAAATTGCGATAAAAAAAAAGAATTGGATTGGATGGGATGGAATAGATTAAAACGAAACGGATCTAGGATTGTGTGTTCATTACGCTGATTCCTTACTTATGTTTTTTATTACAATTTGTACATACATATATTCACTTATATGTACTATACATTTCATATGCAATAATAGTTAGGGTCATACTCTAGATAATCACGTATGTAAACTTACCTGTGTGCAAGCGCGTGTGCTGTTGGACATGGGACAGCTGCTTAAATCTACGATCACAGTAAGAGCATTTGTACGGCTTTTCTCCAGTGTGGACACGAATGTGCTGCACGAGCTGGTGATTGCTGGAAAAACTCTTCATGCACTGTTGGCACTGGTGTGGCTTGGTGTCCGTTCCGGGTGTAGCATTGCCACCCAAGCTAGGCGTGCCGGTAACTCCGTGCGTCGCCAATCCGACACGAGGAATTTGCTGTTGTATTTGCTGCATGGCGCTTTTGTGCATAAAAAGCTGAAAATGCAAGTAACACGTTGAAATAGTGCCAGTATAGTCAGTTGAAAATAAACGCCAGGAGGCCTTGCGCTTCCAAGCCAGACCCTCGGCAGAGTAGGCCCCTGAATTCATTAGATCTCTCAAACTTGTTCCTGTTTTATGCACATTGTATATAAGTACGAGTATATGAGTATGTGTGTTGTATTGTATATCTCAGTGAGTAGGCAAGGTTATGGGTTAGCTTATCTTATGGATGGACTCAACATTTGGTCCTACCCTACCTCCATGGGCAAACTGTTTCCGCGACGGTCTCTGCTGGTTCCATTTATAGATTATCTCGAGTACAATTTTACATTTTTTTTGCTTGTGTTATATATTTTTTAAAAGCGATTTTTATAAAAATGCATGTTGTACAAGTGAAAAACATGTCAGCAAAAGTTGACCTTTTTGTTCAAAACCAAGAATAAAGAAAAGAAACAGAAACAAAAACAATAAAAGGTAAATAAACAATGCTATCAATGGTCATAGGTAATGGAAATCTAGAAATCGGTGCTGCTCACCTTGCGAGGCCGCCATAATTGCTGATTTTTAACAAATTTTTATTGGGGCCAAAAAAATGCAAAAAGCAAATAAATCAAGACAGAATGTTTAGTTTAGCTTCGGGGCCGAAACTTTTGTTACCGATCAAATCAAGCATACATACATATGTACATAGGTATGTATATGTATATATGTATGTACATAAGTATGTGTAAAAATGTACATATACATATGTATACTTTGTACATTTACTTAGCTCATGAAATAAATGAATTGCGTAAAACTTTAGTCGGATAGATTCAAAATGAGGGGAGCGGAACTAGTTTGACTGTAAAAAAGGTTGTGAAAACTAAATACATACATATGTATGTACATGTGTACATGTACATGTATGTACATATGTACATAAATAAAATGCAATGCACTCATCGGTAGTACTTCGTACTAAATACTCGTACATAAGATCATTAGTGATCGATCAGGATAACGGTAGCTGGGACGGGACTAAAATTCGTACAGACAGAACACAGAGCAGACTATTGTATTAACTTCCCCTCTTCTCAAGAATAAGCGGAGAACGATACCGAGCCGATACCGATACCGGCCCATGTTCTGCAAGAGGTAAGTAGGTGCAGTGAGAGTGAGAGCGAGGATGAGGGCAAGGGCGAGGGCGAGGCTGCTTTCGTACGGCGCTCTCTGGTTGGTTGGCCAAGTGGCCGATGTTTTGTTTTCACTGGTAACGGCGGTAACAACCTCCGTCGTTTCGCCACAACCACTCGTTTTTGGCCGAGACAGACTGCACTTTTTATTCATTTGACTCTGGTGAGTAGTCGTACATGCACAGGAACAGATAGAGGCGGACACAACTACAGGCGTCTTTGCCCCTTCGCTTCGTTCTTCTTTGAATCGCATAAAAATGGCGAACGAACTCTACAGGACTCTACTGTGTCCAGAACCAGCCAACAGCAGTTTGCGAATCGCCGGCAAATGAGATTGCGATAATAAACGGCGAGTGCGATAGAAGAACAGGTCCAGCACGGCGTGGCGGGGCGTTTCTGTGTGGGTCCTCGGCCTCTGTGTGTGCGTGGTGTGGCATAGTGTGAGTGGGAGATGGACGCGAGCCAGAAGATGAGAATAAAGGGAAATAGCGAATAGATTGTGTACATATGTATGTATATACATACATACATACATACTCGTACATATTTATGTGAATATACACAAAAAATCTCACGAAAAGGTAGCTGTATTCGAGCTGATAGAGCAAGTACGTACATATGTACATACTTAGTCTATGAAAGTTAAAAAACTAACAAAAAATTCTTACAATAACTAAACTGACTGCGAGTATAAGAGCTTGCTGGAAGAGTGTTTCTTTCTCTCCCGAAAAAAGAGAATGAGTAGAGTGTACGAGTATGTAAAGATGTACTTACATACATATGTGCATAGCATACGTCTGGTTTATATTTATATGTATGTAGGTACATTTATCTACTTTCATTTCTTAAATGTGTGATGTCCTTTCCGCATTTCATATTTGGTTTTAATGTCCCCTTTTTTCTTCACTCAAGTCTACAAACCCCCTTCCTAATACACTGTGGAGTGGAGTGGTGGAGGGATGGACCTACTATGAGGGGTAGTATGCATGAATTTACAAGCCTATACCGTCATTCCCTATACCTTAGGGGTAGCAGGAGGCGGTAACCAGTAACCACTGTACCCCCTTGTGTGAGGCGTGTGGTCTAAGGTGAATGGAATAAAAATGGTTGCAAAAAATGTGTGGGGTGGTGCCTTTGATTCGATCGGTGTTGTATCAGGGCAGGGCTGTCTCTTTGTATGCGTAGCAGTTCTAAAAGACAAGAAATTCTCGGTACTGGGGGTAGGACGCTACAAAATTAATGCCTTTTTGCCTTGACTACATATGTATGTATGCATGTACAATATGTATGTAGACGATGCATTCATTAATATGAACAACTGACTGACACCCTTGAAAATGTACCGATTTTCTATTCACAGCTTTGAAATATCACAGTAACTCAAGGTCATTCAAATAATATACATAGCATATAGTAAATTTGTATTCAGGAGATTTTTGTTAAAGCCAGATGTGTCTACGAACGAAAAAATATTCCCTTAAAAACTTTTCTTTCAATGGATGTACATACATATGTATGTACATATGGATGTAGGTATAGGCTGTATGTACAATGGGATGTACAATTTCCAGTCACATTTATTCAAATTATTTCGCCGCACTAGAAGACATCTATAATGATGACATCAGTTCTAAGGTCATAACAAATAAAATTGCTTTCCATGTCATATCATATGTACATATGTGCAAACTAGCCTCTTCTTTCATTCTTTATAAGCATTATTTTCTTTGTTTTTGTTTTCGATGAAATTCCGTAATATGAGTGAGTTAACACGCTAATTTTCAATGACAAGTTGGCTTTTCCGAAAATTTAAAACTATCAGCAAGCATCTAAAACAAACATATCACAGCATATCTACACCGCTCATACAGCTATTGCATTACTGATCACTGCAGTAATGTAATGTTAGTAATCCAAGAAATAAGTCATCAACCGATTGAACAATGTGTCCCTATTGGCGGTATGAGGGGTGTCGTCTTTCCGAGCGGAGCCCATATCATCAAAGTACAATAAGAAATTAAAATGCAACCAATTGGACGTAAATTAAAGTAAAACATTGCAATATTTTCAACAAATAAAAAGTTTATTGCTACAAATTTAAGTGCCACGTCTTTCTACTAAATTGTGACCAGTTTTTATAGAGATGAGTAAAACTTAGGCTAGAATTTAAACTAATAATAATAAAAGAAAACTTAGGAGTAGAAATCTTACGTTAATAAACGCCACATTAAATGTGTTCACAGTTCATTATTTGCATTATTGAGGCGTATCAGAATCAGAAAAAGTTCCTAGTACGAGTACTGTACTTCTTTTAAGCGGTCCAGATTAGCGCTTCTTGCTTCGAGCTAAGTTTTGCTAATATTTGTTTAATATTTGTTTAAATGTGTGTATGTGTGTGTGTTCTAATCTGAGAAGTGTAGTGTTGTATTGGTGTTGGTGTTGTGATGGTACAATTGCTGTGTGTTGTTTTTGTGTCTTGTCTTTGACGAGGAAGAGTACTATACACAACGGAACAGATGCCAACTCACTCGTTGCAGGGTTGACCAACATTCTTCAAGGGTGCGTTCACTGATCGCGGCTGCGCTGCTTGACCGGGATAGCTGAAGCTGCAACGGTACAAAAAGTTTACAAAATTATAAATAAATGCACAGAGTACATACATACATATGTTCATATGTATAAGGAAATAATTTCTTTTTTGTTTTAATTTAAAAAAGGGTAGAAAATAATTAAAACACATTGACTGTTTTCCAAGTATTGACGAACAGTACAGTGCAGTACATATTAGTACATATGTATGTATGTATGTACATGCATATGTACATATATGAATTGTACATTTGCATGTACATACACGTGTGGTATGAGGACAACAATTTAAATGTAATGGTCCTATTTAATTCGATTAGTTTCGATTAGAATTTCCCTAACCGTCAAAATATCTTACAATATTTTCTCCAAGAATTTGACGTTTATTAGAAAGAAAAAGAATTAATATGTGTACATCCGTACAGCTCTGCATGCCGATAATGAAATAAACCATAAGTATACATATAATTTAAATGAACATATAGTATTCCGAACTGGCAAGCTGAGCATTTAAGAAATGAAATTTCTAATTAAATTTGTAAAATTAAATGAAATTAAAAAAAGAAAACCTGTTGTCTATGAAAAATGTAAAATATAATTAAATCGCGTAGGTTTAAGATGAATTTTGAAAAGTTAGGTTTCAATTGAAAATTAAAAAATTACATCGTGCTCCTCTTCATAGTCAAGTGTCATTGTGTAAACGATCAAACCGATCAGATCAAGTCAAGTCAGCCGATCGAAAACGAAACAAAACGGAACGAATACAACACAGTTTTTGTTGAGTTTCAAAACCGCGCACGTTTTTCTATGTTATTTGTCGGATTGGTTTTGTTTTTCATTAAATTAAATACACATGGAAATGGAATTGGTTTTGGTCGTAGACTGCACTGGACTGGACTGGATAAGATTGGATACCCTTTAGCCCTGCAGCTTGTTTATTTTTGAGTTTCCTTTTCACTCATATGCACATGCATATGCATGTGAATTGAATTGAATCAGTGCCATTACAGTCAGGTCAGAACTTCAGTTGTACTCGTCGCCAGTTAATTGATTTAATTTTTCGGGTGACTTTTCGGCGGGTCTTTTTATTTTGTAGTGTCTAGCGTTGTGTTGTTGTCAATTCAATCAAATTTACAGTTTCTCGCGACCACGACAAAATTGGCGAACCGAACGAATTGAATTTATTGAAGTTAGAAACGCGGAGTCACACAACCTTACTGTCCGATGTCCTTTGAACTTCTGTTCTGCCGGCAGTCGGTAGTCCTTGGCGGTGCAGAGACGCTGCGCTTATCATCCACAAACGGGACAGGACACTGTGCCCATACCAGTGTCTTCTTCTTATACTATCGCGACGTCGTCGCCGTCGCTGTCGCTGTCGTCGACGTCAGCTCCTAATTCTGCGTCTCTTTCTCTGTTCCTGTACAACGTAGTGCGCTACGCTATTATTGTTTTCTTGAAGAAAATATGCGCTGCGCGAGTAAAGTTATAATGAAAAAAATACAGAACACAGACCAGACCAGACCCAAAAAAAGCTCCGCTCCCCAAGAATGAGCAAAAACTCTTTCGCTCTCTCTTTCTGAACGCATAGAATGGGGAAAGGAAAGGGAAAGACAAGGAAAGAAAAGCCAAGGAAAAATAAAAACGAAGCGAAGCGTCTGGCGTAGAAACAACGAACTGAATTTTCTTGTTCTTGTGTAGTTGTGTATGTAGCAGAGTGTGTGTGTGTGTGGGTGGGTGTAGTATAATACTAAACTTGTGCCCCCATTCCCATTTCCATTCCAACCCCTCGCCTCATCATAAGTTATAACTGAAAAGCAGTTAGGGATTCACGCACACACTCACGCAGATAAAGGAGGAGAAATTGCGAATGTCCGTTCATAGATGGCAAACGAACACTCACGAATGGGGTTACTTCAAGAAAAAGCACAGCGCAAAAAACTAAGCAAACGATAAGATATATATATTCTCGCTCTCTCTCCCGTTCCCTTTTCTCCCTTTTCCTGCTTCTCTTTTTCTCTCACTGCCTATATCTCTTTCTCTCTCTCTCCCTCTATTGCTCTCCTTCATACTATATCACTCCTTCCCTTCCCTGCTCAACCCCTTTTCCAATTTCCATCCCCTTACCCAGACTAGTCGAAATATTACATAGAGAGGGGTCTGCTCTGGTCTGGTCTACGTGTACAGATGTCCAAAGAAGGAACAAGTCTCAACCGGCACAAGAAACGGGCTGTTAATATCATTTAAACGCCAAGAACGCCACGAACATGTTCCCCTTCAGTTTAGGGTTCAACCAAAAGAGAGGAGAGCTTTTCCCTTCTAAAAAGGGGTAAGTAAGGAAAGGTAATATAATAGCTAACCATTTGCTGCTGGGATATTTTGAGAGATTCTCTTAATGTTTGGAACTGGTTCGAGACCTTAGACCGTGGAAAAGAGAACGCTCCGCTCGGATCAGGCAGCTCTTTGGACACTCACTGGAAATCACTCGTACGCGCTCGTACTTGTGCAGTACCAAAAAAAAACGCACATCCCATCCACACGAACGCGTCAAAATATCGGTGGTCAAAGCCGTTCACTTTGAAACTTTCAAGCAAGAGTAGAAAGAAAAATAACTTTCAAGGACATCAGTAAGGAAATCTACTGGTCCATGTTGTAGGTATATATGTACATATGTGCATGGTACATTTGTACATACTGATGTATCAGTAAATGGCTGCTCTGCTCTGCTCGGCAGGACGGGGCATAGCTCATATATTGCATTTAACCATCCTGAGTATCTGGTAGTTTACGTTGCAGACGTAATCCGAACTAAATTGGCTAAAAACAGGCTCAACGTCGTCATTCGACCCTGGCAATGACAGCAGCCTTATAATTCTAGTAGTACAAGTTCAATAGTGCTGGTCAATTTAACAATGACAAATAAATGATAAATTCTTGCTAGCTTTCAAGAATTTGTGAATACCTTTCAGAACATTATTATCAAATTTAATCATATTTACACATATTTGAGAAAAAATACTAAATCAATTCTAAAGCAGGTTACATTTCCGGACAGCTGTTTAAAATAGAACAGATCTATCCGGAAAAGGGCTAACTTGCGTAAATGAGATGTACATCTACATCAACATCTAATCGCAAACAGTATGCACATACCTCTATGCAATTGTTCTCTATTTTAAATGCATATATTCTTATCAAACGTATTACCTGAATTTCATTGGCCATCTTGTCGTTGTTGTATTTAATTTCAGGAGTAGAGCTGCCACCAGATGGAGTTATTGAGTGCTGAGGCGACTGCTGACCTTGAGATAACGGTTTGTTGAGCATTACCGTTCCAGGCCCAGGACTCTGCGCCTGCCGGTGGGGTTGTGGCTGGGATTGCTGAAGACCTCCTGAAGTCTGCTGTTGAGTTTGTTGATTGGCTTGCAATTGATCCGCACCGACGCTACTAGTACAGGTAGCACTTGCAGCGGCCTCCGTGCCGGCGCCTGGGGCGTCACCCGCAGCGTAGAAGTCGCCATTGTATGCCTGCTCCGTCTGCTGTTGGCGGTTTTCATCGAGACGCTGCGGCTGTTGCTGTTGGTGTTGGTCAAGCTCTTGTTTAGGCTTGATGACGGGATTTAATGAATTATGGCCATAGCTTCTGAGCATATTGGACTGATCGGACGGGGGCGAAATATTATTCTGTAGGGCTGTAGATTTGAGGTGGGCTGCGGCGGCTGCGGCAGCCGCGGCATTGAACAGCAGGTGATGATTACTAAGCTGCGGGGCTGGCGCCGAGAGTTGACCCCTGAAGGAATCGGTGCCGTAGGGCTGCTCATGATGCTGCTCATGGTGCTGGTGTTGCAGGACATGGTGATGCCCGCTTGATTCGATTTTAGTGTTTACTGACAGGTTGTTGCTACTGTTGCTGTTTGTGGCAACAGTTCCATCTGAATTGGCATTGGGGGGTAACTGGTGATCATGCTGTTGCGATATTGTCGGATGGTGGGGCTGTTGATGCTGGTGATGTTGATGCTGGTGATGCTGCTGCTGCTGCTGCTGTTGGTTCGGAGGAGTGTGCTGATGAAGTGCCGTGTGAAGGCCGTATGGTGCGCGGGCCTGCTGCCAGAAGTCTGCGGCATCCATTTTGAACATCAGGACGAAGATGGTCGGGAATGGGGCCGAGAGATCTGTATACTTGTGCTCTGTATTAATTTCCTATTGCCGACCGACCTTTAATTGGGACCCCCAAGATTAGAACTGGACTGCCGTCCAGTGCGATTGTTTTCCGCTTACCCACAGCATCTGGATTTCATATAAAATCACTGCCTATAAAGAAAACCAAATAGATGTATCCAAAAGTAGGCAATATGTATAGGATTATTTTTAATCAAACGTATTCAAATAAAATCTCATAGAAATACTCTTAAGCACTGGACAGGCGACCGAATCTAAGATCAGAGCAGGGCAATGCTATTGATCTCAAAATGTGTCATATATAATTTTTACCACTTTTATAAATATGAACGCAACCAAGAGGTGAACTTTTAAGCCTTTTAAAACAGTTTGCAATTTCTCAAAACATCCAAAAAAAATTTAAATAAATAAATAGGATAATTTTGCCACTAAGAGGCCTGAATTATTCTCGCAATACAAATTCTTCTGAAGTGGTTTCTGAATTCAACAGGCGTCTCAAAGCTCGAATTCATATTGAAGTATTGATGGTAATTTAATTTGAAGTGCTGGTTGAAAAAAAATATTATGAGCCGTATTGCGACGGTAGATAGTAGTTGCCAAAGGGAGAGGGCGGGACATGGGCATTGGCATTGACATTGGCTTGGCAAGTATAATGTCAACGACCAATTTTTCTTTTATGAGGTCCAAGGAGTATGAAAATCGAAAATACATACATATATACACACATACGTGCATATATTTTGAAGTCATACAAAAATTAGGGTTTCATTTTGGTTTCCCATATTTTCGAATATTTGTACATACATATGTGCAGATGTGATAGAACTTATCAATCCGGTTAGTTATGTTTGTGATTTATTATCCAGCTCATCTGTTTGTCTAGCAATGATTGGTGGAGCTATAACTAATACATAATCGCATGTACATACATATGTATGTACTCGTAGCTTTAGCTAAAAAGCTTGATTTGCACAGTCCTAATGTTGAGGGAAGATCGGCTTTATTAAAGAACGGACTGTATTGTATCAGTAATACTGTGCAAAAGTTTACTGTATCAACTCAACATTGATTTTTCAAGCTGCATATTTCCAACGAAAACAAATATTTCCTCCTATTTATGCTTTGATTTGATCATGTTGTGACCAGGTACTTCACTTGGATTTAATAGAATACACTGTTCAACTTTGCTGGTCCATACTCATACTCATAATTCAGTAAGTGGGAACGGACCGGACCGGCTATTTATCAATCTATAAGCCAATATACACGAAAACTTTTGTATGCACGGCCACGGTTACGGTCATTAGGAACGAAAAGGACACGGACTCGGCCACGGACACGGCCACGACTAGTTGTTTTGTTTCCCAGTTAACTACAATACACTACGATAGATAACCTGGCGGCACGCGAGTCATTGAAAAACTAATTTTGTCGCCGCCTCGGCGAAGTATAAATATGACTGTTGCTTGGGGTTCAGTTCAGACACATCTCGCTTAGAAATAGAACTTGTTCTTGTCGGCCCGGCCTGAAGTAGAGTTCGTTGGCGACGCAAAGTAAGCCAAACGTCTTCGTTTTTGACCTCAACGTTAACATCTTCGGCAAAATATCTTCGCCTCGTCTTCGGGTCCACCAACACCAACATCTAACATCTGCGCTTAGAAGTTTTTGGGCATCCAGGCTCTCTTAACTTGCTCTTAGTTGGGAAGCAGCAAAGCAATGGCTGGTTGGCGGGCTGGCTGGCTGGCTGGCTGTCATTCGGCTTCAGCGGCTCCAGCAGCTCCATCAGGGCTACTACTTAAAGGCAAGCACATGCTTTGCATTGCGAAGGATGGATCGTTCTGGTCTGACTTATACTCATACAGAAATCAGCTAAGAAAACAACTCTCGAACGTACATATATTTTTTTTTTATTCCCTTTGTGTTTGGAAGAGAAGGAGAGGGAAGAAGGTTGGAAAAATTAACATGCTGTACTCACATATTCGTGATCTGATGCATTGCATCGCTGATCCTCTTGAAAATGGCTATGGCTCCAGCCATGAGATACTTAGACGGATGATAGTCGAACAGTATCTCGCTTGATTCTTAGATTAAGTTTATATGTATGTGTGTTGTGTTATTTTATGTTATGCATTATTGAAAGTTATTTGAACATAAGGCCGGAATAAGGCACACGTTGCGGTTTCGCGATATCGTAACTTCGTAATGGTATTGTTTACTTGTGACCGTTTTTTGTTCAAACTCCGTTGATTGCTCGCTCCAATTTAGTTTAGACTTGGATAGTTTTAGTTAAAGATTTTTCGTAAATTTTACATCACAATTTGTTGCCTTCTTTGCCCGATAACTTTATTTTGTTTACTTTTGTTTGTTCGTATGCCCAAAAATATCACCCAAATTTTTTAAATATATATTTCTTCTTTCATCCTCTCCTCAGGCATATGTTGGTATAAAAAATATAATTAAATATAATACAAAACTCTAAGCCTTGTCTAGCTTACCCTTATTCATTTTGAATATTTTATAAACTAAAACAGAGCTAACCTAACAATTTGATTGAGCCGATTAAACGATTAAAGGGTTATACTCGTACATACCATAAATAATGTCTTCTTCGATTTACCAAACTTATAAATTCTACACATATCATATGCTAGGGGTTACTTAAGGGTTATGTTACGGTTATATGGAGAAAGTAGTTGGTTGGCGTGTCTGTTTTTAGTCTGTGAGTTTAGTCGGTATCGATTAGTGAGTACTGATTCCTACTGCATTATGATTCTACATGTAGCATTCGTTATTAGTTTATGTATCAATCTCTCTCCAGATATTATGAAAACTCTTCTGAAATCTTGTTTAATACTATTATTAATGCTAATGCTTATGTTTCAAATTCTATTTACACAGAGTGAGGGTACATGTACATATGTGGGTGTCCATGTGGGTGTGGAGGTTGTAGTTGTTGGTTGTTGATTGTTGGTTGTTGGTTGTGTCTAGCTTTTGTGGAAAACGCTAGCTATAGGGTAAGTGATATTCCAAACTGTCTGTTCCGGTGTCAGTGTGTCTTGAGTAAGCAATCAACGAATGTATTTTGTTGCTGTAGATAGTGTACCGTCTAATAGGTTCGTTCAGGGTATGTGTTCAAGCCTATACTTCTACAATACAATACAATGGTAATAATACAACTTTAAAGATTTATCTACAAGTCAAGTCGAATTCTCTATATCTTTTTTCTAGGCCTGATAAATAGTCTCTCCCATCCCCTGTTCAAAAATCGCTTAATCTGTTATCCTTGGTGAGCTGGAAAAGTGTTATTTTTTATGATTTTCCAAGATTCCTTTTTAGGTTTATAAATTTTTTTGTTTTGTATTTTATTTTCTATTTATCCTTCATTATGTAGTTTTGTACTTTTGATTTCAATTCTGCAAATTGTTGTTGTTGTTAATTATTCTTTTTCTTAATTTTGGTGTCGTTTTTGTTTGGTTTCGATTTCCGAATGTTGATATTTTTGATGGATTTTAAACGGCTTGTTCGTTTGCGTTTATTGATTTATTTGGGTGATTTGAGTTGGTGTTTTTTTTAAGTTTGCTTATTTTTTTGTGGTTGTTGGTTGTTGTTGTTGTTGGTTTAATTGATCAGGTCTAGAGTTGATGTTGTTGTTAATCCCTTTTGTTGTAATAAGTATTGATAAAAAAATCAGAAGTTATAACTGCATCCGTTCTATTGCTTTTAAAACTGAGTGATGGTTTGAGTTAAGTTAGCGTTGACTTCTATGGTGGCTATAGGTTTTAGTTTTAAAAACGTATCTGGTCTATTGTTTTTGTTAAAATTATGATGATCTGAAATCAAATGGAAAAAAACGGTCAACGTGGGATGGATATGAAAATCAGGGCAGGGTTATTAAACGATGCCCGACAATTTCAATTTATTTGAATTTGAATGTTTGCTCGATTTTTTTTTTCTGATACGAGTTGTTTTTTTTCACAATTCACATATTGTATATGTGTAAGTTAAAAAGCTAAGTTATGCACATTTGAGAAATAAAAATGCTCCGCGAGGTCTGGACGATCCGCAGTCGGCTGTTCTACTCCATGGAATATTGCGTTTGTGAATGCGGCGTCCAAAATAATTGAGAATAAAAATCTGCCATCATCGCCTGCTGCCCCAACGCAACGTCGACGATGCATTGATGGATGGGAGAGAGAAGGGGGAGCAGCGGTTTGCTTATTATGAGATAAAAATTGTGTGCGATAAACAAAAAGCGACAGCAGCAGCGCTGCGGCGGCGGCGGCAGTGGCAGCGGCAGCGGCGGCGGATGTGGATACAGATCCTTGCACTGGACCTGGGACCCATCGCGAATGCTATGCCAGCGCCGGCGCTCTCGACAAAATGCACTTGCAGTTGCAATGGCAGTTGCAGTTGCAGTCGTCGTCGCAGTCGCTGTCGCTGTCTGTGTTGGTGTCTCTGTCCAGGCATGTCCAGGCACAGACTTCTCCTGCTCTGCTATGCCATGTTGTCCCATGTGTGTGCTTGTATGTATGTGTATGAAATTCGTCTGCCCCATACCACGATTCGAATGCATTTTCGTTGCATCATCCCCTATACCGCCCACGCCCTCGCCCACACCCACACCCGGGTAAAGTGCGACTCAAGTGCAATTTTTGGTTGCATTCGGCTCTCCCGCTGCACTTTCTGCAGTAACATCCCTTATATGGCGGCAACAGGAATGACCAATGCAACAACCACCACGTAGACCCGCGCTCCCCACCCTCCTGCACCATCCCCTGCTTCTGTTCTGCTATGTTGCACCCACAGTCAGGTCCCGGTCCTGGTCCTGGTCGATGGCATGCAAATTTGTGCACGATTTAATGTCTACTTCAAGGCCTCTCTCTTGCTCTCTCCATCGCACATGCACACACACAGACGCACACTTTTGTTGACTCTTTCTGTCTGGCTTATGTTTATGCGTTGCACTTTGTGCATGTGCATACATGTGTGTGTGTGTGTATACGCTCTGGATGCATTTCCGGTCGTCGTCATGGCGCTGTAGCATGCACATAAATGTTTATGCATTTATGTATGCATTCTGCTATGCTATATATATTTATATGTATGTATGTATTTACATCCGATAAGTATATCTGAACCCTTAGCTGCCAGTACATAAGCATGTGCATGTGTAAATGTATGTAGATACACTAAGTATGTACATCAAATAGACACATATGTACATACGAGACATGCTGGTGTTCAACGCTGCCACTGCTGCCATTTCATTGATTTTCGTCTATGCAGTGTCCAGAACATATCGAACTATATCGATTTTTCTTAAACGTATGCACCTATGCTACGTTACGTGCTCGTCAACAGTACAGCAAAACTAATCTACTGTCTTAAGTCTTTCAAAGAAGCATATTCTTTCAAGGTCGCGTTTCAGATGCAAACCACAGAGCCGAGCCTGCAGGCGAGCCGTCGCCTAGCCAAAAAAAAAAATTTATTTCTGTACAATATAAAAACAGTTGGGTTGGTGATACAAAAAACTGATTCATGGTTGCCGCGATACAATCAATACTTTTATACATACATATGTATATGTATGTATGTAGTGTGCAATCGAGAAAGGGGCGTCTCCACAATCCCACATCTACATGAAATGTGCATTTATTAATTTATATTAATTCGAATAGACGCTGCCCTCCTACAATGGAGATCCAAAATGATTTACGTGAACCTGCATATGCTTGTACAATGTATATAAATACATATGCACAAACATACATATGCACATATTTATCGCTATAAGTACATACCGCTAAGTACATTAGCAGATCAATGCTCTCCAAAAGTACGAGTGCGAGTGCGAATATAAGTATATAATTGAAAAGCAGCTTCCTGCAAAGAATATGTACGGTTAGAGCAATGTGGGATTATCGAAATGTAAGAAATGTACATTTTTGATACAATATTTCATAGCCATTTGTCGCCTGGAAGAATTTAGTTAAATAACTTAAGACGTGTGCGAAGATTTGTATTTACTAATTAATAAGTGTTCTGATCTCCAAACTCATTTAATTAGCAAGTCTCTTATACGTCTGTACATATGTACATATGTACGTATGTAAATACAAGAGACATTCTAGCGTCTCTGGGAAGGTTTACTAGCTTTGAATTACTAGAACTTTGCAGTAAATATGAAATGAATTTGTATGGAGACATTTCCTGTTGGCTCTCTGTTTGACGGGATGATTTTTCTTTCTTCAAAAATCACATCTGATATTTGATATAGTAATGAAATAAAGATATTGTGTTGCTACATTGCGTTGCTCTTCTTTTGTTTTAAATCTGTGCTATAGGAAAAAGGTGAATTCATTCCTGAGCGTGGCTTTTTCCGTGTCCCTCCCAGTAAAGTTGAAAGGCTAAGGATGATCATAGAGTACTTCATAAGCTCCAGTGTCCCGATTAAAGTTGGATAAATTAACGTTTACCTTACTGGTCGTCGAACTTTAAGGGTAACTATATACATACATATGAATATATATATATACGTCATATAAACATACCTACCGAAATGGGCCTTGTAAACTTAGTCCGACCATGTTCATTTTTTGAAAGGTTCAACTAAATTGAGATCGCAGGCGGATTGCGTGCAACTTCTAGTCATAGTCACTAGTTCTTCTTCTAGTCAACAAGACATACGCTGAATCAATATCGAATAATATTATGTGCAGCGCACTACGTATCGTATATGCATTTATTTCAGAATAATGCTGCACCAGAGGAAAGCAACGCACGTTGCACTTTCTCCCTATATCCACATCCACATGCTTCCATCACATCACCCTCGACTCGCCTCGCCCCGCCTCACGGCCGCGTTGCGTCAATTGCGAATATTCATCCTCTTGCGCCCAAAATGAGATGTGTAGCAGGGCAGTGGCGTGTTTGAGTACAACTTATAGGGAATGGAATGGAATAAATAATTGCTAAACGAACAAATAGGCAATCTAGCTGCGAAAGTTCATTTATATGTACATGCATATTTACATATGTATTTATTAATGTCCAAATATGTATCTACATATGTACAAAAATATGCGTTTTGGCGGAACGGTCGCCGATTCGTTCTCCTCTAATTGGTCTGTGACAATTTTAATTAAAAATTTTTATAGATAGTACATACATATGTGTAACATTTCAACTATACTTTGGGATAGTCTGGTCTGGGCTCAGTTTTATAGGCTTATAATCACATCACAGAATATAGGAATCTGAGCAGTTACTAAGAATATACATTAGGTGTCACCCACACCACCCGCACCGCCAACACCACCCCCCACCTTTTCGAAAGAACGCCACTAGTATGTAAATTTAGACACCTAATGCCGCGACTGACGACTGAGTGGTCATAATTATGTGGAAGTTTAACGTCTGGACAGCTGGACTGGTGGACTTCTCCACTGCTGGACCACCTGCCATACTCGTATCTGCAGATCCATTGTACATTGCCTGCGAATATTTGATTTCATTTAGGCTCGAATTCACGAACTCAAACACACACACACACAGACCACAATCATCGGTTAGCAGAATTACAATTATGTACATACCATGCACATGCACATGCATGTAAATGTATATACGTAAATTGTACATAGAAGTGGTCGTCCCTGCTTAACTAATACATGCAAATATGTATGCAGCCATATGTATATGGATCTTTCTATATACAAACATATCTGCACACATCTGTTTGGTCCTGTTTAACTAATATCAGACGATACATGCGTAAGTATACGTATACATATGTATGTATGTATATCGTAAATATATACAAATATAATTATTTATATGTATGTATAATAAGGCACATACAATTGCTCTGTTCTGTTCTGTTTTGTTAGGTATATGTAGGTAGTATATGTCGATTGCGTCTGCAACTGAAATTGCCAAAATGGTAAATAAGCACATGCAAATGTATATAAATACGTACAAATGTATGTAAATACGTACATATGTATGTATGTACATATGTATATAGAAATTTATGTTTACGCGCATGTAAGGATGTACTATGTAATTATTATCGTATAATACTAATAATATAAGCAAGATGACAAATGTATGTGCATACATATGTAAATATATAGAGATCCTTCAATCGTTAATTTTTCTAAAGTGGTTTTTCCAGTTTCTTTTTTTCAGATTTCAAGAATCGTACTTTCACACAACAAAACTTAACACGCCTCATCTTCATTTATATTGTAGCATAAACACACGCATTTTCCATTGTTTGGTGTTGCCTGTCCCTTCCCTTTCCCCTTCCCCCTCCCTTTCCCTTTACCTGTTGTTATGGGGGAACTGGACTCTGCCTCTGCCTCTGCCTGACAGCCTTGTCTTGGCACGATAATGAGAAAACACTTGGCATACTGAAACTACAATTTACAACTAAAGGGAAACTAAGTGGAGTAGCGGCATCGGATCGGTGGACGATGCGGATGCCGTTGCCTCGGGGAGTCGCGATCACGATTTGCGGTCAGAAGCGAAGCAGATGGTGTGCTGTGCCACTGACCCACCATTGAGTTAAGCGATTGCGAAACTTCTTGCACACACAAAAGAAATACATAAATTTAGCAAGAGCAGAGCCCAGATGCGAATGAAATGGGGGCAGGGCAGCGGGAAAATATACATTTATGTACATTTATGTATCTGCAAGTGCACATCTGCTCCCGCGACATCCTTTGGGGCAGGGTAGGTCAGGCAAAAAAGAAACAGGAAAAGAGACATGCTCCATTTGGCTCCATCTCTCGAATAAACGCTACCCACGGATATTCCATTACTATTGATTTTCATTGATCTACTCTACCCCTCTCCATATGGTATACATGGTACATGACAACTGTGTACCTATAGTCGTGTTATTTTAATAAAAACTCTCCCAAAATCACACAACACAACACAAACACACCCTTCCTTGATATCGGTGCGCAAGCTTTACCTACTCCGAACCGAGGGCAGATGCAGGACAACGGCTAGCGCTAAATAATAATAGCGCAAGTGAGATTTTGATAAAAAATTTACATACACATACATATGTACATATACATAGGAATCTGTCATGGGTCAGGCAGGCGCAGACAGTTGCGCAGGCAACTAGATGCAGCAACCCCAATCCATTATTACGCAGCTCAGGATGGATGGATGGACGGATGGACGGATGAGCCTTTCACATTTCAGCAGGAGCCAGATGGTGTTGGGCCAGTGCAAACACAACTCCAGCGGATAACGGGACCAGGACCGGGACCTGGACCTGCGATCAGCGTCGTCGGAAGACAGGAGAGGGTAGGGCAGGGTCGTTGTTGTTCATTAATGTATGCATAAAGCGGCCAGCGAGCAGCGAAAGGACATCAGGAGGGACAGCCGTTGGACAGCCGCTGAGGATAAATAAAAAGTAATCATTTAGGCAGACATAGGCATAGGCAGATAGGTCACGGAGCCGAAAGCCAGAATACTATATTGTAGAAGGGTTGATGGTTGGACACTGATTTGCCAACTGCTTCTCATACACCCCATCCCTCGAAGAGATCATTTACATATCACGTGCTCCCCTTGCCAGATGCACCCATACCATTGATACTCCTCTCATACAGATGCTCGTACGCTATAAATTTACGGGTATAGCGTAAATACATATGCATACATATACGAATATGTATCGGACATATCGGTATATCGGTATCAGTTCGATTTTTGGCCGATTGTTCCGGTTCGGTTCCTACGGCATGAACACATTTCATATTTTTATACATTAAATTTGCGAGAGTATTTTTTTGCGACGTATAATAACTTCTGGACTCCATATATTTTGCACCCTCGGCTATATGTGAAATTATGATTGTCAATCATTCCTCTTTACCGTTCCCAGTCCAGTCAGTCTAGGAATCCTTATGATCCACTGCTGACCTGACATTGTATCTTCATGTTTTAAAAAATTAATACATATGTATATAAGCATAGTGTTTTGTGTCAATGCTGATTAAAGCTTATACGAGTGCATGTGTTAGTTAGTGAAGTCTCTGCAGGTTATTCGAACTCAGCGACTCTTTATGAATTAAGTTATGGTTCTAGATTTAATCAATTATAAAGCATAAATAATCAATCACTGGTCGCACAGAATAACAAACTGTCGGAGAAATTCAAACAAAACCTGACCGACCAAATGAAAGGATGGGGTGGGGTGGGGGATTGTATAAAACAAAGAAATTCATGAAATGAAAAATGAAAAAATAACATCGCAAGAAATAGGAAAGAATTCTATATGAAACACTGCCATTTTGTCTGTGTGCTGACTGTGACTGTGTGTGGCTGCAGCCGCCCTTTTTCAGGCACAACCCCCATCCAACTCCAACTCATCGACCCGTTCACGTTTACGTCCACCCCTCTCCCACCCACCCGGACTCAGTCATCGTTAGTTGTAGTTGCCCTTTTTTCGTTTTTCATTTTTCGTTTTTTCATTCAGCTTTGAATAGATGTCGGCATGGCGCACTTCCTTCCGTAATGGCAACAACAGCAACAACAGCTCCCGAGCTCCCGAGTCGGCCTTGATGGATGGCGATGGCAATGGAATGGCCATGCTCCAGGACAGACAGAGACGGTACGGTGGCAAAAAAAGGGGATGCGATGGGATGGAGATCCCGCGCAAATAAAATGTAATTGAGGGGAGAACCAAGACCAAGACCAAGACCAAGACGAGGCTGGCACTGACAAAACTTTGGAAGGTTGGGTTTGGGTTGCGTCGAAAAGGGGGGATGGGGTGTGGGATTGCGCGGTTAAACTCCCATTCCACGAAACCGGACCTCGGCCCAGTTCTCAGCAGTGCTAAAAACAATTTAAAATTTAATTTTCCCGAAAAGCAGAAAAATCAACAGAAAAATGCGTCCGAGCAGGATGTGGCCTGGCCGGGCAAGGGAAACGCGCTCACTTTCTTTCGTCGCCTTTTCTTCCGTACGTCATAATCGAAGGGTATTTTGGTTACGTTCGAGTTCTCTTCTCTGACAAATGGTATTATATTACGTATATTCCGCTGGGTACAATTACAATGTAGGAGATTCGGCCGGTTCAAGAAGCCGGGACTGATTGCCTTTCAAGTACAAGTCCAGATTGTGGATTCTTGTATTATTTTCTTTTTGTTTCTGTTTCTGTTTCTTTTCGTTTTCCTTTTTTCCTTACTTTATCTCTACTAGCTTGTTTAATTGTCTGAAAAGTGGCGCAGTGGACGTGGGGAAGTGGGGTGTGAGGAAGAGTGAGAGTGGGTGCAAAAGGGGAGTGTGATGGGATCCTAATGTGCCAGAAAAAACGAACCAATAACTGTAGGAAAAAAACCAAGAAGGAAATTCAAAATCTTGCAAAAATTCGACGAAGCCACCTTCTATGACTGGGTCTGTGCGATTAGCCGTTTTACTTGTTGCCCGACATCCATTCATCCATACGCCTACCCACCCATCCAACCATCTACCTACCCACTGTACCGTATGGCCGTATTTATATACTCACTTGGTGACACCTTTTTTTTCTTCACATAACCAGAAAACTAGAAGGGGTATCGGTCTCGGTCCTGGTCTCGGTCCCGGTCTCAGAACCAAGTGCAAACCGCAAACTCAATTTTTCTAAAAAAAAAACGTAAAATAAGCAAACGAACATGTACTACGTTATTACCCTTCTACATTTTATACCTGCCAACGTTATGAATCAAACTGAAAAAGTAACAAAAAACAACAGAAAAAAATACGCCAACAAGCCACTTACTTCGAGAGTATACTGTTATCTTTGGGAGCAGTAGCAGCAGCTACTTGTAATTACATAGTTTGCAATCCCATCCGTGCAACATACCCCTTTCACGCACTTTTCATTACACACACACACACACACATACGTATGGATATGCCCTTGATAATGATGATTACACGTTTTACCGCGGAAGAGGCACTGTAGCGTAAAAACGTTACCGCTGGACCTCCGCTCAACTCAGCTCAGTGATGTCAAAGGTGCTTTCCTTTCCGATTGACTTTTTCAGGTAACGGCAAATGTGTGCGTGCACGAAAAGGCTTGAGGGCGACCCTTGAAGTATATAAATGTACATACAATGAACATATGTACATATGCATATATTTGTAGTTTCCTCGGTTATGGGATCCTTCCTACGGATAACGTCGCAATGGGATAGCGCTCTATGCATTTTCTTTCTAGGGATCAAATCTTGTCACAAGGATATCCACTCCACTTCTCCTAGATACGAACTTTTTCGTGTACTTTTCAAGTTGAATATTTTATTCCAAATCTTATATACTTTGTCCACGGTAATTCGTAAAAATAAATGCAAACAATTCAATGAAAATACCCAAATAAAAAGTAATCAAAACTTTCCGAACTGAGACTCGAAATATAAAGTTTGCACGTATACTCGTACAAAGGAAAGGCAATGCAATCAAAAACGAAAGCGAAAAGAGAAAAAAATTTTGTTTAAAACCAACTTTTTAACATCGCAGCGCAAGAGCTATCTTTTTAACAGAATCTTTTTTTTTAGCAAAGGCCAATCAAAACGAGTAGACATTGAATACACATCTTTAATTAGTAACTAATCAGATTCAAAGGAGATATGGTTTTATAATTAATCTTGCTTTCACTCCATTTTTTTATTTAGTGCTACTATGTATGGGAATTGACTTATGTAATTGTAATTGGAATGCATTGTATTCTTAAAAAGTATTTAAGCTTGGAGAATTTTGTTTTTCCTTGAAGAAAAGAACAAATTTAAAATATAAATTTAAAAAAAGGGGAATATTAAAACATTTAAAACAATTTAAAACATTTAGCGGGATATAAAAAATACCGGATTTGGCCGAGCATTGGACTATATAAAAAAATTAGTGGCAATATTCAACACATAAAAATCCATTTCCGCATTTTCGTGCTTTAGGAAATACATATTTGTCATTTTTCATACCAATCCATAAACGATTCTACGTAGTCGGCCATTATAATGTAATTACAGAAAGCTGCAAAGATGTTGCTCAGTAATAATAAAATTTAGTTTAGCCAAATAAACTTATAAAAATTAATTTATTGAAATGTTTAAGCTTTTAACAAACAAATTTTTAATATTTGCAATGAGGGCAACTATTTCACGCCAATGCTCTAATTTCAAATCCGGAATAACTTTTACATGTCCCAAAGCTAAAATTTTAGGATCGAGGAACTATTAGCATGCTATGTTATGTCGCCTTCGAGAAAACTTGCCGGTTTTCGTGTATCTATATTATCCTGGTATCTATTATTCCTGGTTTTCCAACTCTTGCGCTTTTTCCGATAATTTTCCAATAGGGAGAGATACTCCATTATATCTTGTCCATGATCAAGTACTCAAAAGAATTTCCGTTTGGGTGGCATACTTCCCATACATTGAGGGAAAATTGAGTATAACTTCAACCCTCTTAATGATTCCACCATCTATTTCAAAATGTTCGAAAAGCAAGCAAAGCAAATACAATATACTTCCCGTAGTAGCTTTCATAGGATATCGTTTTTTTTCATTTACGGAAAATTCTGGGCGTCCTAGTGCGCTTTCAGACGTAGTTTACTTCTTTCCCTTATCTTTGGAAATTAGCCAAAGTTACCTTTGTTCCTACAGCTCATCCTTTGCCTTGAGCCCAAAGGCCCCATATCTATTCTGCCCTTTCTATGTAAGATATTCGAAAACCCTTTGGTACACGACACCTAGCACGATATGCATTACTGTGCATTCGTGGCGTGTAAGGTATGGTGGCGGACTTGTCATATCTGGCATGTAATGTCACATCTAAAACTTTTGATCACTGTGGTCGATGTCTTTTATCGTGCTGACATTTTATTTGCAGTAGCATTAATGAGGGGACGTGTGCTTTGAACTCTAAGTGAATTTTAATAAAAAATGTGTGTTTTGACAGTAACAGAGTGAAGATTTTTTGAAACTTGAGTCAGGGAAGTTTTTGGAACGATATTTAGGCCTTTGCCAACAGTTTTTGATATTTAAAATTTTTTTTTGTATTTGCGAAGTATGACAGTAACATATTTCCACCAATAGCTTGTAAGGTATGATGGCGGACTTTTCGTAAGGTATCATTTTTTAGCACGAGTTTCAATTGTCTTTGCCTTTTTGTGTACAGAAGTATATAAGTTAACACTCAGTAGCGGAGATTTGCAATTTGTCTTTTTTGTCTTTAGACAAGAAAGGAAAAAAGAGCGTCTAAAAAAAGAACAAAATCGGAGCAATCCACAGGCAAACGAGTGAAGCTGGAAAAAGAAGAAGTTCTTTCTTGTTCTGTTATTTTTCATTATTTCCAATAGTTTAAATAAATGATTTTCAGATCTACATAATGTTTTAGTTTAAAACACCATACCACCATACCTTACAATTTTCAAAAATCCAAAAAATCAATGGTGTGCGTGAAGAGCTGCAAAATTGCATTCCATTTAAATTTAAGCAACCGCTACTGACAGAAATATGCTCAATAGATGTCAGCAACTGCCTGCTTTTGAAATTTTGAAAAATATTGATTTTTGAGAGAGGGAGATGCAAAATTCAAAGTGTCCGCCACTATACCTTACACTCCCCAACATTAATATAGCCAGATATGAACATATGTATACAACGTAAAGAGGGGGGAGTACACACATACATATATAGATTGGCTAATAGCATGTACCATATGAAGTTTGGAACATGTTAACTCCAAAAATTTAATTATGTCGCATGAAATCGTATGTAAACAAAAGATCCGAGTTACTTATATATGTATATAAAAAAAAAATTACGCTGTTGTGCCTCCGTAGGAACCAACAATATACAATATTCCAGATTCGGCAATCTGGTAGAAACGGTAATTTTCTATGATTCTGCGTCTTTGGTTTTCTCTTATCTTAAAAATTGTTGATTCCACAGATATTCGTCGTTTGTAGGGGCGGAAAGAGTCAATTTGAATTTGAAATACACTTGTGTTATCAAAAGAGTCTGGATACAAAATTTGGTTGCTCTAGTTTTAAAAGTCTCTGAGATCTATTCGCTAATGAAGACGGACAGACGGACGGGCGGACGGACAGACATGGCTATATCGACTCGGCTATTGATGCTGATCAAAAATATATATGTATAATTTATGGGGTCGGAAACGCTCCCTTCTGGGTGTTACACACATCCATTAACACCACAAATCTAACAACACAAAATTTCCGCTGTCACTTAAAATTTCTGAGATTTAAACATTTTTAAAGAATTATGGTTGTTTTTCTAGGTTTAGATTTTTTTTTAAGAATTTTTAAAAATTTGTTATTTATATTTAAATTTATAACTTAAGTTTCTTATAACTGGTTGTATTGAACTTTGCAGTTTTGAAATGCTGATAAATGCAGCTATAAATCCGACCCAGCCACTTTGTAGCTGCAGCTTAACGTCTGGAAGATATTAAGCTTTCAAATTAAAATGTTGCAATTTTTTACGGTATTTTTCCTCAATATTTTGACTTTGAAAACTCAGGAAAAGACGAAAAAAAATTATTTTATGGCTAACATTTTTGGTTTTAGATAGACACTTTAATTAGGCGTCGTTGCGTTTAAGGTATCATTTGTAAGAATCGATAAATAAACGGCTAGGTTAGGTTAACCCGGACGGCTCTCCCGAGCCTCCCATAGGCCAGTAGGGCCCTTAAACGGCCAAGTTACAATTTTTAAAACAACCCTCATAGCAACAGAACCAAATTACCTAAACATTTTACATTATTATAAAGATAAGGTTTGAATGTCGAATGTAAATGCAAAATGTATATGCGAAATGTAAATGTAGAAATCTATGTAGATTATCGGTTTGTTACTCCCAAAAGCTGATACGTATGTAAACGATCGGGCTGTTACTCCGCAGAAGCTGACATGTATGAAATGTTCAGTTAATTTTGAGCTAATGTTAAGACACTGCTGAGTCAATGTTAAGTTAATAATAATCTAATTGGATTCATCCAATTTAAAAATGTAAAATGCCAGTAACTAAATCCTAGTTGGGCGACAATCTGGTATATCTTGATGCGCGGACGGTCGGACGGCGATGTACTGAGATTATTATTATAGTATTATAGTATTAAAGAATCCACACAAAATTGGCGGAGAATACTCGAGCGCACAAAAATTGCTTCCTAATTTAACTTAAACGGATGATAGTACAGTAATACTATTATAACGGAAACAAAAAGCTTTGGAGCATGACACACGCGGCCGTCTTTGATGGAGCCAGAGCCTGAACGGGATGCGGTCGTGTCGAATTTCCCCTGGTAAGGCGCTGCAGGATCAGCGGCAACAGACATTAGCGCAGCAGATACTGCACTGCAGCGAACGGAAGACAGTAGAGAGTTCGAAGAAGAATTGGCGACAATATGGTGAGCGCGAACATTGTACTCCTGCCATTAGGCCATTGGACTAATAGGTCATTGAATTGCGGATGCCATTTCAGAAGATTTACCCTAAGAGCACGGCTGCGATGGGTTTCTAACTTTAATTGAAGATTTATATTAAGAGTAAGGTGTATACATTTATCATCATCTTCAGAAAAAGTCAGACAGTCACCATCTTCACATATGTATGTACATACACATACATATGTGGATGGATTTCTAAGTTTAATTCAATATTAATATTAAAAGAAATTTAATGTAAAAATGTATTATTATCTTCTCATATGATGACTAAACTCAGTGTAAAGTTGTAATGATCGAATACGGCGGCGTCTGATGCTCGACATCTTCCCGTTCGATGCCCTTCCCAGCAGGTCGGGACGAGGCTTGCACTGGCCATTCAACAAATCGATGTCCTGCAGCGACGTGGACTTCTGCAGGAGTGTGTCCAAGGTGTTAAGACCTGGTATTTCCAGAGGCCGGTTTTAAAGCAACACTAGTCAACATAAATCCTTAGTAAGTTAGAAATAAATCTAAATACATTTTAAGTAAAATCAATAAAAAAATATATTTTATAATCAATGATGAGATGGGCCTAGTGGTTGGGATCTAGTCATGTGTTGGACAGTCCAGACCCCTATCTGGGCGATTTCATAGACATTCGAGGGATACACGTCCGCCGCATAATATTGGTTTCTTGTATCATTGTCCCATGTGTTTCATTTCATCTGTAAAAAATATGAATATGGACGAGGATGTTCCGAGCTTGCTTTAAATATCTGGATTTTCCTGACACCGATTCCAAAAATTCCGAGTAATATTTGCTTAAAGTCATTAATTAAATGCCTAAGGCGAGGCCCAATTATCCACTGCGCACCACTTCCATACCCATTTGCAGAAGAACGGGGCGTCATCGGAGTAACATTATATTCTTTTTCACACCACACCCCCACCCCACCAGCCCCACACACTGTGTCATCATATAAACACATTCTCAGCAAATTGATTTAAAAAGTCGTAAAGCCGCAAAGCAATTAATTTATTTTTGATAGCTACGTTCTCGTACGAGCGGTACGAGAATGCCAATGAAAATCCGATTTACCTTTGAATGGCCATCCAAACAAGGGCATAAAAAATTGTCAAAGTGGGAGGAGAAAATACCAACCCAACAGTAAAAAAATGGTGAATGTGAAAAAACGGAACAAAATTTCGCATGGGATCAAGACAGTAATTGCCGCGATTTGCCGCCTTTTAGATTTTTTTTTGTATGATTTTTTCACTTTTCCACACCCACTAGCAGAGCTTTTTTTTTATTTTTCCACACCCACCATACTGACGGACCTTGTGTCCGGGGACCAAGCCAAGCTGCCCATTCACTTGGCATTTAAACAAACACATTATGTTGTTGGACAAATATTGTGCGGCCTACGACCGCGGGGCTTGTGCTTGTCCAGCTTCAGCTTCAGCTCCAGTTCCAGTGGTACAGGAGTACCGCAAAGTCATGTTAATTAACATGCGGCCAGAACCAGAAACGAATGCGAATGGGGCTGAGGTTGGGGTTGGGGCTGGGGCTGAGGCTGGGGTCAGTACCGTACCGGCATCAGCAGCGAAACGGACAGCGAAGCGAGCCAAATGCCAATGTGAATTGCTCTCCTGTTGCTTCAGCTGACGCCCAATTTCGAAAGTGTGAAAAAACTTGGCTAAAAAAACGGTGGCAAAGACAAAGACAATAGCCTCACACCTCTTTTCACAGGACATGGACATGCATTTTTTCGAGTGTCAGTCGTTTTTTCTTTTCGTGCGCCCGCACACGTCCAATTCAAAGCGGGCGAAGTATTTTCTCTTTTGTGGCTTGCAGGGACGGACGGGTCTCGTCTCCCATGGTCCGCTCTGCCCCCACCACCAACCGCATAGGGGATTAGCTTACGTTCTCGCTTATGCAACCGCATCGATTAATTGGTCTCGCCTTGATTCGATGTTATCTAACGATGTTACTACGCGCCCTTCGATATACTCGTAAAGATATCGGATGGATTTGCATCTTGCATTTGCCGTGTCTTACTCTGACTCCGCAATCTCGACTCATAAAGATAATAAAGCTCTGGATCCTACAAATTTCTTTCGACCTCTTACCGAATTCAGATTCCAACATTACACTTCATCCGCTAACAGGAAACAGTATAATTTGGCTTAAAAAGTTTTTACATTCCTTCTAAAATTTAATTAAATGGGACTTGGTTTCTGTTCCGTTCTTGGCTACATAAATAAAATGTATATATGTATATTGTTAAGTACATACAAATATCACACAATTAGTACTCAGCTAGTAGGCTACTTCCGTTCTTGGCTACATAAATAAAATGTATATATGTATATTGTTAAGTACATACAAATATCACACAATTAGTACTCAGCTAGTAGGTATTTGCAATATTTTATACGATAGACCCAATGGTGTGGATTCTAGCTTTTATAGTCTCTAAGATCTAGGCACTCATCAAGACGGATAGACGGACAGACAAACGGACAGACGGACATGGCTATGGATGCTGACCGCTGATCAAGAATATTTACATATACATACATACATATGATATGTTATGTACTATCCTGTATGGTGTCGGCCAGGATTCCATCTTGATGATGTACTATAATAATAATGCCAATGCATCACTATATTCTTTGAGTACCGAATATATAAGGTAGCTTAAAGAATAAAGCTGGAAGAGCCGACGCTTTTGATACCCTATCACATCAAACGTCCTATGCTCTTTCACGGCTAAGTCCAAAGCGCATGCAACAAAAAAATAGATAAACATAAGGACATCAATATTATATGCTGTATGGCCATAAAACTAGCGTAAACTAAATGAATTTTTGTGCACTTCGGATATGCTGTTGCTGCTGGTTATGTTAGTTATATTTCAAATTTCAGTAAGGATTTCAGTCCTTTTTACAAATATCCTCCTGAAGAGAGCGAGGTCTCCATTCCTCTCTTTTTCTATTTGGAAAAGTCTCTTCACTTGGTTACATATTCGTATGTGAAAAGAGCCAAAAGCATGGACAGAAGAGAAAGTGCGCGCAGTAATGCGCGCACGTACGCTCTCCGATGACTAAGAGCTTCTCTTATGCAGGCTTTGGTCTGGTTTGGGAGATTGGATAAAAACAATGCAACTTTCTATAAACGCGACAACGCCATTGTTGGCTATATGGCTATAGTCAAGAACATAATTATGTTATTTATGATTTTATTCGTTCTGATATTTATTAAGGTGCTAAGTTTATTAGGTGCTAGTTCTGCAGAAACGAGACTTATTTCCAAGTAAGTGTACATTAGTTGGTTTTTAAGCAAAGGTTATACTGAAACGCGAATGAAAGCGGCTCACCTATTATAGTACATACTGCAAAGAAATAATCAAATTTTAATTTAAAGTTTAGTAATTTTCAGACGGAAAGCTGCAGCTATAAAGTGCATGGGCCCGATTTATAGCTGCATTTATCAGCTATTCAGAATTGCAAAGTTCAATTCCGCCAGACGTGAGGTACTAAAGTTATGCGAAAAAAGACACTAGCTCTGAAAATAAAATTAAAATTAAATACGAAAATGAACAATTAATTACTTAACAATTAAGATTACCAATTTTTAAAGCCCCAAATATACCAGAAAAAGTCGGTGGGGCTCACAGCGGAAAAGTGGTGTCGCAAAAAACCCTTTTAAATAAATAATTTTTCCCATAAAATCTATATTTCGATCTATATTTTATAAGCCCCAACATTTGAGAATTTTCACAGTGTAACTCACCTTCCGTGGGAAAGCGAATAAGCCCAATGGTGGTTAGTAAATCAATCGGATAACCAAATGTCAATATACATATCTGTACATATGTTGTGTCCATATGTACGTATGTCGTGTTCAGTTGAATAGCTCTTTGAAGGGGAAAAACAAATCTCCAGCTCCGCACAGACATGAATCAACAGGCAACAGACTAACGTGATAAAGACCCTTCCTGAAATGTACTGGAATAGAAGCCTAAAGGTCAATTTTTTATTCATTGCTTTAGGCCATCGTTTTTTCAGGCACTTTGTATCCATTATCATGTTTTTTTTTTGTGTTTGGCTGTGCACTTTCCCCAGTGTGGACACGCTGGGACTACTTCCCCAAAATGAGATTTAACGACGGGTTGAGGCAGAGCACAGCGTTCAACGTATGCGTACGTACCGCAATTATCTCAATTATCGCCACAATTCAGACGGGGGTAGGAAGGTGCATCGGCGCAATCTCGGCAAATCTCAGCTGACATTGGCACAATAAGATTGGAAAAATGCACAATAAGCTTTGTTCAGGTACTGAGTTAATAAGTGTAATCGTAGAAACTTCAGTGAGATTTCTGAACTAGGTTACACACGAATATCCATACATTGCTTTAGTTGCAAATATTCATATGTCTTCGTCTACAGTAACGATACGATACGGCAAGTAAGGGAGTAAAAGGAGTGGTGCTTCGAATAAAGGAAAGGGTTGATGTTGACAACGACAACGCGGTCAAGCCAGAAGAGGCCCACAATGAATGACCAGACCAGCGTCTTGCAGACTGTGAGCTGCGGACTTGATTATATTATTTTATTCGAACTGCATGGTCCGGTCCCAGTGCAAGACAACAGCAAGATGCTTGGTAATCCTTTGGTCAGGTCAGGGATTGTTTGTATATGCAACCTTGCCAACTGGTTTCTATTTTTTTCTTTTACTCAATGCTGGGAAAGCAAACCAGTTTTTGACCATTGACCATAGCCTAAATCTGACAATAAGAACAAAAAAAAAACTTGAATCGCAGCCGGCGTTTTGCGCGGTCAAACATATTTTCCTAACTTCCTGTGTCCCTTTTTTGGTGCTTTTCAACCCTTTCCTTTCCATTCCAAATAAATTGTTTCATGGATTTTATTGCATTTTTAGCTGGATTCTTTTTGGCTGATTTGCATAATTTTTGTTTTGGTGAAACACGAGACTGGGCAACAGCCGAGCCCAACGCACCCAAGGCGACATCTGCTTGACCTTTTCACGCATACTCGTATCAGACATCCAGCCCAAATATATATATTCATATTATTAGTTAACATTTTATTATTACATATATAGAATGCCTTCTTAAATACGACAGCTGGAGATAGCTTTAAAGCCCTTATACTCTCCAGTATTTTGAACATTTTTTTTAGAGAATATTGTGATTTTTACGGTTTTTTTATATCCTGTAACTTTAATCAGATTATTCAATTGATGCTGCACGCAAAACTGAAAAAATCGGGTGACTATTATATTATATTTATTTACGAGGTCTGCTTATTAAAGTTTCTGGCTTAGGTCACTTACATATAGCCTCGGAGTGTGCTTTACTACCGCACTTCGTCACAGCCCCCCGCAACAGATTGTTTAACCACCCAAAATATCGAATCAAGCGCTCATCTGCCCTTACACATCCTCACTTCTAATGAGATCTTTTCATTTCCAGCTATACAAAAATCTGAGTGGTGAGCGAGAGATGTTTATAGTTTTTAAAGATTTGTACACCCTTCTGAGTTCCATCCTCCAAAATTCTGCGAAAATAGGTTAAATCGTTTCAAAATATGTATTCCCCTTCGTGGAGAATATTAAAACCAATGAAACCATTTAAAGTTCGTTTTTTCATGATTAGACCAGATAAAGAGTTACAATTATGATGTCACTTAGTGATCTAAGTGTTCTTTTCGACCATAACACAAAATTTTTGTCGAATATTATTTTGAATGTATTCAATCTTCCATATTCTCCATTCAATCAACGGTGTCCTAATTTCTAATTTCTTTCTTTCAGTGCTAGTTTTACAATCATTTTTAACCAAAAAATCAATACAAAACAAAACTTGGCATATTCACACAATTCTCACGAATACACTGTAGTGCCCTTGCAAGTCTCAAAGCTGGTATTTTTTTGAGAAATATTCTGTAGGTAAACTTTACAGTTTTAGTTATATCGTTCTACATCTAGTCAGCTAAAATTAGGTATCTGAACCGTGTGCTGTTCGCCCTGTCTTAATGCTGACGACGAAAGCGTCAGAAGGGTTGGTTAAACACTCACAAACTAGCTATTTCTACCTCAATCTGAATTTTACCACTCCCGAAGAAGCCACCCCACTGCTGCGCACCCCCGTTCAAAGAGCACAGCCGCCATTTTGAGCACCAACCAACCACCATTCCTACCAGTCTTATGAACATTGTTAAAGACAAGCAAAAATGTGAATTATCCTTGTTTTTTTTTACCATTTTTATTTTATTTTTAATTCATAATTTAGTTTTGCGGTACGCATGCTTTTGTGGATTAAGTGCAGACACATTTCAAGTGCATACGCTTTAAGCGCTGCATTTCTATGTACCAGGAAAACAAAGCACGTGTTCGGCTACTTAGTTTTTTCAATAACATTTCTGCTTAAAATAGTTGCTAAAATATACATAAATAAATTAATGTGTAAACGTTAATTCGATGTTGGCCCTTGTTTAACCGATGACAATTTGTATTAGTTGATGGCACTACTCAAAAAAATTCAAATTTTTTTTTCCGCTGTTGCCCAAAATGACTTTATCTGATAGATTTGGAGATTTACAATTTTTTAAAGAACTACGGTTTTTTTTTCTAGGTTTAATCTTTTTTAAAGAATTTTTTAAAAATTTGCTACATCTTTTCAGAGGTAGTGCTTCTATTTTTCACATAACTTAAGTTTCCTATAACTGGTTGTAATGAACTTTGCAGTTTTGATGACAAAGTTTTGGTCAAAGGGCTACAGCTTGGCCGTTTATCCATCGATTCTTAAAAACGACGCCTATTTAATGTGTCTATCTAAATCTAAAAATGTTAGCCATCAAATATTTTTTTTCTACATCTTTTGAAAGTCAAAATTTCGGAGAAAAATACCGAAAAAAGTTATGAAATTTGAATTTGAAAGCCTTATATACATATATCTTCCAGACGTTCAGCAGCAGCTACAAACGGTCAGGTTCCGATTTATAGCTGCATTTGTCAGCTTATCAAAACTGAAAAATTCAATTCAACTAGTTATAGGAAACTTAAGTCAAGTGAAAAATAGAAGCATTACCTCTGAAAAAAAAACTTTTAAAAAATTCTTAAAAAAAACTAAATCTAGAAAAAAAAAGATTCTTTAAAAATTTTTAAATCTCCAAATCTATCAGAAAAAATGAATTTTAGACGACAGCGAAAATGTCGTGTGCACAACTACCCTAGAGTTGTGTAGAATGGCAAACGAAAAGTTTATTATCCGCTCTGACTGTATTGAAGATACTATTTATTATTTGTTCTGTTACTTTATTTGTTTTGTATCCAATCTCCTGTGTTATCACACTATTTCAAAATTTCGCCCCACCCCCTTCCGCCCCCACAAATAACTGACAGTACATATCAGCAGAGTAGTGTTCACACATATCAGTGTTTGGTAACTACACAATTAATCCCCATTTAAGGTAAAGTAAATTTAAATGTGCTTTCATAGTCGTCGAAAAAGTCTGTGAAAGCATTTGATGGTTCTGAGATGTAATTCACCCAAAAGCTTAATATTGGTGATGCAACCCTAACTCAGGCTCATAGATAAATATACATATGTCATAACAACGATCTTAACAATCTCTATGCTAAAAAAGAATCCAAATCAGATGACTATATCTATACTATGTCCTATGTAGTACGTAGCTTGAACGCATCGATATCGATCTAGTCTTGATTTCTTGATTACTTAAGAGCGGTTCTGTTAACGTAATAAACAAAGGTATTTCTTTGTCGACTGATTTCTAGCTATTCGAGACCTACTTTTATATGGAAAAATACATTTCTTTGACTGATTGGATTGCTCTTTGATTGTTATACATTTCAAAACTTTATGATACAACCAACATACATATGTCTTTAAAAAGTTGTTCCGATATGAGGGAGGCTATTACCAAACATAACTTTTTTCGTAAATTCGTTTATTTATATCATTTATAGATACATACAAATCTTCTAAGACTTCTAAGGTATAATCATCGATGAGTCCTTATTTTCCGAAGCACTGCTCATGTCGTAATGCATGTGGCTAAAACAAAATATTTTCGACTTGAATTTAACAAAAAAGTTCTTTCTTATTTTTAAGAAAAGTACATACATATCCTTCATACATAGAAGATTCTTTAATCTTTCTTTAATCTATATGCATACATATACATACAGATGTGTATGTGTGTAATGTAATATATGTTTGTATGTTTCTTGTGCAGTAACATGTTTCAGGACAGGACACCCTCCCACCCTCAACCCAACGCTACATTCTAATTCAAAAGTATAATGAGTTTCTTTCACTGCCATTCCTTTTTCTTCCCGCTGTAGCTACCCACCCACCCATCGACCCACTCCTTCTCACACACACACACACACACACACACACTAAAAGAATCCATCTCTACAAGGGGTTGTAGATTCGCAGAAAGCGTCGCATCGAATAAGAAATACACTGTCAGAGTTAATTCCGCCATGCAATCCCATCCAAAATGTTATGTGTTACAGTACCAGAGCGAGAAAAGTCTAGCCTAGTCGGTGGGGGTGCCATACTCTTGGTGACACTCTTATAAAAAGGCGCAAGGAGCTAAGGAACAAGAAAATTCCCGGTATCCTTATGTACAACCAGCCACCTCTTTACTAGGTACAACCAACTCCTCCACCGCTTCCTCAGCAGCTCCCAAGAGAAATGCAAAAGAGCACATAGGGTACATACATACTTAGAGATGAGTCGATGCCAGTTAGTGGCTACGCTGCCTAATGGGAAATAGTACGTACTTAGATAATATTTACAATAAATATGGTGCAGGTACAGTAATGTATGTACATATGTATGTACATACGTGTTCAAATATTAATTCGATTAAATGAAAAGTTTTTTAAACATTACTGTTTTGCAAATGTTATTGGACAATAGAGTAAAGTAATGATTTGATTGGACTAATGAAATTAAATTAATATCATGAAATTGCAATACAACTCTAATATTCAGATCAAGAACATGAGACTGCAATACCCGTATTCACATATGTACATATATTCGGAACATGTTCTTCAACAACCGTTATGTCACTGCATTTTCCACTGGGAGGCCATGTATTTCATTTCCGCACAGCAACCACATTTTCGCGCACAGAAACGAAGAGAAAGTGGAGTGGAGGTGGAGAGTGCTTTCACACAAGCATCTGCGCACATCTATACAAAATACACATACTCGCCCATACCACCTCCTCTTCATTTTTGTTACCGCCAAATGCCATGGCTAAATTTTTTGTAGAACATTTTTGAGCAACTTTCTTCAATTTCACCCGCCAGCGTTGGGGGGGTTGGGTTTTTTGTCGTTTTGTACTTCTTCCTCCTTGCACTATGGTGTACGCTGTGTACATACACACATGCATGTACCTCTCTGTATATAGAGTACTGCACATGTATGTGTGTCTGCATGTGTATGTTTGTGTGTGAGGTCCTTGTGCGCGTGCTGGTGCTGTTTTTTAATGAAACACAACCCACTCAAGTGGCGGCTTAAGTTTCAAAATGCCAAAAGGAAAATGGGCGAAACAACTGTGGTGTTGGGTGGTTGGCTGTGGAATGGTGAAATGGGGAAATGGGGAATGGGGAAATGGGGGGTAATGGGTGGGTGGTAAGGGTAACGGTTGGAAGGGCTGACGCGTACCGTTCCGTGTCCCGTTGCTTTCTATTTATGGAGAGCGAAAGGGAGCAACTTATAGCGGAGTCTGAAGGCAACGACAAAGGGAAACGCAAGGAACAATACAAAAAAGGCAAAGGAAGTTTTGAAAAATAAACGCAAGCGTTGGGGATAAGATAAAGGATAATTTTATATGTACGTACCCATTGTATGTATGAATATGTATATGTATTTTGTGAATTATGTACGCACATATGTAAGTATATACATATGTACATATATTCGTAAGTATGTACAAAAGTATAAGTACGTGAGCACGAGCGACAGACCTCTTTGCTCATTTATATATGTACATATTTACAAACTTACACATGCATGTACATTTACATATACGAATAAAGAATCAAATGGATTACAAAGTAAAAGAGTTTTTCGTTTAAAATTTGTAGACTGTACCTGCCTGCCGCGTGCTGTCAATAATTTGCCTTTTAGTATTCTGAGCTTGCAACCAAGCGACTTAAGAAAAATCTACGTATATTCGGGAGCGAAATCAAAGACGAAACGATGGTATCGGTATCGTATCTGAACGTTTCAATGATATCACATTCCTTCATTTCTTTTCGTACACAAAAATATAATTAATAATATAATATAATAATATAATCAGAGTATCAAGTATCGAGTATCCACGATTTTGGATACACTATCCCTACGGTTAGAAACTTGGTCCTTTTCCCCTTTTTATACTTAGAATCATGTTTTCCACTTTTTAAAGATTTGGCGAGAATTTTGCGACAAATGTGAAATTAACGTTTTTTTCAATGCATTTTGACGCCAACTCAAAAACCAATTCGGTTTATTTAATCGTGTCAGTCTTATAAGCTTATAGAATAATAGATAGCACAGTGTTAAAAAAAAAATCTTATCTTTCTACGATTCTATATACGAAATTCTATATGAAAATAAGTTTTGTGTTGATTTAGATTTTACTTCGAATCCAAATCCAAATCCATCCGTGCGGTGAGCCGACTTTAGACGATTAAGAAGACACGGGGATGCTTTGCTCGTAGAGGGGACCTAGTAGGCAGAAAGATTCTGGATCCCAGAGGACACAGATTTTACAGAGGATACAGATTTTACTGAGGCCATAGATGTTATAGAGCAAAACATTGAGTTTGATCTGCAGCTCTTGGCTGATGGTTTTTCATTTCGGTATCGTTTCTGTGTCAGCTAATTTCCATGGCTGTTTACATGGCAAACAATCGGATTAGTTTTGTAACTGTACTGTAGGGAAGAAGAGTTGTGGGACGATCGGTGCAGAACCGAATGAATTGGGTGGGAGTTGGTATTCGCTTTGTTCTTTCAGAAAGAACAATCGCTGGTCCAAAAATTTCGATTTTTCTTTCTCGCTCACCCTTAAAGCTCAAAAGCTGTTTTGTGTGGTTGAATTTTGAAGGATAATGTCGAGGGCTTTAACAAGAGCATGAAAATGACGAGAGCCCCAACTGGCGAGCGATCTGAAGACTTATCAGAGTCCAAATACGGATTCCGGAAGGGTCAAACAAGATCGCAAGTGAAAATATTGAAAATCTGAAACCGCAGCTATATCACAGAATTGATAGTCGCGGCTTTCCATTTCCTCAAGATGTCGTGCGATAGAGGAAACAACTTCGTTAAGCTCGGCTGTATGTACAACATACATTCTCCTAAATTCACATACATTTTTATATTTACATATGTACATATATACTGCGCAGTTCTTTTACCTTCCACCAACAACTAAATACCGTTACGAAACGAACACATACACATTTCACCTACTTATTTTAATTCATTTCGATATGAAAATATGTAAAAACGAGGGGGAACGTTGTGAGCCGCGGCAAAGGCCGCGGCTCTACCTTATACCCGGTACTCAGTCAGTATATATGTACATATGTACATACATATATGAGCTTGCGATTTATGCAATTTCTTACATGTTCGCAAAAGGGACAAATTAAAAAAATGGGCAAAAAATAATATTTCAAAAAATGAAGTACATTTTTGGAATATTATACATGTTTCCGATTTTGTTGGCATATGATTTTTACATCTGCTTCTAAATTTCTACATGACATGTATAACTACATATTTGAGACGTACAAGTGTGTGCGACAGAGAGAGAGGGAATGAGTCAGCGCTTGGCAGGCGTTGCGTAGCCACTGAAATTTAATTTGTTTCTTCTGGCCATAACATTGATTCCACCTGATCCAGATTCGGCAATCTGGTAGATATGGTAATTTTCCATGATTCTGCGTTTTTGGTTTCTTCGTAACTTAAAAATTGTGGATTCCACAGATTTTCGTCCTTTGTGGGGGCGGAAGGAGGCGTGGCAAAATTTTGAAACAAACTCGTGCTGGTTTGATATCACAGGAGCTTGGATAGAAAGTTTGGTTGCTCTAGCTCTTATAGTCTCTGAGAACTAGGCGTCAAAAAATACGAATGGGCAAAGCGGATGGGGTCGCGTGTGAGAGAGAGCGAGAGGGAATGATGACTTTCGAAATGGTTTTCTTCATTGTAGCTATAATAATGATCCGATCTGATCCAGATTCAACACTCTGATAGAAATGGTAATTTTCTATGATTCTGCGTATTTAGTTTTCTTGTATCTTCAAAATTGTGTGTGCCACAGGCTTTCGTCCTTTGTGGGGGCGGAAAGGGGCGGGGCGAAATTTTGAAATACACTTGGAGTAGTGTGATAACACAGGAGACCGAATACAAAACTTGGTTACTCTAGCTTTAATAGTCTATGAGATATAGGCGCAAATGAAGACGGACAGACGGACGGACGGACGGACTATTGATGCTGATCAAGAATATATATACTTTATGGGGTCGGAAACGCTTCCTTCTGGGCGTTACACACAACCGTTATCCCCACAAATCTAATATACCCTTTTACTCTTCGAGTACCGGGTATAAAAAATAATATAAAATTATAATCGAACAGAGCAGAACAGTCCAGCAGATCGGTGAAAACATTGATACGCCTTCAAAAATATTAGTATATGATTAATACACTGACAATGTCCTTATCCACCACGCAGTTCCGTGAGAACCTGAAAGTTCTGAGAGTTGGCTTGACTATGTTTTCCATTAGCTGATGTTTCAGTGTCTTCAAATTTAATTTTGCACAGTTTCAGAGCCACATATCAGTTTTGATCTTTAGTTACATCCGCGCTGTAACGGGTAAGAGTTGTAGAATCGCTCGTCCCATTTGCAACCCGCCCACGCAAATTTCTCTCCACAGTTTTTCATTAATTGTGTTTTTAGTTTCAGCAGTACTATGAATTATGAATATCTTTCCATACAAAAAGCACATATGATTATACATTTTTGAACATTTTTGTATATGTACATACAAATGTACACTAGTATGTGAAAAGTGTGGTTGCCGTTTAAAACAAAAAAAAATCAAAATTGCAACAACAAAAAAATCGCGCAATAGGAACAAACATAAGCAATTATAGTTAAACAACTGCCAACCAAGCAGTCCGGATTGTGTGCAACTGGATGGAAAACGCAGGCAAGCTGGCCGAAGAAGATGGAGTTGGCGACGATTCAGGTGAGTAATACATGATCCAGTCGCAGGAGAGGACAACAGATTGAGCTACCGTTCCCTTATTGAATACGTCTCAAGGATGCTCCCCACCACCATCACTCACCACCCGCGGGATCACCCAATCCCCGGTAGTCCAGTTCGTCGACTGCTATACACGCCAGCTACATGTCATGACTTGTATCACAGGGGCGCCACCACAAATATGGCGGCCACTTCTGGAACTAGCGCTAACGGAAAAACTCTCGCTGCTATGAAATGCTGGGTTTTTTTTATGAATATTAATTAATTAATTAATTATTGCGTGCCAGCACGGCTTAAACATTATACTTTCAAGAACCTTATGTACTATTTTGTATTTTTGTATGTTATTTTTTGTATATTATTTATTATCGGCGTGCGTGGGTACGTACATATGTCATATAAGAAAATGCAAATATATGTATGTACATATGTATGTAAATCCAGTATGTGTATATAATTTACCACATTGTTAGCTGTTTGATATGTATACATAAAAATATGTACTACCACTACTACCGCCACATCGTTTCTTAAGTTTTTTCGCGGCAACAGAAGCAGAAACAACTTCCACCAATAACAAGGCAGGGGTTTCTCGCCTAGAAGGTTGGTTTCCGCCCTTAGACACTATTTCCTTGCCGACCCCGCCATCCTGCTCTGCTGTGCTGGTGTCCGGGTCCTTTCCTCTCCTCTCTTTTGACGTTGCGTTTGGTAGCGCCTTCGCTTAATTTTCTTCTTCTTTCTAAACATGACCCCCAACCCAACCCCAAAGCTTCCTCTGCTCTGGACTGCGCTGCTTAACATAATGAGGGTGTTTTTTGTGTGTGTTGATGCACATACTTATACATAGACTTGTACATAGTAAACGAAAGTTTAGCAGTGCAGATACACACAGAAGACGAACCTGTACGTACATGGTTGGTGTGAGGGGGCCGTAGACGGCGATTGCTTCCCAGACATGTACTGTACCGAATTGTCTTCGAGCATAAATTTAGCAGATAACCTAAACAAGTCCACATGATTACATAAGGCGGTACATACATATGTACATATGTAGTCTTTCCTTGATTAGATAATCATATCTTCAGGCTTAAAAACACACAGATTACAGTTCACGCAAGTTATAGAAACTTTGAAGTTATATAAAGACATACATATAAGTATGTATATATACATACCTACATACATACATTAATATGGTGATTTTTTTTTTTAATTTCTGGTACCTCTACAACTCTCGCTGCTATGAATTGCAATGTTTTTTTTAAACCAGATTAGGCCACACCCTCATGTATGTGTATGTGTATGTGGGCTGGTGTTAGTGTTGGTGTTACTACGATAAGAAGAAATAAAATATCAAATTCGAGATTATTCAAACAATAATTTATTCTAAAATGTTTCAACTTATTATTTTGTATTGCTCTTATTTGAGAGATATGAATATCATAGTATACAGGCAATATGAAAATTATACGTAATGCTTAATAACGAAGAGAGGAGTAGAAAGATCCCTTGATTCGCGACGACAAGGAGAAACGCAAGGATAATACATGTGTACATATGTACATATTTTGTGTATTTATTTTCCTAAGAAAATTTCATATCATTGATTTGATTTACAAAGGTGGGAGGAACTTCTTAGGTAATTTTCTACGAAGATATTAAAATAGTTATTTTTATAAAAGGTAGTGCAACAGTAAAAGGGCTGTTCTGCTGAATAATTTAAAAGCCATAATGCCGTTACTTTACCCGATATAACTATAGCTACAGAAACCATATTAATATGTTGTGAACGGAACTGGTGCTATCGAAACCTTGGAGCGTTTCATTCTCATATGCAACGGCCCGGCTCTCTCACATCTCGGCGCGACGGTATTGGCATCTCTGGAAGGCACCTCCAAGGAGCCCAGAGAATTTATATTTTGCATTGTTTATTAGGAAAACTTATAAAATACTTTTTTTTATTATTTTATTTTATTATATTGTAATTTATATAATATAATATAATATAATATAATATAATATAATATAATATAATATAATATAATATAATATAATATATAATACATATGTATAATATATTACGGAATCCATGTCACGCCTACAGAACAGTTCGGATTTGAATTTAATAATTATTACACTTGTTGTACGAATGGTACCAAACAACATATTTTTAATACAAATTAAATAAAGAACTACTTTTATATATGTATATTATTATATTTTATATTATTTTTTATTTATTTATTTTATATTACTTACTTTATTACAGGTGTTAGTGGATAGGGTAGGATAGGCTTGCAATATGTAAAAATAACAGTTCCGCTCCTCTGCATTAAATGCACTCAATTTTAAACTGGTCTAGTTATCTAAATTAAGCTCAATTTTGTAGCTTGCAAAGAGTTCTACTCCATCGTAGTCTAATTTTTTTTGGAAATGCCATTTTACAATACCACTCCGTTTTGTAAATCCCAAATTCTTTCTGCTTATTTAATAATATTGTTTTTACTTAATATGGGTTCAAGGTTTGCAGTATTAATTGACATATTGAACATGTGGGAATTGACTTGGGAGGATTGAGGCATAGACTGTTTCTGGTATCCCTATCTTAGCTTAAATGTAGCTTGAATTTCAAATAAAAACGGCCCTAGGTTTATTTAGTTCGACAAAATGCCCTTTGTTCAACTTTAAATAGCAATGCCCAGAATAGCTACATATATATGTACATATATGTACATACATATGTATGTGTGTACATATGTAGGTGCATACACAACACATATCATAAATATACATACATATGTATTTTTTTTAGTCATATTTTCTCCTAAAAGAAAAATGTTTGTTGATAAAAAATGTTACCTCAAAGTCTCTCTAACATGCTAAACCATATATAAAATCCCGGAAAATTTGCTCAATATCGGCTAACGGCATTGTTTTATCTTTTACAAAGTCAATGCACCTGTGCGAGCTGGCCTGGCAGCGATGACTCGATGACGCCCGCCAGTAGGCCCACACCAAAGGCCACGCACATAATGATCAGGTCACAGATGATGGTGATCAGCTTGAGAATCCTCAATTGCTGCTTGTCGGAGAGCCTCTCGAATCTGGGTAGGTGCGACACAAAGTCCTCCCAGCAAACCCACGGCCACGCCAAGGCATTCGGATTGTAAACGACATCATCATTCTAAAAAATCAGGATCAGGATGTTCCCATAATTTGATCCACCGCATTGAAGGTGATGTTGACTTACCACAAGGCTCCGTTGAAGAGCGTGGATGATGCCCACAAAACCCGGCAAAAAGTCCACTGCAGGGGAGACTTATGTATATTTAATTGAAAAAATTAAATCTGTGTTTGAACTGATCGCCCCAAAAATTGATTCTCATGCGAACTCCTTGGCGTTTTTCAAAAATTCTCCAAAAAGACTAGTTTCCCAAAATCGACCTTATCTGAAATTATAGGGCTAATCAAAAACTACTTTATAAACATTATTTTGAAAACCTGTCTTATTTTGACTGTTTTACCACTTGAAATCTGTACGATTGTCCGGGAAATTCCCATAAATACATAGATAATTATATTAGCGTAATTATATTATATTTTATTTTATTGCAGAGAATTGTCCTAATTTTTACAGAAATTTACTTATGGATGTATGTACATATTGAAAAATGAACTCGTAGTTATTCCGCATACATAGCAGTAAAAACTGGGCGTACAATCAAACTAAACATAATAGATTGATAATAAATTATATTTATCTAAAGATTTTCTTGAAGTGGTCGGAGGTCTAATTGAATGATTTTACAATTGCCTGCAATGATATAAAACAAGTTAGCATTGAAACAAGTAGGCGAATGGCAGAGTGACGTGGCATTGTCAATGATAAAACACTTTGATTTTATGATTTTCGGTGTATTAACTATCACAAAACACCGAAATACTCGTAGTCACCTGATTGAAGAACATTACCCAACGGCCGTTTTGCTCTGCGTCAGTGTCTGGGTCGGAGCCCATTTTCCAACTGCAACTAAACTAGAATTAATTAATAAAGTAACCTCATAAGTTGACCTCCCTCATAATACATCTACGATACTCGGACTACAGGGGGATATGTAACTGAATCGTGTCAAATTTAAAAGAAAATTGTATGATTTTATTTAATTGGGTCGCATTTAAAGCATGTTTAACTTTACATTTTGTATGCTCCGATTGGCGATCCGATCGGATGCGTTATGGCAATAAACTGCCTCAAACTTGACCCATATACAGCTATGCTATGGTGTTAAATGTCCATTTAGATAGAAAAAGGCAACAGTACTCGAACGACACCGGCACCGTCACCGTCACTGGCACACACTTTGATTTGGATCCGGGCTACTGCAAACTTGCTGTCTTGACTCCTTAAACTTGACTCGTACTAAATTGCCTTTTGCGCTGCAAAAACGACTCTTTTATTGTAATAAGAGAGGAAAAATGCTCTTTGAAACCGCTTGGCTTGTCCACTGGTCAAATTACTCGTATATATCTTGCGCATGCTCATGCTCCTGCTTCCTGCTACAAAGAAGTGGTCAGAAATTGAAAATGAAATAGCTCCAAAGCCAACACAATCGACTGCATCTGCATTTGTCTGGAGGGAAGTTCTGTTTGAACTTTCAAGGAGCTCCTGCCCCTCATCTCACACCATCATCTAATGGATAAGGTGCACTATGCACTCGGATTCAAATGGACTCTCCTTGTCCTTGACCTTCACAAAACACATGCAGCCATTTTAAAGATATCAGACAATTAGAAAACAATTTAAAAAAAGTTATTTTGTAATATCTTGAAAACAAACAAATACTTTTCTGATATTTGTTTTTGCACAATGTTTTTGACTGACGAACTTTATTGCATATTCAACAGATCAAATGTGGATGAAATGAAAACTGTTTCCCTCTGATCGACCTGGAAACAGATGTATCTCTGCCCTGGGGGAAGACAGAACTGTCCTATCTGTCTGTGCAAAAAAACTCGTGCTATAAATGCATTTATAGTCTACGGCTGATAAAGTATTTCTTCTGGTCGCTAAATTCATAGCAATAGATGCAAACCCAAGCTAAAACAGATCAAAATTAAATCATGGCAGCATATGTTTATGTCTGTATCTCTGTAGCTCTATATATTTTGAAAAGAAATCGTTGCAATTTTAAGCAGCAATTTGCGGCTCTGATTATTCTAATTCGTTTCCATTTCACGATAACTCATGAAACGAATCTCTTATTGGAACTGTGGACTGTCGACCATGAGAAAAAAGTTGTTTGACCGTCGAAAAGGGGTTGGGTTGTGTCTGGTCAAGCAGCCGTTGTCATCGACGATGGTCAGTAGATTTTAAAGTTTTATTGTCTTTTTGCACCCAAGAAAAGGTTTTAAATTGCTGAGAAAATTTTCTGGATAGACTGGTTTTTCAATATATGAGAAATGTTTCTTGAAAATGTATCCACAAACGGGCTGTTTTGCCCTTTTTTATTTTCAACCGTTTGGTCTTCCACATCCCCTCCTTCCTCCTTCCTCCTTCCTTACCCTCCACGGAAAAGTTGCGTGCTTAATAGAAAGGGTGTGATGAAAGTAGACACAAAGTAAGCCCTAACCCAACCACTAAGACCGCGGGAAGCAAAAAGGAACGCTAACATGGAGCGCGAAAAACTAAAATTTAGCTGGAGACCAAATGGTGGCGGGGTCCTGCGCGAAATAGGTAAGGCATGCAAGATGCGAAGCCAATAGGCACATCGCGTCCTGTTACGCATCGTCGTTGTGATGGCTCACCATTGGTGAACATTATTTTCTGCGATTTTCTTAGCTCTTTTTCCCAAGTCAAGAGTAAGCACATAACGTATATGGAGACGAAACTAGGAGCTGGGTACACCCACATCCATTCCTATATATTGGACGGCGTACAGATACATATTCGCAAGCTTGTGCATTTGTATATGTACATATATGTACGGATGTATGTATGTATGTATATGCATCTATTATATTACTCTTAGGAAATGTTTTTCAGCATCACCAAAGCTTAAGTTAAGTACAGTTTACCTTCCAGTTGAAGTACTAGAGGGAACATCTAGCCTTTTTTTTATATAACTCGAAAGTGCAAAATATTAAATTTAGAACGTCAATATTTTATACATTCAATTCGCTTATGGGACCAATTTCCTCCATCATATAAAGTCCTTGTGCAACACAACACAATTCAGGAAAATTTAAAAACACACCTACCATCATAACACTTTTATGTACATACATACATATGTACATATGTATGTAGATGAAAAAGTAACGAAACAAAACACACCAAAATGAATAAAAAATAGAAATAAATAAATAATAATAATATAAATAAAATATTGTTTCAATTTAAGATTAAAAGAATATTGCAACCATAACTGTTTAGTGACTAGTCTTTACTTGTAGCACTAAGAATACATCCAAATAAATACAAAATATAAATAGCAAACCACGTACATGATTTTCTGCTTTATAAATGTGTCCAAAGTCTCAGTCATACTATAGTGTATAAACTGAATTGAATACCAAATTTCATTGGAATGAACGTATAGACGACGAATTGGCAGTTGGCAGACTGGCAGCTGATGTTGATGTTGATCAAGAATAACCTTACTGTATGAAATCGGAAAAGTTTTCTGTGGATCTGGTCCTCTCAATAAGTATAACTTTTTTCCAATATTAAAATTCCATTTCAAACTGCCGATACCAGGGAAAGTTCTTCCTAGTGACAGGCGAAGTGGGTGGTGGTTCAACCACAAAAGTGGGTGGCCATTTTGCGTCGCCATTGTTGCTTAATTTTCTAGGGTAGCTATTGGGTTTGGTTGTGGGTCTATAAGTCACACAGTTGATAGATATTGCCATAATCACAAAAGGAATTACTTACTCATTACTTAATAGGCATGGATAGGCGTATATAGCAATGAAGTTATTTCTGCCTGAGCGCGCACGTAAATCACCAGATTTTTTGCGCAGACAATCCCATTTGTAAAAATGTATGTAATGCATTCCAGACTATCCTGTGATCGCACAACTAATAAAATAAATTATTATTATTGTTAGAATTGTTACATCAACATATTGTTCCTGTACAAAAATTACATCTGCAATGCAAATTATTAGACATTACATGTACAGCTGCGAAAAAAATAATAGCACCACCACCACAAGCAATTTTTAAATAGTTGCCAAAATATCATTTTTAACTTTTTGGAAACTTTAAGCACATTTTTCGAAATGGAAGACTCTTATAAACATATGAATTTAAAAGAAATCTTCTTCCTTTTTAATGATTTTAAGTTATTTAAGGAAATTCATTGAAAGTGATCAAATTAGGCAAAAAAAAAAATGAGCACCACTTTTCAAAAATTTAATTAAAAACCAAAGAATAACTGATTTGAACTATTATTACTTCATCTATATTTATCATTTAATATTTGGTACAATGTCATTTTTTGGCAATAACAGCAGCGCAGCGTCTTGGCATAGAATCAATCAAGTCCTGGCATCGTTTTAGGACCAGGAGTATTTAATTTATACCCAAAATGGTCCGATAGTGGTTGGCTTGGAAGAAGCAACCACCTTCTTAATGTAGGACTATAGGAGGGTGTAGACCCTCCTTGCTTAATGGATTTTGTGGTGTGCTAAAGTTTGTATTCTACTTTCCTAGGACGTCTAACGAATTATCGAGATCCCTTTTCACCGAACATAGCCACTTTGGACTCATCTGACCGTAGAATATTCGTCTATTGTTGGGATGTCCGATTTGGTTGAACCCTGGCAAACTTCATGCGTTTAGTAATATGTGTCGCGTTTAAAAGTGGTACCTTTCTTGGGCTGCAGGTTTTTATCTTAGGCTAAGATATACTGTTTGATATACTAACTGTTTGATCCATCGCATTTATTTTAGCCCTTCTTTAAGCTCGGTAGCTGACTAAAAAAGAACCTTCTTGCTCTGACGAATCCGTCTTTTGCCATGAAGAGGGGTCATTAAGACGTTTTTAATCATTTTATTGGAGTATCATACCAATCGACCAACTTCTCTGTAAGTTTTTCCGTCTAATATCAGTTTTTTGATCAGATCTCTCATCTCCGCAGTGCAGTGCTTTCCACGTCCCATTGTTATGATTATTATTAACTTTTATGACAGAAACAATGAAATCTTAGTCAAAACTAATGAATACGTGCCTTCTACAAAGACAATTTTGAGAAATATAGAAGCTTCACTAAGAAAATGGCTAGTGGTGCTATTTTTTTTTGGCCAATTTTTGGGTCTTTTTTCTTAAAATCAGAAGAAAAAAAATATAGACAGAAATTTGAAGAACGGTAACGCAGTTTTTGTTTATGAGGAATACTAAGCTATATTTAGGTGATATGATATTTAGGATATGGATTTAAACCTCCGGTTCCGCTAAACCTACGGTTTGTTGCATTGGATGTGCTGACAGGGCCACAACTTTCTTTCACGCTAAAGTTACTGCGTCACAAGAAAGCTTCTTTTAATCAAATAAGTAATCGTGTTGTGTTCGTCTTTTATTTAATTCACTTTGAGCATACACATTTCCACCCCACTTTTGCACATAGTACAGTTGTGTCAAAAAAGCTAATATGGTTTGTCTCCACTCCACTTCCACGGCTTTCGGTTCAAGGCCCGTGCTCATGTCTTAAAAATATTCCTACATTTTCTTGTCGCTCTCCTTAGGAATACATATGCATAACCACAACTCGCGAGATTTTCCTCATTATATTGTCCTAGCATATATTGAATGCGTGAACATCTACATATACATACCTCCATATATATATGTACATACATATTATGTATATATGTGTATGTGAAAGTATTCAATTCACCCCCCAAACGCAAAGGACTCGCAACTCAGGCAGCGCAATTTGATTGGTTGTTGGAACTCGCGTTCGCCCCATCCATGCGGAAGAAGTTATAGGAAGGACAAGGCTGGGCCGTGAGAAAGAAAAGGGGAAGGAATGACTTAGCCAAGAGGCGGTCTCCTCTCTCTCCAAGACCCCAAGACGCAAGAAATGCTTCGCGCTCGGTGTACACACACACACGTTTAACCCGCTTGAACGTAAAAATCACACGCATACTACATGTACATACAGATGTACGTATGTATGTATGTATGTATGTATGTACATATTTAAATTTGTGCATACTCGTATAAACTGCTGTGGATGGAAAAAATATTTGGCAAGTTGAAAGTAAAAAGTAATCTAAGGAGAGCTTTTCAATTTGCCAGGGTAAAAGAAAATGTATAATATCTGCTAATTCTATGTGTACATTTTTTATATTTTATATTTTAGACGTTGATAAGGGAAGGGTAAGACAGGAACGCAGCCTTCTTCTCTTCTCGCCCAACAGTCCGAGAGACGTGCGACGAAAATAAGAACTAAACTTACTCGCCAACTACGTCTCCTTTGATAAAGTTGTGCATTAAGCTCACACCAAGCCTATTATGTATATTCCTTCGATTAATGGAATGGATGGAAGATTTATAAAAAGCTATTTTGTGGGTAAAAGCTGATTCTCACCAAATAATTAGCTTTTAGTATTGGAAATCTGCTGTCATCGAAGCATGATTTCCCAGTTCAAGGAAAGGTAAGAATGGTATGGGCGTGGGAAAAATGTGAGGTGAGATACATTTGTAGCGGGGTGATATCATAAAATGTATAATGCCGGCTCTATATAAGTACATACCATACTCTCTAGGTACAGGCGGCCCCTCGTAAACTTGGACAGCAAGCGGAAACTACTGATCTGAGCTACTGATATAGAGCCGTGTTGGTTGCCAATAATATGAAGTTTTTGTGCTGATACCGAAACGCTGGTGAATATTATCATGGTTTTCTTTTTTTGCAGGGTTATCAATACACTTTGTGATTTATATAACAATACTTTTTTTTGGTCTCTTGGAAATTGTGTGTTATTTCCGGCTATGGGCACCCGAGTCAATATAGCTATGTCTCTCTCTCCGTCCGTCCGTCTGTCTGTCCGTCTTCATTAGCGCCTAGATCTCAGAGACTACAAGAACTAGAGCAACCAAGTTTTGTATCCAGACTCCTGTGATATCACACTGTTACAAGTGTATTTCAAAATTTTGACACGTGGAATCTACAATTTTTAAGATACGAAATTATTATTATTATTATTATTATTATTATTATTATTATTATCATTATTATTATTATTATTATTATTATTATTATTATTATTATTATTATTATTGTTATTATTATTATATCATTATTATTATTATATCATTATTATTATTAGTTATACATATATACATATCTAGAAATGCAGAATCAGATGACCTCAAATCATATGTGAACAAAAATGGAAACAGATTACATAAAATATATAAAAATCTCTATCGCGGTTGGAACTAATTTTTTTTTTAAATTTTATTTTTTGGCCAACATTTAATTTGTCCCTTTTGCACAACATAAAAGCTCATATATGTATATACTGACTGAGTACCGGGTATAAAGTAGAGCCGCGGCCTTTGCCACGGCTCACAACTTTCTCCCCGTTTTAAAATCAATGCGTGTGTTTGTTTGAGAAACTGGGTAATATCATTGAGTATCATTATAACATATTTTATCACTGTTTTTATGAATTTTACGCCAAGTCAAAACCGGCAGAATCATTTAATTAAATCTTATTAAATCAATCAAATAAAAAATAAACATGAATTTTAATACGCTGTTGCGTCAAGCAATTAATTGTTGCTTTGGGGACAAGAAGAAGGAGAAGCAAGAAACAGGAGGCCAGTGAAGCCTCTGAAAATAAATAAATTTCCATTTTCTCTCTATCTGTGGTGGTTTCTTTTCATATTTCTTAATTTTCAGCGGATTTTTCAAGGAGACCATAAAACAGGGTATACAATTTTTATTTTCTATTCGAAGGAATCAATTTAGTTTCTTCACTGATGTTTAGCTACCGATTTATAGATGCATTTATTAGCTTTTCAAAATGTTTAGGTTCCTTGAAGCGAGATTTAAAGGCTTGGATTAATCTGTACTTTTATATTTTGAATATCTTAAGAAGCTAGCTAGATGTTGATTGCTTCCTCCTGCTCTTTTACATTTTCTTTTATTTTGGAGAAGAATACATAGTTGTAAACGGAGCCGGATCTACCCTCTTTATGATAAATGTTCAATTAGGTCCGGTTGCACTTGTTGGCTCTAATCAAGACGTCATAGTATTGATGGGCGCTAAAACTAGAATGTTTTAGTTTTTTGATTTCCGAGCTCACGTGACCCTTTACTTTTGCATTTTTACCTCAAGGAAACGACAAAAAAAATCCCTCAAGCGTACAAATATTTTCGGTCAATGAATTAAAGTTATTAGTTTTTTTTTCCAACATTTTTTTAAAAACACACACATTTCAGTATGTAAGAGAGATATGAGAGTATCAGAATTTAAGACTAGAAAGGGAGTTAGTAGTAGATATTATATGGTAGAGGGAATTATAATCCAGTTCATGCAAGGGTTAATTTGATTCTAATAGGAATCGGAAAGAAGGGCTAGGAAGTTTATGCGACTCAACAGGTCAGGGCTATCTACGTCACCCTTGATCAAGTTGTGCACAAAAATCATACCAAGCATTTTTCTACGATTAGCTGAGGTTGGTAGGTTTATTTAAAGCAATTTATTAGGGTAATACGGCAATCTGACACCTACATCCCAGTTGAGGCCGCGCAGAGCAGAAAGTAAAAAGTTTTTCTGAACTGATTCTATACGGTCCTAGTGTACGTTGTACTGAGGGCACCATACACAAGAGCCGTATTCTAAAATCGGACGAACTAGAGAGGTGTAGAAAGTCTTTGTTATATAGGGGACGTCAAATTCCTTTAACCACCTTTTTATAAACCCAAGCACGCCCAAGGCCTTATTTACCATAGTAGAAATGTGTTTTGAAAACTTTAACTTGGGATCTAATAGAACACCAAGATAATCAACCCGGGTTATTCCTTCAACAGAACCACCACAAAGGGTGTAAGGAGCCAGAAAGACACTGGAGTCATTACTTCACATTTCGAAGCGTTAAGGTTTAACAAATTTGTACAATATCATGACTGAAACCTATCGATATCGGATTGAAAAGAAATGTGCTTATACTGGACACAGAGCTTAACATCATCCGCATATATAAGTACTCGAAAGTATGTCAATACAGAAGGCAGGTCATTTATAAAGAGTGTAAAGAGTAAGGGGCCTAGATGGCTGCCGTGTGGTACGCCCGAAGTCACCACAATTGGTGAGGACAGGGAGTTTTTGAAAAGGACTCTTTGAGACCTAGAACAAAGGTAGCTGGAGATCCATCTCAGGAGATTGGGTGGGAACCCTAGAAGGTCAAGTTTTTGTGCTAGGAGAGAATGGTTTACAGAGTCGAACGCTTTACTAAAATCTGTGTAAACAACATCCGTCTGTAAATTAATAATCTAATAAATTAGTAGTGGTTGATCTCCGCCTTATAAATCCATGTTGAGCTAGAGATATAAGTGATCTGCATAGGTGCTGCAGGTACGGAGTTAAAATTTTCTCAAACACTTTAGGAATAGCGGATAACTTAGATATACCTCTATAGTTCATTGCGTCAGACTTGCTACCTTTCTTATGGGGAGGAATTATAAAGGACTCCTTCCATATCGGGGGAAAGCATGAAGAATTTATGGATAGGTTGAATAGTTTAAGCAACGGCCCACACAGAGACTCGGCACAGTACCTGAGTACACAGCCGGGAACTCCGTCCGGACCCGGTGAAAACACCGGCTTCACTATTCGTAGATCATGAGGCAATGAGTTTTCATTTGACAAGGGACTGAAAATGACATTCGACCTCGGTAAACCTTATGGATACGGCTGACCAGAATCCTGCGAATAAGTAGTTTGGAAAAAACGGGCAAAAAGATCTGCAATGATCATTATCTGCCGACGTATTAAGGAAGGATAGCGAGGATAGGTGTGCTTATGGACGTTCTACGCTTACTGTTTATGAAACTGTAGAATTGTTTAGGGTTATTAGAAAAACGTATCCTGCATCGAGATAGGTAGTTCTTATAACATTGAGCGTTAAGAAGTGAACACTTTGACCGAGCCATTGAAAATTTGTATAAAGTCTTGATTTTAAGTTATTTAGACTGGATAGCTGCTTGGTAAACCAAGGGGGTTTCCTTGATCTAACAGGACAGTAAAGCGGGACACAAGAATCAAAAAGTGAGTCCAGTGCATCAGAAAATGTTTGTGCCTATCGTAACATCAGTGCACAAATAAAAAGGACCAATCAAAATCCCTAATGACGTTATAAGGATTCGTAAACTCGGCCGTACGAAAACAGCGGACACATTGAGGTAGTCTACCCGACCGATCCAATACAGTTGGTCCTATGTCGAGCGACACTTCGAAAGTAGGATGGTGGGCATCTTCAGGTATAGTGAGCGGGGGTATATGTATAGTATGTACTATGTATACAAAAATGTATATTTAACTGTATGGTATATTATGGTATTATGGTATATATATATAAACGAGGGGGAACGTTGTGACCTTATACCCGGTATATACTGTCAGTATATACATACATATATGAGCTTACGATTTAAGCAATTTATTATATGTTCGCAAAAGGGACGAATTAAATTTTGGGCAAAAAAGAATATTTCAAAAAATGATGTCAAACCATTTTTGGAATTTTTATACATGTTTCCATTTTTGTCTATCTCTTATAGTCTCTGAGATCTAGGCGCTCATTTGAACGAATATGCAAATTAGACAGAGTCGCGTGTGAGAAAGAGCGAGAGGGAACGATGCTTCTCGAAATGGTTTTCTTCATTGTGGCTATATTAATAATCAGATCTGATCAAAATTCAACACTCTGATAGAAATAGTTATTCTCTATGATTCTGCGTTTTTAGTTTCCTCGAATCTTTAAAATTGTGTATGTCACAGATTTTCGTCCTTAGTGCGGGCGGAAAAGGGCAAGGTGAAATTTTGAAATATACTTGGAATAGTGTGATTACAGAGGAGACTGGATCCAAAATTTGGTTGCTCTAGCTTTAATATTCATTGAGATATAGGCGCTAATGAAGACAACCGGACAGACGGACGGACAGACAGACATGGCTGTATCGACTCGGCTATTGATGCTGATCAATAATATATATACTTTATGGGGTCGGATGCGCTTCCTTCTGGGCGTTACACACATCCGTTATCAACACGAATCTAATATACCCCTATACTCTTCGAGTACCGGGTATAAAAAGTAATATCTGTCGGTTGTCCACCTTCGCAGCGGAGAGCAAAAGTATAAGCTGGCACATCTATGTATATACTGTATGGTTAGTGATAAATATTTATATATATTTATATAAATATAATATCGAATCAAATCAGCGGAAACAATATATATTTCCTAGAATTGAATATATAATCTTAGAATAATATGGGACATTTATCATTAACATTAGTTTCTATTCGCCTATGCATATTTCAAATCGTCGCGCCATGCTATCGATATGGCGATACATTGCTATTTGTTTTGTATATCGGACCAAAAAAAAAAAATAAATTTTTAATTTCAATTGTATGGAAAAAATCAAAAAGTTGTTTACAAACAAAAGTTGTTTACATACAAAAGTTGTATGTAGATAAACAAATATAAGCTACATGCGAAATGTCTATTATGTGACAAAAGCTGGCTGCCACATATAAATTATCGAGTTATCATTAGACAAAAGCTGAAATGTATGGGGGAAACTAAGGTTCAGCTGCTGCTCACTAGAGGCGCTTCTGCACAAACAGGACATTTTTCTCTTTAGAAAAATCCTCTCTTATTTAGTGAGGGGGAAAAGGCAATTATTTGTTCCCTAAAATGACCAAAGAATAATTTTTCCCCTTACATTTTCCCACAAAAAGACATTTTTTGACAATTTTTTCCCCTCCATCATCTCTTATTTCTTCTTCAATATTTGTCATGTCATTCATTTTCTCTTCTGAATTTCTCTTCTCTTAATTTTGTACAACTATTTTTTCATTGGTTGAAAAATGTGGTATATTTTAAAATTTTCTGAGCGTCAGGCGGTATATTTTCTTATAATATCTTACGGCCCAGCCCAGCTTTAGTTGGATTCGACGGCGTCGCGTCAGTCCAATCCATCGATCAGATCACCATAAGCACAGATAAGTATTGTTCTATTATTTTTTCCCTCCAGCGACTTCGAGATTCTATACTCTATGGTAAGTGCATCATTTAATCTATTGAAATGGTTTTATTTTATATAGTTTTCTCCAATTTATTCTCTCTCTAGCCTTTCTGACGAGGAGCGTCGGTTCTATCGTATGTACTACCCAAATGGACACTGATCACGATGCACGAGACGACACAACACTACTGCACTGCATGTAGGGATGTAATATCGGAACACAACATCAGGATGCATCCCACTCTACGGGTGACGCTCTGCGTCAAGTGTCACGATTCCTACCAAAAAAATGGCTCAGAGCAAAAATGTCACTGGTGCACTATAAATGTTTCAACTCCAAGTATCCGTAAGGTTTCTGTGAGATATGCTTATACGCGTATTACTCCAGCAACCTCATGGGAATGAACACATGGAAGTGCTTCATCTGTGAACCCAAGGTGACATGGTATCTTCGCGCCCAGCACTGGGCTCTAGTCAACTACATCGAAGCACGGAAGCGGTGAGTACTGTAGCCATGGATTTTGTCTTCCATAAAAAAATTGGCAGTGCCACTGGCGGTTCCTTACCACCGCCCACCAAGCGCCCAAAGACGTCAAACGTCAGCAGGACAACAGCAGGAATCGGCCTCTAAGATGCTAACATGCAGATTCTCGGAAAAGATACAGAAACCGATGAAATTGTAGCAGTTTGTTGCAATCACAGATGCAGATGCTGCTCTGTTGGGACAGCGTGCACAGACTGTTGCCATTGCATTAAATCCCAACATAATTGTAGTAATCCTGAGAACTCTATAAAACAAATATCCAATTATCGACTATTTAAGAAATTACTAAGGTCTAAAGCATGAAGATATTAATTTTTTGAAAAAAATTCAAAAATTTAAAGATATATTTACCTTTTATCCTTATTATGGATAAGTATATACAATTAACACATACAAGTAAGTCAAGTCACTCGCATCCATACATTTTTTATTCATATTAATATATATGTTTTTTATTATTTCAGACAAAGTCTGATCCATTAAAAGTCAAATCCAATTAAGGTTTTGGCTGTAGCGGCAGCCAGCGTAGAAAAAGAAATTTTTAAATTTTTATATTTGAAAGCGGATCAAACCATTGGTTCCTTTCAAATAAATAATATTATTCAGACCGTCTTAGAAAGAATAGGGATCGAAGGGATGGAGAAGCATTTAGTAGCAATTTTAACAGATCACTGTCCTGCAAACATAGATAGCCTGGGCATTGCAGGCAAGACATACCCAGCAAGATGGGACTATGCCCATAGGTTGAAATGGGTTGTGACTATACACAACCCCAGCCAAGCCTCGCAGTGGAGACGTTGTACGACTCCTGGTTCACGAAGGAGGAGTGGAAGAACATCTTCCGAAATTTAGTTAGCGAAAAATTCGAAACAGCAGAAGTGGATGCCATTGAAAAAGTAATGGGAAAATACTTTTCGTTCTTTGATGAGCCACTGCATATATGTACAAAACTTTAACGCGAATAGGTTAGAGTATATGGGCCTCTTTTTAAAATCTGCCGTGAAACAACTTTTATATTTGATATGTCCCGTCGACCGCGAAAGAGCGGAATTCGAAAGAAACCCCACATTCTACATATCACGGTTGGTTGGTACAATTTTGAAGTTGACCCCGCATTCCCAAGTACCGCCTACCATCTAAGTCCAGGTCCTTCTATAATGTAATAAATATTAAATAAATATAATGTACTTACTTTCAATATCCAGCCTTAATCTAAGTATATATAGTAAACTAGCAGACCCAGAGCAAAAAGGGCTTTCATTGCTATTGTTTTGAAAGTGCCTCTTCGCGTAAAAGTACTTAAAAGTTGAAGAATGTATGTACATGTGATCTGCATTTATATTTATATATTAATGTACTCAAAGGATGAAAGCAAAGGATCATCGAACAGTTGACAACATAAAATTCGATGAGCAATCAATCGCCATTTTCAGAAAAACCTACAAAATTCTGCAGTATATCCACGTAACCCACCCCGCGGAATTTGAGGCGGGTATTGTGTTTGTTACGGGAGTAACTAAGGCCGAAATTTTTTTGAAGTTGGTGAGGTTTTTAGTTAAAGATTAATTATAAAGATCAATTATATTTTCAATTTATATAAATATATACATATATTTTTGAATGCTTCAATTAAGTATGAACAACAGCTTAAAAACCTTTTTTCTCTGGCTATAACAATTAATTTAGGCTATACGGGCAAACTAAGGTAAGAAATGCTAGGCTTATGCTTACAGAAAAGAGTAATAAAGATCAGTGGCAAAAATGTGGATAGGATAACATATCAATAGTCTGCAGAAGAGGATTTCTTATACACAGCTGGGATGCTTGCGGATAGCAAAAAGCTGAAGGTTTATTAAAATTTCAGCAGGGACTCAGAATTCAGGTGATGGCTATGGCGATGATGGTGTCCGTAGGAAATCCCAAAAAAGTCACAATTTTACGTGGTTGGGACATTTCGTATTTAAATGCAGCCCTCGGCGAGCTTTCATTTCATTGCTATTGTTTTGAAAGTGCCAAGCCAAGTTTATTGAATAAATTTTTCTCTTCTCTTCGCGTAAAAGTACTTAAAAGTTGAAGAATTACGGAGTGAGGACGACGGAGGAGCAAAAGCAAAAAGGGACACAGTCCGAATAAAACCGTTAGCTGAAAGGGGTTCACAATAAGCGTGGGGGCTGCTGTGGATGGGGGGGTGGATGGGTCTCACAAAATGTAAATCGTGTTGAATGGGCCAGTACTATGGCACGAAGCAGTATCGAAATGAAATATTCTGGAAGATTGATTCAAGGACACATACATTTTGCAGAGAAGGAAATATTTGCGCCACTGTGAATTACATACAATTTGTACATATGTATACACATGCAAACATATGTATGAATGTACTCAGATATGGGAGCTATTTATGTATCAACATGAGACGGTTGGCATTATGACAATAGGAACGATTCGTCCTAAGAGAACTAAACTTATATCATTCTAGAGGAGAAGTGAACAGTATTATTTATTTTATTTATATTATTTTTTACACAGACAAGAATTGAAATTAAAGACCAGGACTGTGCTGGGCTGGTCTTCTGTCTATTCCATTGCACAGGTTGTCCTTATTTACAAGTTTTCCGTTGGCGTTTTATAAGAATGGGGTAAAAAAATTTAAATAAATAAGATGAAAACCAACCACCAAACGCAAGGCCAGATAGCAAGTACGATTTGAGAACCGAAAGGAGGAAAATTGAGCGACTTGGACCGCCCGCACACCCTCGCCAAGTCATTACTGCCCACCCTATCTCCTCCGTCAATCTGAAACCTTCGCATCACAAAAACTCCCTCCCCACAAATTGGGCATCCAAGGAAAGTCGGTTTCCATCGCCTTACAGCCCTACAGCCCTACGCCAGTTCTTGTAGACGTTTGCTGCGAGTGGAGGGCTGGGAGCTGAAGGATGACCGTGGTGCTTCCCAGGGTAAGGTGGGAGCGAGGTCTGCCTGGCCGCGCTGTTCCGTGCCGTTCCGTTCCGTCATCGTCATCATCAATATTTGAATTTAAAATTTCTTATTTTGCAAAACACGCGCCATATTTATTTCTTTTCTTTTGATTTTTCTCGCCTCCCCTTCTATCGCCTTTTCTGCGTCCCATTTTCTGTCGGTCCGGTCAGGCAGTCAAGCACAACCTACCACCTACCACCACCCACCACCCACCACCCATCGCCGGGACGGGCAGTGGCACTCTCACCAAACCCTTCTTCCCTTGGTCCACAATGCCGTTTTGTTTTATTACGCAAGCATTTTCCTCCATTAATAGCCGCGAGGCATTAAATTTTTAAATCAGCAACTTGTGCGAGGAATGGCTTGGATGGAAAGAAATGGCAGTGGGAGTGAGATGGAAAAGGATGGTGCAAGGTGGAGATCTGGGATGGTAATAGCGTGGGTACAAGCGGGATGGCGCTACAGAACGAAAGAAGTCATCGCTAATGATGTCCTGGGTACAGTCGCGCATAATTGTATACACCCGACAAAGGATGGTTGCGCATTTGTATCTGGACAAGTACAAGTACATACATACATATGTACTTGTGTATGTACTTACAATCCTCAAAAAATATACAATTTATTAGGTAATCAAAACTGTTCGGCAGAGCTTAGTTATACTTGAAAAGGTCTGCGCTCACAGGTTACAATACATACTATACTCTTATTAGGGGTGGTAAATATCATCTATGCGCGTCTTAGGATCGCCAAGTTTCATATGCAAATGATCGAATTCCAAGTAGACCACATCAACCCTTGATGTCCTCCGCGTGGTGCCGTGGTAAGAAACCTAGCCCTGCCCTGCCCTGCCCTGCAGCTGCGCTCACTCGGGCCCAGAGTCCTGGACCGTTACCGGACACTGGATCTGATCTGACCAAAGGGTAGAGGAACATCTGGAAAACTGGTTTTCTCACGCTTACCCTATCCATACCGATCACAGGACAAGAACGACCCCGACAGCACGGAAATCTCGCCACGCGAGTATTCAAATTTTATTTGTTAATGTTCGCTGGACGGCACCGTCACATCACGTCAGCTTGATATCGTCCACAACCCAGCTAATGCAGCCCAGCGGACAGGACACTAGTGGAGAATCCGTAAGAGGGCTGGGGTTAGGTCAGTTGCTTCAAATTTGCATAAACTAAGCGCCCGGCCTCCGGTAAACTGGTCAGACCGGTTGCGTGTTGTGTCCTGTCCTCTCAACTAGCACATCATATGCATGCCCATCGAACCCATCAGTGCCCAAGGCCTTAGCCTTAGCCCATGCGTGGCGTGCCGTGGCGTGGCCCAAAAACCCTTTAGCACATGTCCTTGTCGTTGATTGTTGTTGTTGTTGCTGCTCTGCTCCCCTCTTTCACCCCAGTTTCAACTCAGCACACATTCTCTCTCACATGTGAACGAGGAGTCAAAGTCACAGCTCACTCTCGACTGGTTTTAGCACACATATATTCTGTCCGTGCCAGAAAAGCTCGGTTAGGCTCATTTACAGTTTGACGCTGAGCCGTAGCAGTTGAATGTTATTGCAAAAATCGGATACGGATGCACGATACACACCTACTTACAGCCACATCACATTTATTTTATTTGTTCAGAATGGAGAGCCGGCGGCATTGCGGCATTTCCAAGACTGCTAAATCTTTTCTTTCGGAGCTGTTAATAAATGTTTAATTATTTTTAATACAAAGTGGATATAAATGAACTTTCGATAATACAAACAAGCAGTGGAATCGCACGACAGCATAGTGCTAAGCTATTTAAATAATTCAACTATGTATTGTGAAGTGTTGAGTTGATACGAGTATATTGGCTTATTTATATTTGGCCTATGGACCTTAACTATTTTTCCTGTCCTGTCTAATGATCCATTGAAATCTTGTTTTGGCAGCAACATGGAAAATTTAAAGTGACTGTAATTATTGAATTGGGCAAAATGTAAAATTTTAACTATCCAAGCGCACTCTAAAATGTTTGCATGTTTGGCTGGTAGTACTTATCGTATGCATATTTTCGCAAAGTTGACCTAACATCTTACAATGGTAAGCAACCAGATCTGGGGCAGACCTGAAAGGCGAGGAAATTTGCTACGAGTTTTATTATGTAAATGTTAAAAATATCATTAAATTGGATATTTATTATCGCCAGAACAAGCAAAACTTTACTTCGCCTTTCCTTTCCTTCCTTTTTCATATTTTCATTTTTTCTCTACACCATTTTGTACTCGAGAGAGGAGAGTCGTCCCATTTGTCGATTGTCTACTTTTTTTTTTTTCCTGCCAAACTTACACAAGCTGGGGGTGGATTGTATTTTGTATCGGCCGAGAGCTTGGCCAACCAGAACCCACCCCACCCCACCCCACCCTCACCAATACAAATGAGGTAGCTAGAGGATTTCCAATAGCGTTATACTCGTACCAAATATGTGTAAATGTATCTAAATACAGAAGGAAGCGCTTCCGGGAAACTGGTCCTTTCTATGTTCAACCTCGTCAAAAACAATAACAAAAAACACAGGAAATATTTTTTATTCTGTCTGTGTTATGGAGGACATTTTTATATGTACATACATGTTTACTTATATTTAAATTGCTGTGATAAAATAAGAAGGCGTGGCAATAATATTAGCATATTAATTTTATTGTGGTTACATGGATAAAAAATCAGAAACAAAATATAGCATAAGTTTCATATAAATGTGGGCATAGGATTTATTTTTGTTTTTCCATTCTGCGTAGTCTACAATCTCAATTTTCCGTTAAGGTTCCTGCCATATTCTGTTGATCGCCTTTTCCTCTCTCGAGGAGGGAGCTTTTCCTGTTTTTCTTCAGTGATATTCGAAAGCCGAAACCATTATTGATATGGATTTTATATTTTGTCAAGTCGGTGCATATTATCTCAGAGATAATAAAAGCTTCAATGATTTCATATTATTTTAAGCTTGTTTATTTCAGACCCCTAAAATTGAAAAATCTTCAGGGACTCAATTTTTTTGACAAGACTGTATGAAATATTGACACTATCCGTAAAACTCGTACATTTCCCATAGTAGATCAGCCTTAAAATCAAACCCACGTAGGAAAAAAATCTCAAATGGCATGACAAATACGAATCGTTCTGACATGACACACTGTTTTTAGAAGCCCTGTCAAGATTTGGGAAATTTTTGGTACACATCGCATCGATACACTCCAAATATACAAAATTCTAAACAATACTAGATGACCTGGCGAACTTTGTGCCGCCTAACAGTCAATTTATGTCGTGTTACAGATTAGTAGAACTTAAACTATGATTTTAATAATAATACAATACATATATATATATATATATATATATATATAGATGTATATGTACATATATAAAAAAAAGTCGAGTTGGTCAGGATTGCCAGAAGCGTTTACTGTACGTTCGTGTGTTTCAGCAGGCCGACCATGAAGCAATTGCTGTATATCTTGAAGAATTGCTCTTATCATCGCTGTGTTGATTTCTTGAAGATACACATCTTCAAGATATTGTAATGATCCAATTCGATAGTGAATCTAGCCTTGAATCTGTAAGCCGAGAGCAAATTCAACATTACTGAATTAATTTAATTAATTCCGTCACTTGCATCACTACGTTATGAAAGATTTTATCTTCTTGGTCGCGGCATCTATATCACAAATCTATCTACATATATGTAACACTTTCCAAAAAATGTTCAGACTTTTTAGCCCACTGACAGGATTTCTAAACCAAATCGGTCTAAACAGATTAATTTGCATTCTGAAAGCTATTGCCTGTTTTCTGAGTAACTTTTTCCACACAAAATATTGGTTTTGGATTTTTCTAGATTCTCAGCACGGCCTGTTTTCATAGTATAATTAATATTTTCAATTAAAAAAAAAAGTTGTTTGTAACAGTTATTCTGCTATTTTTAAGAAACAAATTCCTAATAATAAAAAACCATGAAAATCGGTCCAGCCGTAAAACAATTTAGATTGTTCGACTTTTTTCGCGAATTTTCCCTCCCAACAAATCAACCATAAAAATCGGTTCAGCCCTTCGTGACTTATATGTATGTAAGTGAAAGAACTAACAAATCTTTTTTTTATATATACATACACACATATGTATGTATATATAGATAGATAATCCAGCAGGCCAAATATTAATTTGTTATGCTATTCAAAAGGATCATGAAATACGAATTAAAATTTAAGATAACAATTTTTAAATTAAAATTTAATATGTATACTTAAGACAATTATAATGTAAAATTTTTTTTTTTATAATAATACTCTGTTAGTACAAAAAAAATAAATCCTGAATAAAAATTTTTTGCATGTTCTTAAAAACAAAAACGATATTGTCCTATGAAAATTGTTGTATAATTTAGGTATTTATATCTACAAAGGAAAGGACGAACAAAGCTCTTTGTATGGAACCAAAAGCTGTTTTACGTAAGTCATTTTTACTTAAAATAGGACCACTATGCACAAAAAAAAAGACTGATTATGAAAACCTGTTTTCTATCTATACGTAAAGTGAAATCGATCAGCAGTTCCAAATCCAACTTTTGTCCTAGTTTATGTTTAGTCTCTTTTTATAATCGTGTCTGATTTTAAAAGATCAGAGGTAAAGATATTACCTTAATTTTGTCGATGCTATCGCGTTCACCCAGCATTGAAATATAAAAATATATGGTAATTGACATTCTACTGTAATGCCAATTTTCAAAATAAAATTCAACATAGACACAATTTGTTGGACAAGTTAGTTGTGTTAATTATCTTTTTAATGGAAGAATTTACAGTCATCTTAAAATTGGATATAATAGAGTTCAGAGTAATTTGTTTATATTAGATTTTTACATAGATTTTCGTAATTGCTTTAACACAGAGAGCAGCTTTCAAATGAAAATACAAAGGCAGCTGCATTTAAATAACGATAGATCGATAACCAATCATTTATACACAATCGCAAGTCGATTCTTACATATTTCGTAAAATTCATGCACAATATACGGATGGGATACATCTCTGTTTGATATTCACAGTGTTTCTTTCAACTGTTTCTCCCCATATAAAACATCTACGATAATAAGCTTAACGAAAACCTTATTTAGAGATGAATGCTTGATAATGGAGACTAGTATCAGAATCATGGCAAGGACTGCAGTTGCGCAGCAGTTGCTGGTATCCAGGCGCTGCAAGCTCTTATTTATTCACGAAGAATGCCGGGTTGGGTGACAAGTTAGGTGGCATCGCTATCATGTTGCCTTGCTGCTGTTGCATCTGCTGTTGTTGCTGACTCCGTGTGTTAGTTGCGTAAAGCTGTTGCTGGAAGCTGTGATATTGCTGTGCATACTTTAGATCGTTTGAAGAGGGACCAACAAAATTGACGCCAGTCGCGCCATTAGATGTGCTATTACCGGCACCTGACATTATGTTATTGTTGCTGGGCCCGATTATTGACTGCCCCTGACCCTGTATCTGCCCGTGTCCCGGTGCAGAGCCAACACCGACACCCGTTGGATTTTGGCACATTCCACTAGTCATCGACTTCAGGTGCTGAGGTTTTGTTTGATTGGATTGTTGTGATGCTGAAAACATACCGGGACCGGGACCGGGACCAGGACCGGGACCAGGACCGGGTCCAGAACTATTACAGGGAGCATTGTTGAAAATAGCAGTGGGGTCGCCTCCGCAATCAAGCTGCCCATCTGGTGTGTGTGTGAACTGAATCTGCTGTCTATTGATTAAGTTACCGACGGGGGACTGTAGACGTGGACCCATTCCGTGTTGGCGCATCCCATGTGGGCGCATGCCGCGTATCATTGACTGTTGCCCAATGCCCATTCCCATATCGTGACCGGCCATTGTTGCCTCTTCCTCCATGACACTTAGCTGATTGCAATTTTGGAAAAAGCCCATTCCGTTTCCAGGATTGCCTGGATTGTTTGCCATCTTATTCTGCTGCTGCTGCTGCTGCTGTTCGGTGGAGGTGTTCATAAGCATGGGTCCTGCTCCTGGTCCAACCATCATTCCACCATCACTTCCGAGTGGAGGACACATTGATGGTGGACCATTACCACCTGCAGCCAATTGCGGATTTGCGTATCTCTGCAAGAACTCCAGGCTAGGTGGCATTCGAACATTGCCTACTCCATTATTATTGTTATTGTTTGCGTTCTGTGGTCGGACTGGCATGTACTGTATTGTATTCGGTGTACTGGCCTTTACCTGTATATTTGGATTAAAGTTCGATCCAAAATTAACTGGCATTCGACCCATTAAGCGCGCGCCTGGTGGTAGAATGCCATGAAAATTCGGAGCATTACCTTGTGACGGGACTGGTCCAGTGCCAGGACCAGACCCTAAGCCCTCCCGTATTACACCATTGGGAGAATTTGGGTTAAATCCAGGAGGTGCACCTGGAATGCACATTTTTGGATTCAGCATACGCTGACCCATCGGATTCATCAGGGGATTCATGGGATGACAGCTGTTTTGGGCATTCATAGCATCCATGCCAGTTGAATCTATGCCGGACATCATTCCATGCTCAATATTTATATCAACCGGTCCAGGTCCTGGTCCGCCTCCGCCCATCATATTCATCCCACCAGCACCGGCTGGACTTCCCATGCTGGAAACGCAGCTGGTAAGCTGCTGGGACATCTGTGCTAATGACGATATTGGATCAAAGTTCTGAGCCATTTTATTTGGTGGCGGGCGATTACCACTGTTTGGATTCAGTGGAATATTATCTGAACGCCGGTTAAATTGCACCTGACCAACAGACGCAGAATTTTGTCGCTAAAATAAAATAAAAAAAGAATTCAAAATTGAATACAAAAAATTAACAAATCGGAAATTACCTCCATGGCAATATTTGAAGAGGATACTTTATAGGCATTCAATGCTGTATTTGTATTGCTTTGCATATGTGGATGTGGATTGAAATTCACGCCAGGACTAGAAGCTGAAAATCGGGTTTCCATATTTGCCTCTATAAGACAACTTCCTGGAGAACGTGGACGATGTGGGCTAGGTCGTCTATTTTTCATATTATCTCCTGGGAATAGAATGTTGGAAACAGCTTATGTAAAATAAAGGTTTGAAGAATTTGGAAGAGAAGCATAGATAATCAAACTTATCTAACTTATCTAATTTAACTAAAAAGTTCTAAATTTTCAACAATATTTTAATAAGATTTGACACGGTTTTGCGCCAATAAAACGACCAGAAGAAGCGTTTCTCTACCATGTATATGTTTCAAAGTGCATACAGTGGCTAGAAATAAATATTTTTGATTTAGCATTTAGCATTGAATTAATTTGCTACTCTTCAAAGTTAGATATTCGATTAGTTGCTGTTAAAAAACCTTGAAACTTTTTCTTGACTTTGCTAGCTTGTAAATTTTATAAATTTAATGAAAAGTTGAATCTAAATAATGGAACAAGCTGCAGTGGTTCGATTCGATCGATTCCGACAATGAGCCTATTTATAAAATAAGTCTGATCAACATCAAACTCTAGTTCCATTGAAACTATCTATATGATATAATGTTTCGAATGTTGCTGCACATTGCATGATTATATAGGAAAAAATAATAACGCTTGGTTAGATCCGTTATCTTTTCTCTGGTATACAGTTACACGAACCGGATGCACGGATGGAATTTAGAAAGCATTCGACAAATAACGAATATCGTATTAATATATCAAGGCCGAAAGCATTATCTAGTCAAATCTTTTTATACCTGAATTAGAATTAGGTTGGTTAAACGAGTCCAATTCCTTCGGGGAGAGGTGAGATAGTGGCGTACTCGGATTACTGTTTAGATGATGATTTAGCGCTCCTGAATTACCGCTACTTCGATTTCGATTGGGATTCGAGCTCTGATTTGATGGCGATGCCGCGTCGGTCTGAAAGCAGTTCTTCGACCCTGAATGCACCGCCATTGTGTTTGCTTGCGACGTGGCTGCCACAGCTGCCGCTGTCGTGTTCGACACTGGTACTGACCCTGAACCATCCATGCTGGGTGAATTGGCCGGTAATCCCATAGCAGCACCAGTAGTTCGTGGAGAAGGCAGGGATAGGTTATTTGGACTCGATGGATTTGGAGATTGAGTGGCAATCGGAACTGAAGCCGACCTCTGAGTAGAATGATATGGCGGCGGAGGTCCTTGGAGTGAGTTGCGCACCGGATTGCTGCCGGCAGACTGCTGATGTGGCTGTGCTATTAACGGTCCTGAAGGTCCTGCCCCTGGTCTGGCTTTTCCTCCTTTCAAGCGCTCCTCGAAAAATTGCTGTTGAATTTTGGACCACTCCATTTGAGCCATTCCCGCTTGGGGCGACTGAGATAACCCATCCTGCATTTGATTTGGCATTCCTTTAGACATATCTGGCCCACTTCCTATGATGCCAATGCCGCAGTTCGTGTTTCCGAAAGGACCCAGTAAATCCGATGAATTTGCCATCAAATTGCCATTTGGTGCTCCGGAGTTTGGACATTGCATGTTAACGTTTATCGATCCTGCTCCAGTTACGGGTGGCGCACCCGGTGCTGACCCGCACTGCAGGCTATTTTTTTGACCGCTATTGCACATTGCAGATCCCATATCAGCCATTACATCTCCAGGAAGCATTACTTCTTCGGATAGTCCTGGGCCCGTTATGTGTTCAGGCTTCATGTTTCCTGGCAAATGCATATGACGCATTTGCGGATTTACAATAGGGGCCCCGGCTCCCGCACTGCCTCCACCAGGCATGTTCATCATCATGTCGGTTGGCAATTTAGACAACTGATTGCCCATTATTTGATTTGCTCCGCTACCATTATCATTCTCTGGAAAGAGAAATTGATTCATTTTCTTGATTTTGGCAAGCTGCTCTTCCCGATGTTGGCGCTGCTGAGGGGTAAGGTTCTCGTCTGGCACTTTAACCCCTTGCAGCGATATGATATTGTTCTCGTGGCTGAGGTTCAAATCGTTAGACTTGACCTGCCCTAAGTCAACGCCCGCAGCTTCCAATAGCTTTATTGCTTGCGACTCATTGGGTCCATTGCAGCTTTCGATGTTATTTCGCGAGTTAGACCCAGAGCCGCTTCCGGTGCCTCCCGCTCCTGGCTCCCAGCACATTAAATCGTTTTCATTGAGGGCATCAGACTGATCAGCAAAAGTGCTGCTAGGGGCATTCATAGCATTACGTTTGCTGTTGTCAGCTTGATTGAACTGCGCCTGCGACTTTTGGAGGCTGCCTGACGACTTTGATTGAGGCGTCGGTTGCTGGGATAACTTTGATACCAGATTGGAACCAGTTGCAGCGATTCCAGGTACAATACCCATCCAGGGCATTCCTAACGAGCTTTGCCGTTGCAATTTGTTCATTTTCATCGGATTTTTCATGAAAAAGTCCTCCAGAAAACTTTTAGTCGCTGGTTGAGTGCAGTGGTAAGCAATGATAGTTTGGAATTGACCGCTTAAAACCGATTCAGCTCCTTTGTTTGCAAGCTGAGTGGAAAATACAAATATGTGATTCTGCTGCTGCATGTAATCCAAGCAATTTCCCACGCCGATAGAGGCGCCTCCATTGCCTGTCATTAAGTTTCCCACTCCAACTCCACATCCTGGTCCTCCTGTAGTGCCATGTGGAGCGCTCATGTTTAAGGGCACTCCGCTAGATCCCGGCGTGCTGTTTGAGGTTTCGCTCATTAAGTCAGAGCTTAATTGATTGCAGACAGCGCCTCCTAATTCGTCAGTGCTCAACGCCGAGGTCGTTTTCTCCGAGCTGCTGCTTCCGACATTGAGTTCCATTTTAACTAAATTGGGTAGGGGAAATAATAGGTCAACAATATGTAAGTTTTCCAGGTGAAAATATAAAAATGAAGCTATTTATTTCCACATCGGCAGTTCCTATGCCCGCTGTATGATATAGACCCCATATTTAGACTATTTTAGGCTGATCGGAATACCCGTGTAAACCAGTATGTTCCAGTTGAATTATGTATCTTATCTTCTGATCTTGCTGTTCAGACTTCAGAACTGCCTTCAACAGACGGACAAATGACTCAGATCATTGAGCAAAATAGAAATGATCACAATTCTAGCAAACACTTTAAATAAACTTTCTGTTTCGGTATTAGTCACAAAATAAAGTGATCTAGTGATCTAGTTATCGAGATGAAGGACAGAAATTGATTTTCAAAGCGGGGTTTTATGACACCATGCTGATATTTTGAACGTACCGTTCGTTACCGCACTCTCCTGTGCACTCCCAGATGGTCCTCCAATTGAACCAAACCCGACAGGTGACATGTTTGGTGAGTGGTTCTCTTCTTTTTTCACATTCACCAAGCCAGTTAAAACGTCGGTGGGTTCTTCTTTGATCGTAACGGTAGCAGTCAATCCTGATCCCGATCCTGAGCCAGCTCCAGAACCTAAGCCCTTAGCTTTATTGGAAGCTTTTTCTGTTAGAACCGTAATTAAAAATAATTTAAAAATATATACAAAAATAAATACATTTACCCGCATCTTCATCCTTGACAATTATCTTTTTCTTCTTCGAATGCTCATCCTGCTGCTGGACAAGATCGCCATCACCCATTTGTGCCAGGACAGCCACCGCAGATACATTACTGCTATTGGAGTGCTCACTAGTATTGTTTGGAGAGGCCACCAGACACGAGTTGATGCTGCTCGAAGAGTTCTGCCTCAGCATAGGTGTGCTGACGGCACCAACTACAGAAGATGATGGCTGTCCATCGGCTGTGCCTGTTCCAGAGTTACCGTTACCACCTCCACTGCCACTTCCACATGCGCCGATGCCATCTTTCCCTATCTTTGGTACTCCGTTTTTCTCACTAGCATCTTCTGACATTGCTTTCGTTTGGTCTGTAACGATTAGCAATGCAATTATATTAAAAACCAAGAACCAAAATGTATGCTAAACCCTTACCAGGCGATAACGTAGAAAAAGGTTCACTTTTGGGAGAGTTCCCAATAATTCCGATTCCAATCCCAATGGACGATGCACTTGTTGAAACATCAACGTTTGCTTTTGTCTGTGCTTGAGCAGGGCTAAGTGGCATTGTTGTTGACAGCATTCTACAGACATATGTAGGTCTACATGGAACGAAGACAAAGTCGTTTTTTCTTGCCCCGTGCAAACAGTTCGCTCAATTATTTAATCCATAATCCTCTTAAGATATACATATAACTTTTTTTCTTTTAATTACAATTCTAAGCAACCAGAAACGAAGCCAGTAGTCAGAGTAGAGTATGTCACTTTACGCACACAATCGCACACATTACCATACACTTTAAATACACTCACATATTTTAAGCAAAGACTAATTTCTGACTACACTAATTGATATTATATTTTTAAATATAGTTTTTCGCCACTTAACAATCTATTTATTCATTAATTTATTCATTCTAAGGATCATCATGCCTTCCCATGTACATATGCTCCAAGTTTCACGATTTTCGGTATACAGAGACACTAATACACTTGTACAAAGATTCACAAGAACAGCCAGAAAGAGAAAATTAATAGTTTTGCGATTCAACGTTTGGATTGGATTATTTATATATAGAAAAAGGCATATATTTTTGGCCCTGTTTACGCTTTATTTATTATTTATTCTTAGTAAATATGTGCATTATTATTGTTTCTTTCTTGCCTTTCAGTTTAGGGATGCTTTTATCAATATTTCGATATATCGATATATTTATATGTTGTCGCTAAAAAATACAGTCGATAGACAGAAAACGTATAAAAGAATTAGCCGCGGTAGCTCCCAGTTCCTTGGGGTCGACTATTTTTTTAATTTATTTAAATATTTAAGCACAGTTTATATTAGAAAATAAAAAATATTACGAGAATTAAAATGGAAATTTATGTATTATTTTATAGTATTTTATACAGGTTTGTTCTAAATTATATATGTGAGCAGTCGGTTGTTGATTTCGTTGCAACCGCCTTATCGACTTTGGTAACAAATTTTTAAGTTATTTTATATTATCTTCTATGGTACATAATTTATTTCATAATTAACTTTATATTTTAATAATTCCAAATTTATAATGGATATATAATTTATACTAATGGACAGATATGTACGAAACTGGTGTCATCACCAGAAATGTGACTGACTTTAAGTTATATATCGAAACGAGAATACGGCCATACAGAAACTAGTGATGTATCGTATCGACCTATCCTATCGACAGTTCTATCGAACGCATTGGTGACAAATTTTAAATTTTCATTTTTCGAATAGTTACGATAGGAAGTGAAGTAGCGATATATCGCATAGTCGATAGCGACCGATTTGAAATAAAACCGAACCCGCGAAGCGAAAAATAAAAAAAGGGGTAGGGGAGGGCTGGTCGAAAGCTAGATATATTTGATTTATATCAAGTATAATTATTTTTAATGATTTAATGAATGTTTAAGTTTTAAGCTCACGTGTGAAAAAACAAAAACCAAACAACGTACCATACAAAAATACTAGCGGCCGAGTGTGACCAGGTGTGCCAGCTCTACGGTTACACTGTACACAAATAAAATCGGCTAAAATTTGAAATTTTGTATCAAAGCATGTACATATTTATTATATGTGGGCGCTGTGGCGCTGGAGGACGACAAGGCACGGCAAAGCAGTGCAATATTTCATAAATCCGTTTTTGCTTAACAATCATGCAATCAACCATTTTATATTCCCTAATTATTTCATAACAATTCCCTTTTCTCGATAGGGAATTTCTCGAATTTCATTATGTCGTTGCAACATAATGTCGCAAAATTCTCCTAACCGCTTTTTTATTGTTTGTGTTTTGCACTCTACCTGCGGCGAAACTGAATAGCCACATCAGGTCCTGCGAGTTTGCCTCTGAGGCTATGACGAGCACCTACAACATCGAACGGGATGTTCGAGCACCAAGTGTCTGCGGCACTTGTGGCCAGCTGAGTGAGAAACAGGAGGAAATGGACGCCCACTTGGGGATCGAGGGGACCACCTGCTTTGGGACAGAGAATTACGTATGTCTGTGAATACTGCTCCACGTACCTTGTCCGGCTGTGGGGGGTTGCATCATCGGCATGTAGGGTTATAGGAATAATGAGAATCGAAATTGGAGCCTTCAGTGGGGAACAGTAGTATAGAAAGAGAGTAATAATAATAAAGAGATATAATCTTGAATAAGGACGACATTCCGACTACTGTAGATTCCGTTAAACGGAGCAGAAAACATTGCAACACATCCTATGCGACTAGAAGAATATTTAATTTGAGGGGAGCAACATTGCCTAATAAACACTAAATAAAACATCATTGCAAATTGAGTTCAGATTTCACACATACATATGTACACATTCTACTGGACTTCTGCTTAGCATGTTCTCTATATATTTATTTGGTTTTAGTTTAACTGAAAGTGTAACAAAAACATTTGTAATTCATAACGACGTTCTATATAAGTGCCAAAAGCACGAGTATCAAATAAAAGCAATAAAAATGTATTTAAAAATTTGAAATTGTTACGGAAAAAAACGAAAACAAATCGGATGGCTATTAATTTGTTGTTGCTTTTTAAATTGTATAAATATAAGGCATAGATACATACATAGGTACTTACATAGTAACGGTTGGGTTGCCTTTAATTTATTATTGCATTTACTTGATTTATACAGACACTTATTTTATGAATCGGTCTATACATAGACGCGCACTATACGAGTGCTCTTAACTTTTAACCCAACCCAACCCGACCCACCATTTGCCATTGCAAAAATTGTATTTAAACTAAATTGACTAGCATACATACATATTCTTCTTATTGCATTATTGCATCATTGCATCATTGCCCATCCCCTTCCTTTCAATTAGCATACAGATACAAAAAGTGCTTGTTACAGATGCAGTTGAGTATTATTTAAACATTTGACTTTTACCATTATAGGCATGTACCTATTATTAAATTATTTTGTGACCTTTTTGGTTTTCTATTCTCAAAATAAATAAACAATGATTTTAGAAAAGCACAACGTAACTTGTATTCCTCTGCAAGCTTTCAATTTACAATGTTACTACATATCTGCATTCGAATTATTCGTTCGCATAAGCGTTGGACTAAAGGGCATAAATATAAGTACATAAATTGCGTATTTACATCTCATTATTTGCTCAGTAACTCAATTTAATATTCATTTCTTGTTGCGATATTTGCGCACTATATGCATCTTTCTAAGTTCTATATAATGTAGTGTGTTTGTTGTTTATCTTATAAATTTGACTAGATACAGTTACATTTTTAGACCTTTTGTATCGGTAATAATTAAGTTTTGGGAATCCTTTTCATTTGTTCCTTGTCTCATTTGTTCCTCTACCTCTAATCCATTGCCTGAGGCCAAATATGTGGACCTTAACTTGACCCCTTAACATACATACATACATATGTACATGCACTGACACTCAAACACAACACAAGTCATATAAATACTTACATCTGTGTGTGTATGTTACAAAAATACTATTTTAGATACATTTATCTTGAAAGGATAATTCATTTGAGTTGTGCTAAGTGATAAGTGTAGTACTAGACTTTTCATCTATGTAGACTAGACAGCTTAATCTTTTATACATACATCTTTGGGGTTAATTTTTTTCAATGGAAACAACTTTTCCACCGTGAGTTTGTCAGCTTTAGCAGACTATCATAACTTTTAGGTCATCCAAGTAATCAGAAATGGCTAAATCATCCATACAGATGTTGGTTTGATGCTGTTGCAGTTCATGACTTGGGCTTGGGGCCCAATTTTCCTCAGCAGCTGACTGTGACTTAATCTCAGCCAAATTATCTACATAACCTTTACCATCACCATCACCATCACCATCGTCGTCTGTTAACAGAGTATCTCCAACCTCCACTTCCACCTTCCGTGGAATTTTATTGGTATGAACTCTTACTGTCCTCCGTGATGCAGATGCAGTAGAGTAAATATCTATATCGGAGCGCGTGTGCGTGTGTGTACTTGCGTGGGTCCGGGTGCGGATACGAGTTTCAGAATGCTTGGTCTCTATCTCAATCGGTTTGTTCTTGTTGTCTGATTGTTGCCTACATCGGCTATGCTGTCACAACATATCGCCCTGCTCGTCACTATTATCCCCATGATCGTCAACTAAGTCAAAATCGTGGCTTTCCAGCTCCAAATCCATATCAGCCTCGTCATCAAAGGCCCCAATCGGCGACATCGCTGTCGTATGGATATTTGCGTAGTTCGCATGTGATAAATTATTGCTTGCATTTTGGTTATGATCCTGTTGTTGCGGACGGTTCTGCATCGAATGCATTGCATTCTTTGTATCGTCATCGCGCCACTTGTCCATCGATCGGCGACGTGCATTCATAAAGAAATTACCCACAGTGGTGGGCTCCAGTCCCAGCTGCCGAGCAATTGTTACTTGCATTTCCTTTGACGGCCTCTTGGTTTCCTTAATATTTTTTTCATTTAATAATTTATTTACAAACAAAAACAATATTGAAAGCTTACTTTAAAAATAGCTTGAAGAGTGCGTCGTTGTAGATCAGTAAATACCAGACGAGGCTTCTTTGGCTGTGGCATTTGCTCGATCTGCGGTTCTTCCTTGCGACGACAATTGACAATACTGGCAACGGCACCACCAGAAGAAGAGGATGACGAGGATCCACTGAGCAAACCTGAAATAATCAGAATGATAGAAATGATCAATTATCACACGATTAAATTTTAAAATGTTAGTAAACTTGAACCTTTTGGAAAAACACAAAGAAAATAGCTAACGCTCACAAAAAGATACAGATAACTCATGATATAATTATAGTAAGCATCACAAAAATAGACAAAATTTTGTTAATTCAGAAAATGTCTAACCGCCGATACCGTTAGAAAATTGTATAAAATAAATCTGATATAAAAACTTGATTCTTTTGATAGACTATTCCTTGTAGTGAACTTCAACGCAAGAGATCCTAGGTTTTTAGTGGCAAAATAGGAAAAGATTACAAAACAGAGGAAATAAAGACAAACAAAAGTAAAGAAAACTCAAACAGCACAAAACGGGAAACAAAAGCAGCAACGTATGAAATTTACAACAAGTGTCCTAAGTTATGTTGTGATCAAAATTTAGACAAAACAAAATGTATGCAATAAAAGAAATGGTTCCATTGAAATGGGTCTTTCAAAGCTTTAAGTATTCATAAATGCTAAGGGTGCTGCCAGTCTGTGCACTCGTCCGACCTATCACTACACTATTTGATTTCTACTACTAGAAGTCAGAAAAGACCCGAACAATTATTAGCGAAGATCTTAGAAAAGACAACCTATCAGGAGAGAAAGCTAACTTTTGTCTCACACAAGCTTTCTAATCTCGCTTACAACATTGATATCAATCAAACAAAAACAATTTGTTTATAAGACAAAAAAGTTCACTCACCGTTTCCCGTCATTGTTGGCATAACTGGTGACGAGTCTGAAGCCGTTATGGTCGTAGTTACCCCTGCCGATCCTGATGTACCACTCACCCCTGTCCCCACCGAAAGCGGTGTACGTTGTGGTATTTGGGCAGCAGCCATCCGCAAGGCAGACATTCGTTGAAACTCTGGTTCCTGCAGCCATTTGAACATCCTGCGGAACGTTTCTCGTCCGGACTTTAGTTTTGACCATGGCTTTGGGTTGCGCAGCAGATCAGATAGTGTGCCTTGAGAGCGGCAAAGTACGCGCTGAGCAAAGATTGCCTGTGGAATGCTGTATCTCTTTAGTTCGGCCGAGATACGTTGAGCCAACTCTTTTGTATTGATCTCTTCCATATCACTTGCACTTGCATTTGCATTTCGGCTTCCACCTCCACTAGTGCTTGGGTTCGATTTTGGAGAATGCGACTTTGACAACTGCTGCTGCTGCTGCACGTTCTGGTAACCATTTTGATGAGACTGTTGATGGCTTGTGTGGGGACTGCACTGATCGCCACTAATATCTTGGCTTTTGGGTAGAAAATGTTGATGTCTTTGACTTGTGTCATCGCTCATCCTCATGCCTGCAGCCCCGTCATCTGTTACAGGTGGAGGCGTAGGTGTTAGAGAGACAACAACAGGCATATCAGCTGTGAGACTTTGTATCGAACCATTAATGTTGGGCAAGGTGATAACCGATGTTGGCGAGTGTAAGGACATGGAAACAACAGAACCGGCAGAAACTGAGTGAGGGCTGAGTGTTGGACTATGTTGAAGTCCGGCTGTCGAACTTGTCGACGAAGACGTGGCCATTATCAGCTCATGGTCATGGTGATGTCCGCTATAGGATGACTCATAGTCACTCACAACCACACTGTCCCCAATAACACCGGTCGGTGAGGAGAGGCAAATCACCTGTTTCTGCAGAGTTACGGGTACCAGCTGGAGTCCATGACTATGTCCGTGTCCGTGACCGTGTGCATGTCCATGGTTATGTCCATGGGTAGTCACGGCGTCTCGCTTTTGGCCGTTCACTCCTATCTGCAACTGAGGGGAATCAGAGTGCGGGGAGAGAGTCACGCAGCCACCAGTAACTGGGGAGGGCACCGACACTGAGGAACTGTGCGTATGCAGGTCGCACGAGACTACCATTCCGGTGAGCCCGTGGGATGGAGAACCAGAGTAATTATGTGGAGGCGGAGATATCATTGAGGGCAACTTGTCGTAGGAAGAATACGGTGACTGTACTCCTGATAATCCACTCAGACCAAGATGACCACTGCCCATGGGCATTGGGAGGCTAGAGAACGAGCTGCAATCGTTGTTGCTACAACCAGAAGAGCTGACACTACTAACAGTACCTGTCTCTGCAGCGCTGCTGGATGAGTTGGTTGTGGCTTCTGCGCCACTTCCACTTCCAGCTCCGCCTCCTCCTCCTCCGGAAATGTGGCCAGAGTAAGCGAACTTTTCGGACATCGTCGATATGGGCGGAAGTGGTTGAATAGGTGTCAGTGTGGCATACGACGTTGGACTAAAACCAGGTGGTGATATGCGATCATTGACCGATGTTAACGTTTGATATGAGCTGTGCTCCAATACAGGACTGAGTAATTGCCCGCGTCCACCAGAGTCTCGATCGTCCTCGTCGTCTTCATCTGCATCTGCATCGCCATCCACATCCTTGTCGTCCTCGTGTGACTGTACAATAACCGATAAAACCTCGCTGTGAACGCTTCCATTGTGTCCCAGTCCCAGCTGGGCTGAACGATGGTGCAGACTCTGATGTACTTGGCCATGAGTTTGATGGTGCGTTAGATGACCATACTGATGCTGCTGCTGCTGTTCTAGAAGCTGTTGGTGTTGGTGATGTTGGTTCAGTGTGACCTCTTCCTCCTCGCATGTTAAGCCGTCTGACGAAAGTTCATCCATTATTCCAACACCGACGACGTTCGGAACGTCTACATCCATATTATGACGTTTACTGGCCTGAGGAGGGTTCCTAACATTACTGTAATCCTGATCTCGACGAACAATAAGAAGCTTGTGCTCCTGTTTGACAGATACCCCTTGGGACAGAACCGTATTCACTGTCAGTCCATCCAAGCTAATATCGGATCCAACAAAGTCCACTGGGCTACTGGCGATCATCCGCTCCTGCCGCTGCTGGTGCTGATGTTGGTCGTGGAGCAACGACAATGGAAGTGGCAAGTTCCTACCCTGAATCTGCAGTTGTTGAGGCACAATCTGATACGCTGTCTGCACATTACTGTGCCCGATTTCATCAATGACCATCACAACAGAACTGGGCTCTTCCTCGCCAGCCCCGTCTGCCGAGGACATCATTGATTGCATGGTCATGGCAAGGGTCTCACCGCTGACACCATGTAGACTGTGTGACTCGGATTCGGAGTCAGCCTCTTGATGCTGGTGCTGGTGCTGGTTCTGGTGTCCAACGGTAATGAACTCATTGGCGTCGTCGACCAGTTCCTGGCTAAATGTCTGGGAATCAATCATTTCATTAATTGATTCCATTCCTTATAAAGCTTCACAGGCCACAGTTGTCAATAACAAAAGGTTGGAGATTCCACTTGAGTTATCATCAAAATCTTACTGCAACAAACGAATAGACTACGTCAGACTCATGAGTACTGTATGAGTGTATTGCTATTGTATGAAATGAAAACAGACTCAGAAACAGATTCAGCTTTTGCTATATTATGTAACTATGTATAATCGAGTTCATCTCAATAGAATCGCTTTTCCTTTCCTAAGGCGGACTAACTTAAGTATGTGTAACGAATAAGGATATGCTCGGCAGGTGTTACTTAAATGTTCTCTTTTACATATGTGTAGTACATACATACATACATATATGTATAGTCGTATGCAGTATGAGTGCATTTGCATATATGGGATATACATGTATACATACATATGTATGTATATGTACGAGTATATAAAATAAATATTTTTACGCATAGCTTTTAAGTTTAGCTTGAATGTGTGTTTGTATGTGTGTGTGTGTGTGTGTGTGCGTGTGTGTATGTGTGTGTATGTGTGCTATGCTGGGGGGGGGTCTGAGTCTCTTTATTTATTTCTTATTTTTTGTTAGCCATGAGTTCCGTTCCGTTCCTTCATTGTTTTTGTCGCTTTTCACGTTGCCATCGTCGCCAACCCTTAAGGGTTGCTTCGACCTAGCTATACGCAATACATGCATACATATATATGCACATGTATTGTGTACATACATACATATGTGCACACATATATACTCGTATGTAGTTGTAGGGGGTTGGGGTGGCTTGCACTTTGGAATTATTTTCACCTCTTAATGGGTTTTATCTGTTCAAACAGTCTTAACCTTTGTTCGTTCACAAATTTGAATCTTCTCCTGATTTTATATTGTTTATAACATTTACCTTAAATGGCTGCTGACTCGGAATCTACATCATCACGATAGCCGCGAGCTTCGCCCCACTTTGTGCAACTCGATACATTTCTAAAACGTACACAGACACAGGTACACAAATATTTCCGGATTGGATTATTTTCTAGACTTTTTACACAACAGAAAAGCTGCAATTTAATTCCAATTGCTTTTTGTTAATTTAATAGACTGGGCCTGATCTGATTCCTGATTCCGAATCGATGGAGAATTATAATTAGAGCATTTCTTATAGCGAAACCTTCAGTTGGAAAATTCTCTACGCATGTAGGTGTACGAGTGTATGCATGAGTGTACATGCACACACATGTGGGTGTTATTTTGTGAAACTTTGTTATGTGACGACCGCCGCGTTCCATGAAGTTTCGGCTACTGAGCAGCCACAACACGCCACCCCTCGCGATAAGGGTTGCGTTCTTTGCCGTTTCGAAAACCACTGAGAGTCGCTCTCTCTCTCTCTCTCTCTCTCTTCAAAGCCCGACCACCAGCTGTGGCCCAAGGGATGAAATCTCGACAAGGCACAGTGGTTGAAATGACCAATTCGGCAGGAAAAAAATCCATAGCTCCAAAAGTAATTAATGTAACATAAATCGGTCTTAACAGAGAGATGTAGATAAAAATATAGCATTTTTATAATTTTTTAGCAATTAAAAAATAAAAATTGAACATGCGCACTGCCATTTCCGTTACATTTACATCCTTCTCATACAATCCTTCTTTTGTGCTACCATCAGAAATGCCAGCTGGCGTTGCATACTCTTGGGAGCGCAATAGGCACGACTTATCACACAAGAAAGATCGCTGCTGTGCGACTTGGAAAGAATCCGAATTACATCAATAATATGTACATGGACGTGTATATATGTATATGTACATCTTACTCATACTCATATTAACACACAGTAACGTTTTTTATTTTAATTTGTGAATTTTAAGAATAAATATCGTACATATCATATATAATTTTAAAACTTTAACAATGCACCTGCCTGATTTGTTTATTTGATGGTTGTTAAGGTACTCTAAGTAGTTGTTAATTTAATAGTGATTTAAGCTTAAGCCATATGATCAAATGCCTATCAGTTCCTATCTTATGTGCTTGTGAGAAGCATACATACACACACACACACACTTAGATTGGAAAGTGCATTATCTGTTAACTTTTTTATGCATTTAGAATGCAAATTTCTGAGAACATACATATATATTATTTGACTATCTACGTCTTCAAGCAATCAAATTACGATCCTATTAATTAGAGTCCCCTCTCTCCAGTGCCATTTTGTATTTGAAATACTCGTACCGTTACAGATTGTAAGGGGGTTTCTAATTAGACAGAAGATGTGGCGTTTCTTTCGCTATCGATGGTCAAACTAGATGCGCGCAAGGAGGCCAGTGAGAGATTGCTGTGATACAATGCCTTTGGAGACAACAGCGTCGTATTCTGAATAGTTGGCATCGTTTTGTTGATATTGCAAAATACAGAAGACTCATTGACTGAACGCGATTGAGCTGACAAAGCTTCGGATTTCATCGCCAAAAGCCCATCGACAGAAAGCGCATTGGCATTCAGTGTAACCGTAATGGCGCTGCCTCCATCAGTGCTTTCATTCTCGCCCGCTATAGTCCCACCACCGCAAAGATGCAAACGAGAGTTCAACAACTTGTTGCAAGCCGGACACGATCGTGCTGGTCCGTTTTTGTCTCGCCGACGCATTATTTCGTGAGCGCATCTGGAACGATTGAAAATACCAAAATCATACATATGTATACATGTATGTACGCGTATCGTATTGTATTTTAAAAACGACACTAACTCCGTATGCTTTAGTGTAAAAATGTAGGGACATTTTAGCTTTTACCTACCTTGCATGGAGAATGTGTGCACAGGGTAGAGCTTCAAGATTGCCCGGCTGTAGGCCGAAAACCTCCCCACAAGCACCACAATTCAAGCCTAATGCAGCATCGGTCTGATTTGCCAGACGGAAGTGAGTGTTATACTGATCCTCGTCGCCCAACGCGCGATATATTAAAGCCAATCGACAACGAATCTTGCGCACCAGAAGCTGCAAGACAGATGTAACGTATGTACGTGTGTATTTACATACATATGTACATATGTATATGTATTATTCGAACTTTCTGGAAAATTTTAAAATTGATAATCACTTTGGCACCAATAGAGCTGGCAACCTCCAGTAGACGTGTGTTAAATTCCAAAGGTCTGCAGTTGCAAATCTTGTTCTGAAGACGTAGAGTTTCCAGACACCTTGCAGCCCCGTCCATAGCCTCCATTTGAGCCATTCGATCTCCTAGACTTGCAGATGTGCCCATTGCTTGCTCGTATTGTCGGAATGCTCGCTGATGTAAGAGTTTTCCATCGGTCAATATAAAAAAGAAGGATTTAGTTAAATAAAGACATATTTCCTGCTACATACATATGTAATATTAATGATAGTGATCGTGCACACTCGTATGTACATAACTATGTATAAAAAATCAAGTTTTTATTATGTCATTTTTCTATCTATAAATACTATAAAAGTTTCCGAAATGGAACTTCGTAAATTTTCCGAATGGAAAACTTATAAAAGGATTGATTATTCTTAAATTGGGTTCGAATCTAATGATTAATAAAGTAGATGCAAACAAATAAACTTGAGCTGCTCTTCGATTTCTGTGTGCATTAACTCTATGCATTGTATAACTCTTATCTTTGTAAATTAGATAAAATTGTTGATAATATGAATTATGAATAAATATTTGTATGTAAAGCTACTTCTTTGAAAATTCGAACTAATCTCCAAAATCAAAAAGTACAAGAGTTTTCTTAGAACAGGCAGAGGTGAAAATCGAGTTTCATTTAGGCCATGCACGTTTTTTGTACAAACATCAATATCCATTTTCTTTCGGTATATGTCTCCCATAACGCGGATACTTCTAGTGTATGTGGCCTGATCTCCGGAAATGAGCGACAGTTTAGTTGCCTCCTAAAACAATTAAATTGATCAAAACTTTTCGACTAAATTTAAGTGAGACAAACCGTCAATTACCTTACAGTAGTCCTGCGCATCCCCAAGCTCGCCCTGCTTTCGCAAGGAGGCTGCCATGCGCAGCAAAGCGGCTCTATGATGACATGAATTCAGGTCCCCTAGTTGTAGGGAGCGAGACAAATCATAAGCTTTGGATGCGTAGGTGGCACTTTTATCGTTATCCTGTAGTCGGCCAAAAAGTTCGGAGAGTGCCACGTATACTTGCAGCTCCAGCGAAGGATCGCCAATGGCTGTAGCTATCTTGCTACAGGCCTGCAGGCCCTCCAATGCTCTAGAGAACCCACCCATTTCAAGGTAAACTCGTGCCACTGTCAAGTGGACGAGTCCACTGCGGCATTTTGTTCCGCACTCGTTATAAAGCGAATGGCGGGCGTAACTCAAAGCTCGTTCGAGTCCACCTAGACTAGCATGTGCTCGACTGAGGTTTAGATACGTTTCTGCGCGCATGTTTGGTGAATCGAGTTCCTCTGATATGCTATACAAAAAAAAGAAGTCAGGAACTTGATAAGACTATGAATAAATTTTGGACTATTTGGACTATTACAACAGTCAGCTACATATATGTATACAGTCTTTTAATTTTGACTCATATTTTTGGCGAGTTACGCAGTACGATTCTAGGAAGCCCGTCTCGTTTTTCTGGTAATGGTATGTGCCTGTACGCTTGATCAGTGATGATTAGCTACATATCAGGGGTAGACTTAGTTCGTGATTAGTAATAATATTTAGCCAAATATGTATGTATCCTAAATAATATCTACCCAATTTTCTTTGCATCTTTTTGATTATTATGATATTATATATATTTGTATTGATTATGTACATAAACATATATGTAGATGTTTGGAAAGATCAGAGGTGCGAAGAATGTATGAATGGCTGCCATAGTCTTTGACGGAGCATTTAATATTTGGTTTTAAGGAAATCTTCCTTCTGAATTTAGGCGGACATTTAAAAACACAGTTCAAAAGTTTCTGAAGAAAAAGCAACACACATTCCAGTACTATAGCCAATACCATTTCATAGCACATTTGGGAAAAGGGAAACTAAACTCACCCAAGCTGTTGATGACCGAACTCAATAGCTTCACGAAACTTTCCCCAATCCATATGTGCCTGATACAAATAACCCAATAGCTGGAAGCAGTCCTCGCGACGACACGTGCCTTTTAATGCACTACGCCAGGTGCGGACTGCTGCTGTTTGATTATTTTGCTCATAAAGCCGAAGACCCCGCTCAATCTGTGAATAAATCCAATCAGTGATTATTGCGATATAATAAATTCGTTTGTATTGTATTGTTAACGCACATATGTACATACGTTAGGGAAGTATTTACCTTGCGTTTTGCAATATACTGTCGAAGACTTCGTTGGCAAGCCAAGAAACAGCTGATTACAGAACCAGAACGCAATAGTCCTTGGCCAGTCCAGAAGGAACGCGAACCTGCATCTGGACTTGAGCCATAGCCCGCAACTCTCGAATAGCTCTCATCTAATTGACATAAATCTGCAATCAAATATCATCATGTACATATTTGCATATGTATGTATTCATTTTATGTAAACATTTTTAGGGACAAACCATTTGAGTTTTCTAATAAGTATCGCGATCCATCAGGTGAGGCTAGTAAGTGAGTTGCGGATAGATTTTGGCTTGGAGGAATGCTAAAATGTAAAGGAATTAGCTCCATTATTTGAGCAATATTTGCATAATATACCTAAGCAGATCCTTGGACGCAATACTCTCCCATGACATGACAGGCTTTTTAATGTTTTCGTAATTGTGATAGCCCTATAAAGAGCAACCCCAATGGTGTAAAGTCTTTGGCAAGATATAAATTTATTAAAGAGATTACATGTAGTAAACCCTTTACATCAAGATGCGTGTTTTATAATATGTATGTATGTTTCTACATACCTAAGTACGTCACACTTGACCTATTAGAGCGTTGCACAGCTTCAATCTAAGTGACCTTGTACGAGCTTCCCGTACACTACACACCAGCAATCCATTCATACGTACATATGTTGTATGTATGTTAGTGTCTTATCCTGCACGTCTATTATATTAACACTAATATTACATATGTACATTACATGCAAAATTGATGTAAGTTGCACATTTTTTGCACGTTTGTTTTCTAGCCCGTTTTTTAGAACTTGTTGTACATTTAACTTGTTTGTGATTGCTTTCGTTTAATTTTTGGCATATCTGCGTAGTCGGTAGTGAAAATCGAGACTGATTTGACTTGGGTGGTGGTTGGTTTTCTCTCTTTGCTACAGGCTCCTTTCCTTGCTTTGAGGCTGCGCGGTCCATACCATACAAATATATTGTCTATCACGTTGTGAATGAGATGGGTCAAGAACGGAACTAGTTTCGCTCAGCTGCAAAATTCCCCCGAAATACAATTGAGTGCTGTCTGACTATGTAATACCCTTCCTTTCAGTCAATACAATATGTTGCTTCTAAAGTTGTGCCAACAGTGCTAGAAAGCTAAAATTGTTTTAATGATTTTTTATGCCATGTTGAGTAGATATTACTTCTTTTACGGCTTTAATACTATAATAATAATTAAGGTCCTAAAATGAAAATTTTTCATGGCATCAAAACTACTTTTTTGATCAAATTCGTGCTTTAAAATGCTGTAATTAATTTGGATTGGTACAGGATCCGTTTCTGACCCCATACACACATACATATACATATATGTATGTATATGAGTACATATGTACCTATGTATGTCTCTCGATCCGTCCGTCCGTCTTCTTCTCGCCTAGTTCGCAGATACTACTTATAGTAGTAGAGCTAGGGCGATCAAATTTTTTGTGGAGAGAGACTCCTATGACACCTTTCATACCGATATTATTTTAGTTCCAAATTTGGTCATAGGAAATGACCATATCTTTCAGAATGCCGAATTCGGATCAGATAGGATTATTATTTCCTCTCTCTCTCTCTCTCTTCGGAGCGGAACTTAGCTAAAAAATTTATACGAAACTGATATAATATTTTAAAATTATGATCGAATAAGTCAGGGGATAAGCGCAGTGAAGAATGACAAGTGCGATACAAAATTGAAAGATATCGCGGTCTGCGTTGTACCACAAAATTCGACACATTTGCGACAGAATTTTTGCACTTTTGAAAATGTTGTCAGATTTTGTGTTTCTTCTACATTATTAGATGTATTCGGGGTTACATATATACAAAAACAAGGGGGAATGTTGTGAGCCGCGGCAAAGGCCTTGATACTTAGTCAATATATGTATACATACATACATATGTGAACTTACGATTTACGTAATTGTTTCCATTTGAGTTTACATATGTTTTTTACATCTTTCTTTCGCATTTCTATATCTACATATACTTCTACATATATGGCTCGTGGAATTGTGTGTGTGAGAGAGCGGCAATGAGTAAGCGTTTTAGTAAGCGTCACTAAAATTTGATTTTTTTTTTCCTGGCTATATAATGATCCGACCTGATCAGAAATCTGATAGACACGGTCATTCTCCATGATTCTGCGTTTTTGGTTTTATATGCTCTTCGAGTACCGGGAATAATAACAGAGAACCTTGCTTCTATTGTATTGTTTACATGCGAGTACATGTAAGACCAGTACGAACGCCCTTGCTGAGGGTGGAGTCGGATGGTATTGGTATAAATAAACTCTAAAATCAATTTTTCGCACTTGATATGATTTATATTTGATTGATATTTACTTACTTTGACTTACTGCCATTTTTATGGAGAGGAATTATCGTTTTATTCCCGACGAGGGGGAAGTATTGATGTATCATATCAATGGATAGGGCGAATAGGGTAAGTTTGCAATATTCGGAAAAACGCTTTTTACATTTATTCCAAGTTTAATGATATCGACTTTAAACTTTGCTTTGATATTTGGTATTTTTTTTATATTATTAAGCTTTCAAATTAAAATTTGAACATTTTTTGCGGTATTTTTTCCCGAAATGTTGAATTTAAAAACTCAGGAAAAGTGGAAAAAAAGTATTTCTTGGACCAATCTAAGTCTTTTTGGTTTTAGATAGGCACATTAATTAGGCGTCGTTTAAGGTACAGTTTGTAAAAATCGATGGATAAACTAAACGGCTAAGTTGCAGCAGTTTGACCAAACCTTCGTATGCCGAGCTTTGCAGTTATATTCCAGAGTTTCGGCGCAATTCCTACGTAAACAGTCAGGTCAGGTACACCGTTTGGACCGGACCTGGTGAAACTGGTCTTAGATCCTAAAACAGTGAGCTTGTATATCAGCAAGGGGCTGAAAATGCCGTTCCACCTTGATAGACTTTATTGGTATAAGTTAGCTGACAAGAGTAGCTTTCCGACGAAGTAATCCAACATATTCCAACGAAGCTATTTTGAGTTCTCAGAAAATCAAATAATACAGCGAGATAAGTATTACATAGAGAAGATGGAGAACCAACTTCTTAAAATGTTGCTTAAAAAGTTAAAGAACCAAGGGATTTCCAGATCTAATAGAAAATGTTGGTTCCTTTCATAAAGTCAGTGCGCGCGTATAGAATGGTCCCATCCAAATCCACGAGGCTATTTAGCTCGTTTACTCGTTGTCTGGCAGGTTGGTAAACAGTTTTTATGGCGGACGTTGGAAGATTCGAAAAAGATATACAAAAATAGGAAAGAAATCTTACAAGTCCTACAAATTCCTTTTTAAGTATTTTTAAACCGGGAGGTAGAAATGTTCCAACGTTTTTGATACGTTACGTGCTTGTACTGACATTTTACAAAACTAGAAAAGTCCAAATCTCGTCGAAAAGTAACTAATCTTTTAATCTTTTCGTAAAAATTGCACTGTTACTTCCGGGAAGCCTTTGTGAGCATTTGAGATTTTCAATGACTTTTGATTTACTCCAAGCTAACCTGCCAGTCGCAAAATAAAAACGAGGGGAAACGTTGTGAGCCGCGGCAAAAGACATATGTACATACATATATGAGCTTGCGATTTATGCAATTTATTATATGTTCGCAAAAGGAAGAAATTAAATTTTGAGCAAAAAATAATATTTCAAAAAAATGAAGTCAAATCATTTTTGGAATATTATACCTGTTTTCAATTTTGTTTGCATATCCTTTTTACATCTGCTTCTAAATTTCTACATGACATGTATAACTACATATTTGAGACGTACAAGTGTTTGCGACAGAGAGAGAGGGAATGAGTCAGCGCTTGGCAGGCGTTGCGTAGCCACTGAAATTTAATTTGTTTCTTCTGGCCATAATATTGATTCGACCTGATCCATATTCGGCAATCTGGTAGATATGGTAATTTTCCATGATTCTGCGTTTTTGGTTTTCATTTATCTTAAAAATTGTGGATTCCACAGATTTTCGTCCTTTGTGGGGGCGGAAGGGGGCGGTGCGAAATTTTGAAATACACTTGGAGTAGTGTGATAACACAGAAGACTGGATACAATTTGGTTGCTCTAGCTTTTATAGTCTCTGAGATACAGGCGCTAATGAAGACGGACGGACGGACAGACGGACGGACGGACGGACAGACAGACATGGCTATATCGACTCGGCTATTGATGCTGATCAAGAATATATATACTTTATGGGGTCGGAAACGCTTCCTTCTGGGCGTTATACACAACCGTTATCCCCACAAATCTAATATACCCCTATACTCTTCGAGTACCGGGTATAATTATAAAAAAATGAAGTCAAATCATTTTTGGAATATTATACCTGTTTTCAATTTTGTTTGCATATCCTTTTTACATCTGCTTCTAAATTTCTACATGACATGTATAACTACATATTTGAGACGTACAAGTGTTTGCGACAGAGAGAGAGGGAATGAGTCAGCGCTTGGCAGGCGTTGCGTAGCCACTGAAATTTAATTTGTTTCTTCTGGCCATAATATTGATTCGACCTGATCCATATTCGGCAATCTGGTAGATATGGTAATTTCCCATGATTATGCGTTTTTGGTTTTCATTTATCTTAAAAATTGTGGATTCCACAGAGTTTCGTCCTTTGTGGGGGCGGAAAGGGGCGTGGCAAAATTTTGAAATACACTTGTATGGAAGTGATATCACAGGAGCTTTGATAGAAAGTTTGGTTGCTCTAACTCTTATAGTCTCTGAGAACTAGGCGTCAAGAAATACGAATGGGCAAAGCAGATGGGGTCGCGTGTGAGAGAGGGAACGATGACTTTCGAAATGGTTTTCTTCATTGTAGCTATAATAATGATCTGATCTGATCCAGATTCAACACTCTGATAGAAATGGTCTTTTTCTATGATTCTGCGTTTTTAGTTTTCTCGTATCTTCAAAATTGTGTACGCCACAGACTTTCGTCCTTTGTGCGGTCGGAAGGGGGCGGTGCGAAATTTTTAAAATACACTTTGAGTAGTGTGATAACACAGGAGACTCAATACAAAATTTGGTTGCTCTAGCTTTAACCGTCTCTGAGATATAGGCGCTAATGAAGACGGACGGACAGACGGACGGACGGACGGACAGACAGACATGGCTATATCGACTCGGCTATTGATGCTGATCAAGAATATATATACTTTATGGGGTCGGAAACGCTTCCTTCTGGGCGTTACACACAACCGTTATCCCCACAAATCTAATATACCCCTATACTCTTCGAGTATCGGGTATAATTATAAAAATAATAAATCAAATGTTGTACGTTTTACACATTGGTTGATTTTCGGTTGTAGTCCATGGCATGTCGCTGATTCTGTACATACGTCCAACCGTTACAAATATTACCATAAATAGGGCTGGTGTCTACTACCTCACAGCACACACCGTTCACTAAATTATATGTATAGTTTTTAACTGAATGTAAATTCAAATTTTTTTATTTTTATTATTACATTTTATCATTATTGCATGAAATTTCTCCACTTTTACTTGATCGGTTCTCATCTCTCCGCTCATACATAGTTTTTGTATTATGCATTTGCTTATTATACCCCTTATATGGTATAAGTAGATACTAATATGCTGGGCTACCATTACAAACTACAATATACTCATCATTCTTACCAACATACAAATACATATGCATACAAGGGTGCATACATGTCCATTGAATTAAATTAATTTCATATTGATTAATCGGATCGGCCTGCATTGTATGTATGTGGTTTACAATGTGATGTTTTGTTATCTGTTATTTGTGCATCGTACATTGTATTATGTATATTCAAAATCAAAATTACTGTGTGGTGGTGCAATTTAACAAAGTATTCGAATATAACTGATCTGTGAACGGTGTCGGGTTGTACTAATTATGTACAACATGCATAGTGTGACCGTGAGTGTGCGTGTGAAACAAATGAAACCTGTCCAAGAATGGTATCAGAGCAAGGGGTATTAAGGGGGCACAGGCACTCGTTCTCTTAGGCTCTCTCTTTGTCTGTGCCTGTGACTGTGCTCCCCATAAGCCAGGGATCAGCGATATGTTGTATGCCGCTTACTCCGCCGATTTAAGTATGTATGTATGTTCTAATGTGTACTGGATGAGTATGTGTTATCCTAACGATTTTTTAATATTATTCGGACTCAGGTTTCTTATGATGTGGTAAGCTATCGTTCTATTGTATGTATCTATATGAATGTATGTATGTATGTTTTTTTATGTTTTCTTAAGTGAGTGGTGCATTGTATGTACTGTACGTTATGTACGTTCGCTCTATGGCGGAATCTGGGACTGAATCTAGATTTCGGTTATTACCGTTGGATGGTATAAATTCGGTTTAGTGGTCAGGTTAGCTGTGGCAGTACAAGAATAAAATTCGCCCGGAGTACGAATGAATTTGAGAAAGAAGAACTTAAGCTTGTTGGGGTTTTTTTTGGTTGTCTGGGCTTCATGAAAAAGCACGTGCACATATTCGTGCCTAGGTATGCAGATTGAAGATTAGAAAAATTAGAAAAGAAAACTACACAGTTTATACAAAATACATAATTAACGCGTTTTTTTCGATCTATATTTGCATCCATCTCACATTAGTTCTTAGATTATTCACCGTCTGTTATTTTGTCAATCATCGATTATAATTTGTGTCTATTCGCTGTGGCAAGAACAGTGTTGTGATTTTGAGAGTGTGACTGTTTAATAATAATAATAATAATACACACGATTTTATGTGTCCACCTATCGAATTCTTACATATATCAATGTTCAATTTTTATGTATGTAAATTTTAAATCTGGTCACTTTCACACAAATGGAGCACACGATGCATCAATATATTTTTTATTTTAAAAGATATTTTTGTTCGTTTCTTGATCTTTTGTTTTTGTTTTATTCAATATACAATGTCTATAACGTTTCACCTAAACATTTGTTTTGTATATAAATAAGTATATATACTATATGTATATACACACATATTTATTTTTTAATTTGAAGAAACACTTCACTATACTGCTTGGTTCATTTACAAAATAAAAGTATGAAATTAAAAAGTAAACATCAAATAAAAACAAAACTTAAAAAGAACCTAAAACTTACAGTTGAGTTCTTTGAATTTCACCTTTACCATATTCAAAATACTTAACACGAATGTTAATATACATAAATGCATACGAAACATACATACATATACATGAGTTGTTTCATTTATCATTATATACGCAGACATCATCTGCTAATGCATTAGCATTAAGCTGCCTTTGGATACCTTACTCACTAAATTTCTACACGTCCTCTATATAAACGCATTCTAATAAATATTGTTATAATTTCAGTCGAAATGCCCATCGTGCAGGTTCTTGCACGAAGAGTAAATGTGTGTATTTATTTGTGTGTATGCGTGTGGTTTGATGAATGTAAATGTATATGGGATTCAGAGCATTTAGGTAAATTCAATTTCCAAACCATTCCCAAGGCATTTTAACTCTCTTTAGTAACAAATTCGTAATTGGCACCTCACCTCCAGCTACCTACATCGTCCCTGGATGAGCCACGCAATTTCGGGAATGATAACATTTCCAACCATTCTTATTAACTGCCAGTTGTTTCTGTGGTCTGTTTGGCTGAACTTTGTGTCTTTTTACATTGCCGTAGATTTGGATGATTCTGTGATTTATGTGAACTTACGCCATAATGCGATTTTACAAACAGAAGAGAGCACAATATCGATGAGGATCGATGTTGTAGACATAGTGGCTAGTGGCTAGGCACGTGACGGTTTATATATGCATTTAGCTATGTAGCTAGTGCTATGTATACCTGGCCCATTGTTCTGCACTTAATCTCAGTTGCTGCCGACATCCTTAATTTGCTTAAGTGGATTACATTTAAATCTAGATTACTACATCTAATTTTTAATACGATTGAAATATTTAATTTGTTTACTTATGAATTCTATTTCACCTTTCTCCTTTCTTTCTGTTCTATTTTCGTATATATTTTCGAATCACTGTGATTCGAATCAATTACAATTACATTAGAAAATCAATAAATACAATTTCACCCCGCCGAAGTCATTTTCATATTTTCGCATATTAAGACGAACGGAAAATGAGTGTTAAGTGACATTTATGATATAAATAAATTATTTAGAGCGTAACGGGCCAACTGGTGTTCTCAACAAATTCACCGATTGCCTTTGATGTTGGAGGGACTCAATGCCTTATTTTCTGGGCGGCAACGCTGGGTGGGCAATGCGATCCGAATTAGTTGGTGCATTGCAAGGATCGCGAAAATGCTGACTAAAGATGAATTTATCCAATGGGCAGACATGCAAACGGCTAAGGAGGAAGGCAGTGGCAGCCAAGAGCATAGCCAAATCCAAACGTTGAAGTAATTTCTACCTGTAATCGCCGAGCCACTGTTGTATGTAAGCTCTTCGTTCTTCACAACCTCGTTGGGATGCTTGTCGTAATGGTGGTGATCATCTACAAATATATAACAAAATACTAGTATTAATTGAATTAAACTTATATTAATATAGTCATATAAATTAACGTAAATTGCTCTCATTAATGATCAGTTACTTATTCATACAAAGGAAGTTGACATAGAGTAGGGTGTTAATATGTACATATATAGATTGCAAAATTCAAATATTGAACATGGGGTGATATTGACTTTCATACTCAATAGAATTAAAGCACCTCTGCTTCCAGACAATACTTCGAAATAATTATAATCTGATACAATCATTTTTACAAAATGAGTTATCCGTAAAATGTCCTTTTCGCATCGCTTCATGCTTCATCGCTTCCTCTTCGATATACATAGCTATCCGAGTAAATTCGTCTATTAGTATATTAGTTCTGGGTCGTCTTTTTGCTTGATTCAATGCAAATTATCGGTATCAAAAAACTCTGAGGCAATTAAGACGTGACCTTGGTTTTTAACTCCGGCAGTATAAAGGCGAACAGTCAAACTGAGGTATGAATATGTCTAAAAAAGACAATATTATTTCCATCGAATGTGTTGGATGTGTTTCTTTCAAGATTAAACAAATTTGAATTAAATTAGAATGATAGATCGTTTTGGTGGCAAAGTCAGGACGGTTCTGATAGGGTTATCAAAAGCTTAAACTCTGTACTTAATAAATATTTACGAATTTCGGTATTTAATGCCGGATTTAACTTGAAATAATGAGTCTAAGCTTACTTTTTGTTGGGAACGGCACCTAGATTCTCTTGTCCTTCCTGAATAAGACTAGTCAACACGACATTTCTGCTGTGGCCCAGATTGACTTTTTTATTACAGATTTTGAGATTTAGAAATTACGCCGAATTTTGACGATACATTTCGTTAGCCGACATATAACCTTTTTTTTTTCTTACAAAAAATACCAAAAATCAGTGTTTTTAACAGTTTTCAACGGTAAAATGGCATTTGGGACGGTGCACAACGGCATATGAAGGTTTGATCAAACGCAACTTAAACGACGCCTAATTAATGTTTCTATCTTAAACCAAAAATGTTAGCCACGAAATATTTTTGTTTTACTTTTCTCGAGTTTTCAATGTCAAAATATCGGAAAAAAATACCGCAAAATTTATGAAATTTGAATTTGAAAGCCTAATATCTTCCAGACGTTAAGCTGCTGGGTCGGATTTATAGCTGCATTTGTCAGCTTTTCAGAACTGCAAAGTTGAATACAACCAGTTATAAGAAACTGAAATTATTTGAAGAATAGAAGCACTACCTCTGGAAAAAAAACATAACAAATTTTCAAAAATTCTTTTAAAAAAAAACTAAACCATATAAAAAAATCATAATTCTTTAAAAAGTTGTAAATCACAAAATCGATCAGAAAGTCATTTTGGGCAACAGCAGAAATATAAAATTAAATTTTGTTGAGTAGTGTAATAAAAACCACTCTCTGTCTCTAATTCTCAATCTTGAATTCGAATCGTAAAAACGTAACAATGGTAAAACTAATAAAACAATATTTATATGTATTATGCAAATTCTATTGAATACAAGCATTCGTGTCAAATAATTCAATACAAACTTCCTGATTACACAGGAAGTGGGGCTGTACAAAATTCATTTCTGGATATTCTGCTTACTTTCGTATTCTGATTACACTAGTCGACACGACTTTTCCGCTGTCGCCAAAAATTACTTTTTCTGATAGATTTGGATATTTAAAAATTTTTAAAGAATGCAAATTCTATTGAATACAAGCATTCGTGCCAAATAATTCAATACAAACTTCCTGATTACACAGGAAGTGGGGCTGTACAAAATACATTTCTGGATATTCTACTTACTTTCGTATTCTGATTACACTAGTCGACACGACTTTTCCGCTGTCGCCAAAAATTACTTTTTCTGATAGATTTGGATGTTTAACAATTTTTTTTTTCATAGAGTTGTTTTTTTTAATAATTTTACAAAATTTGTTATTTTTTGTCATAGGTAGTGCTTCTATTTGTCACATAACTTAAGTTTCCTACAACTGGTTGTATTGAACTTTGCAGTTAAAAGTTTTACGAAGTTTTGGTATTTTTATATTTTTATAAGCGATACCTTAAACGACGGCTAATTAATGTGTCTATCTAAAACTAACTAAAAAAATCAAGGCATTCAAATATTTTTTTTTCGACTTTTTCTAAGCTATCAAAGTCAAAATTTCGGGGAAAAATACCGAAAAAAATAATGAAATTTCAATTTGGAAGCTTAATATCTTTCAGACGTTAAGTTGCAGCTACAAAGTGTCTGAGTCGGATTTATAGCTGCATTTGTCAGCTTTTTTTAACTGCAAAGTTCAATATTCAATAATTCTTTAAAAAATTGTAAATCTCCAAATCTATCAGAAAAAGTCATTTTTGGCGACAGCGGAAAAAAAAAGATGAATTTTGTCGAGTAGTGTTATCATTTGGTGTATTATCATTTGGTATATATTGTGGTGTGAGATTGCTAAATTTATTATGACTATATATAAATTTGACTGTCTGATCTATTCTCAATTTTGATTCGATTTGTGTATCCTGGAATGAACAACGGTTTGTTATCAATAGCAAATTCAAATTGTTCTTCACGTTGTGTCTCAGATTCGCGTCAACGAATGGTGGTAAGTAAAAACCATCTCTCTCACGTGCAATGTTCAATATAATGTTACCACATTCAACTTCTTTTGCCTAGTAATGATCATTGGAGGACTGTTTAATTGATATATCCTTACCATTACCATTAGAGTTGCCGCCGTTGACGTTACCCTTGTGCGATGGATAACTGTGCTGCGTTGGCACATTGTTTATCCGAATGCCAGTTTGAATGTGGTGATGTCCCGGGTATGCAATATTTACCCCACCGCGGCCAGGTGGCAGCATGTTGATGCTACCATGACCATGACCAGGAGATAAGATAATTCCACCACCAATTCCGCTACCACCACCAACGCCGTTAGAGCCAACATTGTTACCCATAATGTTCGGTTGAATCGGAATTCGATTGAACTGATCGATGTTTGTATTGATCGAGGTTCCCAAGCCATTCATGTTGCCATTGTTTGGATTTGTGGCTATACCCACTGAAGGTGATCCGCCCGAGAGGCCCCCGTTGACACCGCTTATTCCAATGGTATTTCCAGCACCAGTATTGTGGCCGTGGACATGTCCGTGACTGTCATCATGGGCCGCGATGTTGACACTGTTGCCTCCCCCTGTGTCTGCGCCCGCCACAGCCACGGATGTGGTGGTTTGTGTGGTCTTGTTCTTTTCTTCGGTGGCACAACACACTTTAAACACAACTTTCATATTGTTTGTAGAGCAACGGCCGCCAATGCGTCGATATAAGTCGTCTTTCGATGAAGTTGCTGCATTTTAGGAAAAAAATAACATTAAACGGTTTAAATTACTAAAAGGATTCCAATCTATTTTATATAAACGAACTCACAAATGAAGTAATAATCATTTCCAGGTAGGAACTCCAAGCCACCTGGCTGCGGTGTAAATGGCCGGAAAGTTATTGTAAAAAACATTAATTTCTGAGGTTTATCACATATAGCTATTACTCGCGGATCTGCATTTGTTATGCGACATGTTTCGTACTCCACTTTAGACACATTGTATATTATATATTTCTCCGTTTCGTTTTCAAATGTCCCTGGCTCATACACTGGACATATTATGTGCACCTGGTCAAATTCGAAGGCTAGGTTGCCTTTGTTGACATCAATTATGTGATCGGTGTTATCTATCCGAAATCTGCGGGATAAATTTATAAGATTAATAATTAATACACACATATTCTTTGTAAATGCAATTCGCATATGGAATCCAACTTCCCCATAATTTCAAGCAACATAAGGTTGTTAAAGACAAATTTAAAAACACACTTAAAATCATAAATAATGTAATAAATTATAACCCTGTATTGATGATAGTTAAAAACACTGCAACGCGGATAGGAAATTTAACAACAGATAATAATTACATGGACATTTCTACAGAAAATTCCACAATGACCGAAGAATTCAAAATAAACAATCATTTTAAACAAGGTAACGTTATGCCAGAAAAATAATATATAAGTACATATAATTATTGTCTCTGCGCTATCGATAGGAAATATGTACGTGAGCAGAGAATCAGTAAAATAACTAATTACTATCACAGTGGACAGTCTTAAGCAAATACTTAATTTTATATTCGTTTTTTAAGTTAAGTTTAAGGTAACGACACGCCAGATGTTCCGGCTGATAAACAAAAACATATGATTTTTACATTTGATAAATTGGTAAATTTCTTTGTAGGTGATCTGCTATTTAAGTTTCTGGCCTGCGTCACTTCTCACCTCATCGGTAAAAATAACAGCCAGTGTCGATTCGTGCAAGAAAATGTCACATGGCACATATGTATATAAATTTGTGCCTGAAACAAAACAGTAACCGACGGTATGGGTGTTTTAAAGCGAGTCAAACAAATGATACAATTTTCGCAGCGAACCATTACCAATCAACTAGTCGCCGTCTGTTTGTTTGGAAATTGGTCAACAACAACTAGACATGTTGCAACTTTTTCAACTTTTTTCACACAAATATCAAATCGAGAGGTCATCTGCCATGCAGACATTTCCTCACTAAATGGGATATGAAAGGTTTTTGTTTCCAGTTATAAAAAAAAATTGAGTTGTCAACGTTTTTCGACCCCGTAAGAGGCTGATGAAAACTTGTTTCTTCTGTTATAAGGGGTGTTTCTTTAATGTACGCTTATTTATTTTCTGAAATTCGATCTCTTTTTAATATATTTCGTGAAAAAAGTAGTATATTAAAGTATTACAAAACCACAGATTTACCTATGTATATGTATATATGTTTATATATTGTTCACATGCTTTAAAATATCCAAGAATATAGGAATCGCTTAGGGCTCAAAGACGATTGGGACGAATGGCTGCAAAGCCCATTCCTATCCCATTCTTGGACCCCTCCACGCACGCACGCACGCACGCATGACTACTACCTCCTCGTCGTTTCCTTGGTTTCGTTGTGCCATTCCAGGTTACTCTCCTTTGTTTTTTTAAGCGCTTTGTAAATTAAAAATCACCCCTAATGATGAAGTACGCATATTTTACATGCCTTCTTTAGCGACACACTCACATCACGCATCGACTTGCAACTAGGGTTACATGGTCTTGCTGGGCGCACGGTATATATTTTTTTATTTGCACATATTTGAATACGTAGCCACCCACCCAAAATCCCAGTAGGACTAGCAACAACAAGACCAGATGCAGCACACCCCAACGACACTCTTAACTCTCCAACTCACCTTTTGTGTAGGAAGAGGGAACCTTTCTGTGGAATATCTTTCTGTCTACATATCATGTGTATATCATGGCAAATCAGTAGAGCGAGTTTCAATGACCTAAAACTACAATTGGTTCTGAAGTTTGTAACGTAACTCATAGAAGGGCGCACCTATGTCTCAACTAGTTTTGAAGCCGTCAAACGAAATGTTTCGAATACATAATTCATATGTATGAAGTCTACAGTTATCTATATAATAATATTAATTTATGTACATATAATAAGAAAAATATACCGAGTGAAACATCATCTGAAAATTCCTGAATATTTAAATTTATATCGGTTTGATTAAAGTCTATGTTCAACTTACATGCTGTTCGATGTATTCCAATGCATGTAGAAGGTTTTGGCGCAGCTGGACATGGTCGAAAGCAAAACGGTTTCTATGCAGATCAGCGTCAGCAAAGTGACGAACGATGTAGCGCCTAATGTGGGCAAAGGAATTAACATTTTGCATCGCACCAGCGATGAGGATGAGGAGCGTTTTTTATTCTTGGTATAAATGTATTTATGGAAACTTCGCGTGGTGTTTTTGATATCTGGATGTTGATGTTGTTTAACCGTGCTATTTGCACCTATTCCTGTTGATGTTCTCGCATCCAATTCGAGTTCTGCGCCTTCGCTTACTATTGTAGCGGATTGCTGCTGTTCCAAGGAATTTTTGGACAGGAACGTGCTGTTAGTAATGATCTTGCTTTTGCTCTTCGACTTTCGATGCATAGCTGGTTGGTTAATGGTGGTCGTTGTCGTTGTTGCCTGGTTTCGACTTCGATCACTTGACATTCTCGTGGTAGTCGTTGGCATGTATAGCTTAATGTTCAATGGATAACCAGTAAATAGCTGTACCTGCTGGTCTTGTGGACACCTATTGCAATTGGGGGAAGCTAGATCTCTTCCTCTCGCCTCCTGGTGTTTCTGTGGCTCAGCCAGCTCTTTTTTCAAAGCCAAGCCGCTCTGAAGTTTGTTGTGACTTAACTGGGGCTTATTGCAGCATGGCACGGATGATTGCCTGGCATTGCTTACTTGGGCTTCTACCAGTGGCTGGGTATGGGTCTGGATGTGGATCTGGGTCTGTGACTGTGGCTGTGACTGGGTCCAGGAGAAAGTTGCATGCAACTTCTTTGTCCGATCTTTCATTCTGTTAGTACTCTTCGTTCGATGTTAATAAATTGTTTAACTGATATTTATATGTGGTGTGTATGTAAATTGCAAACGTCTCAATAGTTTCATTCAATGCTATTAATCTATTGGCTGCGTCGGCACACGCCGAAGTGTATCTTGCTCCATCTGTAACCAAGATAAGAGTTGGTATGAAGGGTTATTGTACGTCAAGAGCAATAGCATATGTGTAATACATAAGTAGCCCAACATTTGGGACTCCAATTGCAACAGTGCCAATTGTCAGTACATGGAGAGTTGACGGGTCCACGGATGTTAAAATCATTACAATTGCAATGATCGTGCTAGCATAAAGAGCATTTGAGTAAAATGTGAAACGGTACAAGACTTGAAAGCAAGACATTCTCCCGTGTAGGAGCACAATAACTCATCTTTAGCACATTCACATCCGTTTCGTTTCCCCAACATTAACATTAACCCCAGGTACTGACATTTCCACCACACATATATGTATACAATGACATGTGTACTAGTTTATACAAATATTATATGCAAAATGCATAAAAACATATTTATATTTAAAACCAACAAATTTTCCTATTGCCCCAGAAGCAGTCCAAAGTTTTTTTATTTTCACTGAGCTGAGAGACATATCGACATGTGTATTGTATCTTAAGTTAATACTAGACATGTCCGACTTGCATTTTGCGGTTTTAAATAGGGTTATTTGCTAAATTTCCGACTCAGGAGCATAGAATATCTGATCTGGTAGTATCGTAGTTCAAGTAACTATTTCTGCTTTGACTAGGTCTTTTCAGAACAGGACAACAATGATTTTTAATTGGAATAATTCTAATTCATTGTACGGCCTAGTGCTAGTGCGATTTACGCTCGGACTCCTGTCGTCACCTTTTCTCTCTTTCGTTTATAAAAACTTCTTGACGGCAAACATAATCCGAATGCATGCGTATGTATGTATACACCAAATGAGACATTTTCTGTATACATACACGGCGGCGACGACGACGGCGACGACACTCACTCACACAGTCCCGAAGTGAAGTAAGCTGTGAAATTAAGACCCCATACTTCTAGATATATTCTTTGCTACGTTCAAATTTAATTTGGACTCAATTTATGTTTAATTTGTAATAAGAAAACTTTCTCGAGCATACATACATACTCATAAAAATAGGGAAACACAAACAAACACGCACACACACAACACAGCCACTGGGTTTTTATGTACACATTTTCTTTCACTTCTCAAACAAATCACTTTTTTTTCCATTTTGGTTTAATTAATTAATCATTTTTACTCTTTTAATTTTTCGAACATACGATAAATAAATAAAATAAACATTTATCTAAATATACATATAAATTATGGTATTCTAGAGCTGAGCTGCTGTACAGTGTGACCGCGGAATTATCGATAAGATATACCGTCCGACCATCAGAAACATACCAAAAAGAGCGGTCTCATTTTAAACAAAGTCCGTAAAGATACCGACGAAAATCATATTCCTCGATTTTGATATTCTGTTTAATATAACTAGCTAAATAGGATACTGAACTCTGAGAAAATAATTTTAGCTGATATGAAACTATTTTCTTTAAGATTGACCAATTTCAAAAACTTCGTTTATTGGATTCGGTTAAAAATAAGGTTTAAACAAGGAAGGTCAACAAATAAGCCCATTTGTAATAAAAACCTCGTTGGAATTTTCAGCTATTTTCAGTATTTTAGTACCAGAAGCGAATATGTAAATACTTTTTTACTTTTTTAAAATATTCAAATGTTGCGTGGAATGTTGCATGAAATGTTCCGCAACATTTTGAATCTTTTTCCATGGTCTGAGCTGCAGCAGAGCGTCTCAACTTCCAGCGGGCACGTGTTCTAGATTCGAATCGCAGCCTGGCCGTTTCAATTTGATCGTTTTTATTTATTTTAATTTTAGTACTAGAAAATACTCACATGTTCCGAAACATGCTCCGCAACATTTTGAAACTTTTTCCAAATGTTGCGAAGCGCCACTGTTGCTACAAATTTGCTACATGGTTGCTACATACATACAATTTTAGTGACATGACCGTTCCCAGACCAGTAATATATGTATATATTATTTTTTTCATAGGAGCTCAGCAACTTTTAACAGTCACTTTTCGGTAATTTTTAAAAAATTGATATTTTCCGGAAAAATATTGATTTATTTTTCATGCCATACAGAATCTACATATACCCTACTTCTTTAATTTAATTTTAATTTTACTGCTTTCCAAGCTGAGTAGTAATGCATTTTTTTCGTATTGAAATGTTTTTGACCCTACTCATGCATTTAATTCGATTCCCGTATAACTATAAACTACAGAATTTCATTGCTATGGCTTAAACATGTGGAGGTTTTTTCGGCATACTACTAAACATACAAATCAGAGGTTAATAAAATCAGTTATTGCGTTTGTTGGACAAACATTTAATCAATTCTTCCCTTAGGCCCCTCCGTATAAGGGTAGTTATAAAATGCTCCCTTAAGGAAAAAGAGGGTATGGACAACAGGCAAAACGGAACAGAAAATTCAACGCATGCAAGGTAAATTCCACCCCATTGCACTAAATACCGTAGGCCTGTCCCACGTCATATCCTATGTAGGTCCGCAGGTGAGGTGAGGTTCGTATGAGCCTTGCAATTTACATTGACTCTTTTTCCTATTGCCCCTACCTTTCTATAGCAATTAATCCAAAGAGAGGGGCTCAAAACAGCGTCAGTATGTCAAGTATAGCCATGCAGCAAGATATCGATATTTTAAAAAAATGTTTCCGCAACATGCTTACATGGTTTCCATTTAATTGTGTTTGTCCGATTTTCCGAATTTTTCAACCCCTGATTGCCATTAGCGGCTCAACATTTAAATTTTGGCACGTACAAATTATGGCTGAGGAAAATGGTGAAACCAATAACATAAACTTATTTTATCATTCAAGATAATACGCACTGACGATATAATTTTAGCTGACAAATTATGTTATTCTAAAACTACTTTTTACCGATTTTATACCCTTTTTACATTAGGTCGCATCATTAAATTTTTCCGTTAAGTCGAACATGCGACAATGACGCCCTTAAGAGCCCTGTGGATAGAAGAAGACAATGATGCGGCCGCATGATACATGACCTCCATCGACGAAAGATGGGAAATACCATTTTTCCTTTTCCAGTATTAATCGGTGGCCTTTCCAATATTTATCGGCTATTTATTGACAAAACAATATATACTGCACAACAGAAATAAGTGCTGTTAACGCGTGGCTAGCGCTGTTAAACAATAAACTCAAAATATCCAAGAAATTAATTAATTAATTTAGCTACATCTTTTTGGGGAGAAATGGCATTCGCCAATATTGTGAAACGTTCTCTGCGCTCCGGGTTGCAATTGCAGGGCTTCGGGTTACAGCCACCGCAGTCCTCTGTAATAGGATGCGGCTTGCTAAGGTATAGCATCTCACCGCTTACATAATTGTGGAAAATTGCTAATTTTGTAATTGTTTTTTCCTCTTTATCTCAGTTTGAATCAGCACCGCCGTGGAGCTGCGAAATGGTACCCGGATCCGGAATTCATGAAACAGTTCAGTGGCCCCGTGATGTATCCCGACGAAGTGACTTCGCTCTGGAAAGTGCCCCCATGGAATAGTATGTACATTGTACAAAACATTGACAACATTTAGCCCTTTAACTATCCACCCTTATTTCCTCCACCCAAATCCTGAATTAGGCAAAGTTACACCCGTCGAAAAGTCGGTGCGCAATTTGACACTTAACTTCGGTCCGCAGCATCCTGCTGCTCACGGAGTACTCCGGCTGGTGCTTGAACTGGACGGCGAGGTTAGTGTGTTATGCTTGTAGTGTGAGAGGAGAATGAGAACGATCAAAGTACTGGTATGGTATTGAAACTTGTTGCAGACTGTTATGCGTGCGGACCCACATATCGGATTGCTGCACCGTGGCACGGAGAAGCTTATTGAGTACAAGACGTATACACAGGCTTTACCATATTTTGATCGTCTGGACTATGTTTCGATGATGTGCAATGAACAGTGCTACTCTCTGGCCGTAGAAAAGCTGCTTAATATTGATGTGCCTCTCCGGGCCAAGTACATACGCAGTGAGTATATTCAGACGAAATCATCATATTAAATATTTTGTTTTTCTATATTCTATGTTTTCTATATTCACTCCAGCGCTGTTTGCTGAAATTACACGCATTCTAAACCACATAATGGCGGTAGGGACACATGCCCTAGACGTTGGCGCACTCACTCCATTCTTTTGGCTCTTCGAGGAGCGCGAGAAAATGATGGAGTTTTACGAGCGTGTTTCCGGGGCCCGTATGCATGCTGCGTATATTCGTCCTGGTGGTGTGTCGTTGGTAATGTACATGTGTTTTAAAAACTTATGGAGATCTAAACTCGGAGCTTTTAGGATATGCCGCTTGGTTTAATGGACGATATCTACGAGTTTGCCTCAAAATTCGCCGAGCGCCTAGACGAAGTGGAGGATGTGCTTAGCACAAACCGCATCTGGGTGCAACGTACCGAGGACATTGGCATTGTAACTGCTGAGGAGGCCCTTAACTATGGTTTCAGTGGCGTCATGCTCCGTGGTTCGGGCATCAAATGGGATTTGCGCAAGCAGCAGCCGTACGATGCCTATCATCTTGTGGACTTTGATGTGCCCATCGGCACAAAAGGCGACTGCTATGATCGCTATCTTTGTCGCATAGAAGAAATGCGTCAGTCTCTGCGCATAATCGACCAATGCCTAAATCAAATGCCTGCAGGAGAAATTAAGACGGACGATGCTAAAGTGACGCCTCCGTCGCGTTCCGAAATGAAAACGTCTATGGAGGCACTGATTCATCACTTCAAGCTTTTTACTCAAGGCTTCCAAGTGCCACCTGGCGCCACATATACTGCCATAGAAGCTCCCAAAGGCGAGTTCGGTGTTTATTTAGTGTCGGATGGCTCCAGCCGTCCATATCGCTGTAAGATCAAAGCTCCCGGATTTGCTCACTTGGCGGCGCTGGAGAAGATTGGCAAACAGCATATGTTGGCCGATGTCGTTGCCATTATTGGAACATTGGACGTAGTGTTTGGCGAGATAGATCGATAGACGAAGATCAATTTTACGCTTTCATGATCTTGTATATGAAAAATGGTTATTAAAGTCAGAGTTATGGTCGTAACAAATTTTGTTTATTGTCTTTGTATCCAAACACACACCATCATAGATTTATTGCACCTATTTATTATCCGCCACTCCTACCCCCCAAAAGTTTGCAATGGCACCATGGACGATTTATTGTTGTAATCCAAGACCAAGAGGGAAAAGTCCAGTCCATTACATTTTCTTTCGCTTACTCTGAACACAATTCTCATTCCTATATTATTGAGTTTCAACTTTATTTCCATAGTACTTTCACATAACTCTTAAAATATACAATATGTATTCTTGCCAAACAACATCGAAGATAAACTTTCTGGGATTTAAATATATATAATTATCTTTGTCATATCTATTTTAGCTTATATTTACCAGGTAAATATAAGAGTATAGAGTTTATGGCCAGACTCCGTCTCCGGCTCTATATCGCATGCGCGTCGTGACATGCCAATGGTCGGTCGTGTTAATATAACAAATTACACACATCAGTATGCATGTACAATTGATTTTTGTTCTTTTTATGCAATGAAGTAGCGCCCGGTTTCATAATCTTACAATAACAATTCAATGCAATTCTCATTGAACTTAAAAGCTGAAAAGTCATACATAACACATTAAAGACTAAATAATTAATTTTTTCCCTGCATTCGAGTACAGATATATACATATACTGCAGATACCAGATACATAGAATACACATTTATGTCAATAAAAATAACTTCAACCGATAGGTAATTTGTCGCGAAAATATTTTTAGTTGGTTTTGCTCTGAAATAAAACCCCTCTGCGACTAGCAACTGGGATGAAGGATGTGTGTTTCTGTGTTGCACTATCGCGTTATGTTTTTATAATTTAATTTGCTATGCATTTTTGTCGTATCTAATAATTTTTATTCTACGTGATCACATTGAAACTTTTGTTTTAAAAACGCTTTTAGGAGTTATTTTAAGATAGATATTTTGTAATATTTAACATATTATTTCTAGAAGCTTTAACAATTTGCAACGTACATATGTATTTACTATGAAAGTTTCCAAGTGGCATTAACCTGATTAAGATTGCGACATTATCTATTAATTAGCTACATACATACATCTCTCATGAGACACAAAATGTATCCGTGTCATGTTTCTATTATCGGACGAAGCAAGTTTAAGACGTATGTACATCAAGACGTATGTACATCAATTTAGACAGATAAACCAAGAGGCATAGTCAAAAATATTATTATTTTTATACATTTTCCAGATGCTTCCAAGCGGCGTCATTAATTTATGTCAATCAATACAAATATTATTAGCCATCGTAAGAGACGTTTAGAGTGGCATGGCTGAGGTATGTGAATCTGACTGAGTACGCTTACATTCAACTTAATTCATTCGATTGTGTTTGAGTTGGTGGTTGGTTATGTTAAAATTGTCTCTACTTTAACGCTAGTCGATTTAGTTAAACTATATTATAATACATCAACTAAAAAATACTAATACATCATTCGCTAAATGCTACAGTGTGTGTGTGTGTTTACATATATTTTGTTTTTTTTTTCAAGCTGAAACATTCACATATTTTGGGGTTTAGTTCTTTCGAACATTGCAAGCTTTTTAATTTTACCGTCACATATGATAAGCTCTTGCTTTTGTTAGGAGCCAAGAATGATGCATGCATCTTTTACAATTGCTTAAATCTGCTTTTCTCTAAACCCCTTTATTTAAGACTATTTGCAGATGTCGGTAGATTAATGTCGGCAGTGATTGGGTCGGACGTTTTCTTCACTTTGTCGCAGTAATCATTAAAAATATCACGAAAGCGTATCCAGCATTTCTCCGGGATGGTTATTGAGGTCCGAAAATTATTTTTCACCTATGACAAATAAATCAGACCATATAGCTTTAAATTTATTATTTTATTATAATTGTTACCACATACTTCACTTATACGCATATAGACTCCACGATTATTTTGCCCAATATCAAAATAAAAGTTTTTATTATCTACCTTCATATGACGCTCTTCGGGCAAGTCCCCTTTAAACCTAATAAAAAAATTAATATCATTATAATATATATATATATATATATATATAGTCCCCTTTAAACCTAATAAAAAAATTAATATCATTATAATATATATATATATATATATATATATATATATATATATATATATACATATATATATATATTTCTATTTTTATATTTTCCATATTATATAGGTAATATCTAAATGAGGGTCCGACACCGCAATAGCGTTAAAAGCTATTACTCTGCATTGAGTAGAACAAGCAGGAGGGCAAGCTAATTAAATTTAAATGATCCTGTAATAAAATTGATTATATTTTTTTACTTTACCCTCCATCATTAGCCCCAAATTCTTCCAGCAAGTCTGTGAGCGCATCTCGAAACTCGATCATTCCTTGGGCTGGTAGTGCGATTTGCGATCGAGGTCCACCCCTTGTTATGGTTTGTGATACCTTCAAATATATATTGTTAGCCTATGTTTGTTAATAGGACATTTCATACATATTACCCGAAGAAAACGGCCACGGGCATTTTCCTTAAGATCCAAATAATATCTTCTATAATCTTTGATCATCATTTCGGACTTCAATTTACCATCCTCCGGCAAATTGTCTGTGTTCGGAGGGCCTGTGTTTTGACCAGCTTATTATTAATAATTATTTTATTAATTTCAAAATAATCTAACTAAAACAAAAGAAAATCGTAGATTCGGCTTGCCGATGTTGAAATACCCTTGCAGAATCCAAAAACTTGTCATTTAAGAACTATACAGCCACAAAAATATGTTGTCTTTGCTTAGCATGTTTTAAATGCTAATTCTAATTCTCCAATATTGTTATAGTCATTTAAAAAAACTAAATTAGACAAAATTTTTTGTGGATGGCAGCATGTGGATGCCACATGCCGTATTATGTATGTCGTTACCTACTTCTTATAACAACAGTCAAGAATAAAAGGCACACACGGACGGCCACATCAATATGATCTTGCAATTTTTCAATAGGAAAATAATGCGACTTTTTTGGACACATTACTTTTTTGACTACCGCAAAACTGTTTTCAATTTTAGGTTCTTGTTCGCTCTGCAAGGGTACACCATTAGTTTTGTACCTAGTGATGCATAGTAATCACTAAAGGATGATAAGTGATCACGAAATTCTGCTGCAGTTGAAAGGGCCAAGTATATTTGACTTCGTCTGCCATCAGCGCCAATCTGAAATAAATAAACCTTCCTTAGGTACGAGTATAACCAGTGCGAAGTCTAGTACCCCAACTATACGACAACACTACACTAGATTGGCCTTTCCTTTGACTATAACTATATCAAATAAATAATTTTCTACTTTTATAAAATCTTGCCAAGTTTTGTAGACTCATATTAAATTAACATTTAATAGGGATATATGTATATATGTTGAGAAGGACTAAGAAGATTGAATCTCTTTGCCAGATCATTTTAGCTTGTCGAGAAAAAAAAAAAATCAAGGTTTTCTCGTTGGGTAGTCCGAAAGTGATCTTAATTTGTAAGCCTTAAATACATGTGGATTAGAGGCACAAGAAACGAAAATGTATAGCCTGTTGTCCTGTTGGGGTGAATATGAGCTTTATTTTTTGTTTTTACCTCGGCTACTTTAATAAAACGCCCGCGCCGATTTTGTTTTACATCTAGATAAAATCGCTTGGATTGTATTTGAAGCATTTTTGTTGCTAGTTCCTGTTCCACTGTACCACCTTCAAGAAAATAGGAAATCATGTAGCATTTTTTTGTATTAGTAATATTTGACATATCTACCTTTGCCAGAGGAATCGAAATCGTTTCTGCTGGAGGAACCCTCCATGTTAGCGACATTATACTCTGGAATAAACAGTAGGAAAATGTTGGTCAGTGCACAGGCGACACACTTCCTTCGCTTCCTCATCTACTTCGACATACTTGATCCTCCTGAGATGCCTTCATCTCCACTTCCAAGATCAGACATTACGAAATACTGTCAATCAACAATTTTAAGCTTGGTAAATATTTGCTTCTATTTCGTTTCTTGACACTTCCGCTCTTTGGTTCAACTTCAACCCGGTCACTGTTCAATCCGTAGCCTATGAAAAATTACAGCTCATCATACATGTATGTATATATATTACTATTATTATTATATTTATATAAATTCATACATGAAATGGGTGGTGTGGTTGGCATTCACATGTAAATATGTATATGCACGGACACAATTGCAACATAAGGGAATGGGAATGAACGAAATTTATTCACGAAAATTCTCATAGGTAGCTGCTGCATCAGCTGTTAGCTTTTTCCTTTCCGTTTTTTCCTTACACATCCAAAAACCTTGAACGATTTCGCAATTGCATGTGTAGGTACATATGTATGTGTGTATTGTATGCATGTCTGTATCTACAATTGTACCTATGCACTTTTATACGATTGTTATACGATTTCTGTGCAGAAATGTGCGAATAGTCAGAGCTGAAGAAACAGTTAATTGAAAGACATAAATTCATAGATATGAAGATATGTATATGTTTTTATGTATTTTTCTGACCATTTGCATTATTTCTATGTACATATGTTTGTACGTCTGTTAGTGGTTTTTTACATGCGGCTTGTGCATATAATATATAATTTATATAATTTAAACACAACTAAACACAACGTTTAAATTAAAACCAACATTTAACTTTAAATTTCCATTTTCCTACGTACACACACAGATACAGTATAAGCAGTGTGACCGCGGAATTATCGATAAAATATACCGTCAGAAATACCGAAAATTACGGTCTCATTATACCGTAGAAATACCGACGAAAATCGTATTCCTCGATTTTGATATTCTGTTTAATATTACTAGCTGAATAGAATACTGAACCGTGAACAAATAGTTTAAACTGACAGAAAAAAACAATTTTCTACAAGATTGAGCAATTTTAAAAACCCCGTTTCTTGGATTCGGTCTAAAATAGATTTAAACAAATAAACAAAACAAAACAATATTCTTTATGTTAAACAAACAGAGGGATTACGTTAAAATCCCCATATTATATTGGATGGTACCATTGGAGATAAATCACACTGAACCCGAGCCCCAAAAACAAGAAAATAAATACAGAATTGAACCTGAACCTGAACTATCATTGATGTTCGTCGTCAGGTGGCGCTGTTGTTGTTAAAAAATGGCTTTCTATGGGACATGTCCTGTAATATTTTTTTTCATTTCAGTTTTTTTAATTTGGTATTTTGTCGATTTAATTCAATATTATTTTTCATTTTCTATTATTATTTCTTCAATGTGTGTGTGAACATCACCCATTCACAGATTCACCCACTCAGGCGTTACCAATTTGGGAGCCATAAAACCGTCTGCCACAAAACAGAAGAAACATATTTTTGGCTCTGTCCCTGCGTTACATTCTTATTTTATTGTTGTCTTGTCTTGGATGTCACCTCGATGTCGTCGCTTCTTGTCCTACTCTGCCCTTCAGGATCTCTCCTCACCAGCCAGGCTATACCAAATTTTTTAAAAATTCCTAAAAAAAAACTACTTTATATTTATAGTATTACTATTATTTATATTTTATTATATTCCCAGCTGGGGCTCTCGTCGAAGCGGCACTCTCCAGCAATGCATATTTCAAATCGTCGCGCCATGCTATCGATATGCTATTTGTATTGTATATCGGCGCAAAACAAAAAAATCATAAGTTGTTTACAAACAAAACGGCGAAACGAATTCGCCTTGTTTTACGCCTTGTTTATCTACATGTAGTTAAGTAACATTTTGTAGATGAATCAGATTGACATTTTAGGAAATTGTTAGCATGGAATGTAAGGGAAATTGCTGGGATGGAAAGGAAATTGTTGGGTGATGTAGCCTCCACAAAATCCCTCAAAAAGTCCCAATAAAATATACGGTCTGATTTAACATATTCGTCGATTTTGATATTCCGTCTAATGATTGGCTTATTTTTGGGTACTCCTTTTAATGCATTTAATGCATCCTTGTAATGCAAAGAAGGTCAAAAAAAATCCATCCCTAAGGAGATACGTGGGCGGGCTGCTACGTTACGTTTTGGTTACGTCTTGGAATTACGTTTGACATACGTGCTTTACTGTGGGACGTTTACCAACACTGATTTTGCGTTTTGTCTTTCATGCTATCTCTCTCTCTCGCAACAGACCGAACTTAATCACAATCACAAGCTTTTTCGAGCTTTCGTCTTTCAATTTTCGGCATTTTAGTGGAGACGGTTCGTGGCGTCGGGTTTTATTGAATAGCAGATAAAAAATATCCATACATCATATCCATAGTTTTGTTTTGATTCCCGCGATTTGATTGTGATTCCTAACAGTCTGCAGTTATTTAATGCGCGTTTTGTGATACAAATAAAATACCCAAATAGAAGCGAAACGTGAGTACATATCTATGTACTAGTCGCATGCATATTATGTAAATGTATATCTACATAAATACTTATTTCTTGCTGGCTGGGGCTGCTTGGCGCTGCTGCTCTTGCTCTTCTCTCCCCATCCGCATCCACAGTGAAAAGCCAGAAATACATGCATGTGTACATAATAAAATACGAGTACCGTACCGCCGACCGACTCGCTGTTATTATATATCTTTTTTGTGTACCGAATAAGAATGTGTACGTATGTGTTGCTCGAATTGGCCTTAGTGCTTATGTTAACCATATCTAATTTATTAGTTCAATCTATACTGTATAGGTTATATTTTGGATCATCTCTTTCTCTCGTTTTAATGCAACTTCTTGAATAAAATAATAACTACAATCGTAACCGTAACACTGTCTGTCCTATCCGGGAATCATTGACAAACAGCATTCGTGCATATGTCTGCATATATGTATGTACGTGCATGTACATGGTATTTCCACGTATGTACATACGTACATTCAGGCGCATGAACCGGTTGATATGAAGTATGTATCGATCAATTGATATCTGGCTACAGATTTCCTACGATTGGCTACCACCACAAAGGGCGCCAATTTGAATGATGTGTGTAGGGAACGGAAACCTACAGCTTTAGACGTTCGAATAGTTAGAAATGTGCGCTCCGTTTTTTAGTGGTTGCTTTTCGTATTGTGCTATTAATTTTCTATGCTGTTTTCTCTTAACATTGGCCTGCAAGAGCTCCAGCTCCCCATAACATCACAGTCGAAGCCATCCATCCACCCTATTCCAGCCCCCGCAGTTGGATGCACTGTTTTGTTCTTGTACGATCTCTCGGTCTGGGTCTGACTCAGTTGCTTTCGGGGCTCTTTCGTGACAGGGATACGATGTACATGTGAACGAATGCGAATGCGAATACGTATACTATACACCTACATGCATATACATATGTACTTTGATAAACAGGGTGCCCGTGGCCCTACGCTGTTGCTCAAACACTACACTCTAGGGTGCAGCTATGATTAGCTTTGCTATACCATTTTAATCCGTTACTCGATTTTCGGCGTATATCACCAACTACCATCATATGACAGCCATCCCATCATATCATACCACCTCAGACAATACTATAATACTAGAACAAGTTTTTTTGTCTATATTAGATTAAGCGCTGCATACGTACGTACAATGCAAGAATATTATCTTAACAATACAAGTATAATTATAAAGTATAAGACCAAACCGCATGCTATACGCAAGAGGACTTACTAGGAAAATTGAATAGGTTTAGTAAATGCTAAATATTAAATGTAGATATATTGTTTAGTATCAAACCCATTTTCGGTGTCGAACCCTGTAATTCTGAATAACTGTACACACAGCCCCACACATGCACACAGGCACACAATATATGAGCTTTTTCGTCAGTGCGGTGCGTACTGGTTTGGATGTTGTTGCTGACTTTGCTAAACTTTCTGGTACAGTAGTTTGGACACACATGTAGGTGTATGTATATACATATGTACATACATACAGTCAGACATAGCTACATAAGTGCATGCATATAAGATATGTATGTTTGGATGTATATACATATGTATGTACACAAGTATATGCATAACTTGCCATTGCCATTTTTCGCTTCGTTGCATTTGGGGGTTTTGCTTAAATATTATGTGTATGCATATTTCAATCTGTATACGTAGTCTGGGGTATTGTATTTGTAAATAACTTGCAAGTCCCTATAGTCACTTCGATTCATCACAGACCTTCATATACATACATACTTACACACGTACATATAATATATATATATATATACAACAAAAAGTGCTCCCCAATTTTTTTTGTAGATTCAGTCAAACTATGAATGGATGCAACTATGGATACTTTCTGTAGATGTAAATACATTCATTTTGCATATACATTCACTCGTATACTATATATAATTCAGATTAGATTCGACATTTTATACATATGTATGTAGAGAGGATATCACTTGCCACGTGAGCGATCAGTCGTTCAAGTCAATCTTTGTGTGTACAACCCATTACCTATGCGGTGTAAGGGGTTATTGAATTCGTTCAAAAGTATATATGCATATATGCATATTCTTTTACTATGTAGAGATTGGCTGGATTATGCATACATATGTATATGCTTATTGGGTGGGTTAGTAAAGTATAAACGAAATGAATGCTTATAATGATAACAAGAAAGCGCTAAAATTTGGCAAAATTATAATATGTCTCCCGTTTGTTTAAAATCCCATCATTTCAGTCGTATATTTGACGTAACTGCTACTTAATTCTACTTATGCGGCGCGAATAACTCCTCTATAAAGCCAAGAGATGCGCACGGAAATTCATGTGATCAACTAGGAAAAACATATTCAGGTAGTATTAGAAGGCTTAAATATCGACAAGTTCGGGATGGAATCGGTATAAAACGATATACAAGCACAGTTTTACATATAAATGGGCGTTTAATAACAAGGAGATGCAAGTGGAAAGGTTATTGCCAGAGAAGATCCCACTGATAAGTAGTTCCTTTACACATACGCCCAAAGTAGCTCCAATAGTCTTAAGAATATTGCCGACGCAAGAAAATATATATTTTGCCGGTCAAGAAGATTTAATTAAAATCCTGCAAGTGGCCTTGACTGACCTAAGCGTAAAGCAGAGAACAAAGGAGCCCACTGGTATTGAAATGGCATCTTCTGAGGATGGAAAATTGGGCACGACAACAGGGGCAGTGACAGTAATGACCACAGGGACGGCGTCAACATCAAACCCATATCATAGTAGTTCAACTAATGATAACTCCAGTAAGAGTGCAGGGCGTTCGAATAATTGCAAGCGCCAGAAGTTATGCGGTCTAGTTGAAACCACTAGCAGGAGCGGCGTTGATCTCGATGATTCCATTCGAGCTCCTGACGTGTCACCGGATAAAAGTGTAGTCGACAGCGACGAATCTCAACATAAACAGCATCAATCTGGCACCGTCGAGAAAGCTCAAGCACCGCCAGTTCCAGTTATCGATAGCTCCAGTAACTGTGGGAGCAGTAAGAGTCCTCAAAAGAGTGCAGGCTATGATAACGATCCCTATATTGCCCCGGAGCAGGCTCTGGTTACGAGCGTAGAGTTGGTAGTGCCAGCGCCACAGACAGCAGCTGCTGTGCGGCATTCGGAGGAGCCATGTACTGCGTCAGGAGGAGACTCGTCTTTGGTCAACACCAACAAACTTCAGTACAATTCGGGTGCACATTATGGTGACACTGGTTCCTCCAACTCGATAAGAATTTTAGCAAATGATAAAATCGATGGTTGTGTAAATGACTCCTCCAATTTGAATGTAAGAATTCCTACTAACTTAGCATTAGCAGCAGCAACGGGTGATATTTTGCTGGCAGATCGAAGGTCTTCGATATGGGCTCCACATGATGAGGAGCAAGTGCACGTAACAACGCCAGAGACAACGGCACCAGACGACACCAAGCAGGCTTCTGTGAATGTAGGATCAGAACTACCTTATCGTACGGTACAGCAGCAACGGCACTCTGAAATGTTGCTTCAGATTGAGAAGGAAACCTCTGGAGCAGGTGAAGCAGTTCCATTATCCGTGCAGCAACATCACAATAATTCGACACATGTACAATACGGCCAACAGCAAATCCTTGATAGCCATCTTCATAGCAATATGTACGCTCAAATGATGCAGCAACAGCACCACCATCAGCAGAGCATCCATGAGCAAAACTCACAACATCAGCAGCATGCTGGCTACTCCAGCTATAACGCACATTTTCAGCATTCTGAACTCTTTGGAGCACATCAAAGTGATCATCATCGCCAGCAACAACAACAGCTTCCACATCACATGGAGTGTCATGGTCATCTGCATCAGCCGGCTTCTCATGTCCAGCAGCAGCAACAGCAACAACAGCAACAACAGCAAATACACGAAGCTTATCACGATCTCATTATGGATGATTTTCACGAAGATCCCAGCTCGGCGTACAAATTGTAAGTAATGAAAAGTATTTTCAGTAAAATAGGTATAATAATACTTTGATGTACTGAAGAATGTCTTATCGGCAATAAAATAATGAATTGGTTAATATTTTCTTGTGATTTTATGCTTTTATTCGCTATCTTTAATTTGCCCGCATTCTGTTATTACATTTTACTTTCACAGAACGCTCTCTCCTGGTAATGTGAAGCCGGAAAATCAAGACGATGGCTACGAGACCAGTGCTGGCGATGTTCTGACTCCCAATTCCCATAGCTCGTCCACACACTCTGTCACACCACAGCATCAGATGCAACACCCCAATATTGGGCTAATGCAACTAAGTCAAAACAAACCGGAAGAGCTGGTGTCATCCCATAATCCATTAGCAGTTGGCGTTGGCGCTCCGTCAACTTCTGGCACTAATGGCAATCAGGCACAAGCTCCACCCCCCCTGCCACATCTCTCCATGTCTAATAACCAGAGTGTAAGCTCCCGAGGTTCTAGCAATGCTAATGCTGCTGGTGTCGATCCGTATAGCTTCATGGGCGAGGAGATGCGCATGCTTTCCCCGGTTAGTCGCCATATAGAGGACGTCGCCTCAAATAAGGCAAGCTATGCAGCCGTACCAGCGCAAATTTCAGTGCCAAGTGGAAACACAGAGTGTTCAAGAGGGGCCATTTATCAACATCAGCATCCACAACAGCACCTGGACAACAGCGAACCTTACAGTGACACAGATAAAATTGAGTCAAATGATAACTCTCTATGCGGTTTGCCTTCTAAGCCAACTCCGAAGAAGAGAGGTCGAAAAAAGAAGCTTATAATTGAGGGGGATGCAAATGCAATACAAATGTCTGCAGCCGTTTCTCAACAGGGGTAAGTACTGTTGATATGCATTTATATATTTGCCACAGGCATAAGGAATCATGTCTGGTTTTATGTTTGCGAAGCGGGTATTTAATTTATTCTGGTATCGACTTTTGCTCAACAGAAACTGTCCAGCTACTTCTGGCTGCGGCGATGCTGCTGGCGATTCACTACTGGGAATAAAGCCCAAGGAGCGCAAGAAGCACGACAGATTTAATGGCATGTCCGAGGCAGAGGTCATTAAAAGGACTATTCCAGACCATTTATGTGATAATCTCGATATCGTTATAGTGAGTTGTAAATTTCTGATGAAATGTGATCACCCTATTTCCCAAACCTAGTCTATGTTTGAGATACATTTTTGAAACCTTTCACTTACATTTGGCAGGTCGGCATAAACCCTGGTCTCTTTGCGGCATATAAGGGTCATCACTACGCTGGACCTGGAAATCATTTTTGGAAGTGTCTATACTTGGCTGGACTCACGCAGGAGCAAATGAGCGCTGATGAGGATCACAAGCTGCTTAATCATGGCATTGGCTTTACTAACATGGTGGCTCGTGCCACTAAAGGCTCGGCTGACTTGACTAGGAAAGAAATCAAGGAGGGAAGCCGCATATTGCTCGAAAAACTGCAGCGATTCCGCCCCAAAGTCGCCGTTTTCAATGGAAAGCTGATATTCGAGGTCTTCTCGGGTAAAAAGGAATTTCACTTTGGTCGTCAACCTGATCGGGTCGATGGCACTGACACCGTGAGTTATTATCTACCGAATACCAACTGTACATTTCAATCACTTTTGAATGTCGATTAAATTTGTTTATTATTATTTTTTTTATTCCATTTATTGCAGTACATTTGGGTGATGCCCTCATCATCAGCACGATGCGCTCAGTTGCCGCGCGCCGCAGATAAAGTTCCCTTCTATGCGGCGCTAAAGAAGTTTCGCGACTTTCTGAATGGTTTAATACCTCATATTGATGAATCGGAGTGCGTATTCACAGATCAACGCATACGTCAATGCAGTGAGCAGCAGCAGCAACCTGATGTCAACAGTAATTTGCAACCGCATACCGATCAGCAAACTGGCTTGATATATGTCGATGGAGGTGGTGGTGGCGGTGGTAGCGAAGGTGGAAGTGTTGAAGGACCTAGCCAGATGTCTGAGAAATTATTGCAACATATGACTCCGAATGTGCCATCCCCTAACAGTTTAAATGAACGTGGAACGTTTGCATACACAGGCGGTGACAATAATATAAGAAATGCTCCAAACACCAATACCATAGCGGAAAACACGTATATGTTTGGAAATCAGCAGGCGTTACCACTTCAGCCGCAAGAGAAAAAGAAGCGCGGTCGTCCAAAGAAGGTGAAGGGGCAAGAAATGACTGATCCTTCCACGGGAAGCAAAATCACAATGAGCAGTCAACAAATGGCACACCACGACTTTAATAATATTATGAATCTTTCCATGATTGCGGGTGGAGGCAATCCGGAAATGCCCAAGAAAAAGCGGGGCAGGCCAAAGAAACTAAAGCCCACAATAGATAACATAATACCAGTCAAGCAGCAACAGCAACAGCACCAACATACCAATGCTAATCCTAACTCACAGCCACCAGGATTGTCTGCCATGCACCCGCTCTCGATTGAACATATTGCATCATCGCCACAGAGCAACCATCAGATGCCGCCCAGTCTATACAATACGCCGCCACCTTCTCATATATTGTATACGGCATCGGCGTCGCCAATGGCATCCCCAGCCCTGAACTGCAACTACACTCAAGTACACGGACATGGAACTCCGCCAGTGAGTCAGTCGGTTTCTGCTGCTCATGGGACGCCACCTATTCTTGATCAGCAGAATGATCACTTGCTGTCCCAAAAACAGAGCCAGCCAATGGGAATGGGCATCGGCATACGAGATCAACCGCACTTGGGCGAAACGCCGCCGCCTAATTCTCCAAATATGTGCACCGTGGTCGATTTTGATCAACCAGATGAAAACTCTGATGGGCAAGGGCGGGAGCAGACCCAAGGGCAGGCACAAGAACAAGGACTCGGCATGGGGCAACAACAAACGCAAGTTGTGGACAAGGCACAATATGTAAGTCCCGGCCACGAAGCAGATGGGAACGCTGTTCATTCTCAGGATCATTATCAGCAGTGGATTTCACCGCATACGCACCAAGGGCAGAAACCAATCCTTCAACAGATGCATCAACAGCCACAGCCATTGCAGTACCATCAGGAACCGTCGGAGCACTGGCAGCGCTATGAGGAGCAAAATCCCTATTTGCTAATGTCTCCCCACCATCAGCTGGAGCAGAGTCCTCAATTGGGAAACATGCAGAGTCAGAACCCAAGTACATCTGTCCAAATCGGTTCAGATGTCGCACGTAAGAGCTTATCGGGCTTAGAGTCGCTGGTTGATCAAATTCCTGCCATCAGAGAGCATGATTCCAACTCCATACCACCAGCAACGGCAGCAGCTGCGGCTGCTGCTGTCGAAAGTCGATTATTGGGTCTACAACAACAGCAGCAGCAGCAGCAAAAACGTTGCCACCAGGAGAACCCAGTACAGGTGGAGTCCTGTAGATCTGCGAACGACGGCAGCAATGTACTGAATAATAATTTTTCTGTTAGCAATCTCGCTGCCTCTGCTGCGACAACGGACAACGTAACTGCATATACCAACAGGGCAGAAAATCGAGGCAGCAGCGAAAGTAGTAATAATAATCATAATAATTGCAGCACCAGTAATGAATATGCCATCCATAGCCCCACCGGTTATCCGCATCATGCTACACATTTGATCACTAGCGGGTTGGGAGCAACAATAAATAATCCGGAGCCCCATCCGCATCCACTTCCACACACACATCCTCATCCACATCCACAAATTTATATGGATCATGCGCACATTACCAGTCATATGGCTCATATGCCACCAGTAAATGTGAATTCAGTGTACGCGCCAACAGCGTACGGATCGCATCCACAACATAGCACAGGTAGTCCAGGCGAATATGCTGCCGCTCATGGCCACTATGGTCTGGGCAGTCCCGTGCAAGCTACAGGGCCAGGAAGCACAACAACATTACATGTGCCAAGTCCAAATTATCCATATGCCCACCACCCGTATAGTCACACACCGCCACAGGCAAACTATCCAACTTATGGTCATCCCCATACCCATCATCACTCCCACCATAGTCACCCCACGCATCATCTTAGCGTCTTTGATCGTCTCAAGCCGTCCGACATAAGCGGATACGGAGGTTTCTGATGGAATCAACCTGAAAAAGAACAAGAACAGCAGCACCAGCAATTGACGTAACCAGAATCACAACGATACGAATAATGCGGCTCGATGCGAATGTGAATTGTAGGGTACAGCTTCAGCTACTTCGCTTTTGCGTCCCGCCGCATCTCAGCAATATTTATCAATCTCCGGCCTTGCCGATTCTAGTTTAAGTAAACCCTAGATTTAATAAGTAAGATAACCAAAGACTTCGCCTAGTAGATTTTTCTTTGATGTAGCGTTACATACTAAAATTGGAGAAAAAAATAATAATTAAATATAAAAATAATATAAATTATATTGTATACGTAAACGAAAATTCAATTCGCATAGTAACAAAGCATTTGTTACTTACTCGAACTGACAAACAGTTTGATAATATTCCTCTACTAGAGCCTTGCATGAACCGACAGTAAAGGATACATGTGAAATTATACATACAATGTGAAACTAACACCCTTCTCCGTCGCAGTATGATCCCATGATCCGAATCTCCTGAACGAAACTTCAAATGGCGCGTCATTTCAGTGCAAAATTGAATTACATACATTTACGAGTAACTTAAAAAGCCTATGATTTATGTATTTTTTGCTAGATTTTATGGGACATTGCCAACGTTAGAACCAACGAATTTAACTTTTTAATTAAAAAAAATGATAAGCAACGAGCCTGAAAACCTCTATAACAACTATTGCTCGCCATTTTTGTTGTGTTTAGGTGATAAGAATCAAGACGGTCAAAACAGTGATAGAAGTGTAGAAACTGCCTTGAATACTGATATAATAGAAATTAACAGTAGATTTATGCATGGCTCTTATAAATATATACGAATACGTACAAATATGAAATGCGAATATTAACATAACGAATACTCATGGAAAATCGTGACCATTTTAACTTGTTTTATGAATGATTTCTCATTTTTAATTTTTTTTTAAATACTGTCTTCTAATTTATGTATAACAACTATTGCCGTATACCGTCACGAATTGAATTTTTGTCGGAAATTGTCACAAAAGAAGACGCATCAATCGTTTTGATATAAACTAGGGTAAATAGAGGTAATATCCTTTACTTAAATGTATACCAACTGTTGCAATTTAACTATTGGGTAACCAAACAACGAGATCGTAGGAGGAGTAGTTACTACCAATGTCAATGTGCATACTACATAAATACATATACTACGTGCATAAATATGTATATATAGATGTATATTAATATTGATATCGAATATTGATATACTCATATATGTACATATGTATGTATGTACGTCCCAGTGGGCAAAATGATATACTAGGCATGTATGTATGTTTATGCACAGTGTCCTACTAATAACTACTAAAGTAAATGCATACGTGTGTGCACACTGCGAATTTAAATTTAATTACACAATGTTAAAAGTTTATAAGCAAAGGATTTATGTACTTGCATAAATGATTTTGTATTTTACGTAATTCTAATATTATTTAAATTTTTATTAATGAATGTTAGCAACGCATTACTACAACAATAAACTCAGTTTTTAAAAGTGCAATCAATAAACAGTATACCTACGAGTAGACTATGCAACGGAACACCAACGTAATATTTTGAGCGGCTGATTTGCGACTTTTCAAATGAATCAACTAATACCACCATAATCCGTATATGTATGTATTTAAAGATAGACACAAATTTACAATCTTCCATACAAACTGTTTAAAATAATATACAATTTGTTTAATAATCAAAGTCCAGGTTACATGAATAGATACTCATTGTCCATTGTTTGCTTTGATTAAAGAAAACCCATGCATTCAACCTAACGATCATTGTCTAGGCAGAATAAATATAATTCTGTGAAGAAAAGATGAGGCTAGATAAGAAATGAGGCCTTTACAATAGGAATATTTGGTGGTCATGATCCGCGGGCATGCGAAGATTTCTAATGTTTTAAACTGTCTTAATATAGTTAATAGAACGAAAGCTGCTAAGAAATTAAGAAAGCCTAATTACTTGGGAAATGTTTCGATTAGATATATCGCTATGTCGATCAACACAAAAAAAAAATAAGTACATTTTAAACAAAATTTACAATCATCCTCAATACGCATATTATAATATGAAGAACATTTCGCCAATTGTTACTAGAAAATTCTTTTTGGCGACGATATGATGTACATATTCATAATAATTTCTGATCATTTTTGGTGACACGTACATATCACAGTGCGACGACTATTATACTTCTAAACTCGTACATATATATTCATAACAAGTTATTTTAGCAGAAAACATTTGTGCCAAAATATCGATCGTCTTTTTCATGTGGTGTTGCAGATTACTGAAGAATTTACACATTTCAAAATTCCATTGCATACAAAATTATTATGGTTTGTCACTTTATTTCCAATTATTTTTAATTTCTCGGAACATTTTAGGGGCTCAACGAGATGGTTTTTAAAAGTGTTCTGTCTCCCATAAAAATAAGTACATTCGGTTTAGCTAAGCTTTTTCTATATGCCGAAATAGAGAAATTATCGAGTGCAGGGAAATTTTAGGAGGTGGCTTTGAAGCATAAATAATTAAATAAAAATTCATATTCATGCTTACTTATATATAATTGTGACATAAATACAGAAGTAATACGGAAGACTGTGACGAATTGTGTATATTGTGTGTAATAATTAATTACTATTTATATATATTATAAAGTAATAATAATGTACGTATGTATATTCTTATATATGTATATTCAAATATGTTTTACTAAGATAATATTTCATATCTACGTGTTTTTTTCGTTTGCTCATTGCAGAAAATGCAAACACTTTCTGGGCCATAATAAATCCTTCAATGGTTTATATTTTCCTTAAATGTTCATGATGTTCCTCAAAAATTCTCCTGTTTGGTCAAATGGAAATAACCTAGCCATCAATATATCACTGAACGCTTTAGTAGTTGGATGATCTAAATTCTTGCAACTGAGACATGTCTATTTGCTCTTTGCCTATGTGGGTTAGAGCGAGGGTAAGATTTTGCAGTCGGAGATCAAAATTCGACAGTCGTTCGATGTCAAGCTCGCCTGGCTTGCAGAGGTACCAGGTACTCCAAGAGTATATTAGTATACATCTTATATTATTCTATAGACTTATATCTGTCCCGGTCCTTGTCATTATTATAACCATGATGATGAAACTTTTATAAAATTCGAATTAAATAGTTTATTTTATTAGATGGATAGAGCATAACCAAAGTGCAAGAAATAAGATTATAACATAACTAGCGGTCGTTATTCTCTAATGGTGGTGAAGATAGCTCCAAGAAAATAGAATTAAATCAAAAAGTATTCACTCTGACTTTCACTTTTTTTAACTTCCTTTCTGTGTGTTTCTAGGCGAAGGTTTTGTATATTGTTTCGATTTTATTGTAACGAATTGGCGAAACTTGTAGGCTGACTTAATAGTCATACCAGATTATAGAAAAATAGTTAGTCTTGGCTTAAAGTCGTTGAGAACAACACGTACATTCTCGAAAAATAAAATCTCTCTGAATAGTAGAAATGTATCTCAAATACGAACTGTAAAACTGTAACAATATCGTTATGCCACACTTTTCCAATTATTCTTTTCAATTCAGATCAAGTTTTGGATATCCTTGATCGGATTAAGACCAAGACCATCAGAAAAATCGAACTCTTTGAGTAAATCATACAATAACAAAGTTGAAAAAAATATTTCTGACCAATCTTGTACAGTGTAAGGAGCAGAATAGTCCTAGAAGATGAGGACGTCAGCATTCGGGAAGTGCTCTTTAGACGGTATGAGATATCCGCTGAATTTTCTAGACGTGACCGCTTTTATCTCTTAGTGCCAGTTTTTTTTGTTAGTGCCAGATACCCAACTCTATAATAACTCTCTTCGGTTTATCTTAGATACATTTAAAACTTTACGTTTTTCAATCATTTAAAGTCCAAGTTATGTTGAGTTTCAACCATTGGAAAATCGAAAATTCGAAATGGAAAATCGACTATCTCAAAAATTGTATTTTTGTGGTCCGACGACCGTTAACTCCTGTCTCCTGAAGACGCCACCGTAAAGTTTTGGTGCTCCTTTCTAATATATATTTTGAGCCATTTTAAACCTTATTTTGATGCTCAATCCGATCCCTTGGGGTCCCTACTTTGATGATCATCCTGAGTTGGGTGGTCATTTCTTGCTTCTTAATTTTTGATATGGAAGACTTTTAATAACAGCTAATGAATTAATCTATACAATAAATATGTTTCCCGACTGATTTTTAAAGTTTTGAATACACTCTATAAGTGTATAAGTTAACATGAGTGTCCACATTTCACTGTCCGCTACTGTAATTGTTTAGGCCTAGAAGTAGGCAGCGATCCGGGGCGACAAACCCACCACTCCTTGGCAACATGCTTGGCCACATATTGCTAGAGAGAACATAGGTGTTAAGAACATTACTGTAAACTACTAGAGGCAATTGAAAATATAGTGCGAAATAGACAAGACGCGGACACGTTTTTTTTCTGACGAAATAATTCAACCCAGGAAACCAACCCCCTCCAGAACAGTAATGTTTAACTGTGGTAGACGATACTTGGAAATAACACTAGTCAACTAGTCCGTTCGGTACAATCCCAAATGCCATTTTACCGTTAAAAACTGTTACAATCACCGATTTTATTTATTTTTTGTAAGTGAAAAAATGGTTATACTCGTATGTCGGCTAACGGAATTTATCCACAAAAGTCGGCATACGAAGTTTTAGTCGAATGGCTGAAACTTAGCCGTTTATCCATCGATTCTTACAAACGGGTACCTTTATCGACGTACCTGTCCAAAACCAAAAAATGTGGGCCAAAAATATTTTTTCGACATTTCCTGAGTTTGTTCAAATTTTAATTTGAAGGCTTAATATCTTCCAGACGGCGAGCTGTAGCTACAAAGTGTTTGCGTGCTGGGTTATAGCTACGCTACATTTGTCAGCTGTAAAGTTCAATACAACCAGTTACATATGTACATATAAGGTACTTAAGTTATGTGAAAAAAAGAAGCACTACCTCTGATAAAAACCTGAAAAAACAACATAACATACATAATTTCAAAAATGCTTCAAAAAAACTAACCCTAGAAGAAAAAACTAAAAAATTAATTCCTTTAAAAATTTTAAATATAAATGGGTAAGTATCAAGCAGAATACCTAAGATCAAAACATTCTGTTTCAAATATATACATACTATTTCAAATATATTTTAATTACAATTAAAACATATTTTACATAAAGGATACACTGGAAGATCGATATTTTTTTGATTTCCATACGAGTTTCTATAAGCTAAGCTTTAGATTGTTAACAGTGATGGCAGATCGTGACCTACATGGTCAAAGAAATAGGAGAGTATTATTAAATTGGGCAATTGTTAAAATTCCCCAAGCTACCGTGCTTGAGCTTTACTAAGTTCAGAGAAGAAAGCAAAGCAGAAGAAAAGAGAATTATATATATTGTTCATATCTTTATTTAGTCATAATTTTATAATATATGCACATCTTTTGCCATTCATTAAATATATAGGAACTTTATAAATATGTATTTATATCTTTCATTTTTGTAAGTTCTACTCAATTTTTGCAGCAACTCTGGTTAATACATGTGTACGTAGATATTAATATTACTTTTTCTTTTAATTTTTATTACTTTCCGATTCACAAGTGTGTATGATGTATAGCATGTACTCAGATGTCTCTATGCAGATAGGAACGGTGAGGTGATATCAAAAATGTATTAAACACTTCCCTCCCATTTGCACACACAATATGTAATTAGTATGACCAAGTCACGGAACAAATCCCATAAAAAAAATACACGAATAATACAAAAACAAATAATACAAATAGAAAAAATAGATGCATATACATATAAGTCTGAAGAAAAAAAACTAAACTATTTTTTAACAGACGAATCTATTCAGAGGATTTTGTTATGTATGTATATGATGATATGTCATATATATATATATATATATATATATAAATAGGATTGCAATGTAACAGTTGATCTTGAGTCTGATCTTCCATATTATATTCTGTGTGTTGAGGGTGGGGTTCATGTGCATATACATGTAGGGAACTTTGGCAAGTGTAATAGATTTACCCCTATTTTCATCGAAGGTTTTGCGAGGATTTTATTTCGTTCTTGTATTTGCACCTATTATTTATTATATATATACTATATATGTAATGCGAACTACAGCATGTATGAAGATTTTCAGATACAGATTTCTGATTCAATACATTTATTTCTTCTTCAATACTGGCATTTTCTTACTTATATTTTGCAATCTTTTTATAAGTATACTCCATATAACACCATGAGATTGACAAAATTGAATAAACAGACAGACGCCGTGCCCGCATTTCATATATGTACATACATATGTATATTTATATATTTTTCTTAAAGTTAAAGTAAAATTATTTTTGTTTTGTTTGGTTTGTTTCATATTAAATACTATAGGAACTCTTACACTTAGTTTCTACTGTATGTATGAGTGTACATATGAATTTATGTGAAGGAGAGGGAGCGGAACAACTCAACTGAATGTCAACGTCAATACGATTGGTTAAGAAATTTGTTGAGAATCGCTAAAGCTTATCAAATCTGTTTTCATTTAGCTATTTTAGCCCATGTGAGTAACTATATGGAAGTGCAGGGAGGAATGGATCAAACATATGAATAACAGTATGATATTTCTGCTCAAATCTTTATTTGGAAGCCTTTAAAAAAAATGTAATTGTGAAATAGTTGTAAACACTGCCTAACTTTTTTCTCTTTAGAACTTTTAAATAATAAATAAAAAGTAAGTAAATAGTAAATAATAGTGTGATATATAATAACAAATACATATTTAACAAGGATGATATCTGACAGGACCAAATAAGAGTCAATTTTCCGGCTACTACCCAACTATCGAACCCGTTGGATATGCAAAACACTCACTCATACTTTAAATGCTCATGACAGTATTTTAATGTTTTTTAATAGGAACTGGAACTCATTCAAAAGCGAATATTAAATCTTAATGTAGCTTTAGTCGTAGAATGTGCTAACCATGTATATTCATGCTTCGCGAAATAAATCATTGGCACATTTACCCTCAGCATTTTAAGGTAATAGTAAAACAATAGTTGTTATCTTTTCGTTTCGTTTCTTTGATGTACACTTTAGAAATCTTGAGTAGTGAGGTTGTTAAAGACTAAGCTTGTATCAGTTTTTGATAGGTGTCCAAAGGGACTTCGGCATGCCGAAGTAACTTCTTAGTATTAATTGTATCCTTGTGACTATGATTATATTCTAAAATAGAAAACAAAGGCATAAAGCAATCAAATGCTAGGAACTCAGTTTGCGTCTCATTAAATCTAATGCTCTTGTTATGTCAGTATATGTATATGCAATATTATTTACTTTTGGTAGAAGCTGCCATGGCCTATAAACGTTTAACCTTCCATTGCTGCAATTATATGTATAAACTTTTCGATTATTGCTACATTTATATTTTGAATAGTTAGGAACACTTCCGTATCATTTTGCAATTCTTACTAAGGTTAAAGTACATAGGTATTCGTGAGATTTCTTATACATGTATTCATTTTTTAGTATCATGAAATGTCAAAAATTTCATTTATGTATGTATTTCTATAAAATAGGAACTTTCAAGTTTGCATAGTATAGTAATATGTATGTTGGAGTGTAATTATCCTCCACATCAAGTGTTTTAATCATGTTTCCGTCCATAATCTAAATAGATGATATTGATTAATGTGCTTGGAAAAGGTTTCGAGAAGAAAGCTCACCTGCACTCCGATCCTTATCCATAATGACAAGATCATGGTCACACTGCAGTTCATTTTCCACCTATAACTAATAAAAGATGCGTTACTAATTGTATGCATGATGTTGAAATTATCAACAAGCACGTCCAGCTTATGTGCTCTACTCCAACTGAAATAAAAAGATCTCCAGCAGGATTGAGAAGATAGGGAATCTATTTTTAACATAAAATCACATAAAACGCAAACAATTAATTTAAACAAAACCAAACGAGAAAAAAAACACAAATATTTAATAAATTGATTTCAATAAAATAAAAGATTTATTTTTGTACATGTTGTTTAATATTGTATATAAATGTAATTCGGTTGTTGTATTTATTCTTGTCTATTATTTAAATACATACTGCTAATTAGGCTACCAATCAAGCTTCAGTATCAAGAATAGTATCCGCAATATTAGCATCAAAGGCTCAAACGGCATACAGACAGTATTTGTAGATATAATATACATATGTAGGTAAATCTTCAAGATATTGGCATAGTCAGAGAGAGAGAGAGAGAGAGATAGAAAGAGAGAGGGGGGTCAGCGTTGGTCCCTTTACGCCAGATTGAGGGAGAAGAGGAGATAGAAAAAGATGTAGTACCATGTACTACAGTACATACTAACAATACACTTTTAGTGTTTTTATTACTGAAGTTGTCACATTCTTCCTCATTAAATACCTTCTTAATACCGTCTTGCTGAATGTACGCACACCTAAGACTCTTTTTAAATATGTTTATAAAATATGTAATTAAACTGAATTTATCCTAATCCTACCGTTTATGTAAATTTATAGTATAATTGTAAAATTTGCGAGGCGTTAAAATTCCTATTTATAAGTTCGGTATATGTATATGTATTACGATAATAGTGCTTTTTTAAAACAACATAGTTTTAGTCTTTGACAATGCCAATACATTTGCGTATTATACTTATCTAGTGCATTGCACTACTAGAAGACAGTTTCAAATGTATCGAGTTCTCTGTGCATAAAGTCAAGTGTTGCTTGTTGGTTCTCTCCACGCTATCGTGGATAGAACGATCTTCTCCAAACTTATTCATCACTTGTAGCTTATTTACTCAAATATTCGTATAGAATTTTACATCACTGTCTTATTCCTTTAAAACAGACTGTATGCTTATCGAGAGTCCCCTAATTCTCTTAATATTCAGAATAATTAAATGTAAGTTCTATTTTATAAAGATTTAAATTTGATAGCAGCTGGGTCCTGAACAAAACAGCGAACATATACAAATATTTTCAATTTAAACACATTGACATAAACAATTTCATATTAAAAACCATTATACAAACAAAATAATAATTCTGCCACGTTAATAAGTAAAGGTATTCTTACTGGTTCAGATAGGTTAGATCAGTAAGAGTAGAGTTTCTATTATGTCATCGTAACCCTTACCGGTGATATGATTTCGGTTGAATAGCTGATGCATGAGATCCTGACTGCCGCCGACATTTTGCACATCCTTATTTCCAACGTCGGCAGCCGAATGATGCTTATGGCCTTTGTCCTTGCAAGCAGCGGCGTCAAAGTTAAGTAGACAGTTCTCTGCCATATCTGGGAGCACATCTGTGTCTGGGCCAGTATCCGGCGTATGCGTATGCCGTTGGGTAGATATGTTAGCAGCGTTAGAAACAACGTGCTGTAACAGAAAAGCCTTTGATAAGCTGTAGAAGCGCTTTTCTCTATCGGAATCGTTATCATCGCTACCGCTGCCATTGCTGTTAGCGTATAGCTCGGTGGTTTGTTCAAGAAGCTCCTTCATTTTGCATATATGCTCTACGCTAAAAGCGTGCTTTTGCATGTTGACCTGTGTGACTTGGCAAAGCTGACAGTCCTGCAGATCGTGTTCCTGAACGACGGAAACGCATTTCCCTTTCAGGTCGTTGCTAACCTCTTTGCCACTAGAGCCGTCGTAGCTGTTGTCATCCGAAATATGCGAATAATGTCGTTGATTTCGAGATTTTTTGTCTTTGGCACGTGAATTTTGAAACCAAACCTGTAAGATTCAATGTGAATATAGGAGTTTAAGTATTTGGCTTTTGTATTTTGTATTATTCATTTTCGAAAAGGGTCAAGAAAAAGACCGCCATAGATCTAGATTACACTATGAATATTTTATTTTGCCGTTTTAGCACATCAGGAAAGTGTTCAATTATTTGGCCCTTGTAAACTCTTGATCAGAGTCAACATGTCAGCATAGATTTTCAGAATTTGAAAGAATATAATCGGAAAAATTCCGAAATTCTCCAAAATGAAAACATGAATGATACCTCGAGGTAAAAACATTTGTATTTAGATTTAAACCATAATATTTTAGTTACCCTTATTAGTGTTGATTTGAGTATTGAGTAAGTGTTACCTATTATATACTGATTGATATGATATGATTGATATATATTGATCAGGACTATGAGCCTCGTCAATATAGTCGATAGAAGTATATAAGTCTTCGTTTGTCTGTTTCCAAGCAAACTAGGTCTGTCCGAAACTGGCTCAGTATCAATCTCGCAGCAAAATCATAGTCGGACACTATGCATATCATATTGCATTAGCAATATGTATATGTACATAGGAACGCTCTATAGCAATGAACAAAATCTTAAATCTTTTACGTTGATAGGGATCAAATTACGGGCACGTACGATATATGTTTGTTTTTCTTTTTTTTAAGCTGTCCTACAGAAACATAAACGGACCCTTATTTATTTCATTACTGGGACGTTATCACGTTTATTTAATTACCTTCATCGCCATTTCTTCGGGCCAAGTTCGTAAAATTTGATGTTCGAAATATCAGTGCCTTAATCATCATCATACATGCATGATGTCCCTCGTACGCGTCCACATTTTATTTTGTTTTTTATTTTACAGGATACTCTTTAGGGATTTCATCTTACATTTTCGTTTTGTGCCTTTTCACTAAATAATCAAATGAAACAAAATAAAAAATACAAAAATATATATAAAATAAATAAGTGGATACCAAAAAAGAAAATTCTTAATAACAAAAAAATTGGTGCTCAGACGTAGATTTTGTATTTTATCTATCTTATCCTATTTTATCCCAACTTTAGAGACAAACGATTCACCTTTTATCTTTGTAAAAATAGTCCAATCGACAGTGACAGATTATTACCTCTTTTACCTACTGGTTTTCTAAAGATTTAATATTGGTTAAATTGGCTCTCTCCATACTGATGAAAACAAAATTACTTAATCTTTATTCGCAGTAGGTTTTATGGAGAAAACTTCTTACTTGTTCGGTTGCTCGGAATCTGTCGAGAAGCAAACGTTAAAGTCGATTCAGAACCTTTAGCGCCAGGATTATATTAACTTTCCTGAGCTTTCCTAGCACCTAGGGTTCAATCTGCTTTGTCGTAGCAATAACCACTTAATTTACTTAATAGGAAATATCTTCTCCAATCAATGTCAACAGTTACAAAAAATGTAATGGTGTAATAATGTAACAGTTAAAAAAAATATTGAAAAATCGTAAGTCCGCCGTAAGCCGTACCCCCATCCTTTTCAAAATTCTATGGAGTCGAATCGGCAAAAAAAGGTGGGAGAAATGTTTATTTTCTATATTTTTGACATGAAAAGCATACGAACGTTCGGAATCCGCGGAAATGCCCATATACATGCATGTGCAACTGTGATGTGATTTTATTAGTGATTTTTGCTTACCTGTACTACACGTTTCTTGAGGTTTACTTTTTTGGATATCTCTTCAAGCATTTTTCGGCTTGGATTCGACTCGGATTGATAGCATTCGTACAAAAAGTTCAATTGCTCTGGAAGTATTGTCGTTCGTAGGCGCTTGTTCTGCTTCGATGGGGTGGCATTGACCGGAGACACTGAAGATACATTTTCCACTTCATGGACCTTGAGCGTTGAGGATATTTTAACTTCATCTTTCTGGCTAGCAGTGTCGTCATCGTTAAAAGTAAGAGTTTGTGAGTTGTTTTCAATCATGGTAGCATCCAAAAAGTCCTCAAGGTTTTGAAAAAACTGTGACTTCTCTTTGTCGTTTTTTTGTAGTGACCTGCCAAATAAAGATTTTTCATCCTCAGTGATCGACATTGAAGTGGGTGTCACTGCCACTGATGGCTGATCTCTGATTTCAATTGATTGCGTCTCGCATGCCTCAACTCTAGCTGAGTTGAACTGAGCTGATTCAGATGAACTCGAGTTGATATTAATGCTGTTATTATTTAGCCTTTCCTGTTCCTTCTTGTCGATGTTAGAGTGTTCCTGATGTTCCTGATGATTCTGTGATTGCTCTTGAAATTGTTGCCCCTGTTCTGGTTCGCCGATAACGTTCATGGTTTCATCCGCCGTCGCGTTCGGCAACTGCGACGACGGTTGGTACCCTTGACCATCAGGCATCGTTTGGGGCGAGGCAACTAACTGAAAAAACTTTTTCGACTCATTAAGCTGATAGTACTGCAACAGGAACTCAATCGTCGGCTTCTTGCTCGAGCTGAATGTCTGCTGAGGCGGCTTTGTGTTCAAAGATATTGCCTCACTTTTTCGATAATATTGTAACAAAAAGTCATAGTTGCTGACTTTCTTCAGCTCGCTCTGTTGATAGAAATTAGTTAAAAACTCCAACTCAAAATCCGATTCATTTCCTTGCTGATGCTGTTGCTGCTGCTGCTGCTGTTGCTGCATCAGAAACTGTTGTTTCAGCTCGGAATTCGTTTCATGCTGCAAAAAGTATTGATATAAAAATTCGTATTTCTTCTGAGGAGTCTCCATCTCCCCCACGGACGTTAAATCATCTGCGTTGGAAGAGCTATCCGAATATTTTCGCTTTTTTGTTGGAGGCTGTTGATGCTGCTGCTGTTGAGCTGCTGCATGTTGCAGACTTTGCAATATGCTACCGAAAGGGCCATAGCTGGCATCTGGATTGGAGTGTTGGCCGGCGGCGGCCAAGAGTGCTGCTGGATTCATCAAATGCATCATTTGATGTTCACGCAATAACTCCAGGTGGCTGAACTGCAGTTCACATTTGTCGCAGTCAAACTTCGATGCGCTTCGATTCGGCTGGTCCAAACTGTTGCTACGTTCTCGCTGTGGAGGCGTTGGAGTCGTGGATGGGCTAAAGTCAGTGAGTGATGACGACTTGCTAAATATATGTTGTGGCGAGGGCGAAGCACCAAAGGGCTGGGACCCTGCGTGTCCGGATGGGGTTACGATAGACACAGGGGCTGAAATAGTCTGTGGACCCAGAGGACCAGGAGGACATATGCCGGCATGATGTATATCCATTGAAGAGTTTGAGTCTTCCGAACTAAGATTTTGTGCAATTTGCGCAGCAGCAATCTGGGCTTTGGCTGACTTTTTGTTGTTTTCCTCCTTGAAGCAGTGATTCTTCTGATGACGTATTAGCTCGTAATAGCGCTGGAACACCAGACTGCACTTCTTGCACGCGTAGTTAATATTTTGCTTCTTGGTCTCTTCGTTCTCGAACAGTGAATTATTTGGTTGATTTTCGTAGATTTTGCGTTGCTTCTGTCTGGCATTCTGAAACCACACCACTATGACACGGGGTGACAAGAGCAGCAGTTTACTTAAATACTCTAGATCACTGTCCTTTGGATATGAATTGTTCTCAAAGAACTCCTGTAAGACCTTAATTTGATAGTCTGTGAAACGTGTTCTATTCGCTCGTTTGCCTCCTGATGTCGACGATGAATTCGACGAGCTGGAAGAATTACTCTCAAACTGATTGCATGCTGTTGCGGAGCTTGAGACGGCAGCCGTGCCTTTGTCGAATGTTTTGCCAGCTATTTGCAGTTTTTTGGGTGGACCCATGTTGCTCCCCATGCTTTCAAGCTGATGGCTCAGTAAGTCATTCATGCTGCCATACAAATTGCTAGCAGCAACACTATTTGGAGTTGGTGGACGCGACATTACATCAGAGCTTCCGCTCTCTGATTTTGTTTCGTAGCTATTTGTTTGAGCATGCTGCTGTTGTTGCTGTTGGAGTTGCTGCTGCTGTTGGTTGTGACAGTGGACTGCCAGCGACGAGCCTGCTAATAACGATTGATCATGTATGGTGTCAGGATCTTGATGTTGATTGGACTGTTCCGGAGGATCACTTTGTTGCTGCTGTTGATGTTTCAAAAAATGAAATCCTTGCTGCTGCTGCTGTTGCTGCTGTTGCTGTTGCTTCCTGAGAAATGCAAATTCACTGGCCACAATCGTCTCGTCCTGCGGCTCCGATTTTATTTGCACTTCCACGGGAAACGGAAGGCCTTGTTCTTTGCCCCCTTGCTGTCCAAAACACAAATTGTTGCTTAAGTAATCAGATATATTGCCACTCGAGTTTGTTGACGCTGGACGGGATGCGGGGCCAGAGACAGGAGCAGCCGATATTGCGGGTGCCGACACCGTTGCAGATGTGTTCTCCTTAGAGTTTACATTTCCCGATGGAGCGGATGAAATCGCAATCGGCGTGGATATGGTTGCAGGCGTCGCGGAACTGACAATATCATTTAAGGGCGTTACCTTGGTCTGTCCTGTGCGCTCGTACTCCTCCAAGTTAAGGGTAGTTGACGGTGGGTTATTGAAGTTGTAGGGTGAGTCCTTGTTGCGTTGTCGTTCTTTAAACAGCGTGTTTCGGAACCAGTGCTTAACCACCTGGAAGGTTAAAATGTCACAACTTAAGCTCACACCTAATCTCTTCAAAGCCCATAATTATCCCTCATACCTTCATTGGCAAATTCGCCTTTTGTGACATCTCCATAATGCTCTCCTCGCTGGGCGAGTTGTTTATGTCGAAATGTGCTCGTAATATTTTCAACTGATCATCTGTGATGCGTGTGCGAGCTCGCTTTTGGTTGTTGTTCATCTATTGGAAAATGGATAAGGATTATAAGCCAGTAACCAATAACCAATAGCCATCATCTACCCATTCATTCAAATCGCATGTGATTTTTGATGTATTAAAGCTAAACCGCACTCACCTGAGAGTTACTGTTAATACTGTGCTGTACCGTGGGATTGTTCGCGTTGGTAGATTCTCCCGTCAAGTTACTTGCTCCGCTCGCAATCTGCATGTCGGCCGTTTGGGAAGCTGGTGCTGATAGAGAGGAGGTCATGCCGTTATTTTGAGCAGCGGTTGTTGAAGCTGAATTGCCGGTGGCAGTATTCGCGCCAAATATCAGTGGTGGGGCCAGATTCATAAAGTTAAGAGACATCAAATGATGGAATTGCATTAGATTGAGCATGTCCACCGGGTTAATGGGCATTCCTGAAGAGGCAGCAACGGCATTAAATTGCTGCTGCATATGTTGCAGATTTTGGAGATTCTGTAGGCCCTGCAAGGATTGCTGATTAATGCCAGCGACTCCAAAAGCCCCAAGCTGAGATTGCGGTGGCACTACCTGCAGCTGCTGAGAAAAGTCAGCAGCGGGCAACGATATGGGATCTGCCGACAAAACGCCTGCATCTGGGTGACACTGCTGCTGCTTGAGCAACGCCGCTGTAAGTGTGGCCAGGTGTTGGTGCTGCTGCTGAGTTTGGTTCGTATCAAGAGCGTGCGGGCTGGGCGACAGCTCCGTCTGCGCCGTCTCCTTAGTATATTGAAACTCTAATCGCAGCGGTGATAGTGAACGTCTGGAGGTGTTATTAGATTTAGGCCCTGAAAACAGAACTCTCGATGAGGATCGATATTTATTAACATTTTCTAATGCTTTCTTACCTGCGTCACTTGCAGTCGGCGGTTCTCGTTCCCTTGATGATAATTTGTCTATCTCGCCGAAGTTTGGTGTCGGCGGTCGGGGACTATTAGTACTGGTACTGTTACTGCCAGCCGCGGCTCCAGCGGTATCGTTGGAGTGCGTCTGCTCCATGTGTTTCTGCAGGGCCTGTGTGCTACGAAAGTTCCGCTGACACAAGGAGCATTTAGTGGCATCGCGCATTGTATGATAGAGCATATGCGTGGTAAGTTTCTCCTGTGTTTTGAATGCCAGTGAGCACTGCTTGCAACGATATTTGTAGACGTGGCGCTCTGAGATAACCAAACTCATGTGCGTGTCTTTGAAGTGGCTGATCATTGCCGGGAGTGTACTGAAGCTCAGAGAGCAGGGACGGCTGATGTGACTTGTCGCGAGGCAAATGTACTCTCCATTTTGCTCTGGAAAGTGTTGCGTCTGCTGTGCATGTTGCAACAGCTGTTCCTCGTGCTTGAAGCTGGCCTCACATTGCTGGCAAGAGATTCCTTGTATTCCCGCTGAGGTGGAACTGGCTGCTGTTGCGGCAGCAGGGAAGCTTGACGCACATTCTTCGGTACTTGCACTCCCCATGGTTATCGCAGAGTCTTCCGGATTGGAGTTGCAATTGGATGTTGTACTCGTAGTTACGGTTACGGAAGGTGAATCAGTTGCTACACTCCAGGCCTTACTGTCGACCAGTTGCAAAAGCCTAGAGAGGCCATCTTTGGTGACGCTGTGCACGCTAGTCAAATGGGTCTCAAGCAATGACTTCTCTCGGAAGCCATTTTCTAAACATAGGGGACACTGCACACCCGATGGTGTGGCTGGTGTCGAAGGTGTCGCTCCTGGCGCCTCCGCATCTAGATTGGCTATTGGTTTTCTTTCCTCTATACCCGTCATTGGATCGTCCTCCTCTTCGAGACGCTCACGCTTAATATCTATAGGGCATTCGCTAATGCAAGGATCCATTTCCGTATCTGATTCTCTAGGCATGGGTATGTTGATGGCACTACAGCGTTGTTGGACCGCTGCTATGGCTGCGGCTGCAACAGCGGTTTGGAAGGCCTGCAGAGCCGCCGTGTTTGTTGGTATACTCATAAAGTCGTCACTCTCTGCTCCCGGGTGCACTGTTTCAATGTGACTGGCCATGTCCTTCTTCGATTGCACAAAGTACTCGCATAAATTGCACTTGAAAACTGTGGTTGGAATGCTGTTTGAAGCACTCAAACTAAAATCATTCATGCTTGGAGACGCGATGCGACCTGTACTCTTGCCACAAGATGTCGAGCAACTAGAGGTTGACTTTGGAGACAATATGTTACCATCTGCAGTAACGGATCCTGCTGTTGTTCCTGTTGCTGCGGCAAAGCCGACCTCCGATGTTCCACCAACGGGTGTGGTTGCTGCCATATTGAAGCCAGCTTCAAAAATTATATCTGTAATAAAGATCGAATTGTGAAAGAAGAATGCTTATGGTAAGGAATGGTGAAACAAGTCCTTCTCAGTTATTTTATTAATTTTGAAGTATACCAACATACTCGTATCTACATATTTTGGGATGTATGTACATACATACATTTGCCTATGTACATATGTATGTATGTATATGCCTCTCCTCTTAGACACTACTTTGAATAGAAACACATACAGATGAACACAGTGCTCAATAACGATTAACCATTTCCATTTCTATCCACTTATCTTGTATCACTATGTACTCCTGTGTACTACTAACTATTTACATACATACATATGTATGTATGCACATACATATAAATATAACTACATTTATATGCGCATACAACTTATCACACTTTCGTCGGCCAGCGCAGGAGATGGAGGAGATGGTACTCTGGTCGTATTGGCCTCAGCTGCTGCTTGAGTTAATTGCCATCAACGAAGCGTGCTCTGGTGCAGGGTTCAATGTGGCAATCTGGAGATCTGGGAATCTGGGATTCTATCTCAAATTCCATTAACAATTTTAAAGCAATTTCCATACAGTCTGATTGTATCAAATTAAAAACCGAAATCAAGACAATGTCGGTATCAAGGGCGGTGGACATGGGCGGAGGAGGTAAAACGAAACGAAACCGAAATCGAGGGGGAAATGAATAAATCTAACCAAATCGAAAATGTTCACTTACTTCGTTTGTTTCAACTTTTCGAGTTCTTAGTCACTTAAAATATATAAATATGTACATGCATATGTACATACATATATATGTATGTACATCCAAGTTAGGCAATAATCATGCGCAGCTGTTACCGCGGCCGCTCCTGGCAACAAAACAAGACTGCGAGCATACATATAAACAACAATAAAGAAGCCAAGTCGGAGGCCTTCGGCATGGAATACTCTACACCCGATAGGGTAATCCGATATAGCAGAGCAATATAGAATAGAGAATAACTTAAATACATCCCAAAATAATGTCTTAGTTCAAGTAATAGCTCAATATCATATCGGATCTGATCTGTAGTGAATACATGAACATAATGTCTATGTATATATGTATGGGCAGTTCCGCCGAAAGATCTACCATGCAAAAAAAACCTTAAAAGAAAAATAGTTTTGTCCCGAAATTATTTTCTAAATGTACTAAAAGATAACTAATTTACATTTGATCTGAAAACCTTTTAAAATAAGCAAAAGTTCCCTTTTTTGGTTTTTCTTTTGTATTTTCATAGTCATGCTATCCTTTAATATTATCTTCCATAAAAAAAATGATTCTTGTTCAAAGTTTTCCCTAAAAGGCTGTCTAAGATTTTGAAATATCTAAAAAAAATCACAGAGAATTGGTCCTATTTTTAAACCTTTGACCTAAGAGTTATACAACGTAGCACTCAGGCTCATTTAAGTAACGTATACATACATATTTGTAACCAAATGGCAAGAGTGTACATAAAGAGGAGTTCTGGGATGCGAACGTCCGTTCGTCCGAGCAGCCCTCCCTTCCTCACTTATGTATGACTTAAAATGGCATGGGGCGTATCATTATGTAGTGCTTCATTGCCAGCACAATCAAAATTACACACACCTTCACATATGTATCAACGCGATGATTTTGTGCGAAAAACATCGACAATTCGGGGAGAACGGAACTGTTCGCAAAGTGACGAAATTCGCTTAGTAGTGATCAACCAATTCCAAGTGTTATATATACGAGAATTTCATAAATATGCATGGGTGATATGATACATTTGTATGACATACGATAATCAAATAACCGTAATCTAGTGCTTACTGTTGTCTGCCATAATCGTTTGAGATAGTATGTTAATATGGTTAATCTTTGTCTTTAGTGTTTTTTTTTTGCGCATAGATATTGTTCAGGCTCATTTAAGGTTTATAAAGAGGCAGACGCTTTAGCGGAAGCAAAGGCGCAGTCTGAGGCAGACGAAAGACTGAGGACAGCGAGCAATAGCAGTCGTATCCCGAAATACAAGGCCAGCTTTTCGAATCCGCAGGCACAAGCACAAAGCCTCTTGGACGCCAAGCAGGCAAGCCAAGAAGAGGGAGACAACGAAAATCGTATGAGCCTCATTGTCTACGTTAGCAAGCATTTCAATTTTGCATATAAACCTCCGACACCCTACAGTGGTGCGGAGCGGCATGTGCAATTATCAACATCTGAGGAGGAGTGGGTGAGTAGAGGGCGCGCGCATTGGCGGGCTCAGATTCGTGCGGTGCGGTGTGGTGCGGTATTGTGGGATTCGGTGCTATGCGGTGTGGGGAGTGGATTGGATTGGAGTGGTGCGGCGACTGTTTGTTGTGTCTCTGCGTGGCCTGGTCTCACTGTTCTGAGCTCTGTGGTTAGGTGCTATGCCTGCGGTTCGGCCCCGCACGACGCCGCTCATCTGATATGGGAATCTCACACTGCGGAGTGGATATGTATGTTTGCCTTTTTGGATTGTGGGCATCGCGCACCAAAGAGGAGTCGGAGTCGAACTCGAAGTTGGAGCCTGAATCTCTGAGGTTGAGGTTGAGGTTGAAACTGGCGTGGAGCAAAGTGTGCACGTCACTAATTGCAAATTCGATGGATACACATAATCGTTTTTGCATTCTTAAGTAATTTGTAATAATTTCCTTAAGGGTCAGCGTCAGCGTATAAATCTCAGAGCGCATATAAATCGCATCGGGAGCGAGCGAGGCGAAGGCGAGGGCGAATGCGAAGGCGATGGCAGAGAAGAAGATGAAGGGTGAACGCAGTGAAGAATTTACGTAAACGCGACGACGATACCGAACGTGAGGATGGGCATGAGAGGACGAAGCAAAAGACGAAGACGATAATAATCGAAGAGTGAAGCAAAAGAAATTGAACTGAAATCAGCGCTTAATGATGAGTTACGAACGAACGAGCGAACGAACGAACCGCATCTACTACAATGCAATATCGTTATGTACGAGTATACTCGTAATACTCGTGGTTGTGCGTTCTTCGTGTAGTTGTAGTTGTGGGAGAGTGGGGTTATACAAAATCTTTTAGAACATATATTGTATATTGCCAACGTTGCCTACACAAAATATACACATATGTATGTATCTACTGCATTTCCCTTACCTTATGGCACCTAAAGTCTATATAGTACTGCTCGTGAGTATACTCGTAATGGAACTGGCACTTTCAGATCTGATATTTGATAAAATTGAATTTTACGTACCTTCGCTACCACGGATCCGTTCAGTTACTTTGTACACCTCATTTAATCCGGGCATCTCCTGGTTCTCACTACGACGCTGTAGACAAATGAATTGCTCCACTTGCATATGCCTTATTCCCTTTACATGCTGAACCATTTCATAAAGATTTTTGGCGGCAAAGCTGCACAGCTGGCAAATGAGAATCTTTTCGATCGTTGCCATCGACTGTTGATCTTCGTCTGGACAAGGACATTGAGTGTCGTCTGATGCCGTGCACGGCGCCGACTCTTTGTGCATACGACTCTGCTGCGTAATGTACAACAAATGTTGGAAGATCATACGCATCGTGTCATGCCGCATTTGCTGTGTGTGCATCGATAGCTTCTGTATGGAATTGGTGTGAAAGTCGCAACAGTTGCACATTAGTTGTACCACATTGGCAGTGAGCTGGGGTTGATACTGAAGCTTATACTCATTACGGGCTCCGCCCTCCCTGATGTGATTTATAAAGTTGAGTTTCTGCAAATGCTTGTCCGTCTTGCTGTGCAGTTGGAAGTTGGCCTTTAGGTTCGTCTTGTAGTTGCAGAGCCGACATATGTAGTTGTTGTTGTGTATGACCATTATATCGGCGGATGCGCTCGAGGACTGTCGGGATCGATCTACCAACAGATGCTGGTTAAGGTCGTCCAAATTGTTTGTGCTGAAGGAGTCACAGATTAGGCAACTGTAGAGCGCCGTGGGCCACAAATCAGGCTTTCCTAGTGGATGAGCATCGCCAGATGCTTCGCCAGATGCTTCATTTGAATGGCCGATTCCCATTGGCATCCCCAAACCCATTCCCATTCCCATACCCATTCCATGGCTAAGCTTCATGGGCTTTGGGGAAAATGAAAACTGATCCGTTGCACTCACTGGCGAGGACGATGTGGGCGACATTTTGGTAATAGATGACTGCTGCTGCTGCTGCTGCTGCTGTTGGTGCAGGAGTTGAATCATGAGCGCCTGGTTGTAGGCCAGATCAGCCAATGCCACCTCCGGCATGAAGCCACTAGCACTGGAGCCCGAAGTACTGCCACTTGCGCCTTGCTGTTGCTGTTGCTGTTGCAAGAAGTTGAAAGCCTGGATGTGCTTTATGTTGTTCTGCAGCACAGCCATATTATGCGTATGCTTCTCACTGGTCATGTGGATGCGCAGATTGCGGGCAACGGAAGTCTCGTAGCTGCAGATGTCGCACCGGAACGAGGGCTTCGGTTTGACGCTGGCGTTGGAGCTGGCACTTGTTACTCCTACCCCCGTGCATCCAGGTGTTGGCGTCGCGCCCATACCGGCATTGCTCCCAACGCTGCTAGAAACGACAGCGGTGCCCCCGCTACCGCTTGAGCCTAGAACAGTTTGTTGGCCTCCTCCAGATCCTTGTGGGGATGAGCTGGACAGCAGCAACTTCCCACTTGCAGCTGCTGCCGCCGCAGCAGCAACCATATTTTGTGAACTATTTAGCTCCTGCATGTTGTTCAAGTGTTTGTCAGACTGCATATGTATGGAGAGATTACCCTTTGTGGTTGTGGAGTAGTTGCATATCTCGCATCTGTATGGCTTGTAGCCGCATGAGTACGACTCGCCACGGGCCAGCCGGGGATGCTGTTGTCCTGTGGCCGGAAGAAGAAAAAATTATAGGTAAATGTCTACTACATAAAATGTGTAAATATGTATATGTATAGTTGTATGTAGGTTGGCGAGACGTTACAAATCCTTGCATTGGTAGTCTGCATATGGGTGTATGGGTGTCTGTTAGCAAAGATCTCGTTCGTGTACGTACCTGCTAGGCAATAACCACAGGCGCTTTCCCCATCAGGATGCTTTTCACGCATATGGATCTCAAGCGTCTCCTGATATTTGTAGTGCCAATTGCATTGGGGACACTTAAGAGTCTTGCATGAGTTGCGGGTGGACATCTGGACGCCGCTATTGAGTCGAGCCGAGTTCAGCAGCATTTCGCAGCTGTTGTTAATGGAAAGAACGAAATACAATAATAAAAGCATTGTCCAACAACGGAATACATATATCAATATACATATGTATATGTACATACTCGTACTTAAATGTATGAGCATGTGTATACTGATAACAAAGAGGATCGGATCACTTTATAACCATAATTTGTATCCTCCCCTTAGTATTTGGATAAACTATTTTTATTATCATAATTATTTAATTTGGTTTCGAGCTGCCGCAACGACGACTGCACAGCGTGAACACCACAACACCCCACACCTCACATCCCACACCCCACAAAGTGTTGACGAAATATTAATGACACCGAGGCGAGCCAAGCCGGGCCGGGAGCTGAGCTGAGCTGAGCTGAGCCGCGACCCAGTCGTCACCACAAAATTGTGACAATTGAGGACCCGGACAGGGACAGAGGCATTTATTAAGTGAAATCAGCGCAATTGGTTTAATTTTTTGTTGGTTAAGCCACCATAAGCCGCCATATCATCATACATACATACATACATCCACATATATGAATACGAGTATCTCATTCCACCCTCGTGGAATCGTGGAATGATTCTCATCAGACCAAAGCCCACAGATCATCAAATCTCAACAAAGATTTCTCAACAATCAGTTAATTTAAATTGTATACTGGCACTCTATGCCGTGCATATGAGTCTGCGTATGGGTGCGGAGGGAGGTGATGTGTACATACATACATGCATACATTTATATGTACATACAATGGGGACCTACAAATTAACGATAGCTGTACAGCAAGCAGAAAATAAAAATATGCATATCACCATATCATGGAATGTTCTTAGATGTCATAAAAATAACAGAATAACAGAAGCATTTATATATATGTATGTACATATGTATGTGTATGCAAGCAATCGAGGAATCCTCAGAAAGGAGTATATGTACATATATCTAAATACAAGATACCGTTCAGTGGGATGGGATGGGGTCGGTCCGGGATGTGAAATGGAACACCCCCATTCAAGTGTGATACAATCAGTGGTGGGACCATAGAGAGAGAGAGAGAGGGAGAGAGAGAAACCAACCAGAGATGGCTAGATCCAAATCCCAAGGTTCATTTGCGTTTAAATGAACAACAAAACCCGCAACGGACCTGAGGGCATAACACATCCTGCCTCCCGGCCGTAACGCAACTGCTGCTTCTGGGCCTAATGAGTTATTGTGTGGCAATGCCAGCAAATTTCCCCCAGTCAAAGTTCAAACAGTGTCAATAATTACGCATATTACAGCAGTAAGGAAAACACGTAATCCTAACCCCTTCCGTCTGAAAGATCTGCCGCTGGTCCAGCAGGGCAGGACAGACGTGCAACCCTTACACTAATGTCTAAATGAATCGCTCGCGGCGTGCTCTAATTGCCCGGCTGGCTCCCTGTTCGTCCTCTTCTTCCTGGTAACCCAACACACATGTTGCTGACATTTATGAGGGATATGCTTGACTTACCGGGCACAGTCTATTCCTTGGGGTCGGCCATTGATGTGTTCGGAACACGCGCCGATTGTAAAGCTGGAAGCCGCACCAGACGCATTTCCTCCGCTGGTCACCGACGAGGAGCTGGGCGATATGGCCAGACCGCCACTACTGCTGTTAGGAGACCTATGTGGCTGTTGCTGAGGCTGCGACAAAGCCAGGGCCTGAGATTGAGATTGAGATTGAGCCAGAGCCAAATGCTGGTGCTGGTGCGATGGAGGCGGCGATTTAGTTCGTTGTTGGACATCAATGAGCTCGCAAGTTTTGCAATCGACCCCCTTGAAGTCGGGATGCTCGGGACATAAGCTCGGGAACAAGGAACTCTGTTGCTGTTGCTGCTGTTGCTGCAGCTGCTGTTGAAGAAACTCGGTGAGAAGCTTGACCCTATTGGCATTTGGTTCGTTGGCGGCCAGCGCTGCCAAGGAGGCATGGAAGGAACTGACTTGGGGAGGGAATATGCTAACAGCCGCAGCCACCTGTTGGAGTTGCAAGAAATCGGCGCCTGCTGCATCCGACTCGTTTGGTTGAGGTGAGGTGCAAACAGAGGCAGACGCTGCGGCTGGACTTTTGGCATCATCCATGGATCCAGACGATTGCGACTCTATTCCTTGTCTACATTTTGTTGACTTATTGTTACTTATATTATCAGTACTAGGTAATGGGACCTCTCCCTCTCCCTCAACCATGGTTGCGGATGCGGATGCGGATGCCGATGCGGATGCCGCTACGGATGCCGATACGGATGCGGATGCAGGTGAGCTCGATGAGGATACTTTCGATAGATTATTAGTCTTAGCAGTTGCTGAGTTTAAGGAACCAAATTTCACAGCTAATGATTTCGCTGCTACTTTAGTCGATGATGATGCGAGATTGGCACTAGGTGCTGCCATTCTATTTCTATTAGCATAGTCCTGATCGTGATCGTGATCCTGATCATGCTCCTGATCCTGATCCTGGCCCCGATCCTGAGCATGCTCTAAATCTTGCTCCTGCTCTTCCGCTACATCTTTTTCGTGATCCCGGCAATGATCTTGGTCGAGCTCTGGCTCAGAAGCCAGTGGCGTGGAAATTTCATCGGGGGCCAGTATAAGCTTCTCGACAGCACAAGTGGCATTTATGTCCAGGGGCTGCAGGAAGGATATCTGCGGCTTCTCATCCATATTACGCTGAATAATGGCACTGGAGTACTCGCGATTCAGTAGCTGCTGCTCGAGCTCTTCCAGATTAAGTCTGTGCTCTGTGTTCGCATGCAGGCTAAATGACTTCACGTTGCCAAAGGATAGTTTGCATATAAAGCACATTAAAATTGGTTTTTGAATCTTAAGTGCTCTATTCGGATCCTCGCAAGTTGTATTGGCATCTTGCGCGGACACAACACGGAAGGAATGGATCTTTGGACTCGATTTATAACCGAATCCTCCTGCAGAACCAGAACCAGCACCAGCGTCAGGGTCAGCATCAGCTTGTTGCTGGTCTTCGTCCTGTTCCTGTTGCTGTTGTTGTTGCTGCTGCTTTTCCGGTCTTCGGTCTTTAGACTTCGGTGGTCTTTTCACTAGTGTCGATGTTGAGGCATCTGAACTTTGGACAGAGACAGATCCACATCCATTGGCATTATCAGCATCGATAATATATGCGCTGCCATCGATATTGTAAACTATTTTGCCTTTGAAAGTTTCCACATCAGAACTGGACATTGGAGAGCCGTCGTCATTAGCATTATTGAAACTGCAAATAAATCAAGAACCAAATTCACCATAAGTAAACGCTACATTATAGTACATTATTTTGTAAGAACAGGAAAATCGAAAATAACTGCATACATATCATTCAAAATATGGTTTCCTGCGCATAATTCGTGAAATCTTAAAGCACACTACACTAGACATTAGACATGACATTATAGAACACTGCTGTCTGGTGGTCCATGTGATGGCATCGCATCCTTTTCATCAACCCTTCTCTCTAATTACATTATTCTCCAATATAACGGCACGGAACATTCTTTTCGCAGCTCTCACATTACCAAAGCCCTAGACAAGTCTCAGACTGACTCAAGACAGGACTGGTCGAACGTTGTTGGTGAGCTACGGTCCGAGTTCAAAATTAACCCGCTCAAATTACAATCGCTCACATGTACTATCTACTAGTACTTTCTACACAGCTGCTGACTTAAAAATTTTTGTTGCTGCTCAATTGAAGCATTAATTTATAGTGGTAAATAAAAGTTTGAAGTTATACATATGTATGTATGTATGCACATTCGTATCGTATTATCTATGTAAATCCGTACGTAATTTACACTTTCTTACTTGACTTACTTGATCACTGGTTTGGTGTGGTTACAAATAGAAGGAAGGGTTCACTGCCTTATGGTTGTACACAAAACAAAGGAAGTCAAGGTTTTCCTTCGTTCTTGCTCCCCCTCCCCCTACCCATCACCATCCAGCAACCATCCCTATTCCTATCCCTTTCCATCCTATCCCTTTCCATCCTATCCCCACACATCCCATCCCATCCGATCCCATCCCTCTTCCCGCTGTCTGCTTGCGCGTGCCTTGTTGTTGTACGTCTTTATTTCTTTGGAGTCGTCGTTATCTGTTCTTCATATTCCTCAACTGGTTTGACTCAGCTCAGTCGTCTTTGTAGTCTTTTGCTTATGCTTATGTAGCAGAGCAGCGTAGCCAGTACCCAGTACACCCACACACAAATTCCGTGATATATCAGCCACCACCATCGAGTGGCATGCGGTGCGATGAGGTGCGGTGCGGTGCGGTTTGGCTTTAGCTTTAGTTCAGTCTTCGACTTTGGATTTAGTCGGGGGGTGGAAGAGGGGCATTTGGGGGGCCAGAGGCAGTCGACTTGGTATGCAAACAACTCTTGAGGCCCAGCACTCAAAAGCCAGGACCAGGTTCATGTTCAGGTCGATCTGCACTGCGATGCGCTGCGGTGCGCTGAGCTGCGCGTCTTCCCATTACACCTTTAGTCTTTTTAATAATTTTTTGCTCTTTCTTGTCGGCAATACGTTGCCAGCGCCTGAAACTTACTTATTTTTACCATTCCATTGTCGTCTCACATTAAAAGCACAAGCAGGAGCAGAAGTCCGAGTCCAACTGCCCAGCTCTGTGTGTTTATACCCTTGAAAAAGTTTTTTCGTTTTTGCCTAGTTTCTTGAAACCAGAAGGAAGCGTTTCCGATTCCATAAAGTACATACATATATAAGTATGTACATACATACACGAAATAAGCTCCTTTTTTTTAAGTTTAAATAGTTTTAAGTAAGCTATAGAAAATACCAAAAAGAAAGTGCCTTTCAATAAACAAATACTTACTTTAAATATATACAAAAAAAATGTAATCAGTAAAATGAAGCATGAGCCTTAAAAGTAGCATTAGTGCGTCACTGTATGTACATATTCATATACATTTTTTTTTTCTGTATACTTGTGAGTACTCATATTCATGATGAAACTCCATAACCAAGTCCGTCTAACTATTTAAGCATACTACATATACATACATACATATGTACGTATGTAAATATGTATCTGCTACATCGCATTGTGGTACGCCTATTAAAGTTCTCCAAGAGTAGAAATCATTTTTGTTTTTCGTATTCCTTTGATACAGCACTATTGTGACTATTTGCTCGTCAATGCATGAAATTATTGCAAATTACATTATCAACGAATGGTATAAACATATGTACATATATTTATTATCATATATACATACATACATACATACTAGCTTTGTATACAGCTTTTGGCTAGTAGAGCCATTGCCATCTCCATGCCCTGCCTGATCTTTGCGGCTGCGACTGCCCGGATCAAGTATATTTCTTTCATTTCCTACTCGGTGAACCTAATGTTATAAACCAATGCTATAGTGGAAGAAAGCAGCCGTAGCTAATGATCGGGAATAGAGAATAAATACTTTGTAGGTTCGTTCTGCGATGTTTTTATAATTGAAAAAGCCTTTCCATCAGTTGTCATATGAATAAGGGCCTTTGATGACCTTTGGCTACAGAGACAGGGCTCTTTTGTTTTGGCATTTCGGCAACCTCTCCACTTGGTTGCGGTCAAATTCGTAATTTTTAATTTTTCATCCCCCGATGCACCGGTCAGGTCACCTTTTTCATATCGCATCTGTTGATTCTCTGTGGAATAGTGTGTGCCTTGTCCCCTTTTCTGTACATACACACATACATACATACTTACATGTATGCAAATTACTGCCGCTTTTAGTGCACTTGCATGCAGAAACGATTTATTGACCTTAGTGAATGTGAGTAGAGTGCAACAATAGCTGATACACATACGAGTACACACATAATTACACAGAACGCATGCGAAACTGCACGCATAATAATATTTAAGTTGTCATCAGAGCTAGAGTTGTCATTAAATAGCTATAAAGCAGTTGGGAGAAACGTATTTTCAGATAATTGTCTAGTCGAGAGTCGACAGCCGAGTCGAGTCGAGTTGAGTCAAGTAATTACCCATTTTACATTGTTTGTGTTCTCTTTTACCCTCTGGTTGTTGTCATCGCTGTTATTCTCATAGTTGTTGGTGGGGGCTCTGCCCCTGCCCCTACTCTTCCTTCCCTCCCATCATAAATGTTCATATGTAGATTTCAAACAAGCAACTCCCGTGACTTTTTTCAACAGTTATGCTCTCCTGCCTGCTGTCAGATTAGCATCAAATTGGTAAACAGGATCGGAAGACATACATATACACGTCGGAGGATCAAATACAGTAAACAAATTAAATCTAGTTTACTAAACATATCAACAGTTCCATAATCATATCAACTTATTAGTTACACGTGTAGCAGATATAAACATACACCTACATATACATATAGTATTTAAAGGTATAACAACCAATCATATGAATGTACATACATATGTACATACTAAATAAGTGAAAAGAAATAGGACTCTCAACTGTACATGTACATGAACATGTACATATATGTATATGTATGTATTTAAGACTTAGAATAATAGTTTAAATACCTTGAATATACCCAAGGGAGTACGTCTTTCGGTTCTGTGCTCGAGTAGCCAGTACCCAGTGCCCAGTATTTGGCCGGGGAAGGGGAAGGTAAAGGCAACAAGTAATATATACAAAGGTCTTGAGTATTGGTTCGGGTTTTGTTTTTTACTAAGAAATCGCCTTTTGTTCTCGGAGATTCAGCATAAAAAGTTGCGAATATAAAACAAAAGTGTCACTTGTCGAGGGTCTGGAGGTACCAGACGAGGTCGGTCCAGGTTTAGCTTGCATTGTTTTTCCTTTTGTCGCTGGCTTGGCTTGTGTTGATTCCTCTTCCTTTTTTTTAGGAATATGTATTCATGTATGTATGTATGTTTGTATGTATATGGCCATTTGATTTTTTACTGTGGCTTCCACAAAAGCTCCACAATCATTCATTTCGGTAAGATCAATGGATCGATACGATATACCTGGGGAGGCAGAGAATTGCGACAAAAAGGAAACCAGGAGGCGAAAGCCAAATGGTATGAGTTCTCGGGATAGGGATCGGAACAGTACGGGTCGGGATGAGATGGGACGGGAGGGGACGGGATCTCGAAGCCTCCGTTGATGAACTCTTTTCAAAATTCTCGAAAGGAGTTGCACAAAAAGAACAATAAATTTCATTTATTTTAAGCCTTTTCAGCCTTCATTAAAATTGTCGCGGATTGTTTTCATCGCATGAATATGTTAATGAATGATTGTAAGCACACATGCGCACATACATACATACATACATACATACATACATACATACATACATACATACATACATACATACATACATATAGTACATACTTGCCTGTATGTACAAACATATGCATTGTCACCGCATGGGGGCAAGGGCAAGGGCAACCAAAATGTCCAAGAGTTCGCTACTGACTACAGAGTGTGACACATCACAATGAGCCCCTAAACCCTGTTGCAGCCGTTTGTTGGATGTAGCTCAGGGTCTTCTGAAAGACCCCCACCATCAGCAACAACAGAAAGTTCGAGGCATATAACATACATATCCATGTACATATGTAAATCTGATTTCATTCATGTTTGAATTCTGAATTTCTTTCGATGGTGTCACTTAATAAATGATAAAGTAAAATCCATTTTTAATTACTATTGTATATCTATACACATGCAAGTGTACATATATACAAGGAGGAATACATATGTATGTACATATGTATGGCAAGTTTGCTTTTGAACACTGAGCACTCAATGCAGCTATGAGGAGGTAAATAGGTGGAATTGCATATTTCGATGAATATTACAGCGTTCATGACAGTGGTACACCGCTCTCCACCACTGCTTTAAAAAGTGACTCCGGTATCGAAATCGGCATGAGCATGAGCATGGGCTAGAACTAGAGCTGGAGCCACCGCCACCATCGCATCGATATCAAGACAGCAATTCATCATTTTCGGCAGTTAAATTGTCCGTTAGGTTGGACCCAGAAAACGGGAACGAAAATGAATGAAACTAGACTAAGACAGGCTGAGGCGATGGCAGAATCTTTGGCGCTGATGCCGATGCCTATTCAGAGTCACCCTGTTTTTGCAATCAATAGCCAATACACAGACGCTGAGACTAAGACACAGCCATACAAACACCTTTCGAACATTCATAAGTCATGCTGCTGAATTGAATAGGAATCGAGAGAGAAAATATCCAGAGGCTTCATTCAGTTTGAAATATGCATACCCTACTAGTCTCAGTCATCAGTCTTAGTGTACACATCCCAGTACAGTGTATAGCGTATTCGAGTGTGCCAATGTAACAAACATGGCAGCATAAGTATGCCCTGATACCTTCCCTGCGTAAGGGAATACAATGAGAGCTGTGCAAAGGAAGGCGCAGCACAATTTGAATCCATAAATTCATAAGCAAGAGCTGCACACAATGAACATGAGCACGAGGATGAGGATGAGGACGAGGACGAGGATCTGGATGTGGTTGGGGCTGTGAATGTGAATGTGGATATGGATGCGGAGGACCAGTAAAATAGAAGGCCGAGAAGGAGTAAAAAAGCAATAATAAAACGAATTAATGCACTGTAAATATATATGGACACAATATCAAAGAGGACAAAAACAAAGATGAAGAAGAAAATGAAAAAATGTATTGTGTTTTATTGAAAGAATTGTTTTCTTTGCCTTCTTTTCTCAGAACAGAACAGTGTTCTGTACGTAGGCCCAAACACAATGCGGATCATGTGAGTCGAGACTGGAATCGGAATCGGAATGGGAATTGTGTGTGATTGTGATTGGAATGGGACAGTGAGTAAAAGCTGGACGGAGGCAGTTAAGCTGCTAAATCGAGATGACAGTGTCTCAGTGAACACTGGGAGAAGAGAAGACCCAGCATACTCGCAGTTGAGTATACATATGTATGTATATACATACATCTATACATATGTATGTCTGAATATATATACGGGACAGGACGGCTATGCTAGTTGGAAAACAACAAGAAATTACGGTAACGGCTACAATGGGCAGGTCGGTCGGTCTTAAGGGGCATAACAGAATGAAAACTCAGAGAATGCTAATATAGGCTTCCACATACACATCCATATGTATGCATGTGTATGTATTGTCGATTCATAACATATACTAGAGACCTGCTTAAATGGGCAGCCCAGCCCAATCGATTCGGTAGGATTCGGGATTCATTCGGTCCGATAAAATCTGCGATTTTATAACTTCGAATCGCTTTTCCAAAACGGACTGAAAATCTCGTCACTTTTACTGTGTGAGATCCGAACAGATCTGCTTATCTCTCTCACTCTCCCTGTTATTTTCTGGTAGGAACGAGAACAAGAAATCAATACTTAAATTTGCTGGTTTTTTGCTTCGCCCTCGGCCTGCAAATATTTATTTGTGTGTGTTCCTTTGTGTGTGCCTCATTGGTGCAGAGTACATACTATAGTACATACGATTAGTATACCACTAATCACTTCAGAAACATGCCAACGAATCTATCTGATATTGATTCGTGGTGCTCGGATTCGGTTTTTAGTGATTCGGGGCGATTCGAATCGGACTGAAGGCAAGAAGAAGGCAATTGACTGAATTGGCAAAAAGTTAGGCTCTCCTTATTGTAGGCTCTCCTTATTCTCCAATTGGAGAAGTCGACCACAAGGATTAGTGATCACAAAAATTAATTTAATACAAATTTCAGGGAAAATTAAGCTTCTGACAGCTCAGAAGTTGGGACCTTCTCGACAGCGAACTATTCTGGATCTGCATCATCTGCATCTGCCGGATCAATATAGGCATTTGGCTGTTGTTTCATGTACTCAAGTACTCTCTTCTCCGCTAGGTTTTTCCCAGTGTAGAAGTAGACATGATAGCAAGCAAAATGTCCAAGCGTAATGTCATTTCAGTGGAATAAGAAGGTTAGGAAATGCCCACATTTCAGCAATTTTCATCAGCAGTTGAAGTGCTGGGGGAACGTTGTGAGCCTACTTTATACCCGGTACTGTCAGTATACTCAAAAAATTAATTCGAACCCTTTGGGAGATTTTTTATATAGGATTCTATCTGTTTTTTTTGTTAAAATATGTTTTTTACATCTGTTTTCAACATGTCTACATCTACATCATATATGTATGTACACATATCTACGTCTCGTGGAAGAGAGAGGGAAAGATTAGGCGCCACTGAAATTTTCCTGGCTATAATAATGATCCGACCTGATCTGAGTTCAGAAATCTGATAGATACGGGCATTATCCACGATTCTGCGTTTTTTATTTTCTCGTATATTAAAAATTGTGGATTCCACAGATTTTCGTCTTTTGTGGGGGCGTAAGGCGGTGCGGCAAAATTTTGAAATACACCTGTATTGAAGTGATATCGCAGGAGCTTGGGTAGAAAGTTTGGTTGCTCTATCTTTTATAATCTCTGAGATCTAGATCTTATGAACACGGACAGACGCACGAACAGACGGATGGTCGGACGGACAGACAGACATGGCTATATCGACTCAGCTATTGATGCTGATCAATTATATATACCTATACTTTATGGGGTCGGGAACACTTCCTTCTGGGTGTGACACACATGCACTATCCCCGAAAATCTAATATACCCCTATACTGTGCGTGTACCGGGTATAATTACGAATTATTTTAAAGCAAAATAATCTTAATAATAAGGAGGCGGCAAAAGCCGACCATACAGAAACAAAACTAGACGTTGCAAATTGGGGCCACGTCATCTGTATTCTGTATTATTTCACGTTATCCAAAATACACTCTAAATAATACAAATCTCCGTCTTAATATTTAAATTTTCTTTGGCTATACTACATGCGGCAGCGCTGTTTAGGCTATCTCTAGCAGTAGATTAATGTCTGTAACTTACCAATTCGATAAGTCCGTTAGTTCATTTTTAGTCTAGTATTGCTCTGAAAGGAAAAAGAGTATTCCCCAATTAGTATTAGAATAGATGTAGAGACACCTTTATTGTGCTAGGAATATTTCATGTAACAAATTAAATAATTGAAGCTCAGATTTTTAAGAAAAAACCCTCTAGAGCTACAGGGGTATATATTTACTAAAGTACCTAATTATGTATGTATGTACATATGTATATTGGTATATTGTATATATATGCATTCGATTCGTGTAGACAGCTAGAAGGAAGCATTTCCCAAGAGACCCCATAAATATACATATATACTACATATATACATACATGCATACATTCATATATATTATGAATCAGCAACTATAACCGATATAGCTACATACTATATATGTATGTTTTTATGTCTGTCCATCGTGCTTAACGCTTAACGTCAAAATTGGAAGGACACGACCTAATTCTACTACAAAATAAAATGAAAATGTCAATGGAAAATGTCAATTTTATTACACATTCGCCCTGAAAGGGTATGCGAAACTCTAGTTTCTGCCCAACGACCCAACCGTGCGGTCGTTTACTGAACCCCTCCTTCCTCTTCACTCGTTTGGGTTACTCTTCTTTGCTCTTTTTTTGTCGAGCAGTAATTAATTATTGCATTCACGTAATTGACTTTATGTACATATGTACATACATACATATGGACATGCATATGTAGGTACATTGCCGTTCATTTATTCGATTCGCCAACACAGTACGATACGCATAAAATAAATGCCGAGGCGAGAGTTGGACATGAACTTGGCCACGCCACGAAACCATGGAACCTGATTTTCTGTTTGTATGCGCATGAGCACAGCACAGCACACCACAGCCCCCGCCGATCATTTAAAAAGTTCAATGCCCAAAAATTGTCGCCGATGTCGCTGATGTATCACATCACACACAAAAGGTGTTGAACTATTTCAAATGCGCAGAGCAGAGCGGCTCTCCCTCCGATCTCGGAGCTCTCACTCAATTCAGATTGAACCGCACGGCACGTACGTTGCCAGTGACACCAACACCCATACCCATCCCGTCGTGGTATCAACATCTTTGGCTCCAAATTTCGATACTGTTGGATAGGATACAGTGGATAGGGGACGGCGACGGCGACGGTGACGGTGACGGGGGTGGGGGTCGACATAAGACAAGTAAGAGCACTAGAAATAGTCAACCGAAGCATAGATAGCTTTCATATCATACTAACTCTGCATATGGAGTGTTTTTCTCGACCGGTGCGGTGCTTTCATCGCCATCTTGGTTTGGACGATTTCGACGCTCTTGCTTTCTAGCCCTTGGTAAAGGAAATGGTAATGCCAGCTTTTATCACTACCTTAGTAAAGCAGCTTTCGAGTTCGTGCTACTTCAAAATCTTTCCTACCTTGCCTTCGTATCCGTATCCCTCCTCCGCCTCCGCCGCGTGCAAGGTTTGAAACCAATCTAACCTAATTGGCAGTATTGAAGATAATTGTTGTTAATTGGTATCCTTCTTCTCGAGTCCTCTCTAACTTGGCCCTCAACGCGGGTAAAAGGGAAGCACATACACGCAGATGTATATGTACATATGTATGTGAGCAAAAAATCACGCACGCGGAATATTTGTATACAACCACATACCATCCCAAAAAACAAAGAGTATATGATGAGATCCGTTCAGGTTTCGTCTTTTTCGGTTACGCTCCAAGCTCGAGATGCTGATCTCTATTCAGTTATTATCAGTTATTATTGCGTCGCATTCACGCTCAACCAGTAAACAGGTTCCAATTCCAATTAGCCCTAATATCTCTAATTTCTTACCTTACCAATTAATATTGTTCATAGGATCTTCTCGGTTCCTTGTGATACTTTTTTAGATCGCACAACACACCACATAACAGCAGTAGAGGGTTTCGCTCCTCCCCTCTCCTTCCATGCGGCAGCCAGCCTGCTAATTGCGCGACACTGCGCCCAGCTTCTCAACTTTTGTACACAAATTTGTACCCGTCCCCGTCCCGTACACCCTTCTTTTTCGACTTAATACTAATTATGACCATGATTATTTTTTTTCCCATTTTCTCTCTTTCGCCGTCGTTTTGGACGGACTCGGTAAACTTGTTTTGTTGGCTAACTGTTGGTTGGGTTGGTGTGTGTGTGTGTGTCAAGTGATGTGATTGCGGGCGATTCAAAAAGTAATTCAAAGAAGACGACTCGGAACGCAATGTGAAAAATAAGAGGCGCATAAGCAGCGGAAGTTGTCGAGACGCTTTTTCACTCATAATTAAAAGAGATTATTGCTGAGGGAGGCTTCTCTTTTATGTGTATGTGTGGCTGTATGTATATGTATGTAAAGTTATGTATGTACATAGGTGCTACAAAACTATCGAAAGACGTCAGAGAATTATGTAAACTCTCATATTCATAATTTGATCATAATGTACAGGCGGTGTGTTCATTGAAATAGCATTGTAATATTGCTGAAATTCACCAGATTTGGTGGGTTATTTCATGGGTCTAAACTTTAAACTTGTATTCAAGGAAGATGGAATTGAAATTTAACGGGACCTTTTCATGATTCTAATGCTGGCTTTCTAAAAAGGTATCATTTGTTAAATTTGGACGACTCTGTTCAATGAACAGAGCTGCACACACATACTTCTGAAATAAGTATATGATATCGGCGAACAAGGTCATGTTTTGTTTCTGAAGTGTTATGTCACTCGGAAGATTGGTTTCCCATGATTTAGTACATAATATGTATACTATATTCTGCATTTTCTTGTGGTTTTTTACTCAAACATCTTGTATTAATACTTTAGGGGTTGTTTTCGCATTTTCGGGTCACAGCAGACCACATCCAATTTCATTCGACGCAGTACTTCGATCTAAAAACCTTTTCAAATTAGGAAAAGCAAAGCTTAGCAAAAAAGCTTTTCCTCATTTGATTATTGTCCATTCGAATAGAAACTTTTTTTTCCAAATATCTATTTTTATACCCGGTACTCGAAGAGTATAGGGGTATATTAGATTTGTGGGGATAACGGTTGTGTGTAACGCCCAGAAGGAAGCGTTTCCGACCCCATAAAGTATATATATTCTTGATCAGCATCAATAGCCGAGTCGATATAGCCATGTCTGTCTGTCCGTCCGTCCGTCCGTCTTCATTTGCGCCTATATCTCAGAGACTATTTAAGCTAGAGCAACCAAGTTTTGTATCCAGTCTCCTGTGTGATCACACTACTCCAAATGTGTTGCAAAATTTCGCCCCGCCCCTTTCCGCCCGCACAAAGGACGAAAGTCTGTGGCGTACACAATTTTGAAGATACGAGAAAACTAAAAACGCAGAATCATAGAGAATGACTATTTCTATCAGAGTGTTGAACCTGGATCAGATCGGATCATTATCATAGCTACAATGAAGAAAACCATTTTGAAAGTCATCGTTCCCTCTCGCTCTCTCTCACACGCCACCCTGTCTGCTTTGCGTATTCGTTTAAATGAGCGCCTAGATCTCAGAGACTATAAGAGCTAGAGCAACCAAACTTTCTATCCAAACTCCTGTGATACCAAACCTGCACAAGTGTATTTCAAAAATTTGCCACGCCCCTTTCCGCCCCCACAAAGGACGAAAATCTGTGGAATCCACAATTTTTAAGATAAATGAAAACCAAAAACGTAGAATCATAGGAAATTACCATATCTACCAGGCTGCCGAATATGGATCAGGTCGAATCAATATTATGGCCAGAAGAAAACAAGTTAAATTTCAGTGGCTACGCAACGCCTGCCAAGCGCTGACTCATGCCCCCTCTCTCTCTGTCCTAAACACTTGTACGTCTCAAATGTAGTTATACATGTCATGCAGAAATTTAGAAGCAGATGTAAAAATCATATGCAAACAAAATTGAAAACATGTATAATATTCCAAAAATGATTCAACTTCATTTTTTGAAATAATTTTTTTTGCCCATTTTTTTAATTTGTCCCTTTTGCGAACATATAAGAAATTGCATAAATCGCAAGCTCATATATGTATGTACATACATATGTATATACTGACTGAGTACCGGGTATAAGGTAGAGCCGCGGCCTTTGCCGCGGCTCAGAACGTTCCCCCTCGTTCATTATATGATTTTACATTTTTCGTACGATTGAAACGTAACGCCAGAATAGAAGTGTTAAAAAATACTTAAACTAGCTATTATCTTTCCATGAAATTCTGTATGGAAATAAGTTTAGTTTTAATAGTTTAGGGGAGTCTTTTTTTGATTTACACTCCAAATTATTGAGTAGCTGAATGGATTCCCAGGTGGCCAATGAGTTCACTAGCCCCCCCCAACAACTCACAGCCGAACGATCTCTAACACACACACACACACACACACACGTGTACGCACACTTTTCTGGCCTTTCAGGTCGCGCTGTACATGCTCGTATGTATGCCTGTGTTTATGCGCTTCAAGTGGGAGACGAAGATAATAATGATTCGCCAATTTAATAATAATTTCTCTAATAATTATACAGTAACTATAATTATGGTCACATTAAAATACGAAATTCGTTGAAAATTTTAATTTCAACACATTGCTTGTGTTTTTTGATCCCTGTGTGTCTGTCTGTCGTTTCCGTTTTCCGTGTGCTGGTCTTACCACTAGATGACCACTCGACGAGCCGAACTAATTCCATGATCAGAACCACATATTTAATTGTTCTGAACTCAAAACCTCTGCCATTACCCATTACCCAGTAGCAGAGCCGTGAAATGCACCAGCGAAATTTTTGATTAACCAAGCAGTTTGATATGGGTAGCAAATTGTCATTGGTACATATGTACATACAGCTGTACATAAATATATGTATGTTTAAGTATGTTTGGATTCCTATCTCAGCTACATACATATGTATTATATTAATAGTGGCAGGATATAGTAGTAGGACTTGTATTTGTACACATGGTGGATATATTTACGTCTACCTAATGGGGTTGGAGATTTAAAAAAATCATAAAACCCTCGACATCAAACCTGTTACCAAAGCTTCAATCATACATACATACATACATACATACATATATGCAACTACAGATGTAAGTATCGATATCTCATTTGATTTCTCACATGTTAGTACAAAACCATACTGAGGGTGGTTGCTTGTGACGACGACAGCAGGGCGTTTAATTAGTGACCACGTAAATATGTATTTGTACTATGTACATATGTACATACTATTTATTTGTGTACATTTTATGAGATATTATATACATTTTATATTAGATATACTACATGGTTCTTGGGGTTTAATATTTAGTTCTCAATAAATTTTGTTTTCATTACGGTCAGCGTTTCAAAAGGATGTGAGAAAATTATTCTTTAATCAATTCCAATTCCTAGCCAGATTTTCGGTGGTAAGCGGACTTCTATGAACGCTAAACGTATGTACATATGTATTCTCTGGAGTCTTTCTGATCATATATGTATGTATGTACATATGTGTGTACTCACTTAATACCACTTTACTCTCAACAGCATAATGAGTGTTTTGTCGCTGTGACACAGGCCAGTCCATATGCCTTTTTGCAAACTTTTGTCGTGCTCCTCTGTGTTCTCTGACCCAAATGCGTAGCTTTCTAGGATTTCTAACATTTAACTGTCACATAAGTGAGAGAGCGTGCTGTATTGCTCACTTAGATCAGAGTCTATTTAAAAGAGTCTATTTTCGCATACCAACTCGAATTTCAGTCTTCTTTTTATAATTATTTGGTTAAAATGTAATAGTGAGAGTGCAAAAAACTTAGTTTTCAATTCTTTTAGGGCTTCCTGTTTTTAGTTTTTAGTTAGATTCTGAGGTCTCCTCTTCTGGACCGAGCAAGGATTTCCTTCGCGATCCAAAAACAAAAGTACCTCTATGTCAAAAAAATCAATAAGTCAATTGAGCTTTGACTTTGAATTTTTCAAATTCAATTGTTTTTTTTTATTATTTAACAATTTACTATGCACTGCTATTGTTTTAAAAAACAGTAGATTTCATGGGTAATAAAAAACAAGAAAATTGAATGAAAAAGTAACGGGATTTTTTCAGTATTCTAATGTTTACATTCGAGGCTTTGTAGAAAGGTAGCATTTGTTTAATTTGGAAGAATAGAAATATCATGAAAACGGTTTGAGTGGTGGTTGAAAGTGGTGAAGTGCAGGCACTAGCAGTGAACACAGTTGTACATACATGTTAATGTGATACTGTATTGCCTCCGCCTCCTATGCGTGGCCATAATAAATGTATAAAAATGCTTTTCGCTTAAAATTTTAGAGTCCTTTCAGGCTTTTCTGAACTCAAATTTTAACCGACTCAATGCCATATGTTTCATCGTTTGACTTTTGACATTGCAGTCCTGCCAAACATTTGACTACTGAAAAAGCTGCATCTAATTACAGTCGAACTTCCATAAGTCACTATCATCAATATTATCCGTTCGACATTTGGAGACTTCGAAATATATAAAAATAAATACAGATTTAAAGTTTTGAAGGTATCATCTAAATCGTCCTCGCAGAGCTGAGAAATGATTTCGTCAGCCGAATTTTCATCACTTTCCGCTTCGCTTAAAATCGGATCCATTAATTCGAAGTTGTAAGGCTCAACAATGTTGTCATCTGAAGGAAAATCTGATGTGCGAACCTCAGTGTCGACCTCAATACAATCCTAAAGAGTAGCACTGGAAACGGCCTGCGAGATTTCCCCGAACAGAAAAATACTCCAAACAAACACACATAAAATTAAATAAAAACATAATTTGTAATTTCAGTAAGTAGTCAGATCAGCAGTCAGCTTTACAGAAAGTATCCTATCGCATTATCTCGGTCAATATTAATAATTAGAAAATTAATGTTTTTATTCCAAATAAAGCAACGAATTCAAATTCAAATTGCTCATTTCATTCTCGTTCGTTTTTGCAGTTATAAATTGTCCAAGTGCAAGCGACAAAATAGATAGAATAACTAAATTTTTCCACTCGAGCCCAAAAAATAACATCTATTCTTTTCTAGTATATGAATGTACATACATATGTACATACATATATCGTTGCCCTTCCAGTATCAATCGGCCATTTATTTTACTGAATTGAGTACTCGTTCTTTCTGAAAAGGAAACACGGCATGCATTTTTAACGTTTCCATCCGAATATCATCCCTGACATTCTGTTGACAGACAATTTTTCTGATCTGAGTACTAACTTTACCATAAACATTTTTACCTAAAAAATGCAATTACGGAAGTTACGGAAGCAGATTTCAACTGTATGCAGGATGTACATCTTTTTGAATGTTTGCAAATTTACATACTACATGTACATATGTGCATATGTTTGTACATATGTATGTACATATGTTCCCATCCTAAGTAACCGCTTCTCGAACTACTATTACGACTATTGAACGACATTCAACAAGCTAAACCTTAGCTCTGTGTCGGCTGGGCTGGGTGAGTTTCCGTGTGAAAGGCCTTTTGGGGTGACAGATACTTCGAAAGAAAAATACTACTAAAAGGGAAACGAAACCTTTATTGACCGTAAAGATAAAAGCGAGCACTAACATAACAAAATGAGGAGTAGGTGTCAAAATACACGCACATGTCCACACACAGACACATGTACACGAAAGCACAAACACGAGCCAAACAAGCTGTGGTCAGGTCAACACATACCATACTAACATGTAGTAAGTACAAGTATAACTCTGCAACAATTTGACCCACTCACCACGCGCCGGACGCCGCACGCCGCACGCTATTTGCCACTCACTCACGTGAGTTGGTGTCCCACCTGACGCGCTCGCCGGACAGTTGGACTCGTAGTTTGTAGTTCTTCTAGTTAAATCCGAGCCCAAATGGAGTAGCACGTACATACATGTATCTACATATGTATATGTTCGTATGTATGTACATTGTATTGTAGCTGTATAAGAAGTAGTAACGCATCGCACATAATTAGCATTTAAATAACACATCGCTGGCTGGTATCTACCACACCATAGATAGATAGAGCAGATAACGTATAAGAAATATCGATAAGCTTTTGGAGAGAGGAGAGTTACGCTCGAATCGGACTCTATTTACTTTTTAAAATATTGGCCGAACGAGCAACTTGAAATCGGGAAGGGAATATATTTAACAAAGAAGTGTGGAAACTACTCCAACTATACAGTTCAAGAACCCAAGTACAGGCAACAAAACCTAATCGATGTGCTCGCATTTAAAAACAACCGATATCTACTAAATAGGCGTGCAAATTACTTGGACTAAAATATTGAAGTCAGATCACGATCGGAACTGATAAACCAGCAATCATTTTATTTTTAACATTTATGTACAGACAGTTGCGAAAAAAATAATAGCACCACTATACATTTTGTTCGTGATAGAAAAAAAAGCGAATCATGTTCCGATTTCTTTAAAGTTTAATTTTTTTTATATTGCTTAGCATTCCCCATAAAAAAAACTGCGTTACCGTTCTTTAATTTTCTGTCTATATATTTCTTTTTGGGATTTTAAGAAAAAATACCAAAAAAATGGCGGAAAAAAATAGCTCCACTAGCCATTTTCTTAGTGAAGCTTCTATATTTCTCAAAATTGTCTTTGTAAAAGGCATGTATTCATTAGTTTTGACTAAGATTTCATTGTTTCTGTCATAAAAGTTAATAATAATCATTACAATAGGACGTGGAAAACACTGCACTGCGAAGATGATAGATCTGACCAAAAAACTGATATTAAACGGAAAAACTTACAGAGAATTTGGTCGATTGGTATGATATTCCAATAAAATGATGAAAAACGTCTTAAACTATGAAGAAAAGGCTGAAACACGCGGACGAAAACGATCTATGACCCTTCTTCATGACAAAAGACGGATTTGTCAGAGCAAGAAGGGTCCCTTTAAGTCAGCTACCGAGCTTAAAAAAGAGCTTAAAATAAATGCGATGGATCAAAAAGTTAGTACATATCTTAGCCAACATAATATAAAAGTCTGCATGGAGTAGGTACACTAGGTTGGATAAAAACCATCATGGATTAGCACGTGTAGGTGAATATCGTGGAGACAGTAATGCTACCCTATGCAGAATATGAAAGTCCGTTCGTATGCGTCTTTTAACAGGTTTACAGGACCCCAAAAACACCAGCAAGAAAGCAAAGGAATGGTTCAGGGCAAGCTGTGTGAACGTTTTAGAGTGGCCTGCTCAGTCACCTGACCTGATCCTATCAAAAATCTCTGGTCCTACGTTAAGAAGGCGGTTGCTACTTCCAAGCCAGCCACTTTGGGTATAAATTAAAGGGTCCTGGTCCTAAAACGATGCCAGGACTTGATTGATTCCATGCCAAGACGCTACGCAACTGTTATTGACAAAAAAGAACATTGTACCAAATTTAAAATGATAAATATAGATTTAGTAATAATAGTTCAAAATATTTAACTAAGGAATTCGTTACTTTTTGGTCATTATTTTGTTTTTAATTAAATTTTTGAAAAGTGGTGCTATTATTTTTTTCGCCTAATTTGATCACTTTTAAAGAATTTTCTTAAATAACTTAAAAACGTTAAAAAGGAAGAAGATTTTTTTTATATTCATATGTTTATAAGAGTCTTCCATTTCTAAAAATGTGCTTAAAGTTTCCTTAAAGTTAAAAATGTGAGTTTGGCAACTATTTAAAAATTGCTTGTGGTGGTAGTGCTATTATTTTTTTGATTTTTTTTATCACCAACTCGATTTTGAACAAGTGATCTTTGTTCCTCCGTTGCTGATGGTGCATTGCATTAGGGATCGGACCCATCCTGTGGTTTAATTGAGTATCCACGAGCATCCAATCCACCCATCTTCTAGCGAATTGAGAGATAGCTGACTGCCTGGCCCAGCCCAGCCCGGCCCATCCCAGCCCGGTGCTCTGCACCAATTAAAATACTCGGAATGCTTATAATATAGGAACGTTAATTAAAGCAGTCACCGAGGGGAGTGAAGCGCGGAAAGGGGGGCGGGCGCGGGCGCACTCAGCGCTCATTTAAACGACCAATCAGAAGATGCTCTGTGTAGAGTAGACCCCAAAGACCCGTCCGTGCTGGTGTGCGAAATATTCAACGCACATCGCAAAAAGCTCCTCACACACACACACACACACACACACACATACACACACCTACGCTCTGGCTTGACTCTGAGTGCGATTTATGTGCCACTTTCTGAGCACAAGTTCGAGTGGGTGAGAGATGATGGGTTGGTTGGGATGGCTTGCTAACTACATTCTGTACAAATGTATATATATATACAGAGAGAGAGAGAGAGGGAGAGAACTAGAGTGAGAGAGAGGAGAAGAGCGAAACCATGTGTACATGCATACATATGTACATATTTGTATGTATGTATGCATGTATGTTGCATATGAGGAACGGAACGAGCGCGCACACAAAGCTCAACATATGTGTGTATGCATTCACGTTCATATTCGCTTAGAGTACATTTAATGGCTGGCAATTATGGACATATATGTATGTAGGTATATGCATATGCATATATACATACATACGTACATATATATATATATATATATATACATACATATAAGTATGTAAGTTTTATGTACGATATGCAGATTTTGTATCGTCAGCCAGACCGTCTGAGTCGAAGCCGAGAGTCCATTTTACGCCACGCCTATCCAGCGCAGAGCAGAGCACAGCATCAGCACTCCACTCATTGACGCGCACAATGCTCAGGATTAGGATGGGGTTTAAGGTTTAGGGTTTAGGGTTACCGAGCAGTGGTAATGAACGTCATAAGCGAGCTAGTGCGAGTGCGAGAGCGAAACGGAACACCACGGCAGCATCATCAGCATTCAACAAAAAAACAATGAGCACGACTAAATCATTGCCACCCATACTCTCCATCTCGTTCACGCCCATTTAACTGGTCGTGCTTCCCCCCATTTGTATGTATGTATGCACGTTCGACTGCACTCACACAACAGACAGAACGAGACAGAGAGTGTAACACGATTGAGAGACGAGACAGAGCGGTTCATTGAAACAGAGAAAGAGCTCGCAGGCTGAGAAGAGAGACTTTTAATTTAATTAGTAGTAAACAAATTCAAGAGAGCAGACAGAGTGGTATCAACAAAGAGAGAAGAGCGGAAGAGAGCAAAGGGAACTTCATTATTGTCATTGTTGTGAGAGCCCAAGTTACATTACCGCTCTCTACAAAATCAGTTTTGCCGACTGAGAAATTCGCAATTCTCGTACTAGCAACAACAAAACGAAAACAGGTTCCCCCGCACCCAACATCCAGGCCAGCCTTCGGTGACGAGGTGGACTCACTCGGTTCGGCTTTGTTCGGCTGGCCTGGCTTGGCTTGGCTGTTAATTCTCTTTTTCCGCATCTTGTATTGTTTTCGTACGTACCCCTTTCTTTGAGTGTGCGTGCGTGTCTGTGAGTGTGCACACTATTACAATTTACAGTACACACACACGCGCGCTGAGAGATGAAAGGAGACAATGTGGCGGCCCATCGGGCCCAACATCGTTCGTTCATTTTCGTCGTCTCGCTCCCCTTCTCCCACACATCACACTAACACGAACGCCAACGACCATAGACCATAGAGAGTGCGACTACAAATATAATGTAAATAAATAATTTATACATAATGCGCTGACTGCGCTTAGCTTTCCTGCTGGCGCTGCTGCTGTTGCGGTGTCCCTTTCGCGCATGTTTCCGTCGTACTCTACTCTTCGTCTCTTATGGCAACGCAGTAAAGCAAAACGCTCAGACTTGTGGGAGTTGTGCTGGTGTTTCGTGCCGTGACTATGGGCTGTGGGAGCGAGACAGTCTGAGTGGAGGGGCAAATAAGACGCCGCCAGCCCTACGCTCCTTGTCTCAGTACGCGGGGCAGGCAGCAACTCAAGCTTGAGGAGCGGCGAGGAGGATGAATACACAATTACTCGAACATCGCGTCTGGTCTGGACTGTCGACGTCTCGCAGGACATTTCTCGTTCTCTTTGTTGCAATATTTCCCTCATACTTTGCTACTTACAGATTTTTTTTCCTCTTTCCCACACTTTTTTGTCTCATTTCGGTACAAAACCACCCTCACCTTCGTATTCTACTTTGTGTGTACATAATGTATGTGTGTGTGCGTGTGTGTGTTTGTGTTCTTAAATTTTTCCTTTTTATTCATTGTCGGTTGGCAATCCGTGGAGCTATGTAGGCAAAGGTGATGGATGTATTGTTAATAATCCCTTTCTTACTGCATGAACATGTACACCGTGAAGATGTTACTGTACATAGTACACATATACACTTAATTATCCAATGTGTGTGCCTAGATACATATGTATGTCACATTATTTACATTATGTGAAGATCGGGTGATGTCTGGGGCCTGAGCGTTCACCCTAACCCACTCAAACATCAGACCCAAAGTCAGAACCCCCAACCGCAGCAGTTTGCCATTCTATCTGAGAAAATCTGAGACGAGGTCGGTCTTGCGAAGACGATGCCGATCCACATCCATCCGCCATCCGCCACCCACACCGCACCGCAGCAAACAGCATTCATTTGCATGTACAGCAACCAACCACCTCAGTCACCCCAATTTTACACACACACACACACACACACACACACGATGTACACATTCACAGCGAGTAACAGTTACTTGAATAGACACACATACTTACATACATATGTACATATATATATACGGAGGAGAAATTTCGTTTCTTGTTTATTGTATATTTCAGTCGTTTTTTATTTTAATTTCGTTGCTCGGCGTTATCGATTTTTGCGCCTTTTCCGTTGCTATTTGCCTTCCTTACTTCTAGGTTTGGGGCCCACAAGAAGAAGTTGTGGGTGGTGTTGGGGGGTGGCGTTACAGAGGACCTGGTTGAGGGATGGTTGAGGATGATTTTCCGTACATACATATGTATGTATGTCTAATAAGTATTCTACATATGTACATATAAATGTATATATGTACATGCTTATGCATACATATATGTACATATATGCATGTCGCAAAAATAGCGGCAATTAGTAGGAGACAAATCTACAGAGGATACGATACATACATGTATGCTGTATATGCTTATATGTATGAATGCATAAATATGTGCACTTATCGGCAAAATGAATAATGAAGGATGCGGTCGTAGGGCGATGAAAAACACGTTGTATGAGAATTTGTGCATACATATATATGTATGTATGTACATATGTACATTTTTTTGTACATGTACTAAGTACGGCCGCGAGCAGAGTCACATAAGAAAACTCTCGTTTAATTGGTTCTACTACAACCACACAACACAGAGGCATAAATACATACATATGTACATACATACTTACTTTAGATAATACATATTTTTATGTGTGTGAAAAGAGACAGAGACCTCTGCCCTGCTCGACAGAGAGAATGAGAGAGACAGGAAAGCCCAGAGAGTGTGTGCGTTACATACACATGTATGTACGTGTGTGAAAATGTCTGTGGGTTATGTGTGGGCTTAATTGGTTGGATTCGTAATTAACGTTTTGCCGAGCTCAGGCGGCGATTCCTCCCCTTTGCGTGTGATGTGGGGGTGGGTGGGCTGGCGACGATAACGAATCACGTATTCCGAGACGACCGATCCCCAGCCAGTAATAACAACCAACGCTAGCGAATGGGGTGTGGTGTACTGGGTGGGGGTGGTGTTGGAAAGGCAGCAATTAACTCTACTCTACTCTACTCATCACATCACACACCACCACACCAGTAGCACACAGAATAAGAAGTGACAGAACAGACGTTATTTTGGTGGAAAAGCACAGGAGAGAGGAGAAATGAAATCCAATGATAGCAGCAACACACACACACAACGAATGGGAAGGATGGGGATGGATGGATGCGAATGTGGATAGCAGGTGTGGAGGAGAAGATGAGGACCGACCAATCATGTCGCGCGTTGGTGGTTGTCGCGCACTGTTGCTTTACTCTTCTGTTTCTGCTGCTTGCTTTCTCGGCTCTGACAAGCAGCAGCAGCATCTGAGATTCAGAATGAGAATATGAAAGAGAAGGAGGAACTAAGCTCGTTTCTCTGTCGTCATTGTTTTTGCTTTTGCTTAATTACTCGGCACAAGCAAGTTCGGATCGGATCGGTTCGGTTCGGTTTGCTTCGGTTTGCTTCGTTTCCACACCCGAGCCGCCCGCGCTGAATTGTCATTGGCTAATTAGAGTTCTGCTCCTGCTAATTACGTGGGTCAGAATGTCGAGAGAACAAAAACTCACCTGCTGTCCTTGGGGTACGTACGTACGTACGGTACTTGTCAGCTGTTTTGATTCTCTTCGTCTTCCTTCCAGCAGCTAGGCGTCAAAAAGACATTGATTACGCAGCATCGCCGTTTCGATTCAATTCGAATCGATGTGTTGTTTTTAATATTGTTGTTTTTCGAGTGAATTTCGTATTGGATTTTATTTGAGTGGTAGGGGGGAGGGGGGTGTGTTGTGGCATCGGTTACATCGACAGTTAGTAGTGGTTTTTACGTAGTCGTACTAGTTTTGTACTATTTAATGTTATGCTTAATATTATAGGAACTTTTGAATCGAACGTATGTAGGCGTAGACGAGTTTGTAGATTGGCCTGCAGCACCTAAGGAAGGTTCAGTTAACAAATCTATACATACATACATATGTACATATATACTTATGTATCCCTCCTTGTCCCAAACAATAACACAATGCAACATTACTAAGTACATACATATGACCATACATACATACATAAATATGTACATACATATGTATAAACGGAACAACAGCAGGTTGGGTTGGGATCGATCTTTTCTGCGAATTAAGGAAGGAGGGAGGGTATGGAAGGAAATGGAAGACAGGATATTGAAGCAGGACATTAGGGGAGAGAGATCGCCACACAGCGACAACCCAAAACAGGATCCGAAATACATGTGATTGAGGGTGTAATTGCCGTGACCAGTGACAGGTGAGAGGGAACAGGCGGCAGGTGAGCGACCTGCTGTTGCCAATTGACCGAGATGGGGCGCTTGTCGTGCCAACAGGACAGGAAGCGCTCGAATGTGAAGATTCACTCAGTGGTTGAGAACGAGAATGGATTTTTAATTCATACGCGATGCAGAGAAAAAACGCTAGAAGAGAATATCCTTCAAGTTCACACATACATATGTATGTACATAGGTACACACGTATATACTTATTTATCTACATCTGCCAGCAGCGTACATAGTGGTACTCATTTTCAAATGCGGTGTGTGTGTGTGTGTCTGAGCTTAGACCAGAACGAGCAACGAAGCAAGCGAGCGAGCAAGCGAGAGGGCGATCTAATTTGCTAACTTTTTTTTTCGTTTTTTGCATTTTTAATGTCAACACTGTTACTCCTATTTGGCTTCTTATAACGAGAGACAGTTGTCTCTTTTTTATGCATGCATTCGCGCACACACACACAGACACACACACACGCACACAGTTACTCCAAGTCCCGCACTTTTCGACATTCAAACTCTCACCCCTAAACAGACACAAGGCACGGTCCGGGAGAGAGTGAAAGAGATAGTGTCCTTTTGCATACACTTCTTCTCTCACCGTACCACGTGCTCATTATTCCGACGAGAGCGCATCGCAATTGCCCTCGCACCCTTTTCTTGTTGCTGCCGGTGGGTGTGTGAGCTCCTTTTTTTGCTCACTATGCGGTACGGTTCGGAATGCAATTAAAATAAAAGAAACTACTCCCTGCCACCCTTCCTTTGTTCGCTCCGCTCCGCTACGCTCACTTCTCAATACGTTCGATTGAATTTAACTATTGTTGTTTCCAGGGTACACGTACATACATGCATACATATATACATGCATACGTATAGTATGTACGAGTGTGTATGGAATACAAACATACATAACTGGATAAGTTTGAATATACCATTCATGGATTTGATTTTGCGATATGCTTTGCATTCACCGTTTGGTGAGGGATGGAAGGGGTGAAATGCGTAGCGGTGCTAAGGATCGGGTTAGGTGCAGAAAAGCCTAAGAGCGTAGCCACCCTTTCCAAAAACCGGCAATCACTGGAGTCCGGATCACAGTCAGCAGGATGCACTTCAAGGTGTTTTTTATTCCGGATCGTCGCATGTATGCATATGTATGCCTCCTATGTACATGAATACATACATATGTAGTTTAATACAATCTAAACAGTTTTTATCCTTGGAAATGTTGTTGTTGTTTTTTTGGTTCACAATTAAATACATCACAGATCCGATATGTGCAGAAGGGTATATTCAGGTAGAGACATTAGCGGCCACGGCGGCACCTTCGTTCCAACCACACACACACATTACTCACACACACAGACACACTGCCTCACTCGCGCATTTACACTTTATAGATATGGAATTAGAATAACAGTATCTACACATTTATTATTCTTTCCATTTAAATTTTCTTTCTTTGTTTTGTTTTGTGATCAACAAATTCGACTCCGTGGCAGTTATAGCGGTTTCACTTTTGTCTTGTTGTCCTGGCTTTGACGTGCACTTGTTTTCAAAAGGTTTCGCATCGCACAGATTTTCAATCGTTATTTGCAACTGTCTGCTTCGGAATACGCGGTTAGTTAGGTTAGGCTTCGAACTGCCTGCTGCATTCTCATTCAACTAACTTCCAGGCAAATCACAGTAACAGTAACAGTCACAGGCACGGCAACTCAGAACTCACCATCCGACCCGCATCCGACTCGTTCAACGGTTTTCTTTCGACAGCCGACTGAGCTACAGATGTATATGTATCTGCGGAGAGACAGAAGAGAGCGCTCAATTTCGCTCTGTTACGGCTTGTTTGGTGAGAGCAGTCAAGAGAATCACTTTTCTCTTTCGCTCTTTGGCTCTCTTGTACGTACTCTTCGGACGATTTGAGTCAGAATCGAAGCATGCGTAGTGAAGAGAGTCTCAGGTAATCGTAATGGGGTAATTATTGCCACGCAGAGGTGGTAATTACGAAAGAGGGAGACAGACAGCGAAGGACTGATAAAACAATGTACCAATGTGCTTTATTGCTCTCAACGTGGATCTCTCGCGCTCTCGCTCTCGCTCTTGCTCTCGCCTCTACCTCTCGCACAATTCATGTGTGTGCGTGCGTGTCTCGTGTGGGAGTAGCTGGGCAATCATCGTTCATTATTTTCGCATACATACATACATACATAAGATAACTGCCGTCGGAAGTTAAGGGCTTCAACGAGTTGAAGTTGAATGTTCGGGAGGGATTCTTTGGTTGTGCAATATTCACCAATCATTGCTTTTAAAAACCATTTTTTAAACAATTATAAATACTCTGCCGCATTATTGAAATACATACATGTGCTTCTATGTATGTGTTTTTAAGAGCTTAAGACACAACATTTTATTCGGCAAATGGATTTATTTCCCATAAGATTGGCTAATTTTTGTTGGCGTATTTTACTTCATAATATTTTAAAATTGTTTAAACAAAAAATAAATAAAATCGAAGTGCAGATCGACAAATTTAAATTCAAAGAACTAAAAATAAATAATTTAAATACTTTGTTTCGATTAATTTTAGGCACTCTTTAGTATACAGAACTGTAAAAAAAATGTCCTAATAAAATATCTCTTGAAAATAGAAAAAGGATTTTTGATTCACTTGTTGGATCCTAGTAGTCCTTTAAAATCGATATGGAAAAGTCTTCAGGACTGTGCCAAGTTTCATTCATATCATAACGATTATTAAGATTGATTCGTTATAGTACACGAAAGTGAATTGTTGTTCAAATATCGTCTCAGATAGGCTTCTTGTTTGAACACTTCCACTCCCTTGGCAGCTTTCTAATACATAGTAGCTATCAGCCAAACTTCAAAGTCATACATATGTACATAGCTCTGAAACTAATAGCTAGTTTGGAAAAAAAAAGAAAACAGATAGACGGACTAACGGTTAAACGGACATGGCTCAAGTTCAATAATATATCTGCATATGTATGTACATATGTATTTGTCAAAATCATCACTGCCTACCCTCTCCCGAGGATTACAAATTTGAACTGAGATTAAGAGAATGACATTCAATTAATAGCCGAAATTCTTATGTAGATCTTGCTGTAACGAAGAATCGAAGGGCTGAACTCTCAGCTAAATACTTGAAAATCAAGATTACATATACATATATATGTATGACTAGCATGAAGTGAAAATTGCTCGACAGTATAAGCATATGTACATATCTATATACATACATACTTACAAATGGTAAAGTCGTATTCCTCTGTGTTTTTGAGAAGAAATCAATTAGAGTAACGGGCAGTTTGAGGTAGAATATCTATCACTCTTATAGCTCTTACTCTATTTTCCCATCAGACGATAGGTACAAGTATGTACTTATACATACATACATATATTCACAAATACATATATACATACATACATACATATCTGTACATACATCCACTATTATTTCTAGGACATAAATATTATTTATACTTGTGTCTGTTGGTCCCGTTCAAAATTTCTAATACGCGAATAAATGTTGCATAATCCTCCCTTCATTTTGTTACATTTTAGTTGTTTTATATTTTTCCACACTTTGTCCATCACTTGCGAATTGAGGAAAAGCTGGGGTTCGTACAAATATGAAGATGTAGAAAAGTAGAAATAATCTACCGACCTCACAAAAAACATCCAAAGCGGTAACTAATTGCTTCTACATATATTTTTGGAGGATTCTGGAATTAATACTTACCTTAAAAGCACATACGAATAAAGCAAATCTGCGTTATTATTGCCAGAATCGGACAATTTTATCGTAGTTTTATGCGTTTCCACACTGTGTCAATGGGACTAAAGTGATCCATAAAGTCTTCTTTTTCTGTAATGCTATTTAATAAAAATTGCAATCATTTCCTCTAAATTAAGCGAACTTGTGATGAAGCGACTCAAAAAGCGACCACTAAGGTGGGGGTCATTATTAATAATCTATCCGAAACAAAGTCAACTTTCTATCCACATGTGTACATATTGGTGCACATACGTGTACGTGTACGTGGCTTTAGTTTCATTTAAATAAAACCGAATTCGTCATCAAGCGCCATTTTATTTACTGGCAAATCAGGAAAGGATGAAGCTTGAGCTGGAGCGGAGCTGGAGCAGGTTCGTACCCCATTTCCTCAAGATGCGATGCGATGTGACACGATGCTCCACCCTTTGCATTCGTATACACACACACTCACACACACATGATCCTGCAGTCGGCGTCGTAATCGAATGCATATATTCTCATTTCGCTGGAAAAAGTCACAACTGAAAAGAAAAAAAAGGAGCCAGCGAATAAGGCAAAAACGTAAAATTCGCGTCTGCGTTTACGCTTTTTAACTAGAAATGAATAAAACACGCATGCTGGATGGGGTAGGAGCGAGGGGAGGGTAAGTAAGGGTATTGTGAAGGGTATGGTATGGGAAGGGAAACGGCGGGGAGGTAAACATAAACCCCTTTTTTTTTGCAAACCATACTTCCTTTCTCACTCACTCTCGCTTTTACTCACTTGCTATCTATCTATGTGTGTGTATGTATGTATGTATGGTCGTATGTACTACTACATACTCGTATGTACATATGTATGCATGGATTTGTATGTATGAGCGAGTGGGAGGGTAAGGAAGGGGAGTCAGCATCCAACAGCTGTACCACTGACAGTCAGCCCCCAAGCGTCAGAATCAGGCGACGATATAGCAATGACGACGGCACGGCGGTCGTCAATTGCAAAGCCAGAGGGAGACAGAAGGTCCTGAGTTTCGTTTCGTTTCGTTTCGCTCCGTCTTCCTTTTTTTCTTTTTCTTTTTATTTTTTCTTTTTTGACTAACAAGCCAGTATTTTTAACTCCTTTCCTTCGAATTATGTGTGTATAGTATGGATGTATGTAGGGTTGTATGTAAATATGCATATCTACATATGTATGTAGGCGAGCGTACATACATACCACCACCATCACCGCCCACCTCCCCCTCCCCACACTCGCACGCGCACACACATTTAAATACATATAATGTGAGTGTACGCGCATTAAAATTTGCACGTATGTATGTATGTATGTATGTATGAACTATGTGCATGAACATGTGGAAGTTTGCTCATTTCGCGGTCATGAGGCGGACACACAGACACACAGGCAGATGTACATGCATACATACATATATGTATTCATGTATTTGCAGGGGGCTTGAGCTGGGGTTGGGGGCTTGCCATTTTCCATTTCCCAGCATGCTGACTGGTTGCTTGGAGTGCAGAGGCTATCTACATATGCACACACATATGTATGCACATACGTACACATGTCGGCAGGAGGCTGGAGGCAGTTTTCCGTTTTAATTTCGCGACGCGACAAAATGTGATTGGGAGTGTGTGTGTATTGATGCGTGGGTGCTACCTTTCAAGGTGGAGGGAGTAGAGTTATAGGGTACAGTTAGCTCCAGTGAAAGCTCAGGTCCTCAAGCGCATTTACAAACCAGGCCTACATCCTGAGGCCTACATTTATCGAACAATTACATATAGCTTCTACAATGATGATTCATTAATTTGATTTGTTGCCAAAATACCAATAGGCGCACTCTTTAATTTTTGTAAATCGAACAGAAGCGGCCATTGGGAAAATCAAACCTAATGTTGATTCTTTTGTCTCCCCGATCAGTATTGTATGTATCAATTTGAAACCACACAGTGTGACAATTTTTCAATAAATATGCATTTAAAATTGGCATCAATGCCCACCAAGGTAAACATTTCTTTGCTTCCTTGTGTAACTTTAGATTTCTAAGAGATGGCATGGCAATGTTGTCTGATTAATTGATTGATTACTCGAGTACAAATGTTGTATTATAATTTTGTAAACAATATTCTTGATCCGGATGATCCGATGGCCATGGAGCAAAACTTTGTTCCCTGCTCGAGCTATACGATTTTGAATGGGTTATATGGGTTTAAGAAAAAAACTCGAAACTTGTAAGAACAGTATGTACATATGTATATATACATATGTATGTACATATGTATGCACATATATTATACAATAGTGAAAACAATGGTTGGCTTCTGCTGGCTTTCCTAGAGCTTTAAAGATTCCCTTTTTATTTAACAATATTTTAACAAAGATCTTCTCAGAGTAGACCTAACGGACTGACTAAGCGGATCCTTTGTTATATCCATGTTGGATGGTCTTTCTGTTTGTCCATCTGTACGTCTTGTTTCTGAGAGAATTTAAGAGCTATAGCAACCAAATTTTTAATTTAGACTCCTGTGATATCACACTGTTGCAAGTATACATCACAATTTCAGGGTGCACCCTCTGGCAAAAGGAAGCGAGACAGCTATACACATGCAATACTGACTGAATATTGGATACAGATGTGTGTAGATCGCAAGGATAATAAGAGCCTGGCACCACAAAGCGTTACTTGGTAACAACAGAATGCTCAAATTATTAATGAAGGAATCTTTAAGTTAGAATGAAATCGGTCCACGTGTGATTTTGGGCCGGAAATGAGGGGACATGTGTTGTTAGTGGAATGGGCATTGCCTCAAACCAAAAAAGCAGATTTGTATTTTAACTGATTGGCAAGTTGTCGGGCAAGCGTCAAGACGTCAAAGCAAAGATGGGATCGCGCTGTGAGGAACCAAAGCGGTCCACAATCTACCCTTCCACTCTAGAGTCTAGACTCTGGACTCTATTCTCGATTCCATAGAAACAAATCGAAATTGCCATATCGATTAAGTTGTTTCTGACAATCGACTATGTCAAATACACTGATACTGATATAACTTTAAAACGCAAAACTTTCCGTGTGGTAGCGAAATAAAAGCAGAGTCGAGTCATTCGTCTAATGAGTTGTTTGCACTAGCAGTGTTCCCTATTGCATTCTGATATATTTACATATTTATGTACATATTTATGTATCTGTAAATATATCAGAGTGTCTATTTACATATATGTACATACATGCATATACATACAAATGTTGTATTTCCCAGATTAGATTCAACACACACTCCCAGAATATTAACACCCGAAACGAAACTACCATAATTGCTGTCTAGTGTGTGCCCGCTAAGCCAAGGCGCACTCACGTACAACCATGTTTGCATATTAATTAATTACACAAATCATTAACAAATAATTGTGCACAGCCATAAAACAGAACAGAACAGATAGAGCCCATTGAGATGAGTATTGAAGTGGCACGGCGCGGCGACCACTCCCCGAAATGCATTTGCATGATCATCGGAACGGGTGGAGCGACGCTGAGCGGAGCCGAGCGGAGCGGTAAACGATTGGTAAATAATTCAATATGTACATTGTACATACAGTATGTACATACATACATAGATGGCTGTTTGAGTGCCTGCCTAAGTCGCGTCTTGTTGTCTTTTTAGAAAGAAAACTATATTTTAACTGATCGTGCTCATCATATATGTATGTATGTATGGGCGTATGTATGTATGTATGTACGTACAATTACAGTAGGTATACCTAGGCGTGTATGCGTGTGGTTCAGTGTGTGGTGTGGGTAGTGTAGTATATATTAAATAAATACAGGTGATCAAACAAACTGCGAACGCGACGCTTCAGTCGCGCTCGGCTTCAGTGCGGACAAGGCACGAACTCATGGAGCCATCGTAATTGGTTGAGATATTCATGGCTTTAATGATTCGATTTCGAAGATTTCGTTACGTATACATATGTCCATATGTATGTATGTATGTATGCACTACCAACACTGTACAGTAACCCAATACTGTACAGTATCGTATCCATTATCTTTACCGGGAAAGACTGCTGACAATTCACTGGCGATAGTCATCGAAATCGCTGTGAGCAGACGGCTAAAAAGCATCCACTAACCCACAAAAGTGGCCCAAATGTGGACCTGTCCTCCCCCGACTTTTCTGTTCAAACGTTCTTTAGATTGTATTTAAATTGTCAACTATTTGAAAACAGTACCTACCTCCTTAGTACCTTCTAGTAAGAAATATGATTGTATAGAAACGGAAACAACCATTCCTACTCAAAAGATTCAGGTTCCCCAGATACATACATACATATGTATGCATATTCATAACACATCAGGTATACAAAATATGTACATTATGGCCCCGGACAGGGCTCACTATCACTATCACCATCAGCATCAGTAGACCTGGTCTACTATGATCAGATTGTTTGCATATTTATAGATTCATTGAGTCCGACCCGATCCGACCCTGTCCGGTCTGTCCATCCATTCATTAACTTAACCCATTCAATCCGATTATCGGTGTGAGCGAGAGACACTTTTTACAGATAGTTTTCACAGTTCAAATGAATTTTTGTTATAGCCTGCTTTCGTACCGTACCGAACTTTTATTTTAAAGTGATAAAATGCTAATTCGGATCACATATTTTGTTTGTCTTTGTCTCCGTCTCAGTCTCTGTCTCTACCCTTCTCTTCTCCGATCAAACAGACAAATGATGTTACACACCCAGGTCTGATACAGTCTTTAACACGAATGATTGACGGAAGACACACTTACATCGTTTCCAGTAAGAGGAATTCATAATTTTGTTTTCGTAAAGCAAAACGGAAAATGCATACTACTTTCCGGGGGGGAAAGAACGTTTTTGTTCTTGCTTGCATCGTACACGTTAACGTTATACAGTGTCATGAATGGTACGCCACTATCTTCGCGAGAGATATATAAATATAAACATAAAAATACATTTACATTTCTGGGTATCTAATGGTCGGGACAATCAATGGAGCATTGGCTTTCCGAGGTATCTTCTTTATGAGGTATCACAGGTGCGGTGCCCATGTCCCTGTGCGTGTGGCTAGATGTTATGAATGAAATCGTAAATTTCTTAGCTATTAGTCTTTGTGCATATGGTTATAGAATATTTGAAGTAAGGTGGGATGGGATTGACTAGTTTGAGTGTTAATGCTTTAAAATGGATCGGATCGATCTCGCTGTATGAATATCCCAAAACGAATCTTTTGTTTGTTTGTCTTCTATCGCTCCTCTCTTTTCCCAATTCTAGTCTTTGATTATGATGTATTTATACGATTTCACCTTTCCGATCGGTTGCCTCATTTGGTGTTATTATTTTTCTGATTATCTTGTTGCTCTTCTTTGGTTCTTTGGTTTGCTTGCTTCGGTTCGGTTGGACACTTCTTCTCCTTCGTCTCTGTTTTTGTGCGCTGTTCGCTCTCTATGTGGGCTGACACTTTTCCCGTTGACAATTTATTGATACTATACTCGCTTGATACGTTCAGTTCAGTTCCCACTTTTCATTGACGAGCCAATTGCCTTCTGACTGTCCTACGTGTCCGTCGTCCGTCCGCTAAGCCCACACATTTTTGTGCGTGTGGCACGAATACCTGGGGTCGGTCGCTTGAATACCTGTATATTGGTAGGTATACCTGTGTATCTCAACCTGTATATTTATGTTTATGTGACGGCTGGGCCAGCCACATTGCTGAGATGAACATACATAATATTATGGATGATTCCCTGTTTGATTTGATCGTTTGTCTATTCTATGCTATACTATTGCCGTATTAAGGGAATGTGTTGAAGATTAAAGTTTCTAGTGTTATCGAAACCAACAACAAGTGCACACGCATACACATGTATGTATGTATGTATGTATCAAAGTCATGAGCCAAAGCAACGTAGCACACGGCAGCACTGGGCTCTGGACGGTCACCAGCAGCAGCAACAACAACAACAATAACAATCCGAATCAGGGAGTGACATCGAACGTGAATGAACTGAACTTGACCGAAATTCGGTGAAGGAAAGTATTGGGATTGGGATTGGGGGTGTGTTAACCGGTCAATCGCTGGGTTGGACAGCCACAGACAGTCTTTCCACTGCCCGAGTCTTTAACGGGAGACGGACCGGACATTTTTCGAGGTTGTTCTGGTGTTCTGTTATCGCAAACTTTTATTACCCTGTTAAAAAATTAGGCTCGTGCCGTGCAAAAAGTAAATGTTTTCTTCTTGTTTTGTTTGTATCCCTGTTACTACCACGGACACATATACATATTTTTTCCTATAAATATTTCATATGTTTCCTTAAAGTTAAAAATGTGATTTTGGCAACTATTTAAAAATTGCTTGTGGTGGTGGTGCTATTATTTTTTTCGCAGCTGTATGTATGTACATGTATGGATGTGAAGATAGGTTTAGTATCTCTACACGTAGCCTTGCCCAAGCTTGTACAAGGTTGATCAGAGGCAATCGTTTCTGAAGTTTGGACTTCAACTTGGTTTAAAGACCCCTTTCAAAGACCTGCTCCACTCTGTCTATTGTAATTCCATACTATTCCATGCTTTCCAAGTAGTACTAGTATTTCTGTAGTAGTATTTCGACTTTTCCCATACCTTTTAGGAACACAAAATGGGTCAGGGCAGGAAAGTCTGGACATTTGGTAGGGTGTTGGTTAGCGGCCTTCAATTAAATTCGTTAAGTGTCTCACTTAACAAAACGACGTGAACGATGGTGAAAATGCTGATACTTTACGGTTCTTAATCCCAAATTAATGCCCAAGCAAATCTGTGCGGGTGAGCCACTGTTGCGTTGCTTTATTTGTTATGCTTTTTTAATTCCGGAAGTCAAACGCCTTTGTCCACCACGCCAGAGACTCGTCTCCCCTATTTCGTTCATTTAAAACTCTGTTAAAACAATTATAATTGAAACGCAGCCTCTCCTCGCCCAATTCCGGGTCGGCAGCAATCAGAGCATCCCCATCCCATCCCATTCCATCCCTCAATCTCGACGTCCGGTTGCCTGTCCGCTACCCGCTGCCCGCTTGCCATTGACCGGAATTGCCAGCATAATTATCCGTTTACCGTTTTGCGCCATTATTACCACCACGACAACATAATTAATTAAAATTTTGTTAAATCTCTTCAACTCAGTTGGTCTGGTCTTTGGTCTCTGGTCGTTGCTCAGATTGTATTGTCCCCTTTCCCTTATGAATTCCGGCTGTGTTGACCATTCCTCTTCATCGAAAGCAGCGATCACTTATTTGGATGGTATGGTATGGAGATATGGGTATGCTTTTCCATAGTAATCATTCTTATTGCGTTCTCAAAGTGCCCTGCCCTCAGTGGATTGTGTGGTGGTCACCAATTCCTTCAGTAGGGCATTTTGCAAGCTACATAACCAATTTAATATACGGACTCGGCTATTGATGATTAAGAATATATGTACATATAGATTTTATTTATTGTGTTGGGTCGGAGTGGGCTCCAGTTCTATCACTACAAGCATCTCAAAAATTCAGTTTTTACCCTGCTGCAGGGTTACCCTGCTCTGGAAAGATTCCGTGTGAATTAACCCAATTGGTTACCTGCTGAGGCAAAAATATCAGCTATCGATGTGTGTAGAAAAAGGTGCTGAGCCTACACTTACACACGACACGGCATACATTTGAAGGTGTATGAAAGTGTAAATAAACAGAGCCATAGAACAATTTGAGCCCATTAGGTTTACGTGCATAGATATGTATGAATGTAAGTTTGTCTACCTGCAGGTAGAAGCATTTCGGCCTGGCTCGGCTCTGGTTGCCTACGCTATGCTTCCGGTTACATTTTGAGAGCCACACATTTCGAATGATGAAACGACCTACGACCAGATCAAGTGTATATTGATCTTAAACGATAATTTCCATAATTCCACATTCCATACATACATATGTACATACTTACATATGTACGTACATGGTACATGTTGTTCGAACAAACTCATAAACAAGCTATACAAATCGTATGACACTACGCACATTTACTATAATATGTTACTATACTAAACAATAAACTAGTATAATAGTAACACCTATATTACAGCCTGAGATCTGAAAAAAAAAACAATTCGGACCGGACGGACGAACAGACAGACAAATCGAATTGCAATTAATTAATTGAATCGTCCAAATACTGAAACTTAAACCTTTGCCGGAGAGAAAGCGAATGGAATGGGTTTATTGCGAAGCAATTCTGTGCAATTCTTGTGCAATTCTTGTGGCTTCTGCCGATCCAGTCAAGTGGAAGGACTGTACTTTACCACTTTCAATATGAAACTTCAGATTAAATACGAATACTAGCAGATAACCGATCCGCTGGATTTCACTTGCTATTAATTTGATTAGTCGGCAGTCGGCATACATATTGTACACAGACGCGTGTAAATAATTTATGTTATCGGATGTGTAGTCCTGGGGGAAAGAGATGGAATGGCGAAATAGTCATCTTTGAGCGGAGGGATGCGAATTCATATTCATAAAAAGTAAATTAGCCAACGTATAGGTAATAGAACTGCTGCGTACAGCTCGGGAATTAGGCCAAGAGTAGGATAAGGATAAGGCGCAGCGCAGCTCACCAATAATTATGCAACTTGAGCATATAAATTGCTGCCTTTATGCCTTTTACGACCACTCGGGCAGAAGAGGCAGAAGAGCCAGAAGAGGATGCTGCTGACGACTTATGCTTCTTGGCCCAAATCGAACTTCCACCGTAACGAAATTAATTATATCCCAATGACACTGCGTAATGACTGATTCAGTTTAGGAGTAAAATAATATGTACATATGTATGTACGTATGTATATATCTATGTATACGGTATGAATGTACGTGTGGTAATCTATTTGAATATGATGAATAGAAATAGGAAATTTGGGGAAATCGATATTAAATCGAAAACTCATTGCAGATATGTAGTACATATGTATAATTATTTTCGATTGATGATTATAACGTACAGAGGAGAGGGAACAGTTCCACTTTATACCTACATAGTATGTACATTCTACTACATATGTATGTATGTATGTACATATTTACATATATATGTATGTATATAGATTGACATAACTTTCAGGGTTGGGCTATATTGTAGATTGTGTGTTTAAAGTGCCAAATATTTGTAATATTTCTATTTTAGTACATATATTTAGAGATGTACTGGATTTGAATGGACAATTTTTCTAAATGTTACAAATGTTGAAATGTATGCTGAGTTATCTGATCAAATAATAATAATTTCTTGCCTAGCCTAGAATTCGTTAGCTCTCTTTCATTGGCAAATGGCACGTGAACTTAACACCAGTGTCTCGTCGAGGGGAGCAGAGCAAAATCGGCGGTGCTGTGACTCCTTTTATTGATGCAGTTAATCGTATATCTCGGCACGCACGAACGACAAGGAGGAAAGACCAACAGTCGACCCCACATCGCACATCCCACACCACACCACACCCCATATCCCACACCCCACAGCCAGCACTTGGACACGGACACCCCATTCTCTTTCGCTCTAACTCCGCTCCTGAACTGGCCAGGCGGCCAGCTGGCCCATCGTCACGTTAAGCAGACGACGTACAAATGAAGTTCCTGTAAATTTCCGGTATACACCAAGGTAAATTAAACAAAGGCAATTAAAGCGTTAATGTTCTCGAATCGTGATCCTGATACTGACACGACGACAGAGATATCGCGCCCACCCCACCCCACCTCGTTCTTCCACGTATCCGAGTCCCTTGATGAAGAGTTAGTGCTAGCTCCACATTCGGCAACAGCATCGGCATCAACTGCGGGCCAAGGACGATGGAATGGACGATGGACGGTGCGACGTGTGTGCGAAATGGCCGGTAGGACAATGCTGATAACAATACAGATACAGAGATAGAGAGGAATACTATCTAGGCGTGTACTAAACGTATCGTTTTTAGTTATTAAATAATTGAGCAATTCTACACTGAGACGATAAGCACTGGATATTAGATATCAGAGCTTTCAGCTTAAAAATATGTTTGCGGTGCAGACAACAGCAGTCATTATCGACCAAGAAAACCCCTTTAAAAATGTTTATTTCGATATTTAATTGAATACGTTTAGGTTTTCCGCATTCGTATGTGCACTTTCTCTAGGTGCATCCTTGGAGCCTTTATTGGGAAAATGGTGGCGTAGCGTAGCTTCTCTCTTGCTATAAGCTATCAATTATTAGCCATGCCATGGGATTCCTGGGGATATCGTGGGTGAGTTCGTGTTTGTGTTCGTTTTCGTGTCTGCCACAAAACATTTTATTTAATGGTGGGGACGGTCTTCGTCGTCTGCCGGCGCGCTGTTTTGGTCGCTTTCGTAAATATTAATGAAATTATGTATTCTTTTATTAATCGCCAGGAGGATTCACTTGCACCAACCCCCCCGGTCCCAGCCCCCAGCACACCATCACAGTACCAGTAATACACCTTGGTGCACCGTGCACCTTCTGGGTCTACGGGTAGGTGTAGCTCCAGGAAGCTGCTTACTTAAATAACTTGAACTTGGTTACAATTATGAAATATACACACACATACACCACCACATCTTTGTCTGTGTTGCGTATCTGATAGATATACATGTACATATGTATGTATGTATGTATGTACATATAGTATATGTGACAAGGGTAGATGTCGTTTCATTTTTGCAAAACCAAAAAAATCGATTTTCCATAATTCAATGTTAGAAATTTCAGATGCTAAAACTGCCAAGCTAAGAATTTTTTATCCAATTTTTCACGGACCGACAAAAAAAACATTTTTGGGGGTGCCGTTTTGAGTTGGTTGGGCCTTGCACACACCGGAGTGCCCTTCGCACACGGGCTTGTCCCATGGCAATCATTTGGGTATTAGAGCCATCGCGTAGGGCATTTACAGCGCCGTGTAGCCCAGAGAACACAACACAGCACACAAAACCTAAATGAAAAAAAAAGAAAGAAAAAAACTACCCCCGACAAAAATTATAATGAAGTTGGTGGTGTGGTATCGTGGCACAGAAGGAAGGCAAGGCAGAATGTGCGTTCGTAAACGAACAACTGTGAAACAGGGAAAGCGGGAAAGAGGGAAACAGGGAAAGAGAAAAAGGGAGCGCAATGGTATGGGCACTTTTTGCCACCTTCCGCCTGCTTGTGCAGTCGAAGCACCACCATTACCACCCTACATCAAAATTAAAAAAAAATAAAAAAAAGAGAAAACAAAAAATGTTGGTTTATGTATATGTATAAAAAACCGAGATCATCCACGGTGATGAAAAGAATCAGCCCCAGGTTTGAAGGACCACACATACATACATACACATGTACATGCATATGGGTGGGGGTGTGTTTTTTTGCGGAGGGTTTTTTGTTGCTACGAATAGTGTACGGCATTAATTTTTATAGCAAGTCTATATTCGGAAAACAGAGAAAGTTAAGAGCAATGCTCTTTTACCGACGGACTGGACTGGCCTATTGTGGGGTTGATGATGGTCACCCTTCTAGGATTGTACATCCATACGTGCGTCCATATGTACGTACACATACACTGCAGTTTTTTAATTTTGTTATGCATGTGTATGTATTTGGGGGGGAGAGTGGTTTTAAGAATAAATAATACAAGAAATATACAAATGTATACCCCCCCAAAGGCACCTCGCCAGGTTATTTGCGTATATATACGATATAACAACGTGAGTTTCTGTCACCTGATTGCAGAGGGTCCCAGTCATGTGTACATTAGAGGAAGGGGGATCATTAATACCCTTTACTTTAATTTCCAATCATCCACAGAACCTATCGAAAAGGAAAAAAACTTCAGTGCGCTTTCACCATTCCATTCCTTTTAGTGTTATCATTTTCTTTAATTTACATACAAAGAAAAAAAACCTTACAACATACATAAGTACATACATATGTATGTATGTATGTATGTATGTATGTACATTCATACCAATATTGATTGAGGGGTGCATTTTTTAGCACATTGGGGGTGACAACTGCTGCTGGATACATTTTTTTGTTTTTATTGATTTCAATATTGATTTTGCTGCACATTATGCCCACTCCACCTCACCCCACACCACACCACACCACCGAAAGTTTATCGCCCGAAAAGGGTTTCAGCTGGCCTGGCCCAGGAATTTAAACATTTTAACCCTTTTTACTGTGATATTTCGACCGGAAAACTAGAAGAAGAAAGCTACATTACATTGAGTACAGTCTATTCATGTGGACACACACACAAAATAAAAGTTCAGGCCGCTAAAAGCCGTCTCGTCTTTCATTTCGGATGGATTTCGACTTACTTTCAGGATGTCTTTAAGGCAACGCCAAATATCCTAAAATATCGGACTATTAATATGGATTATATAAAAAAAAACGAGGGAGAACGTTGTGAGCCGCGGCAAAGGCCGCGGCTCTACCTTATACCCGGTACTCTGTCAGTATATACATACATACATATATGAGCTTGCGATTTATGCAATTTATTATATGTTCGCAAAAGGGACAAATTAAATTTTGAGCAAAAAATAATATTTTAAAAAATGAAGTCAAATCGTTTTTGGAATATTATACATGTTTCCATTTTTGTTTACATATGATTTTTACATCTGCTTCTACATTTCTACATGACATGTATAACTACAAATTCGAGACGTACAAGTGTATGCGAGAGAGAGAGGGAATGAGAAGCGCTTGGCAGGCGTTGCGTAGCGGCTGAAATTTAAAATGTTCTTTCTGACTATAATAGTCGACCTGATCCAGATTTGGCAATCTGGTAGATACGGTTATTTTCCATAATACTGCGTTTTTGGTTTTCTTTTATTTTAAAAATTGTGGATTCCACAGTTTTTCATTCTTTGTGGGGGCGGAAGGGGGCGAGGCAAAATTTTGAAATAAACTTGTGCTGAATTGATATCACAGGAGTTTGGATAGAAAGTTTGGTTGCTCTAGCCCTTATAGTCTCTGAGATCTAGGCGCTGATTTAAACGAATAGGCAAAGCAGACAGGGTCGCGTGTGAGAGAGAGCGAGAGGGAACGATGACTTTCGAAATGATTTTCTTCATTGTAGCTATAATAATGATCCGATCTGATCCAGATTCAACACTCTGATAGAAATGGTCATTCTCTATGATTCTGCGTTTTTAGTTTTCTCGTATCTTCAACATTGTGTACGCCACAGACTTTCGTTCTTTGTGCGGGCGGAAAGGGGCGGGGCGAAATTTTGAAATACATTTGGAGCAGTGTGATCACACAGGAGACTGGATACAAAACTTGGTTGCTCTAGCTTAAATAGTCTCTGGGATATAGGCGCAAATGAAGACAGACAGACAGACGGACGGACAGACAGGCATGGCTATATCGACTCGGCTATTGAACCTGATCAAGAATATATATACTTTATGGGGTCGGAAACGCTTCCTTCTGTGCGTTACACACAACCGTTATCCCGACAAATCTAATATACATATACACCCCTATGCTCTTCGAGTACCGGGTATAATAACCAAATAAATAATTGCTGGTCTGTAGCGACTAGATTTCATATAAACAGACAGGTGGATATTATATCCTTTATATAATGATGATACCTCTTTAGTATATGGCAAGAATATCTCGTAAGTATGTACATATGTACATACATACGTACATATGCTACCACCTGTACACATACATATGTATACATACAGAACGAAAAGTATTTTCCCCCTACTTTTTCAATGGCATCCACTTCTGCTGTTTCGAATTTTTCGCTAACTAAATTTCGGAAGATGTTCTTCCACTAATCCTTCGTGAACCAGGAGTCGTACAACGTCTCCACTGCGAGGCTTGGCTGGGGTTGTGTAGGGGGGGTTCCTCTCATGGGCATAGTCCTATATTGTTATGTTTGCCTTGCCTTCGATTCCTATTCTTTCTAAGACGGTCTGAATAATATTATTTATTTAAAAGGAACGTATGGTTTGATCCACTTTCAAATATAAAAATTGTTCTACGCTGGCTGCTGCTACAGCCAAAACCTTCTTTTTTAACGGATCAGACTTTGTCTGAAATAATAAAAATAATATATTATAATATGAATAAAAAATGTATGGATGCGAGTGACTTGACTTACTTGTATGTGGTGCAGATGTAACTCATCCATAAAAGGTAAGTATTTCAATATTTGAATATTTTTCAAAATATTAATATATCCATGCTTTAGACCTTCTTTAGAGTTTAACAATTTTATAGCACCTTTGATACTCTTGACATCTGAATTGGAATATTAATTTAAAAATGTCGAACATTGGATATTTGTTTATAGAGTTCTCAGGATTACTACAATTATGTTGGGTTTTAGTGCAATAGCAACCGGCTGTGCACGCTGTCTTTGCAGAGAAGCATTTGCATTTGTGATTGAAACAAAATGCTAAAATTTCATCGGGTTGCTGTATCCTATACGAGCATCTGCATCTTAGAGGCCGATTCCTGCTGTTTTCCTGCTGACGTATGACGTCTTTGGGCGCTTGGTGGGCGGTGGTAAGGAACCGCTAGTGGCACCGCCATATCACCTTGGGTTCACAGATGAAGCACTTTCATGTGTTCATTCCCATGAGGTTGCTGGAGTATTAAGCGTATAATAATATCTCACAGAACAGTTGGACAGTTGGAGGTGGAACATTTGGAGTGTATGCTAGCATCTAAACCCCATTGAAATCGCCAGCTCCTCGTCAAAAAGGCTAGAGTGCATCTCATATGGCTCATATTGTATTGCACTGAACATAGTACAAGTGGAAAAGCCGCGACAAACAAAAAGTAAAGGTGATGGTTTTGGTTGGTTTTATTTTATGAAATGTATTACTGTTATTAATTTCGGGGATGTGATGAAGAGGATGGATCCAAAACCGATTTTCCAGAAAGCAAACAGAAAGTAGCTGAATAAATTGGAGAAAACTATATAAAATAAAACCAATTCAATAGATTAAAGGAAGCACTTACAATATCTCAAAGTCGCTGCAGGGAAAATATAATGAGTTGAGTGCAACAAATAATAGAATAAATATAACTATACTTATCTGGACTGAAGCGACGAAATCAAATTAAAGCTTATAATCGCTGGGCTTGGCGGTAAAATATTAGAAAATACTAAAATATATCATGTCATATTCAAATATACCGCAAATATACCGATGAAAAACACTTGAGTTGAACAGCGGAAAATAATGTGCTTACATTCAAATACTACTCAGCAGGACACTCCGATATATGCTGGAAAAGTATTTCATGGTATTTGTAGTATTTTTGCGCAACAATTTGTGTGAGACGAAAGTATGTATTTCTTAGCCTCAGATACATATATCTCAGGAAATTATTAAGCTCACGCCCACTTACGCTCACTTACGTTTTCTTACGTCGCATGTCATGCTCACTTATGCTTTATAAACGCTATTTTAAAAACAATCCAACCAAACGGAGTTCTTAAAATTAACCCGTCTCGTAGAAAATTATATTATCTATTGTATAAAACTAAGTGTTCAGGCCTGAGGGTCCTAGTTGGCTAGTAATATAAAACAGAACATCAAAATCAAAGAAATATGATTTTCGTCGGTATATTTTTTAAGTAAGACCGTACTTTTCGGTATATTCGTTTCACGGCGAGCGAGCGAATTGGCTCTCCGCCAATTCGTCGCAACATATTCGCCTTAGATTTCACTCTCACTTACGTTGCCTTACGTCATATTTCACTCTCACTTACGTAATTCGCCGTAGACAACATTTTTCATACCCTCTACGAAAGGGATGTTATAGAATCTAAGAAAAGTTTGTTTTACTATCTCTATCTCAGATAATTTTACGGTTTTTGGCTTTCTTATAAAGACTGAAAATGGGTATCGGGATCGATTTGTTAGTAATAATAAATTCATCAAATGCATTATTGGGTCGAAAATTGTAAATATGTGCAAAATACAATATTTATTACGTTTTAAAGCATCTGGAAAAAAAGAATTTTAACATTAATTAAATGAAAAAGGGTATACATATGTCTATATTACCTTTTTTATACCAAATGACGTGACATTCCAGCGAGTATTGAAAGTGATTACATATCATGTCATACCATGCCATACATCCATACATACCTGTAACTGAGGTAAGGTTCCTATTTGTTGATATTAATTTTCTAGCAGCCTCCTCATCGCCTCCTGCCCACGTACAGCAGCTCATGCCAGAGCCGGCACTAGCCCCGCCACCGCCACCGCAGCAAATTCAACTGCCAACTCTCCACCTGGGCTTCACCCACAACCTCCTTTTGAATGGGACAAACGGAAACGGGGGCGCCCAGCAAGCACAGTGCCTTGAGCTGGTCCCGTTGGTGCCGCAGAGGACCATTGGTCAGACCAGCACCAGGAATACTAGGCCGACCCGACGAGACTATAACTCCTGACTATCAATATCATGATGACTATGATGACTAGCATAATCTCAGCGGTGCTCCCTGCAGCAGCAGATGGTGACTTAGAGCAAGCAGCAGCAGCACATGTAGACGTAGAGCTGCACCAGCACAATGTCGTCCTGACATGGAGGGGATCAGCTGTCCAGACGTTCCACGGTCCCCATGAATGAGGATGCGGTTTCGGTTTCTAGTTGCTCTACTGCATACAACATACAATCTGTACACCTGTATGGAATACTTGCAAATACCAGCGATGGAAAAGAAAAGAAAAGTAAGTCGCTAAGTCGCCGAGAGGCAAAGCTGTTACGCAAAGTATTTTTTTTTATAAATAACGGCTATAAAATAAGTCAATGTTGTGGGAAACGAAGTAGAGAGAACGACACCTGGCGGAACAATTTGGCATTAATTCGCATCATTTTCTAGCAGCCAGTCGTTGTCATATATCAAGGTATTACATTCGATATTTCATACTCGAATATTCGTAAACAACAAGTCAAAATCAAGTAGAAGTAGGCGCGGTGTTCAAATGTGCGACCAAAATGTATATGCATATACATATATATTATATCTATGAAAATCCACAAATTGGCATCCTTTGTGGGGGCGTTAGGAGGTCGGGCGTAATTTTGAAACGCACCTGCCAATTATTCGGAACTGATCGCCTGGTTGGAAAGCTTCATCAGACTAAAGATAGCTTTTCTTTCTTGATTATGTTATGTATTGTATGTATGTATGTATGTGTGTACATATATGTATACGTGTAGGATGCACAGAGATGCCGAAAGTTTCTATTAGTCTTTGTTCGTTGGTCTTGTCAGTGAACGGAATTTTGAATGTGAAAGCTTTAATACACCATATTAAAGATTGACTACCAGTTTGGCAAAAAAAAATGTAAGACTGCTGTCTCCTGTAGAAAATAAATATATCGCAACAAAGGAACGGATTATCTACTAACTGGATAAGGAGCAGTTTCACTTTGACAAATGTTTTCTGTTATATGGTACATACATTTTTAAATATATGTACATATGTAGATACATATGCATACATCCATTTTCAAAGTGCAAGTAGTGTCTAAATTAATTTAAAAATATATTCATACATATTTATGTATGTAGGATTAGAATCGTGTCACGTGTCGTGTCGATAATCTCTCTGTGATATTCGGTAGAAGTTTTCGTTGAAGTTCTCTATAATTAAATCGACAATACTATACTATACTGTATAATCTTAAAAATAGATTCACACACAAGACACCTAAAAGTGATCATAAATAAATTCAAGATGCAAAAATGGAATAAAAAAGAGTGTATACGTGCACCTATAGGCTATTTTTCAAAAATTATTTCTTAAAAAATACCTTCAATAGAAGGTGTATACTGTGTAGCTGTACATATTTATGTATATCTGTGTATGCACTATATAAATACACTCGTATCGTATCGGCGTATATTATATACATACATACATATACACTATATTTACTCTGACTCATGTGATAGAAGTCGCTATGAAAAGTGTAAACAATAAAAAAAAATTTCAGCCGTTCAACTATGAATTGGAGCTTTGATGTATATGGATACATGCTCGGGTAGCTCATGTAAAAGGTTACAGAAGGAGACAAGTCCAGGAGCCAAAATGCATTTACAGGATAATCCTAGGTGAGTGAGCTTTTTTTGCTTTTCGTTTTTTTCGTTTGTTTTGTTCATTAAAATATCGATAAGAACAATAACAGAAGACTAAAATACCTGACAGAAATTTGAGCAGATTTGGTGGTTATTTGTGGGCGCGTTTTCTGTCTTGTCCTGTCATTCGAGCACGCATGCGCCATATCCTCATGACAGTGACAGCTGGTTCTGGTAATAGTAAACCACCCGTCATTCTCTTCTCTCTCGACCACTCTCTTTTCTCTCATTTCTCATTTCAAAGCGCTGCTTTGGTCTGAATTCGATTAGGCGACGAAACTTTACTGGGAAGGAAAAGCAGTCAAAGCTTACCAATCGATACAATACATGTCATTTATTTCCGTGAAAATGTACAAATTGCTAGCGGAAGACTCTCTCCCTGAATAATTTTAAATACAAAGTTTTATGATTTTTCCTAGTGTTCATGCTGTAAGTGAGACGTTAAATAATCCTTCGCAGGACGAGAATTTTTACGCGAATAGATAATTTTCCAGTTCTTGTTATACATAACATAACCATTACGTGGACTCTGTAGGCCATTCTATTGTGATTGTAAAAGCATAGGAGTTGTGTACATCACATGCTATTTGTTGAAGAGGAAGTGGAAGTGAAGTCCTTTTATACTAACACGAACATGTGTATGCTTTAATGGTATGTATTTGCATAAGCATGAGATCATCAGCATCTACATCTATGTACATATGTACTCATGTACCTACATATGAATGTACATTTTTATATTGGAAGAAAAAACTATCCCTTTCAAATCCTGCAGATACATATAACAACATGACCCGTTCCTATGACAGCCACTCTTTTATTGAATGACTATCGCAGTGGGGCACCCTCAAAATATGTATATATGGGGCTCAAGTAAAAATATAAAATATAAATAATATAATATAAAATTATATATAATTTATTTCTTTAAGAAACGGTCAGTTTGTCAACCAAAAATTAGGATGCATTTTTTCATTAAATTTGCATGGTCACTCTATGCACCAAAATGAATTATTCGTTTTTGCTTGTTCCAGGATTCCAGGAATCCAACCCAGCCCTGATCCCGTGTTATGCTAGACTAGACTTTAACTATTTGGTAGACCAAGCCAAGCCAGTTGTAGCTCCCTTTAAACATATCCTACCTCTGTCTTTCAGTCAAGTCTAGTGAACAATACATATTCAATGGTTTCATCACTATCGTCGGTCGAGACGGACCATACTTTTATAACTTAAATACTTAAAATACTTTGAGATTAAAAATCTCAAAATGCCTAATTAAGCAGAATTATGCCTAATTGTTTCTTATAGCTCGAATCTAGCGGCATCGAGCCCGATGAATGACGGGAATGACGAAATCTCCCACTCAATGTACGCAAGAAGAAATATAGATAGGATAAATACCCCCTACCCTAATTAGAGAAATACTGGTATCAAAAAAATAACTTCGGTCATATTAATTTAAAGGGTCTTAATTTATGATTAGATATTGTTTGCTTCTGTTTTTTCCATGATTTATGAGAATCTATCTCGCATATCTATATGAAGAACAACAATTTGCTAGCAAAAAGGTTTATACATTTCGCTAGAAGCATTATGTGACCAGGTGTTATGGTTACACTGCTAAGTCAGCTGTGTTTTGTTTACAAATTTGTTTAAAGTACGGCTGGGGTCGCTATTCCCAGGTTAAAGGCGAGACAAAGCCAACACTGATAAAATTAAAGGCAAAACTAGTTGCATTATGTTCTACACACAGAATATTTTTGTTTCAGAAACGACGAAAATGTTGCTGCGTCCGGAGATCATGATTCACATCAGCAACACTCGAATCAGGAGCAGTTCATAAGTCCTAACAACAAAGTGAGCCCCAGCTCTAAGAATAACATCTTGAGGTTGCATCCACCGCCACTGTCGAAACCACCGGCTCTCGCAAGGCCTCTCCTGCAAGCTCACATCTTGCAACGAATCCAGTCGGGCACGGGCACTGGTGTTGTCGTGGACACAGAAGCGTCAGAGGAGCATCGCTATCCCAATGTGTTGCAGCGATCAGCGACTTTGCCAGCGAAGCACAATCGCTTTGGAGTAAGCCGCAGCAGAGTAACATTTAAAGTGCCATCTTCAACAAATCCAGATCCTGCACCAGCGCAGGTAGCTACAGCTGAAAAGGGCAGACACGCACTAGGAGTAGCTCCAAAAGAGTCTTGCAAGATGACTTCCGAGGATCTTTTGCAGCCGGGCCATGTTGTCAAGGAGCGTTGGAAGGTGTGTCCCGTCCCCTATATCTCTGCCTATTCGGACTCTGTTCAGATTTAACCACTACAATATCTTTTTTTAACCGTTCTAGGTGGTTCGAAAAATCGGTGGTGGTGGCTTTGGTGAAATTTATGAAGGACAAGACCTTATTACTCGTGAACAAGTGGCACTCAAAGTGGAATCGGCAAGGCAGCCCAAGCAGGTGCTCAAAATGGAAGTTGCCGTTTTGAAAAAGCTACAGGGCAAAGAGCATGTGTGTCGCTTTATTGGATGCGGCCGAAACGATAGATTTAATTACGTGGTGATGCAACTTCAAGGAAAGAATCTAGCAGAGCTCAGGCGAGCTCAGCCGCGTGGTGCATTTTCGCTTAGTACAACACTTAGGTTAGGCTTACAAATTTTAAAGGCCATTGAATCGATACATTCTGTGGGATTCCTTCATCGTGATATAAAACCGGTAATTTCATTTTTGGCCATGAAATTGAAACGTAATAACGGTCGTTTTGTTTTCATTCCAGAGCAACTTCTCCGTCGGGCGTTTACCGTATAACTGCCGACGGGTTTATATGCTAGACTTTGGCTTGGCTCGGCAATATACCACAGGTACTGGCGAGGTGCGATGTCCCCGAGCCGCTGCTGGCTTCCGCGGCACAGTTCGCTATGCATCCATCAATGCTCATCGTAATCGGGAAATGGGACGTCACGATGATCTATGGTCGCTATTTTATATGCTCGTGGAGTTTGTGAACGGTCAGTTACCGTGGCGAAAGATAAAAGACAAGGAACAAGTTGGCCTAACTAAAGAAAAGTATGACCACAGAATATTGTTGAAGCATTTGCCGTCAGATCTAAAGCAATTCCTGGAGCATATACAGTCTCTCACCTATGCGGACCGACCGGACTACGCGGTAATGTAACTCTCAAACTTCATGGGCGGTGTACTAAAATAAAATGTGGTTTTCTTCTCTCAGATGCTAATCGGACTGTTTGAACGGTGTATGAAAAGACGTGGCGTCAAAGAGGCTGATCCATATGATTGGGAAAAAGTGGACACTTCAGCAATTGGCAACATCAATGCAGGTGGCAACGCATTAGTGCCTGCTAAAAATGATTATATCCATGGAAATATAACACAAATGACGGTAGCTGCTTCTAACGCGAGCGGCACTGAATACGTAAGTCCATAGCTTGATAGTAACAGAACAGAAACCTTTGTTTCTGGCATAACGAATCTATACAATATATGTTTATTATTATTATGTTATTATGTTGCGATAGGACATCCGTTTTATTAATTTCGTTTATTTCGATTATAGCCTACATATCTAAGTTACAAAGATATGATATATTTGATATATTACAAAGCAAATCTATCGATCCAGTGAAAGTAGAATAGAGGAAGAAATCTCAGTTATCTCATTTATTCTCATAAGTTAGGCTCTATCTTCTAAGAGAATATCCTTGAAATAATCCAGAGGTCGTCAGGGCAAACCGTATCCAAATTATTATCACCGACTTGGTGCTCTGGGGTTCGGTACGGTATAAAATATATATTAATATTACTCTTATTAATATATTAAAATGAAAACTAATACATATAATATATAATAATACATGATTTGTCGTATTTTCAAAAGGTTCGAAAGCGGACTACTGATATTGATACCGCCCAGATCGCAGCGACAGAGCCGTTGCACTTGAAAGATAAGGTAGGTGGCCGTCCATTTCGAAGAAGCATTATTTTAATAATTTAAAATCATGTTTAAGGTTGATAGAAACTGCAATGCGACGTCATCAGTTCCCCAACCACAGGCTAAATGCGAGACATCCATACAGCACGCCAACTCAGCCAATAATCAAAATACCTTACCCAAAGCGTTGTTGCAGCAGCAACATCCACCACAGTCTGCCAACAGCAATGGTGCAATGGCTACGCCGAATCTCTCTAGTGCACTGATTAAGTCATCAATGGTTGGTGTTGGAAACAATGAAGCACCGGTAAAGACTCCGCATGCAGTGATTCATGCGAAGAATTGCCAACCCCATAGCGGAACCGGCTCTTTTTCTGCATCAAACCAAAATAACTCTGCTCCTGTCTATGTAAGACATGCTCCTGCCAATGCAATTAACACACTTACATAGTCACACTCAACTAATTTCTTACAGTATCCACATCTTGAAGATAAGTTTGCAGCCACACAGCTATTGCAAACGAAGAAGACTGCTGAGGGAGAGCTCACAGGGGACGTTGATATCGAAGTCGCACTGATTGCAATTGAAAGCTCCCAAAACCAAAAGATCGTCGACGCAAATGTTACTGAGGGTGTCAATAGAACGCTACAGTACGGAGGAGAGCAGCACCAGCAACCGGAAACGAAAAAATCAAATCCAACCGGAAATACTGATAAACAACATCAGAAACTGGAAGCATTAGCATCAGAAAAGTGCAGCGATAGTAAGCGATCCGTGGATGATCAAAAATCAACCTATGGGCGCCTTCGGGTACTTACAGCCCCACCTATGAGCGTGCATGATCTAACAGTTGGTGGGGCCCAAAGCCAGCATGGAGATGAACTGTCAGTGACACATGACCAGGATGCTCTGGTCTTCTGCGGAGGAGGAAGTTCTGCTTCGAAAGTTGCCATATGCCAGCGCGGTCAGGTGTTCGGAATGGTTGGCATACCGCCGGTCAATCGTCGTTCAGCAACATCCACCAATTTACGACCGTCTTCCTCGGGTGCTGGTTCCCACTCGATTCAACGTATCAATAGCGCATCAGCAGGCGCAGCTGGTGCAGGCACAGGCAGCAACACAGCCAGAAGCAGTGTTACCGGCGACCATTCAGTCACTCAATTTGCATTGATAGACGATGAAAATGTGTCCGCATTACAACAGGTAACAAGGGGCGGAGCTCTCACTCTTGCTTCCCAGTGGAAAAGTCAGTTTGATGACTCTGAGGACACGACCGATAACGAATGGAACAGAGAGCCACAGGTAAATTGGAATGCATACTAATAATAAAAAGATGAAAACATGGGAATTCTAGTTGACCAAGTTAGGTCACGTTCTAACTAACGATAAATGCTTAAAATGTCTTCTTGTAACAGTAACAAAGCTTAGCAGTTCCAAATCCCCTATTATTAATATATGTACTTTTAGTAAGATATTATAATTGTGTGCATCCCATATCCTATACACAAGGTAGAACACTGCTGTTTTCTTGTTTTTTTTTTTTTTTTGCAAAATTGTATACTTTTACTCTAAGATAAACATGTAAAATATACAAACTACATTTCACCTCACAGTCGCAACCCAATTTGGATCACTTGATTAAGGGGGATGTTTCATTGCCTCTGTTAAATGAAGCTGCAATCTTTTCCCTAACTGCCGTCGCTGATACAACCAAGCCAACAAAAACCCAAACGCCCCAAGACGGAAAATACAGGCCAAAAAGGTAAGTTTTGAACGGACCTATACATATGTGCATATTTATAACCGTTGTCGAGGGTATGTTAAATGTGGCCCAATCTTTTACATGTAAGTATCTTCAACCCCACAAAGGAAACATGTCATCGAGCAGAAAGGCAAGCCGAGTCCGTCTGTGCATCCTCCTCTACATTTCCTGTTCGTAGAAAGAAAGTGCCATATCCATCTGCAGATGAGCGTATCAGTATTAGATAATTAGCTAGATCTATAAAATATACAATATTTTGATTCTTATCAAAAATGCTTTATTGTTGAACACTTTATGAAACTAAAAAATGTTTAGATTAAAGGGACGAACTCAAAAATATTTAGTTTAAAAAGACATAAATGAAATGGAACGGCATTGGATTGGAAAAGCGTCCATTGTGGGCGAGCCACGAAATTGCGTGTAACCTTTTATATATTTTCGATACTCTCTCATCCATCAGATCTGTTCAGTCGATTCCGCACTTTTATAATTATATTTCGATTCTTATGTCCAGGTGTGGTTGTGGTGGTGGTGGTGCTTCTATTTGACCGTTACATGAGTGATCATGTACATCCAAATGAATAATAATATACCGTGTAGCGGTTATAAATATGTATATAAATTTAGTTAAGCATTGAATATATGTATGTCATTTGTTTTGTGTACAATATGTGCGTATATGTATATTGATTTCCCCTACCATAGATACACACTCAACATAGCCGGGATCGAAAACTACGACACGTTAAAAATCTCTTTACCGCACTGCTGGTCTGACCCTGCAATGGGTAATATATTACGAAAAGACTTAGAGCCCCCGGCTGTGCAACAAGCCGCTTTTGATAATACAGTAAGCATATCCTTATAAATCTGAAACCTTTAACTCTTACGTCTTTGTGGTTACTCCTAGAATAAGTTTGCTATATAAATTTGTTATTTCCCTACCTACCTATTAAGAGCATTGTCAGCATGCAGCAAACCAATTTATGTACATTATAGATATACATATCCACGTTCCGGAAGACATTTTAAGCATCTTATTATCATCTTAGGACACACTCATGTGTGTGTGTAAGATGTTTCATTCCCTTTTATACATATAATATATATAACGTTTATAAGGTTAGGTAAGAAGTGGTGAGGATCTTATCTTCCTTGAACACCCCAACATCGAGAATTTAAGCTTTTTTGATTGGACACATTCTCTTTGTAATTTGTAGGTATATCGCATGGATATAGCTAGGAATGTTTGTGTGCGAGAAACATACTCAGAAATCACTCCGCTGGGACAACCAAAGCCTTCTGTGTCTATCGTATCACAAACTGTACCGCCGTCATCATTTAAATATGATCATGCTGCTGCGTTCCAGTCAAATAAATTAAATGAAAGCCAAACCAAGTCCAAACATCGAAACAGCCTTCCAAATGTGTCATTGGCCGACATTTTTGACGACCAACAGGCACAACCAAGTTATAGCTCTTTGGTGGCGAATGACGCGGGCAAGCCCTGGTGTGTTCAAACCACATCTTGCCAAAGGAGTAATTTGCCTGTGGGTGAAGAAATCCAGGAGAAAAATGGTTGTGTTAGTGGACGTCTGGAAATTCGTGTCATTCCCAAAGGTAGGCAAATAAATTACATTTCTTGCTGTCCAGGGATGGAATCTAAACGCACAAACTTAGAACTCGATGTTATTTATATCAACTTGTACGTGATGTTACGATACGTTTGTATTTTTAGAATCCTCTCATTTGGATGAGTCTGTCTACTATGATGCATTGGCAGCTGCTGTTAAGATGACTCCAAGTTCAACTAGCCAAGGCATTGCTGATAAAACTCAAGCCCAAGATTCTAGTGATAAGGTGCTAATTAACTGTGATGAAATAAAAGCAACAGCAGCAGCGGCAGCAGCAATGAAAACTTACGCTCCTAACACAATGAATAATTGTAAAGTACCAATCAACAATGCCACTGCTGAAGCACCCAACGAGCCAACCTGCTTCAGCTCCCATGTGGTCGATTCGATAAAGCCCAAGCTGAATGGAAATAGCGAAATATGCAATACAAAGGATCAAGCTCTGACAAAAACAGGTACAGGTGATCTAGATACTCAAATATCACGTGTGACCTGCGCATACGGCGTAGCCGAAAGTGGCTTTGAACCCCCGTTCTTGCCACCCAGCAAAATACCAGTACGGCAATCAAAATGTGCTTCATGGGCGGGTACTGATACTGCCACCAATGCATCAACTACAAGCGGGTCCATCGGAGGACAACATCTTATCCAAAACAATCCCCCATTTGACTTGCCCAATTGTGTGATGGATGCTATTCCTGTTCGCCACGACATATACTCTGGTGTTTTACAAAATCCTCCTAATAATGCGGACCTAACACCAGGTTTGTTCCCTTTATAAAGTGGGCGGCTTTGCCAAAAAACTAATTGATCATGGACAATTTCCGCCGCACGATGCATGTAAATCCTGTGTCCTAACTTGTTTCAAGATTCGATTTTAAATTAATGAGTGTAATATTCTGATACGAGTATTATATTAATTAAGTTCCACGGCTTGTTTTTATTAATTTCCGATAATCCGTTTATTTTGTATATTTCACTCATATTTTATTCAACTAAATGAACCTAAAGAAATCGAAATGGAGTGTCTTTTTTTTTACATAATAAAACGTTGTATTGAAGGAGTTATTATGATAATTACTTTCTCAATTCAAAGAAGAATTTTGATTTATTTTCTAATGTGTTCCAATTCGGTTCCAACCATATCATTTAGGATTACGACGACGACGAGAATCCGCTGAAGGAAAGTACATAACCGACCCAACACAATTACAGTTAAGATTTCAACGTCCTCGGTCCCGCACTTCCAGTCGGTAGGTTTTTGACAAATAAAATACATTTTATCTTTTTAATAATGATCAAATGTGCATGTAACATTAAAGAACGCGTGGCATACCCACTACAATGTTAGGAAATTTTGATGATCAATCAACTGATCTCAGTGAAGACAAAGCTGGAACTATTGGAGCTAATTTTATTACAAAGCAATATGAAGAATCGAACTTTAACAATATCACATGGCGGGAAAATTCCACAGATCAACAACCGAAGAGTAATATCTCGCCACCACCGGGGGAGCCCAGAGTAGAAAATAGTGCGCGCCTTCGTCGTTATAGGCATAACATAGAATAATGACATTCTCAGTAGTAATACTACTTACTATCTTGGACCCAGGGCCTATTTCGGTTTTTTACGGAATTAAAAAGTCTATTATACATGACTGAAAGGAGTTCGGTTCACAAATATTTGCTTCTACTTATATTTTCAAAATTGTGTTCGACCTGCATAGACAACTTTAATCTTTTTCTTTTTTTATTTACATATAAACAATTAAATAAAATATTCTTGCTTGAACTAGAAAGAACAAAGATTTCTCCCATGTCCAGTTCTAGGGCAAGGCATAGTAACCAAACAAAATAGTATGAAAATATTAAGATAAGCTTTAAAAGAAATGCCTAACACCGTTATTTATAGAATCAAAATATATTAATCGACGAAGAAACTCACTCCCGTACTCCCCGTACTGTAACTCACAATTAATGATGCCCATAAACGATAAACGACACCTAATTATCTCCGTATTTAATACTTATAAATTGAATTGTGAATGTTTCAAGTCAAGTTCATTATAATAAAGTTGCAAGCAAAATGAGTGCTAGGAGAATTTCAGTTATTAATGAATTAATTTATAGTTTGTTATTTAGTTATATGTATATATGTATGTATGTTTTGGGAGAACGTTTAACTCTACTTCTGCAGTTGTCGTTGCAATTAATTTCCATGATGCGTGCAGCGTATGTAAAGATGTGTGAAATTTGCTGGTCCACACATTATATAAAATGCTTTCTATGGAATTAAGTTTTGGGTTTTTTTTTGTTTTTAATAAATTCAATTTATTCAATATGCATTAAAAGCATATTTTCTTTATTGTAAATATTACGCTATTATCTCAAATGTAATAGATGAAAGTAACCTCAATAAAGTGTAATTAATTAATTAAAAATTATAATTGTTTTTATTGTCTTAATGACAGCATGTAACAGTGCCGTGCCTTTAAACAATGACGGAAAAGTCTATCCAAATAGTTTTTTTTTAAATGTTGCTCGTCCAGTTTCTGGGTTGACAAAAGAGGCAAATGCTTGTACCCGACAAGCCATCACTAGCTTTGTTACTAGCTACCATCTGGACGTGCATTATCTCTTGAAGGGCTCTCTGAAATAAAAACATAAAAAAGAAATCTTACGACATCTTCAGCAAAGAACTCGAATGAAAGCGTGAGAGACCTTCCAAACATTTACCATTTTTTTTAATAAATATGTATATATGTACATATGTATTCTTAAAATATGGCAGTCAGTCGTAGGCGAGTCAAGGAGAGCGATATCGTGGCTGGTAAGCGCCTTGGGACCAGGGAACTCCTGTCAACCCCGGCAGGCAGTTGCCAGTAAGCCAAGGCTTCAGGACAAGAGACGCGCGGCTTCCTTGATAGCGAAGATACAGAAACCCAGGTAGCCGACCAAGGGATCGGGTCGATGTAATAAGCCAAATCCTATCAAGGCTAAGCGCTCAAAGATACAGCTAGCAAACATATCATTTGCAGAGGTGACGAGCGGAAAGACCCTAATTAACGTCCTGAACAAGGACGGAAAAGTTGGACTATGACGGACAGATCCCCCGTAACAAGTGGCACGTTTCCTTCTGGAGTTGGAAGAAAACGGAGAGCCGCCCACCAAATGTGAGGACGCCAGGCGGCTACCCTGGTAAAGCCATCGCCTCCCAAGATGTTTGCTCGGCGGCCTTCTACAAGAAGGTCTGCCCAGGAGCCAAACTGCAGATCTATAGCCAATTGGAACCCGTCTTGTTAAAGCATTTACCGACGCTTGCAGTAATGCGCTCGATAAACACGAATAATTGAAAAGCTAGGGTAAGCTAGGGTAACTCCGCACAGCCTCACGGAACCTCTTCAATACAGCAAGATGTGCCGATTAAAAAACCAGTCTGTCAAACCACAGCAAAGAACTTACGAAACTTGGCGCTTGCGTAGAGTTTTCTCGAAGACAACAGTCGACGAGTCGTTAAACCTTCTCCCCAACACACACTTCCCGCCCTGCGATATTAACGATGTTTACACGCGCCCCTATTTGTTGCCTCTATCTGTCCGGAACTTTTTAAGACAGGAGAACATTTCATGGACAATGACAAATTTTTAAGCCGTACAAGTCTGCTGAAACAGATGGCATCATCCCAGCCCAACTGATCCATGCTGGACAAAAAGCCATTAATAGGCTTAAAACGATCTACGAGGGAGATTTCTCCCACGGACACATCCCTAAGCTGTCATCCAATCTTCACTTGTTCTCTTCACACGGAAGTACAACATTCCCATATTAACTTCCCAAAATCTCTGTGGGAAAGCGCTAGTTTTTAGCAAAAATGGCAAGTACCTGGGTCTGATCCTCGTCAGAAAGATTTCGTCCCCCTCCCCCACACCGAACCTATACTTAAAATATTCGTACTGTCTCTTAAATAATGCTGAAATTTCTTGCCTTTAATTTGCCAATTTCTGTTCGCAGTGTTATAATTTTCGTCTCCATTCCTTGATCTATGATTCCTTTCAATGTAAAGACTTCTTGCTGAAGTGAATTGATGAGTTCATCATAGCTTTTTGGTGTGTTCTTTTCGATGCAAATCTTTGAACGAAGACACATAGATGTTTTTCGTATCTGTAAAATACGCTTTGTCAGCTACGTATAATATTTTCAAATGGATTCGCACTCACCTGGTCCCTCAAAGTCGCATCTACATGAATATTTGAAATTTTCCTTATTATGTCACAAGAACTTTGGAAGTTCGTTGTGCCTAAAATGCCACTCTGCGCAAAAAATTGTTTGGCCCCATCAATTCTAGAATTCATTGATTCAATTTCTTTACTCTGCTCACTCGACTCCGACGCAATTCTATAATTTGCATCAAGAGAAATAAAAGCGTGTCCTTTTGAATATATAGCTGGAGCATCAGTTAAATCTTTGTCTGTGCTTTCCGTAGTATCTACAGAGTATTTCCGACTATTCCTTGCATAGAAACTCTTGTCGGGATATGACAACGACAAAAATTCCCTGCGTTGACCTTGTTTCAACTCTTTCGGGACTCGATTGTTCGCCTGGAGTGTTATTGGCTTGCATTGAAATGGCAACGGCTCTTTTCGACCCGAATGATTCCACTTATACATTTTGGCGCTTAGTAGTACCTTTGGCAGCAAAATGACAGTTACATGTGGCGTTTAAATTGTCACATAGGTGATCTATGCTGTGCACACTTTCCGGCGAGTAATGTGGGCTTATTCCATTCCATCGTTACCGGATACAGATGCAGCCACCGTTCCAGTCCAGTCAGCCTGTAATTAAAAAGTTTTTTTAAATCGATCAGACCATTTTTTAGAAAACTTCCCTTATTCACGCAAAAATTAACATTAATGTAATTTTATATCCGTATAAGAAAACACAAAATTTCATTACTCTATTTTTTTGATGATTTAACTCGAATCAATGAACCGACTTCGTGGGCGTTTTCCAGAACCTAACAAAAGGAAAAGCCAATTAGCAACACCTATCTAAAAGGCAATACTTGGATACAACGTGCCGCGCCGAATTTGATATGCCCTTGAAGTTCCAATATATTGGTGTTTTTTATCAGGGTAAAACTTGCACCCCCTCCCTCTCAAACAACACATTAAGAAATCTTGTCAGTTATGTTATGTACATACAGTACGTACATAGCTGTGACCGGAAAAGTTACAATACATATAGCTCTAAAATTTAAACTTGTTTGCACAGAAACTGATGGACAGAAGTAATAGTGGTCACTTAAAATTATTACTGTTGAATTATTTTATTAATTATTATTTGTAACCGTAAATACTAACAGAAAAAGTATGTAAACATACGAAAACACATTAATGGTATTCCTGAAGGTAGATGTTTTCTATTTTGAATAGCCTTTTCACATCTTCAATTATTTAACAATATTAATGTAATAAGAGAAATAAGTATACTTAATTTAACCAATTAATACCGAGTTTAATAAAGTCTTTCCTTTTATTCCACACGCTTATAATTTGTCAACCCTTGACAATATATTGATATCGAAATTTTATCGTTCAACAGGAATTCGAAATTGGTATTGTTTTGATTTACTTACAGTCAAAAAATTAGAAATAAATGTATTAAATTTGTGTGCTATTATGTACTTTCACTTGTTTATTAGCCACGATTTGTAAATCGATACAATTTTGTGATTTGCAAAAACCGGAGTCATTCAGAGTCACTTTCAGAAATCCCCACAGTATTTTAGCAATGCCTCATACCTGTTTATCGACTCTTTAATGTATCGAAATTCTTTCATAGCTAATTTTAATTTTTTTTATTCGTAAATCTATACAATTTTAAGAATTAAACAAAGTATGCGGAAAGGAAAGTAAACACAGTGTGTATGCTTTAAAATAGAACAAATTTGCTTTTAGGATATTTACATTTTGAGCCTTATTCCTAGCTGAATACAATCCAAATCCATGTTATAAATACATACATACATCCATACAATGGCAGACAAATACTGTACAGATCTATTGCGCATTGTTATTGCGCAAATAACACAAACTATTGGATACAGCTTCACACTAAGTGCACCACTAGAACTGTTGCAGGATATTTTGCTAAAATTTATGCAAGAATTCGCACGCGATTTGCAAGGTCAAATGGAGCACGGTAAGTGTATTGATTGAATATTGTTATAGTTTTTATATTACTGTTATTGGTGTAGCAAATCGGCTTGAGCCAAATCTGAAGGATGCACGCCTGACTTTAAAGAGTCTCAAAATCAATGTTCATGAACTTTTGGACTATATTGGAAATGTAGAGCCGGTGGCTTTTCCGCGCGATGTTGCTGCGTTTCCTATTAAACGAGCTTCAAATATGAATTTTCTAAAGCCTGGCAGTGCAGAGACCTTGACCCGACCAATCTATATATTTGAGTACTTGCCACCAATGCAGCCAAACGCTGAACCAAGTGAACCACCGTCTACCGCGTCCAACATTGTTCAGGATTCTGAACTTCGGGATTTTCAAAATGAGTCTGAAAAGACACTAGCACTGGAACAGGAAATTAACCCAAAAGTCGATTTTGATTCGATCAGTGCGGTAGAAAAACGGACCTCAATACTAATTGATTCTCAGTCGACGCTATTAAATTTTCCGTCGAATAATAACAGTGACCCCGATAATGGACGGACAGTACGAGAAATGAGCAGTGTGGTAATGACCACAGGAGGCTTTATTTCTCCGGCTATTGAGGGAAAGCTCCCAGATGCTTTCGTACCTGATATAATTGGTAAGCCTTATGGAACTTGTACATTTTTGGAAATCTTATTGTTATTTGGGTTTCTTTTTGTATTGATAGAAAAATATAAAGGGTTACATGCACCTCCAATGCCTTCGCCAGTGATCGCTCCGCTGGAACCCGCAACTAAACCAGAGACTTCAGTTAATGAAGAGGTTCGATATCTAAATTCAACATCATCCAAAGTAAATGGAAAAGATCAGCAGCATATCGAAAACCGAACCACAACTATGGGTAAAAATTTAAAAAAAGAAGGCCAATTTGTAATGCCTCAAGAGAAAATGAACCCATCGGTACCGGTCATGTTGAATGCCAAAGCTTCTAAGAAAAGTAAGAAGCAAAAGAATTTTTTATCAAGCCTTTCCGGCTTGGAGAGAAGTAAGGCCGAAATGAATGTCCATGGTGGTAAGGCTCAAGAAAAAGCACAGCGGAAAGCAATGAAAATATTTCAGAAGCTAGCAAAGAGTCAAAATGATGGTAGTAGTCAACTTTTACACCTGAAAAAATCAAAGAAGCGTATTAATCGAGGAGCATTTCCATCTCTTCCAGAAGGATCTTCGGAAAGAATAAAACTGGAAAAGATTTTAAAGAAACAAGCTAAACATAGACAAAAACAGTTACAGGGCCTGACGTCTGAACTTGAGAGAAAGCCCCTAGATATTGCCCCAACCGCTTGTGACCCTGCTCATATACCACTGACTTCAAAAGATACAGCGAAAAGCAACGAAGAAACTGCTCTCAAAAGTAATGCTGATAGTCAGATAACTGTTGTTAGCACACATATGGAGAATCAGGACGAATTTCCATTAGTAGGCCCTGCATCGGAGGCAGTGGGACCGCAAATAGGACTATCAGCAACAAAGAAGCATAACAGCGAGCCAGAACGTAACAAATTGGATATTTTTAAGAAAATTTCGAAACCGAAAACCCCAAGGTTAGAGGGCTCAGGTCTTACAAGCACTATATGTATGACAGGAAATCTATTTGAAAGCACTGCTAGTAGTCCACCGTTGATTAATTTACCATCCGGAACGACCATAACACCAGCGCCAGCACTAGGAGTCAGTATGGAAAACATAAATGTGGTCAGCGGTATTTCAGCAGGTGGTCCTCAAACGCTGCCTAACTACGATGTCTTGATGCCAACTCCAGAATCATTATCAACTAAAGAAACTGTTGACCTATTGATCATTGATTCAGCAAAGCCAAAGAAGCGAGGACGAAAACCAGGTGGCAAAAATCAAACCAAGCTCCATCACCCGGCAACTGACACTGCATCGCAGTTGCAGTCAAATCTGGTGCCGCAGCCTGCAATGCAATCGATGAAGAAGGGCAAGCAAAATAATATAAATGCACTCTCAGTGTCATCCTCATCTGCATTGCTGATGAGTCCCAGTATGGTCCCTATACCTATACCAACGGAACCCCTTAACTTAAGTAATGTACCTCAAGGTAAGGTAAAAGAAAAGAAGGAACGAAAGAAATACAAAGCAAAATATGACTCTTTCCTGCCCGCCAATGAAAAGGAAAAAGAAATAGGCTACAATGGTCACTCCAACGAGAACATAACCCCGACGAATCCTTCTGTACATGCTACTAAATCCAGTTCTACTATTCCTAGTGCTGGCCATTATATGGCGGTTGGCGGGGGTATGCCACATGCGCCTTTATATCCCAGCAATTCAACGGGAATCGTGCCACTGCTACCACTTTTACACTTTCCGCCACGACCAGGTCTGATACCTTCCGGGCCAGGACTTTTTCCGGCGACGGCTGGTCTGGTCGGATTTGGAAATAGCGTTTCCATGCCACCATTCATGCCCTTCCCAGGAACAAGTGGAGCCGTTACTGATTCCGTTTGCCGTCCATCCGCTGTTGATACTAGTGGTACGTCATTAAGGACGAATCAATTATGATTATTCATTTATTTATATTTGTTTCCTAGAAACAGATCAAATTGGACAGTTTCTGAGGGTGCCTTCTGCCCACACTGATTCTCAGACGGAGCGAAACTATTGCAATGTTGCTCCACTGGTACCAGAGTCGATGAAGTTTAGTGTAGGTGAGTTGTGATTGCATGCTCTTAGGAACAACATTTGTAATGCATTTGAATGCAGGTGGAGCAGTAACTGGAGCTACCACTGGGCTGACTAGTGCAGATGCTGTTTCAAAATCAAAGACGAAAACCTCTGTACAGGCTACCGGCAATCTCGGTGATCCGATTGAGGTGTCAGATGACTCTGATGAATCAACACAAAATACAAAACAATTAGTTTCAAAGCAATCCCAATTATCCCCGACGAACATTGACAGGTCGAACATGATACAGCCGCAACTTTTTTCATATTCAACAACACCAGCTACATCCGTAGATGACTCTCAGTCACATTCAAAAGGCATTCTCCATCCCTCAATATCTCCAAATTCGTGTGAATCCATCAAGAAGTTTAAGAAACAATCAAAGCTAAGCCATTCAGATGTTAAAATGTTAGCTAGCTCAACACCTTCCAGCAACGTCCCCTGCTTTCCCCAATTTAATATACCCAATTTCAAGGGCGGCGATAAGTTTAGTTTAGCTGGTGGCGCAGATCTCATCCCACTGTCACGGCTGGAATGCGGTCTGTCGTATTCTTCTCAAACGGTTCCCGCCACAAGTTTGTCAGCTGGCGCAACATCAGGATCGAGTTCTGGCCTGGTATCAACACAGCTGAATATTTCCGAGGAACAGCAGTTTATGCCAAGCTTTTCCAGCTACGAGGATATTACAATTACACCAACAAGCACATTATCCATGGGACAAGGGGCAGATGAACTAAAAATGCGTAAACTTCATAAAAAGCTGAAGAAACCCAAAGAGGGAAAAATCAAAAAGAAAAAAGACAAGAAGGATAAATCAAAGGAAAAGGAAAAAAATGGCAGTACTATTCATAGAAGCGAAAAGAAAATCAAGGGGCCCGACAAGAAACAGAAGAAGGAAAAGAAGAAAGACAAACAGGTGGGTTTCTTTCTCTAAATTATGCTTGCTACGAGTATAACGTTGAGAGATCATAATTTATTATTACTTATTTCATACATACATATAATATATACAAATTCGAAATATAAACATATACAAAATTTTAAATATTCCTTAAGTTACTTTGAAGCTTTTCATATTGGAAACCTGAACACTTTTTTAGCCGTTTCAACAATTAAAAACTTGATCTATAATCTATACAGATTAGACACCCCCCTGTTTCGCTCTTCATTTCAGATAATAAACTTTATCCCGGCTGATGCAGAAGATTTCCAAAACAGTCATCATCTTCCTATGTCTAAGGAACGTAGCTCTAGTTGCGAAGTCTTTTCTGGGGTATCTGTAATGCAATCCATTCCAATTCAATCACCACTAAAATACTCGCCAATTGCTCCCCACGGCACCTCACCCAAATTGGAGCCTTCCGCAAATCCTGTCCCAAAACTTACACTGAAACTAGGTGGTAAATCCACACCGCTACCGTGCGCTGACATGGATAGAGACGCACAGGACGCAGGTATCGCACAACATTTAACTATGAATTATCCAAGCAAAAGAGAACATGAAAGGGAGGATTCCCCAGAACTAGCTCGATTTTCCCCATTGGTTACCGGACCACCCAAGGCCAAACCATGTGAGTGCTATATTGAACCATTTGCAATGATAAGTCAGCTAATGAATTTATTGAACATTGAATATTTAGGTGAAACTCCATTATTAAGCATATCTAGCAATACGGCAGTGCCTTCAAGCAACTCTAACGCGACAAACAGTCCGGTGAAGCCTTTAACTTTATCCTTCGGTGCCATGGCGCCGCAGATGCTGACAAGTCATCCTACTGCTTCTAATTCAGGCGGCTGGATGTCCAGTACTGGTAATAGTGCTGTAGCTTCCTCCACGCTTTCGGCCAGCTCTGTTTTGTTACCACAACAATTGATGTTGGCGTCCAAGCCCATTGTGAATAATTGTAATTCAGTAATGGGAATAAGCTCAGAGACGCCATCAGGGACAGTGCTGTTGCCTGTTTCACCCAACTATTCATCAGACTGTCCTCCACAAATTGTGGAATTAAATCGCCCATCATCGTATGTTGATGCCGAAGGTAATCGGATCTGGATTTGCCCGGCATGCGGAAAGGTTGATGATGGTTCCGCGATGATCGGATGTGACGGCTGCGACGCTTGGTACCATTGGTAAATAATAGCAATAGAATATCATTTATCCTTTGATTTTCTTACGAACTCTATTCGACATCAGGACCTGTGTTGGGATCACGGTTGCTCCCAAGGACAATGACGATTGGTTCTGCCGCGTTTGCATTACTAAAAAAAAGTACATGGCTCAGACAAGAAAAAGAAGCGAAACAAGAAAAAGTAACTGGGATGTATTTGGTCCTAGATTTTAAGAAACTAACCCATGAAATCAATAGTTTTATTGTATTTTTTATGTATATATGTTCAATAAAGATTTATTATGTAGAAAAAAACCAAGCAATAGATATCCGGACATTGCTCATTTTAATGAGTACACATGTGTGTTGTGTTCCCCCGAATTTACGAATATACGAGAGTCGAGTCGAGTACATACATGTCTACATATATGTACAAGTGTTATACAGATAATTTTTTACAAATTAAAGTTGGACACCGAAACCGACTTACGCGTGTTGGAACTAAAGCTGTGCGCTTACTTGTAACCATATTGATGGCAAACTATCCAGCCAAATCAAGGCAACAACACACGTACCTTCAGTTTATCTTACGAGAATGCCAATAACTTATTCTAAGCATTATTATACCATTGATTTTGGCAACATCACAAAATTAATTTGGTGGATGTAAAAATAGGAAAGCGGCTTCTAAGCCTGCCTTCCGTGCTAGAGAAGATTATTTATGTATTTAAGTGTATGTTTATGAATCTATATGTATGTATGTATGTATATATCGCTAAAATATTTTTAACAACATCGAATATATCAAGTATTAATAATTACTTCTCAAACATAGTGATATTTTTTAACATGCTATGGCATTGATTGATTTAGAGTCTTTGGAAAAGAAGACTTGTCCTCTATACAGAATCCATTTAATACATACATACATATGTTTGTACTATAGTATATATTTAGTATGAGTAGACTCCATTTAAGCAATATCATGTTCACCACATGAGAGTAAAATCTTGCAGGCATTTTTTTGAAACATTTAAAAAAAATTAAGCTTATTTAGATTGCACTCAATATTAGCTTCAGCTTAGCTTGTTATTCAGAGAGATATATGTATTACAAAATTATTGATATCAATACATGGTTTATTGAATTTCAAACATATTCATATTGCCTGTACAGATGCACACATACATATATATATGTATGTATACATATGTATGTATTTCTAATTACAATTTATAAGGGTTGGGTTAAATGTGATACTTGGCCAAAATCAATGTGCTATTTTATTTGTTCTTAATAGCCGCTATTCAAACTGATACAATAGAAATACCCCATCATTTATCGCAGTACAAAAACAATCTAACTATTCGTTTCACACTTAAGTGGAATAATTTGTATGGCTTAATATTAGTGTGTTAATTCTGTCGCGTCACAATTCTAGTGCGTAGACTGACAGCAATGGTTGTGCAATGAAATATAAGCACACGCTGTTCTGGCTTTCATCTTGAATCTTAGTTCGGTTGACTTGTTCTTTGGTGATTGTCCTGACCTGCCTGGCTTTGTGCCTGGGGTGGCTCATTAGAACCTACTATATTACAATGTGTTGATTGGGATGCTGAGTCATCGGCTGACACAGACGGCACAGTGGCTACTGTTGGATTTGATGAGCTCTTTCGGCTACCGTCATTGTTAGTGGCATCAGCTGTTGCGCTGCTATTGCTGCTAAGTGCCATTCGCTGCATTTGTCGAATCACTGTGGCCGCATAGTATGCTTGCTGCAACAATAAACAAATAAAATTCGTGAGCGTCCAAGGAATTTGCTATGTAGCTGAACAAACCTTCCAACGTGACTTAGCAAAGTTCTTCTTTAGTTGCTCAGAAACAGTTCCGTGAATGTTCTTGCTACTGGCCTCATTTCCAGAGATCCTTTATAAACGGTAAAGAAAATTTTTAACATTAATTGCTCTAAACAAAGAACCATTTTCTTGTTAATTAGGGTGTTAACACTTACCAAGGATGAGCCAAAGCTTGCTTGCAAGTAAATCGTTTTTCGACGGTGACGCACATTAAGTTTTTAATAAACTGCTTAGCCGACTCGCTTATCTCGTCCCAGTAAGGGGAATCGAATTCGAATTCACCTAAAATGTGAATGTACTTTAGTAAGTTAGTTATATTTATTTGTACTCCATATCATTACATACATATGTATGTATGTATGTATAGTTCATATTCATTGAAGAGAACCTTTTAATATTTGAGCAAATAGATTTGCATCATTTTCATCATAAAACGGGGGATAGCCACACAAAAGAATGTATGATATTACTCCAATACTCCATACGTCAACGGCTTTTCCATATGGTTTTTGAGCCAGGACCTCTGGAGCAACATATCCCGGGGTTCCACATGCTGTAGCCATAATGCCAGAGTCCTCCATTTTGGATAGACCAAAATCGCTAATCATTATTTTGCTGTCGTCTTCAGGACTGTAGTAAAGCAAGTTTTCCGGCTGAAAAGCAAATTCTAATAATAAGCAAAATCTAATTGCAAATGAATGTTAGTAGAGGAACAACTAAGACGAGTATTTAACCGAACTTTCCTACTATTGTACATAACAAATGTATGTATGTACATAATGTGAAAGAGTAATCTATTAAATGAATATAAATTTGATTTGAAATGGGGATGTTTATTACCTTAAGATCACGATGCACAACTCCTTGTTCATGCATATAATCGACCGCCTCTAGAATCTGTCGTATAAGATGAGAGGCATCCCTTTCCGTATACGAACCTTTTTCCACAATGCGATCAAAGAGTTCACCGCCAGTCACCCTAAAGAAAGTCCAAGTTCAAGAAAAAACACATATATTTACATGCGTATAAAACAAAGCATGTTAAAAACATACAATTCCATAACTAGGTACACCTTCGACTTGTCCTCATACGTTTCCAGGAGCTGCACAATGTTGGGGTGAGTTAATCTACAAATAGATTTGGAAAAACTTTATATGTATATACATACATGCATGTGGAATGGTCGTATGGTATGTGCTTGATGTATTGAATGCGGTGCGATTAATAAAGCTACGACGAAAACTTTCAAATTCATTCAAAGTGTGAATCAATATTTATATTCCCCCGAATTGAATTGAATTCAATTCAATCTTCATCATATTGCCAATGTTCTATAACTACCTTATGTAGTTATCTTGATGTATTATAACATGTGCATATAAATGGCACATACACTGCTGGTCATCAGGCTAGCACAATTCATATCAAATTTCTACGGAATATTTCGGGATATGGTGAAAATAATAAAGGCAGCAATGATGAGTAATTTCAAATTCTGACAAAAGAGCAATTTCAGGAGAAGCATCGAACTCTCTTGGCTCTACAGCAAAGATCAGAGCAAATGTTGATGGTACAACGAGATAGAGCGAACTTCTTTCAGAGAGTGATAAGGAATGCTAAACATTTAGAGAGACTTAAACTGAAGAAAAAACCCTCACTTGACGAGGCTCGAACAAAAATTTGATTAAACTTTTGCATATGATGTAGAATTCTGAATAAATATGACAATAATAAAAAGGTGAAAGTATTCTAAACATAATTGTTATTCAATTCTTTCGAATTATGCGTTCAACCGAATCGTTTGTCTTTTGTTAAAAAACTTATTTCCGCCAATTTGTGCCAAAGAATATTTATGCAAATGTGCTTTTAAACTTGTTTTTAACACTTTTTACCCATTTTGTCCCATTCCCTTTATATTTTTCGTTTTAAGCATTACCTCCAACATTTTCAGTTTGAGGTAAGCCATTCTGTTCTACTGGATTTGTGGATCAATGGAAACCTAAATGAAAATGGGTTTTTGCCTGGATTGTTGGTTAATTTCATTTATATGATTTAACAATTGACTTAATATCCGAAATTACTAAGAAAATAGAGGGTTTTCACCTTTATATTATAAAAAAGACAGTACCCCATTTTCCCCTAGATTTGGAAGTAGAAAAAGAAAATTAATGTAATATTATTAAATTACTACCTATTATTAATCAGTTTTTAAGTTCGTTTATATTCAAAAATCAAATGTGATTATTATGTACTGGTCCGATTGCCTTGGTATTTTTTTCACTTACTTTAATTACTAATTTAATCAATTCCACCAAAACTTTAAAAAAATGAAATAAATCTAGCCCATTGTGCAGTGGTCGCCTTACTTACCCGACATTAATATTATAGAAAGCGTGTGATGATGGCTAGCTCTCAAAGTTTACTAGTCTGTTAAACAATACTCTAACAAAGAGGAATGAATTGAAGGCATCGAGAGTGCTTGGTCAGCTTTTTCTATAAATTATATTGCACTTTTTACAAGTCATTCTCAACAAGAGAGAGTATTGACACATTACTAAATTGATGAAAATTGGTTTAAACAATCGAAACTATAAGTTTATAAATAAATTCATATCTCAAATGTTAAACAAAAATTGAAAAACTGGTATGTGTTAACCCGATGGCCAAATGAAGAGGTATTTAACCTTTTGTCATTCGTAAAAGAGTTATAAAAAATGATTTAAATGGGCTATAAATAACAAATCTTAGCTTTGTTAGTTTGGATAGAAATAAGCCAAAAAACAACAACCACGAGAAGGGTGTTCTAACCTAATGACGAGCAGTGTTTGCACATACATATGTACATATTTGCATATGCATGTAGTTCAGTGTGGGATCGGGGTATGAACTCACCGCGTTCCATTCGGACAGTTGGCATCGAAATGATTTGCACTGAACCTACATGAAAAGAAAGCAAATTAAGCAAACAACCAGAAAGTGTTTAAAAACATACAAACATAAAAAAACATTCAAATAATACAACTAAGGCGAAGAAAACTAAAGAATACGAATATTAGCTGGTTTATGTATATCCATTTAGGAACCTACAGACAATGGAGTTGGTATAGAGTGGAGAGTTACAAAATCAATTTAAATTGGAAAGGGAAACAAAAACGGAAAAATGGCTAGAAAATATTGGTTTTAGAGCTCTAATGATTGTTGAAGGTGCATCTTTTTAAGAAATACTAACACATTTGTACATACTCGAGACCCACCACGAGCCGAAATATATTTGAAAATGTCAATCCTTATTAAATTACTACCTACCGACCGACCAACAATATCAGTCTTGTTGTTTTGAGCTATTCCTTTTTTTTTGCATATACGATTGAAGTAAATTTAGGATCAGATCTTTGATATATGTATGAATGTAAGAAATATAAGAAAATATTGTAAACAACTCGGAACTTTGTCTGGCCAAAATAAAGATTTTACATTTTTAAAGAAAATATAAATATAAAATATATATTATTGTTATACAAAAAAAAAAGAAAACTCAAACGCTCAGACATTTTATCAAAAATAGTATGTGACAGTGACTACCAAAGTTACCAATTTAGGCTTCATTTATAATTCTTGAATTAATTCCTTTCATTGTGGGGAATACTGGATTGATGGACACTTGACTAACAGATTAACAGTATTATCTGATCTGCGACTTACCTTCTCAGAACACGTATTTCATTTTCCAGAGATTCTTCTTTTCCCTTGAGAGCTTTCTTGTCGATTATTTTAACAGCAAAATGATCGCCAGGAGTATCCTTGCTCTCTGCCAATCGCACTTCGGAAAAGGCACCGCTATAGTTGGGAAGACGATGACCCATATATTAACAATTATCAGCAATAATGCAGTGAATTAACAACTTTTGGTACTCACGTTCCCAAAAGACCATGAAGATTGTACTTCTCCTCAATTGACACTTGTTTGTTTAACTCCTTCATATCCTTTGACTTGGCCTTCTTGCCGGAATCCTTCTTGCCAAATAGTGGCATTACTTCGAAGAAATTAAGTTTACTTTTCAATGTAACCGAACCGTCTAGTCTACCGTCAATGTGTGAAAGTGTGGCTCATAGTTATCGTCGCAGCATCAACAGATTTCGTCAGACTTTGCGTGAATTTCTAAAAAAAATGTCAATGAGACAAGCATCTTATCAGCAGAAGCGGCACGAATACATTTATACAAGTATTAACGGTTGTTTTCGTTTCTGGTCAGTCAAAGGTTATATTCAGCTGATTGCGTTGTGGTGCTATATGCATACATACATAAGTATATACATATGTATGTACATATGCACTGCTATTTGCTTCTTTACAGTGCGATTTAAATCGAAAGTAAATAGGTATTGACTTGATCGATTGAACATTACTAAAATAAAAGCAAAAAATAGCTATACATTCACATGTATTTTTCTTTCAGAAATTCTTTTAATAAAAACTAAGTAAGTTAGACTTTATATGTGTGGATAAATAATAAAAAAATTCACCCTACTTTACTCTTATATGGGTTTTATTCCAATTTATAGGGAGACGGATGCTCTGCTCTACAAGTCACTGGTATAAAAACGTATCTCTTGGAGCAGGAATATGTTTTCTTTATTCGGCTGTAATTATTAGGCGATTGAAATTTTGGTGCTTTGTTATAGATTGAAATGGGCCGCCGTTTCAGTCGAAATATCAGAATTCGAGAAGAGGTAAACATTTGAAAAACTACATACATACATATGTATGTACATATACTTCGTGGGAATCCCACAAGTACGTATTCACACAATCCATAACAATTGCTCTAGCTATATTCGTAGTCTCTAAGATCTCGGTGTTTACTATATCTGACATGGATATGTATACATGTATGTATATTTATGTATATCGATTTGGCTATTTATTGATGATGGTCAAGAATGTATGGGGATGGGGAAGCGCGCTATTCTAGCTGAATGAGTATTTTCACACACACAATCTACCCTTTTCGATAGCTATAATTTGGTTCTCAGCAGGAGTACACGCTTTGTTTACATTTTAGTTAATAGGTGCACCTAGAAGGGTGTATACATATGTATTCGAAAAGTCGCACACTCACCAAAATACCTGAAGTTTGTACATGCATATGCTATGTACAAACAAACATATGCATAAGAGTGAAAATAAACCCGTTGAATATAAATATGTACATATGTACATAAAGATGTACACATGAGGTATTGTATGTAGCCTTACAATAGCAAGATTTGATGATGGCATTAAAATTTCCGTTGGTGGAATCTGTCACTGAATACATATGCACGTACATACGTACATATGTTAGCACAAACGTTCCTTAATCTAGACAATCGCCAATGTAGTGTACGAACATTAATAAGCATATTGCGATCTTAAAAACTTAAAAGTCCTTTTCTTTGCAACATGACATGTAATTTGGATGCGACTCAAAACTCATACCGAAATTTAAAATATCTCGACTATTTATGAACATAGTATGCACTTCAGCACACATACACTCATACGATACGTATATTTATGTAAGTAATCATACTTACAGCTTGCGTGAATTAAATCGTGGCTTGAAAATATGGATTACGCTCTAAATGACAGTGCGAGATATGCACATTTTTGCATCGAAGTCCGAATCGCCGCGCTTCTGTAGATAAACCATGAACTGGTATATTAATTGCAGTTATTTGTATTATTATTGATTTATTGATTGAATTCAGGCGCTGGCGCAGCTGATATATATTTGGGCAGAGGTCAGAGTGTGACCAGACGTGCATGCTCTATGGTTACACTGTGTTGTGTTTGTTTACAAATGAAATCTGTTAAAAATTCAAATTTTGTATGCAAGCATAAAAATGCTTGCATACAAAATTTGAAGCTTGAGGACGGCAATATACCGAAAAAGCAATATTGGATAAATCGGTTCTTGCGTAACAGAAATGCAATCAACCTTTTCTTATCAAATTATAAATTAATAAAATGAGTATCGGGTATGCATTTTAAATGTATTATACTTTCACTCAAAAACGGTCTGCTTTAATTAGAATCATTTTTCCACCAAAATTGTATGGTCACTCTTGGTGTAGTAGCAACCATGTAGCAAAATTTTTACCAAAATTATAGTACATATTTGTTTCTGAGAAAATAAATAAAATGCATAAGCACTAGTTTCTACGCACCCTCATGTTCGTATACATATAATATCCATATCTTCAATCTTTGTGCTGCACGATAAATGTTGTTAATTATGGATGTTGGTCCTACCCAAAAGTCTTTGCTTTCATTATACCCGGTACTCGAAGAGTATAGGGGTATATTAGATTTGTGCGAATAACGGTTGTGTGTAACGCACAGAAGGAAGCGTTTCCGACCCCATAAAGTATATATATTCTTGATCAGCATCAATAGCCGAGTCGATATAGCCATGTCTGTCTGTCCGTCTGTCCGTCCGTCTTCATTTGCGCCTATATCTCAGAGACTATTAAAGCTAGAGCAACCAAGTTTTGTATCCAGTCTCCTGTGTGATCACACTACTCCAAATGTAATTTAAAATTTCGCCCCGCCCCTTTCCGCCCACACAAAGGACGAAAGTCTGTGGCGTACACAATGTTGAAGATAGGAGAAAACTAAAAACGCAGAGTCATAGAGAATGCCCATTTCTATCAGAGTGTTGAATCTGGATCAGATCGGATCATTATTATAGCTACAATGAAGGAAACCATTTCGAAAGTCATCATTCCCTCTCGCTCTCTCTCACACGCGACCCCATCCGCTTTGCCCATTCGTATTTTGTGTCGCCTAGTTCTCAGAGACTATCAGAGCTAGAGCAACCAAACTTTCTATCCAAGCTCCTGTGATACCAAACCTGAACAAGTGTATTTCAAAATTTTGCCACGCCCCTTTCCGCCCCCACAAAAGACGAAAATCTGTGGAATCCACAATTTTTAAGATAAATGAAAACCAAAAACGCAGAATCATGAAAAATTACCATATCTAACAAATTACCGAATCTGGATCAGATCGGATCAATATTATGGCCAGAAGAAACAAATTAAATTTCAGTAGCTACGCAACGCCTGCCAAGCGCTGACTCATGACCCCTCCCTCTCTCTCCTAAACACTTGTACGTCTCAAACATGTAGTTATACATGTCATGTAGAAATGTAGGCGCAGATATACAAAGCATATGTAAACAAAAATGGAAACATGTATACAAATTCCAAAAAATTCATTTTTTTAATTTAAATATTATTTTTGTCCCTTTTGAGAACATATAATAAATTTCATAAATCGTAGGCTCATAAATGTGTGTATGTATATACTGACTGAGTACCGGATATAAGGTAGAGCCGCGGCCTTTGCTGCGGCTCACAACGTTCCCTCTCGTTTTTAAATAAGCTTATAATTTACTCCACGAATGGTTCGCTCTCTATTGGACTTATTTTTATTTTGTTGTATTGCTATTTCATTGCACATGAACTTACGCTCATATTCAATTTTTGTATATCAACTTTATTCAGGATCTTTGTTGCAATTTTAACGCGGGTTTTCTTCAAATTAGCAACAAGTTTGAGCTCGTTTTAAAATTTTCAGAACTGTTATCGTCCCAAGTGAGGACACCCACGACGCCGGCTCATATGTTTCGGGATTTGCATCCCGGGTGGCCTCTCTCCATGCAAGAATTTGTTCATGGGTCGTGTCATCCACAGACCTTATATTTAGTTTTTTCTTTGCTATGGTCGTCTTGGGCGTGGAATGCCCCCGCGCTTGATCTTCCCTGGTCCCCACTTTGGGTCAGGTCGGCTGGTATATCCTTCACAATGTTACGTGATACAGGGCGGTTCCAAGACAATGGGTCACTGATCTGCAAAAACTATGTCACCAAGGTGCTCAGGTGGCTCACCCCAGGGGGGTTGAATCCCCCAGCTGACATCCACCCAGTTCCATCATCCTTCAGCGAGAACAGTGACGATGAAGAATTCAACTGGATCATATTGGGCATATTAATGTTCTGATATAAGGGTAAAATAAAATACCTGCTTACCTGAATCAGAGCAGTGCTAGCAGACAACTGCTAATTTGTAATCGAAGTTCTTGTTGTAGTAGTGTTTCCCCCAGTGGATGCTAGGCGCAGTTACTACCAGTTGCAGTTCAACCAGACAGCACGCGTTCAGCCATAGTGTCACCGGCAGGTACTACTGTTGTGGTTGCAGCTGGAATTGAAGCTACGGTGGATGCAATGGATTTTGTGGGCATCTGTGCGGGCGCCGTCTGCTTTTTCTGGGTCTCCTCCTGTTCTTAAGAAAGCATTGAATCGCTACTGGACAGAATGTGGATGCGCGTTCCCCCAAAGGCAGCCACCTTGGCCACGTCATTCGGTATAGATGTTGGCGTGGCGGTGCCTGAAATTTTTTAATGTGATTCGTTGATTAGTTTCTGTCTGGATATGAAAATGTGACTTTTATCCTACTTTGTTTGTTGGCTGAGTTGCTGTTATGATCCGATTTGATCGAAATTCAACACTCTGAAAGAAATAGTCATCCTCTATGATTCTGCGTTTTAAGTCTCGTTTAAGTTTTAAGTCTCCTCGAATCTTTAAAATTGTGTATGCCACACAGTTTTGTCATTTGTGCGGGCGGAAAGGGGCGGGAAATAAACTTGGAGTAGTGTGATAACGATAACAGAGGAGACTGGATACAAAATTTGGTTGCTCTAGCTTTAATAGTCTCTGAGATATAGGCGCTAATGAAGACGGACGGACGGACAGACAGACATGGCTATATCGACTCGGCTATTGATGCTGATCAAGAATTTATATACTTTATGGGGTCGGAAACGCTTCCTTCTGGGCGTTACACACATCCGTTATCACCACAAATCTAATATATCCATACAGTATATAGATGGGCCAGTTTATACATTTTGCTGTCCTCAGCGAAGGTACAGGTGTTGACAACCCACAGACTTCGGGTGGGCTGTCGATTTATTCGGCTCTTTTGTCGTCATGTTCGGCTCATGATGTGGCTTTTCTCATTTTCTGTAGGTTTTTTCTGTTTTGTCTTTTTTCTGCTTATTTTAATGTATTGTATGGGTTCACATGCAATCTCACGTACTTCGCTTGTGTGCAATAGTATTGATGGGCGCTAGAACTGAAATTTTATGTTCGTTTCAGTTTTTTGATTTCCAGGCTCAGGTCACACTATACTTAGAATAATTGTTATTCTATATTTTATTTAGATCAAATTTTGTTCTTATCTTTTTTAATAATGATTGAAATACCATTTTCCTCAGCCAGCCGACACGAAAAAATAGGTAAAAGAAGCACTTTTTGAGCCCCCTCTCTTTGGTTTGATTGCACCGCAGGGCTATGGAAAGGTACGGACAACAGGAAAAACAGCCAATGTAAATTACAAGGCTCATACGAACCTCACCTCACCTGCGAACATACATATGATATGACGTGGGACAGGCCTACGGTATGTTGTGCAATGGAGTGGATTTGACCTTGCATGCGTTGAATTTTCTGTTCCGTTTTGCCTGTTGTCCATACCCTCTTTTTCCTTAAGGGAGCATTTTATAACTACCCTTATACAGAAGGGCCTAAGGGAAGAATTGATTAAATGTTTGTCCAACAAACGCAATAACTGATTTTATTAACCTCTGATTTGTATGTTTAGTAGTATGCCGAAATAATTAAGTGCAGAACAATGGGCCATTTAGAACATAGCTAAATGCATATATAAACCGTCACGTGCCGAGCCACTAGCCACTATGTCTACAACATCGATCCTCATCGATATTGTGCTCTCTTCTGTTTGTAAAATCGCATTATGGCGTAAGTTCACATAAATCACAGAATCATCCAAATCTACGGCAATGTAAAAAGACACAAAGTTCAGCCAAACAGACCACAGAAACAACTGGCAGTTAATAAGAATGGTTGGAAATGTTATCATTCCCGAAATTGCGTGGCTCATCCAGGGACGATGTAGGTAGCTGGAGGTGAGGTGCCAATTACGAATTTGTTACTAAAGAGAGTTAAAATGCCTTGGGAATGGTTTGGAAATTGAATTTACCTAAATGCTCTGAATCCCATATACATTTACATTCATCAAACCACACGCATACACACATTTACTTCTCGTGCAAGAACCTGCACGATTGGCATTTCGACTGAAATTATAACAATTTTTATTAGAATGCGTTTATATAGAGGACGTGTAGAAATTTAGTGAGTAAGGTATCCAAAGGCAGCTTAATGCTAATGCATTAGCAGATGATGTCTGCGTATATAATGATAAATGAAACAACTCATGTATATGTATGTATGTTTCGTATGCATTTATGTATATTAACATTCGTGTTAAGTATTTTGAATATGGTAAAGGTGAAATTCAAAGAACTCAACTGTAAGTTTTAGGTTCTTTTTAAGATTTGTTTTTATTTGATGTTTACTTTTTAATTTCATACTTTTATTTAGTAAATGAACCAAGCAGTATAGTGAAGTGTTTCTTCAAATTAAAAAATAAATATGTGTGTATATACATATAGTATATATACTTATTTATATACAAAACAAATGTTTAGGTGAAACAGGTAGCTTGGAGTAAATCAAGTCATTGAAAATCTCAAATGCTCACATATACACGGGAAACGAATTAAATGCATGAGTAGATCAAAAACATTTCAATACGAGAAAAATGCATTACTACTTAACTTGGAAAGCAACATTGTTCAAATTAATTCAGAAGTAGTGTATACATTCTGTCTGGCATGAAAAAGAATCAAAAATTTTCCGAAAACCTCAATTTTTTAAAAAATGACCGAATAAAGTGACAGTTTAAGGGGGGGTGAGCTCCCATGAAAAAAATAATATCATATATATATTACGGTCTGGAAACGGTCATGTCATTAAAATTGTATGGTGTAGCAACCATGTAGCAAACAGTGGCGCTTCGTAACATTTGGAAAAAGTTTAAAAATGTTTTGGAGCATGTTGCGGAACATTGAGTATTTTCTAGTACTAAAATTAAAATAAATAAAAACTATCAAATTGAAACGGCCAGGCTGCGTTTCGCCTCTAGAACGCGTGCCCGCTGGAAGTTAAGACGCCTTGCTGCAGCTCAGACCATGGAAAAAGTTTCAAAATGTTGCGGAACATTTCGCGCAACATTCCACGCAACATTTGAATATTTTAAAAAAGTAAAAAAGTATTTACATATTCACTTCTGGTACTAAAATACTGGAAATAGATGAAAATTCCAACGAGGTTTTTATTACAAATGGGCCTATTTGTTGACCTTCCTTGTTTAAACCTTATTTTAAACCGAATCCAATAAACGGAGTTTTTTAAATTGGTCAATCTTAAAGAAAATAGTTTCATATCAGTTAAAATTATTTTCTCAGAGTTCAGTATCCTATTCAGCTAGTTATATTAAACAGAATATCAAAATCGAGGATTGCGGTATATTTTGAGGTCAGACCGTATATTTTATCAAGCAGTCCTGTTTTGTATCGAAACATCCAACCTTACATATAAACGAATTCGCCTTGTCCAAAAATGTGCCACCGGCAATATTGCAATATTCGCCTCTAATAGGCTTTTCACACTTGGTGTATCGATATCGGAAAAGACGCTGAGAAGTAGAACTACCGTTTACACTACAGCGTTTTTGCGTCTTGGAAGAGGAAGACAAATTTTGTAAACAAAGTAAATAATGTTCGAAAATCCACGAAATATGTCGGAAATAGAGTTGATTCTTTTAACTGCGGTGGCGCAGAGTGAGGAGAATCTTTTGAAGTGCATGGAAGCGGCTGAGTTACTCTCAGAAAAGTTGCAATTCGTCTTGCAACTGCAACGTCCTCCTTGCGTTTGGACTCTTGTAGGTAAAGAGCAGATAATGTTCTCTCTTTTCAATTAAATAATGTATTCTTTATTGCAATAGCCCCGATATGGTTCGTATTGGGAGAAAGATGTTGTGGAGAACTCCGATGCCTTTTTTAATGAAAATTTCCGCATGGAAAGGAGTACTTTCAACATTCTTGTTGGACTGTTGCCCAATCTCAACTCTCGACTGACAATCCCTCTTAAAGAAAATAGAGAAGAGAATAGCCATAGCATAGCCCTTTATTGCCTGGGATCGTCTGCGGAATATCGTACGGTAGGGAGTCCATTTGGTGTGCCAAGGGCCATTGTCTGCCGCATATTACTGGAGTTTTGTAGCAGTGTAGTTGCTCAACTAGCTGACAAGTATCTGCCAGCACACTTTCTTACCCAGAGAATATCACGGAAACAGTGAAAGGATTCAAAGATATGGGATTTGCAGCAAACAATTTGAAATCAACCATATTGTTGAAATGCTTGATTGAATAATAAAATTAGATTAAACAATTTGTTCTAAGCATTACATGTATTTTTGCGCCTTATTAATCAGCTAAAAATTTTACGCGGCAATATTTAAATTTTAATCTTCTGTTTTTTGTTGTTATTAGTGGTGATAGTTCCTCTGATTAGGCAGAAAAGTACGAAAATTGCTGTTAAGCGCACAGAAATACCAAAACGCACCTGCGTCGAAAAAACGACGCAACATACATACATATGTAAAAAAACTGCGTTTCTGGGAAGACGCAAAGAATCAAGACGCAGCCTCAGTGTAAACTGCACCTTAGACCGAATCCAATCAGCGGATTTTTTTTTGTAACTGGTCCATCTTGTAAACAATTGATTCATCAATGGCATAAAATTATGTGTTCAGGCCTGAGAGTCCTAGTTAGCTAGTAATATTAAACAGAATATCAAAATCGAGGAATATGATTTTCGTCGGTATTTTTGCGGTATATTTTTAAAATGCGACCGTTCTTTTTGGTATATTTCTGATGGTCGAATTGAATATACAGTTTCTATCGATAATTGCGGTCACACAGCAACTCAGCTTTAGAATACTCCAATAAAATGTTTATTTATTATAAGTATATTCGTAATAAAAGATTGTAATCTAATGTAATGCCTCGTCGCCGCATAAAACACAAGTATTTAATTTTCTTTCATTGTTGAACGCCCATCAGTAACGTAACTCAGTTGAGCCAGTATTTAAATTTGAATGCGGACGACTGAAAATGTGTGTGTATACGAATGCATGTATGTATATGTGTTCGTTAAACGAAGTCCTAAAATATTACAATAAATTGAATCTGTACAAAACTACTTAACCAAAGAAGTAAAGCGACTCAAGTGTTATACTGCCTTAAAGCAAAATCCCATCAAAAAGAGTCAAAGCACATAGAAAATCGGTAATAGCGTCCTCCCAATTCTACAGCATACATACAATTAATAAGTGTGTGTTTGTGTATGTAATGTGTGTTTCTGCATCAGAAAATGCAGGTATCGGTATCAATGCATGTGGATATATGTATACACGCGCACTCAAAAGTAAACGCTAGCATATGCATATATGTATATACCTACATATGTATGTACATACATATTTATATGAATGGGAGTATATCCTGGGACGGGACTCACTGGCTCACTCACTCAAATTAAACGCAAAGATTACAAGATTTAAAAATTTCTCGCCCCCAATAGCCTGCCGTGGAACTTGAATGACTTGTGATGTCAACACCATGCAAACGACATAATACTTTTTTATGAAAGAAATCAAAATAAAAAAAAACTGAGCAACACCTCGAAGATTCAAAATGCCATTAACGTACTGTTGTGTCCATAGACGAGAATGTAAAAATGATTGCACCGGCACCCGTAACACAATTTCTTCCATGAATAAAGTGGCTTCCCTACAAATTCAATTTTACAAAATTAGTACATTAGTACCGTCTACAATCGTTCCTCGAATTTTAACGCCGATACCAAAACCAATGCACAATGGAAATCGATTTATTGCAAGAATGTCGTTATTATGCATAAGTTGGCTTATTGCAATTCAGTGCAACTTAAGATTTACATACGCAGACCAAGGTATGTATTTGGTTAATTATCTAGCTAAAAATTTACAAATTAATTACTACTCATAAACTAACCAATTATTTCAGTTGTTCTGTTAGACACAACCAGAGAAGCTACTCTGGAATGGACACGATATCCGTATGGTCCACAAGCCCAAACTCCCGGCGTACGTATTCATTTTTGTTATAAAAAAAATAGTATTACTATATATTTATTATAAAAAATACATACCTAATCGTGTTACACACATACATATGCACATATGTATCTCCAAAATATATTATATTCTTGTCACAGATACATCTAAGGTTTATGTCTAAGAGTAACTTATGAAAGAGTAAATTTTAAGACTCAAAAATCGAACCATATTTTATGTATTATCAAATATAGTATACATATGTATATGCAAGAATGCTCTAATATATTTGTATTTTTGTTCCTCTATAACACCTATCTTAGTGGGTAGAAGAATCATTTACAGACTTTGTTAAAGGCATTAACTGGAGGAGCTATGTTGTTTGTGATGTTGCATATCACAATGTCAACAACTGGCTGTGGTCGCCGTTTATTGATCGAGGGCCGGCCAACCGGCTTTATATAGAAATACAATTCACGATACGAGACTGTTCCCTATTTCCAGGTAAATCACATGTTTTGAGTATTCCATGAACCCGTTTCCAACCACATTCATACATTTTTTAGGAAATGCTTTGTCTTGCAAAGAAACATTTAGCTTACTCTTTTACGAGTTTGATGCTGCAACTCGCGAACCTCCCCCGTGGCAAACTGATAGCTACAGACTTATTGCTCGAATCGCTGCTGGAGAGGGCCGCTTTAATCAGAACTCCGATGTGGATATTAATACAGAAGTGAAGAGCATAGCCGTGAACAAAAAGGGCGTTTACTTTGCCTTTAGAGATCAAGGTGCCTGCATAAGCGTCCTCGCAGTGAAGGTCTATTACATTACGTGTCCGGCTGTCACTGAAAACTTTGCTCACTTCAACGAAACACCTACGGGTAAAGAGATAACGATTATCGAAAAGCAGAACGGAACATGCGTGGAAAACGCGGAACCCTATGAACCACCCACATACCTTTGCAAGGGTGATGGAAAATGGACGATTCTCACAGGCGGCTGCCGTTGCAAGGTTGGATACGAACCAAACGATTTAAATAAAACATGTACAGGTCAGTACTCATACCATTTGATACGTTTATACATTGGACATAAGTCATTTAAACGATAATTTGTATCAGTATGTCCCTTTTTTTTACATAGATGATGCCTGCTTGTATTTATAACGTATATGAGTGCAATTTGACCTTCATAAGTGTAAGGTTCACGTCGTACAGCTTATTATTAAACTGTTTCTGAACGAAATTTTAGTTAATCAATTGAACAGCTCTTTAGTTTGACAGATGTCCAATCAGCTTTTGATGAACCCTAAAATGCTAAAGACACAAAATATTTCCAAAGAATATGAAAAACCAATACTATATTTCGTAAAACCGATAATTATAGTAAGGACACCTTTTTAGTAACCTTCAAATTTACGGCATTTACGTTGTTTATGGTTGTGTCAAAAAGAATGTAATTGTGGTCGAATGGCATATTTATAATATGTAGAGCGAAATCTACCGATTTGGCATTAGCAACTTAGCAAATAGCAATCTATTTGCCGTTCAAGTAGTACCCAATTTTAGCGAAGGCCTGTTTACCTGTTTGACTTTTGGCACAACTTTTCGGCCGTACACCCATTCCCGTACACCACCCGTTCCCTGCGTGCTGACCCCTTGCTTTAAAGACCAGTTCTGAGCACCGTTTCGTTTTTGCCTTATACCGAGTGCATATTATACAAACCTATGTATCTATACGAATTAAAAGCTAGATATCTTAGGTAAAGGTCAGTGAAAAAACTAAATTGATTCCTTCGAATAGAAAAAAAAATATCAAGAATTCAAGCGTGATGCGCGCCCGTTTTGGCCCCTTTGACAAATCCGCTAAAAATGATGAAATATGAAAGAGTTGTATTGGTTACAACTTAAAAAAAGGAAACATTTTTTGTTTTCTGACCTCACTGGCATGAAGCCACACATTGATTTAAATATTTTTCCAGGTTCAAATAAAGCCTAAACACGTAAATTGCATACAAAAAGTGATCAAATACATTACGTTAACATAAAGTAAAATATTACGCAGTTTCTCAAAACACACGCATAAAATAAAAAAGGAACAAGTGTGCCCCCAGCCTGGTAACATGAACGAACAGGAATGACGTAACTTTTTCAAGAAACTAACAAATGATGTGATGCATAAATTTTGGATAAAAACGACGATAAAAATCGCAATTCAAAAACCATAAAAATTACTTTTTTGTTTTTTGATTTTAACTTTTTTTTTATTATCACAGCTACTACATATATTTGTTTCGTTATCAGTACTAAAACTTCATACTGTCATCCAACACGCTCCTCATACTCAGATCAGTAGTTTCTGATTGCTGTCCAAGCTTCCGTGGGGGTGCACATATGTAACTAGAGAGTGCCTGCAGTTGTCGTGTTTCCCCTACTATTGTAGTCTTAAAGTGTTTGTCAAATTTTAATACAATGGCATCCCAATCGCTTATATATTGAATATGGTGACTGATTTATTTGCTGTTTAAAGCCGGTCGAACCATTCAAGAGTTTTATTCAATTTCAGCCAATTGATTTTTTATTCATATAAAGAGATGACACTCAATCTTCTGATAATAATCACTATCGTTTCGATCTATTGGTTTTTCTTAAAGAATTCCGTATTGAGGATTGTGTGGTTTTGCAAAAATTAAAGTGCTGACTAGGGATCTAAATACGTATATTTTTACAATATATATTGTGTGTGTTCCTTTTCTTTCAGAATGTCCCGTGGGCACATTTAAATCGCCTGAAGTTCGAAAATGTACGCCATGCCCGCCCAACTCCAATTCCTCAAAAACGGGCTCGCCGTTTTGTAAGTGCTTGCCAGGATACTATAGACATCCCCGGGACGGTCGTCACATGCCTTGTTATAGTCCACCAACTGCCCCTACAAACCTTACTTTGCTGTTTGTGGACCAAACCAGTGCAATAATATCATGGAGTGCTCCAGCTAGGAATGAATCGCAGCTAGTCGAAGGCCAACTTCACAGCTACCGAAGCGATATTGTGTACAAGATTCGCTGCAGTATGTGCAGCGCAAATGTAATGTTTAACCCATCAACAGACACATTTAACGAAACAAAAATCACGCTTACTAATCTCGATCCTGTGACTACATACACGGTGCAGATTCACGCCACTAATGGTATATCATATCTCATTGACTCCAGTCTCCATTCGAACGAAACCACAGCCAACAATGAAATTTCGGTTGCAAACGCATCCTCTGCAAGCAATCCGCTTGATTTAAACGAAATAAAGACAGAGCACGCGGAAATAATATTTACAACTGAATCTGCTCTACTTTCAACCGTCTTCAATTTACGAATCTTATCTATAACCAGCAAAGATGCCGATCTTGAGTGGGACAAGCCTCTGCAAAACGATGCTCCCCTGGAGTTTTATGAAGTGCGTTGGTTTCCCAAGCTCGAGTTAGATTCAATTAATAAAACGGCCTTAAATACAAAGGACACAAAGGCACACATCGAAGGACTGCTGGAAAGTACAGATTATGGCTTTCAAGTTCGCTGTAAAACCATCAATGGCTTCGGTTCTTATAGTAATATGATCTATGCCCAAACACTTCAGTCCGTGAGCTCTGGTAGGTTTACAAATTCGATTCCATTATCAACGTTTATAATCTTACCACTGCCTCTATGCATGAAAATCACAGTTTATGACGATTCTGTCCAAATACGATTCATAGCTGGTGCAATAGTGACGGGCGTGCTTTTTCTGGTTATTTTTATTGTTGCCACCGTTTATTTTATGCGATCTAAGCATCAAGATGAACTCGATAAGAAGTCTACAAATCATTTGCCTTTACCGATGGACTACGCCAGTAATGAAGGTAAGTTAATCCCTATTAACTATATATGTAGCTTATACATATACATACATATATGAAGTTATATTCTCTATCAGGATTAGGAGCTGAGTCAATACAGCCACATACTCTTATTTTTAGATCAAAAGATAAGTCAATCAAGTAATTGTAAAAGAACTTGGTATACCAGCTTTGGTATAAGGAAAGGAAACATTGCATCTATTAAGCGTTGGGTTGATTTGGTTGACAAGATGAATCCATCTAGTCTGTCCTTTTCTCTCTCTTCTCTCAATATAAAAGTTATCTCAACGAAATTGTTATATAGATATTCAATCTGCGTTTGCATTTTGTAGTGCTATATATGTATTTTTACGTATATAACGTACAAAGAGCCACAGGTCGAATGACTATATTATAGCTGACCTAGGAAGAAATGATTTGAAAGCGTATTATTTTTAGTGCGAACAACTTAGAGCAAATGTGTGGTTGTCTGTCCGACAAAAATACATTACATTTTGTTATCAGTCGATTACACACCACAGAAAAACATAATCTGCTATTGACAAATTTCAGATCTATTACTTAGGTGTAGTTAACGGCAGAAAACCAAAGTTCGGATATTCAAATGTCATTTTGAAAGCAACTTACTAAGGGAACTAAGGAGACACTTAAGGAACCACTAATAGCGTAATCAACAGCCTGTCTCACTATGTCTTACCAATTGTATATTAAGTTTTAATTTTTGACTAAGTTCAATCCGAAAATTCATGAGTGTATTTTGGTTATTGCTATTGTAGTTTTTGAGCAAGGGGGAACCGGAACCTTACCTTCTTACTTATAGAATCATGAATATTTAATATGATACCTTAAACACACATATATTAATATCCGCCTCCTCTAATCCTTATTAAAACTGATCTCTCTTTAAAGGACTGGTTGTGACATATAGTAAGTGATTTGACTCATAAATTAAACTAAGCCAAATATATATATTTTCAAATAGTATAGATTTAACCTACACGGTAAAAAGACCACCTGATCTGATCTGTGTACTGCTCGTATGTTTTCGTATATCAATGTTTCAACTTTCATTTACTTTGCAATCGCACACGGACTCTTAACTGAAAATCGGACCAACGCTACTATAGTTTTATAATGATTTGCAGAACAAATATTTTCATTGAATATATGTAATATTTTTTAAATTTATTTTTAGTTAATTCTATGGATACTACTCCAATTGTCAAGACTCTTCATTCAAACGGTATATTTTTTGCATATATACATACATACATACATATGTCTTTGGGTTGTGCTAATTCTGATTCTGATTTAATGGTTCTTGGCTTAACTCGCATGTTTTCCGGATCTGTTATACCATTAATAACTTCATCTTCAAACTGCCATATGAGTATATGCGCTTTAATAATATATATATACATATATACTCATGGATAATTATAACTATGCGCAAGGGTTCACGTTTGTTCACCGATTTTCTTGTCATCTGTTTTCCAGTGACAACGCCACTGTTTGGCAACAGTCGGAGCTACGTCGATCCTCATACATATGAGGATCCTAACCAGGCGATAAGAGAGTTTGCCCGCGAAATAGATGCAAATTACATAACTATAGAAGCAATCATTGGTTAGTTTATCGTCACACTTTTGCTTTGATTCCAGCTGTTACATTTTATTTCTTATATAGGAGGTGGAGAATTTGGTGATGTATGCCGTGGTCGTTTGAAGATACCTCCAAACTTTGTGCAGGACATTGATGTGGCAATTAAGACTTTGAAACCAGGTATGGATTGGATTAGATTGGAATACAAATATTCAAATATTGGAATGCAATATTCAAAAAATTGAGATGCATAAAGGATTTTGATAAAGGATTAAATGAAGAAACGCAAAAAAAACCGTTCGTTCTGTCCCATTAGACTAAACATCAAATCGATCTCTTGCCCAAAACAGATTAATGAATCTAAATTTCTTTTCCGTAGGATCTTCGGAAAAGGCACGTTGTGATTTTTTGACGGAAGCTTCAATAATGGGCCAGTTTGATCATCCGAATGTAATATATCTACAAGGAGTAGTTACCCGCTCCAATCCGGTTATGATAATAACTGAGTACATGGAAAACGGCAGCTTGGACACATTCTTGCGAGTGAATGACGGGAAATTCCAAACGCTTCAGCTGATTGTAATGCTCCGTGGCATAGCCAGTGGAATGTCCTATCTGAGTGACATGAATTATGTACACAGAGACTTGGCGGCCCGTAACGTTCTCGTTAATGCCCAATTGATTTGCAAAATTGCGGACTTTGGTTTATCACGAGAAATCGAAAATGCAAGTGATGCGTACACAACACGGGTAAGTACAGCTAGTACACCAGTATAGCAGTTCATCTTATACCTAATTAAATACATATATATCGTATATATTTCATACATCATTTCAACAATTCATCGCTTGAAAAATTTCAGGGCGGTAAAATCCCAGTACGTTGGACAGCTCCTGAAGCAATTGCATTTAGAAAGTTCACGTCCGCATCGGATGTTTGGTCATATGGCGTAGTTTTATGGGAGGTTATGTCTTATGGCGAACGTCCATACTGGAACTGGTCAAATCAGGTACAGTCGCCTCATATATTTAAGTCGAAGAATGCTGTTTACTTACATAGTTGCTTATTGTTTACGTAGGATGTAATCAAGAGCATTGAAAAGGGATATCGCCTACCAGCTCCAATGGATTGTCCAGAAGCACTTTATCAGTTGATGTTGGATTGCTGGCAAAAGCAGCGAACACATCGTCCCACATTTGCCAGCATCGTTTCGACCCTTGACAATTTGGCGAGACAGCCGCAGTCATTGCTGACAACTCGCAACTCACCGGAAACAGACGGGGCTCATATTTTGGATACACAACGCGGACAGAACATATTCATAAGCACAGACTTATGGTTGGAGAATATTAAAATGTCAAGATACTGTCAGCATTTTAAAGAGGCTAATTTAGTGAATGCTCAACAGGTGAGATAGATCTACATATGATACATACATGTGTACGTATATGTAGTCTCGTAGCGCTGTAAAGATTCAAGATGATAACCGTTATTACTGTTTCTTGAACCACCCCTCCCCAGATCTCTAGGTTAACAGCTCAGCAGCTGTCGGATATGGGGATAACTTTAGTAGGACATCAGAAGAAGATTTTACACCAAGCCCGACAACTGGACACAATAATCTAATTGATCTATTTTTATTTATTAGTGTAAACCATTAAGATGTACATATAAATATTTTACACAAAACATACATATACATACATATATACAAGAAAACAACACGTGTGAGATACAAAACCAGAAAAAAAACAAATACGTAATTTAAGGAAAAAATCGTAATTTCTCCTTACGAAAGTTGAAAACAACTTTTCTTTAAGAATATATATAGTTATATATATATTTATATATATAATAGTTAAAACGATTTATTTACATTTCGCTTACGTACATTTTTAAATTTTGTCATGTCCATTAACAACAGCAAAGCATCATAACAAATGCTACCATTACCCCCTACTAGTTGACTGCTATTTTTTCGCAAAATGCGTTGTGTTTTAAACTGGAAGACTTAAGAAACTGATGCAATTTTTATTAGTAAACGAATCGAATAATCATTCGTAGCTGTGGCAATTGTAATTTTTATTGTTCACCATATAAAGAGATTACTTTAATCTGCATATGCATTTTTCATTTGTGAATGCAAAATGCCAAATGGCAAACATCCAAAGGAACTGACCAATTGTTTCCTGAAGGTGTCGCTTATCTGGTAGTACTTCCGTCATATACATTTTTAGTTATGTATATAACAATCAATTTCCGAATGCTAGACGATGTTAAGAACTATTAATGAGGCTGAATAAAATTCATTTCAACACATACCATACAGAAGCACAACACATCTATTTAGATGTATACATTTTTATAAAAGAAAGCTATTGATTTTGTATGGTTATTCGGTATTGATATTTGGCTTTCTATCTACATACATACATACATACTTACATAAACACCTACCTTTATTAGAGTAGAAAACAAATTACGTTAATTACATATTGTAGATTTATTTAAAAAAACCAGTAAAAGTATACTTTTCGCAGTTCATGTATTTTATTTGTAGCCCGATTCAAAAAAACATGTTCGAAAGACAATTAATCATAATAAAGAAACACCTCCAATGCCTGTATGGCTTTTGTAAACTCTGTAATAATTGTGTTTTATTTAATACATTTTTAATGTTAGTATTGATAAGATATTTGTCGGATTAATCAATGTATGGAGGTGTTCTGGGTTTTGGTTTTCAGACAAGGTGGAGTATGCCTATAATGTATACATACGTATGTAATCTTCAGACCTATACGATCAATCCCGAATTCTTAGCGCCGAACTTATTCCGCTTATCGCACAAAATATACCGAGTGCAGTCACCGTTTTCTTAGGGCTGTTACTTTTTTCAAAATTCAATATCAATAAATTACAGTTTGTAAAACCATATTTCCGCTGTGAACCAAACCGACTTTTTCTAATTAGATGTGTGGCTTTAAAATATTTCAAAAGGAATTATTAGGTTTGTGGGGAAAGTGGATGGGTTTAACGCCCAGAAGTAAGCGTTTCCGACCCCATAAAGTATATACTGATCAGTTTCAATAGCCGAGTTGATATATGTAGCCATGTCTGTCTGACCGTCGACAGATGGAAATCCATTTCTTCAGACCACTAAAGTACATTATTATTTTGCAAATATTATATAGTCACCATTCATGAGCAGTCTTTCCCTCAGTAATCATGCTTACGTAAAGTATTTAAAATAACAATATAACGATAGGGGTAATTTTAAAAGCAATAGACCAACATTAATATAATTAAAATATGATAACTAGCGACTTATTCGGGGTGAATAGCCTGCCTCGTAGCCAGCGACATTGTTATCGTTGGCTATAAGTCCCTGAAGTCAAGTCATCCTGTTGCATGGATTTTATCGCTGCTTGGCTGTCAACGAATATGTTAACCGTATTGTGTGGTCGCTCTGTGAGCTGAGCGACCTCTGCTGCTTTCTTAATGGCGAAGACTTCCGCCTGGAATATGCTGCATCGGTCGGGTTGCTTATACGACACCCGTATGTCAGGGTTTGTACAGTATAGGCCCGCTCCTACTCCTTCATTCATCTTGGAGCCGTCGGTGTATATGTTGAGGTGTTGAGTCTGGTCCCGTCCCGCTTTCCAGTCTTCGGGTCCCATGAGGAGGTTTGTTTTTACTTCAAGGCACGTTTGGGGGATCATGTAGTCGGTTGAACTGATCATGTTCATTCCAATTGAACTATGCCCGAATCTTTGAGGAGACATGTTCCCAGACGCAATCAAGCGCTGTGCTGCCTTGCTTGCAGTCAGCCTAGCGTAGATGTCGAGGGGGTCGATTCCGAGTATTGTTTCGAGTGCTTTGGTTGGCGTAGACCTCAGCGCTCCTGTTATACAGAGCAAAGCCTGCCGCTGGGTTCGTTCCATTAGCTTGTGATACGTCTTCTTTTCAGTGGCTTTCCACCACACTAGGACTCCACACAGCAGAGTTGGTCGCACTACCGAGATGTAGATCCAATGCATCAGAGCGGGCGACAGGTCCCTTGTGCTACTAAGCATCTTCTTGGATGCATATAGTGCATTGGTGGCCTTTTTCACCCGCTCTACTACATTGGGTCTCCATGCCAGCTTGCTGTCTAGTACTGTGCCGAGGTATTTGACCTGTGCTTTAGGGGTTAGCCTTGTTTGGTTGACTTTCGGGGGGACCCATGTTGGTACCTTGTATTTCTTGGTGAAGAGGATGAGGTCCGTTTTGTCCGCGTTGATACTGAGTCCTACTCCATCTGCCCACTCACATATCTCCCTGAGTGTTCGTTCCATTATGGAGCTGAGAGTCGATGGACATACACCCGTAATAAGTACGCTTATGTCGTCTGCATAAGCTGTTATTTTTGGTGCTTTCCTTTCGAATCTCTTGATGAGGTTGTCGACCACCAGGTTCCATAGCAGAGGTGACAGGACTCCACCCTGGGGTGTGCCCCTGTGTGCACCTCTGACCATGGAGGCGGTGCCCCACTTTGATTGCACCCGTCTACAACTTAGAAGGTTTTTTATCCAGAGGTTGATTGACGGGTGGGTGCTGGTAGCTTCTAGGCAACCCATAGTTAAATTCAGGAAAATAAAAGTGCAGTGCCAAATCGTTTACCATTAGAGTACGAAGCCTTTCGCATTCTACGTTCAATTCCGTCACTGTCATCGTCACTGTCACCGTGACCGTTATTGGTTTCTTCAAGAGCCAATTAATTTCTGTTAAGACAATGAATCCTGGAAGGAATTACATGCCGCATAGTTTTCCTCAAGTTCAGCAACTAGCTAAGCAAGCCGGTTTTTCGGAGGCATCATGCAATAATAATAACACATTTTTTGCTCGATCTTCCAGAGACTAGAGTCCCTGACTAGAGACTAGTGGTGTATGTGGTGTGGTGCACATGCATTCCCACGTACTTTGCGTGTGTTCTATAGTATTGATGGGCACTAGAGCTAAAATTTTGTGTTCGTTTCAGTTTTTTGATTTCTCGGTTCACGTCACCCTTCATTTTAGCATTTCAATAATTGTTATTTTGTACATGCTTTAGATGCTACTAATATAACGAACGGATATAAATATGTAAATATATGTACATAATATATATTATACATGACTCACATTGGAATATATTTTAGTTAATACATATTTTGGTTAGTACATATATATTTGATATATATATTATGTCGTACAAACATACATAAATACAACACATTATGTACTATACATATGTACATATATGTATATATAGACAAATGTATATTTAATTTAATGGTATATTGTATAAGAGAGTATAAGAGAGATATACGCTAAAAAATTTAATTATCATCCAGGATTATGGATATCAATGACATATAGATAGGTGTGAAATGGGTCTGTACACATTTTAGTATCATACTTGCGCATCAAATTTGAAATCATTTTTCCATAATACGTATGAATATATTTATATAATATTTACATTAAAAGAAAGAAAAAAAACAGTTATTAACCAATAAATTAATTAATTTTTAAGAGAAAAATAACAAATCGTGCTGCTATTGTTAAATATATTTTATAAATGTTTTTCTATTTTGTACTTATAATATTAATAGAACATTTTAAACCGTCTTTCTCGTTAATTTCTAAGCTCTATGCTCTAATTTAGGCCACCGAAAATGAAATAGTCATACCTTGTGGATAATTCTTCAATGCCAACAACTGGTGGATGTGTAAAAAGATTAGGATTTTCATTTCGAAATAACCACCAAATTCTTTCCGTCCATCAGTAAAAAAACTATCGCCTACAAATATATTATCAAAAATTGATATCGATATGTTGATATTATTTATTTATTTTATATTTTTATTATTAATATACTGATATTCTACTTATGTTATTTATATTTATTATACATGCCTTGATCTGAGTAATGGGCTTAAGACTAAATTGTATTTCATCGATTGTTTTGCAGCCCTAGCATGAGCGAGCGAGAGCATTGCCAATCGCAGTGATTTCTGATTCCAAACGCGTGTGTGTTAAAATGAATTAACACTACAATTTAACGTTTTTGTGTTAGTATTCGTCTAAAGTAACGACGCACAGTGTCATTGATACCAACTAATTTTGCAAACTTTGGCTTCTGCCGCAATTACAATCTTCGAATTGTGTGTTAAAACAGTTTGCGGTACAAAAAGAATATGCTTTAGTTTGCATTAGTACTAAAAGTATGTATTGCTATACAACAGTGTGCTAATACAATCCAGCATACATATTTACACGCAGACATAACCTAAATATGCATAACCTAAATGGTCATGAAAGAATATCTAGTAAATTTTTTTAGACTTATGTATGTATGTCTCGTTGCAGAATAAGTGTTGTTGTTGCTGTGTTCATGCATTGGAAAGTGATAGTATGTCGTTTCACATCTAGCGTTGCCACGCTGTAAATATTTTACATAATGACTTACGAGTATACAAATTTTTTTGCGGATATGTTTACACAAAATCTCTTAGTAGATAGATAGTTCCATAAATACCGTAATGGAACAATATATTTATTGCAGCGAAAAGTACTAAGGGGGTACTAAATTCATGTGCACCACATGAAAATTTCAAAGGCTTGGCTTTTTGACCAGGTGGCAACATTGAAAGCAGTTTTCTCACTCTCTTGTTTCTTTTTCCGTCCGCGTTGAACGTGCCCTGCAAATTCGCATTCAATTCACATCGAAATTGTAATTATATTTTGACTAGAACTGGTTTACAATTTGAAGTAACGCTATATATTCGTATATGCATCTACGCAAGTTATTCAACTATTATTTTGTGAAATGTGAAAAGAAAATTTCAAACGCCTGAATATGTAAATATGTATGGTTCACTACATACACACACATTTTGAAATCGTCAGTGGCTTGGCATGATACATGCATAAAAACACACACACACACACCCATCTGCACATACATATGTAGAGAAAATAAACTTTTCGTTCGTATGCGAAAAGAAATTATTGCAAAAATATTTATGTCCGTGCATATGGACGACATATACGTATAAAAATATGTGATTTGGTGAAGTACAACTAAACAAAGGGCTAAAACCAAAATCAAGATTTTAATGTGTAATTTTCGGTTCTTGGATCTCCATTTTGTACAATATTCCAGTTTTCGTTGGTATTTTTCATACACATAAAAAACGCGAATATACATGCATACACTCTCAAATATATATATATAATACATGTATGCATATGTACGTGTAGTGTGTGTGTATGTGGATACACAGTTTATAGAAAATGATTTTTTCAGTGACTATTAACATAACTGTTTAAATATATGCATTTATAATATACATTGTATTTATGTATTGTATCCATATATATCTATATCTAGTAAATATATATATATATTCCATATTATATACACGCATACGTGTGTGTCTTTACACAAATGCATATAATATATTGTTGTTTTGTTTGCATTTGCATAAAAAACGAGCAATATTTGTGTGCTGTGCTGCTAGTTAACCGCGAGTGCAAAAGAAGGAAAGGTACAGAGTTAAAATAGGGTGATTGCGTCAATGACGACCAGAGTTGTCAAGTATGTGCCACATTTAGTTGTGTATGTACGAAGATGCATAAGTATGCGTGGTGAGGTTCACGTACCGACCTTATTTAATACATTTTATTTTGATTTTCAAAACGGTGTCCTCTTCTCTCCTTCTGTTCCTTAGTGGCCAGAAATGTAAGTTGCTGAAAGATACGGCTGGCCTGGTGCATAATACGAGTTATACATATGTATGTGTATGTGTTGGAATAAATTCAGTATTTCTTGGTCCCAAACAAATATTAATGATACACAAACCACATTAAAGAACTATATTTAAATGTTAAACTGTTAAAAGTGTTTGAAGATACAAAATTTATACATACGTATGTATATTTGTTTTAAGTTGTGAGACATGAAAAGTGAGATAGATTATTTGTTCAGTAAGCAATTTATATAAATTTCAAGCCCATTTTTGAAAAATGTATGGAGATTAACCAACTTATTTAATTATTTTTACATTTGTTCCGCTTTGTATCTTTCTTCTAGTAAACAGTGCTGAAAAGGCAACGAAACCATACGGAAAAAAGTTTAATTATACCATAATAAAATATAACAAAGAGGATTCTTACTCTCCACTCCATAGAATACATACGAAATATTAACGATAGCGATTATTGCTTTTGATAATGACGTTGACGATCAAGTTGATGCTGCAATAGTTGGGAATGCAACATTTGGAGCTAAGGATCAGTTGGATCACTTGAACACAATGCGCGAAGCGCTCTTTTCTCAGGATGGCTGGGGTTGCCAGCATGTCAACCAGGATACAAACTGGGAGGTACCAAGTTCTCCGGAGCCAACCAACAAGGATGCATCTGGACCGCCTATGTGGAAGCCGAGCGTCAACAATGGCACAGATCTTTGGGAGTCGAACTTGAGAAACGGTGGCCAGCCGCCAGCTCAACAAATTCCGAAGCCCTCTTGGGGTCACACGCCATCCTCTAACCTAGGCGGTACGTGGGGAGAAGACGATGACGGGGCGGATAGTAGTAGTGTCTGGACTGGAGGCTCCGTTAACAACACTGGATCTGGGGCAGCCGTTGGTGTAAATCCAAGCGGAGGCAACGTTGGCCCCACTGTTGTTCCCTCTGCTGGCCCTCAGTGGGGTCAGGGTGTTGTTGGAGTTGGCGTTGGCGTTGGACTAGGATCAACTGGTAATAATAGTGGTTCTGGAACTAGTGGAACCTTGCCTGTGGTAACACCAGGATGTAAGCTTTGAAATTTACAACTGTCGCACTGTGCAACTAAATTCAAACATCCAAAAAGTATTTAGAGAAATTGCTTACAAAAAAAAAAGCGGGCAGGCGGTAATTATTTCCTCGTGACAAATATGTCTTTGAATTTCCAAGTCCGTTGATAGTTGCGAAAGTTTGACTACTTTCAACGCCATCAACGAAATTTGAAAAGGATATTCCCTAATTCGATGCTATTTCGTGGACGTCTTAGCCATTTCTTGCATAGGCGGGGGGTGGATATTTGTCTTTGGATAATTGTATTGCTTGTCATGTAGAAAATGTAAAATCCAATACATATACATATAGAGTTGGGTTCGTGTTGCACAGTGTTTTAGAAGTAAATGTATCTTAAGAGTAATTTTTATAATGTTTTATCGGTTATCTTCTGTTGGGGTTGTTTTCGTTGCAGGTGGAAGCGGATCGAGCAATATAACTGGAACAAGTGGAATTGTAGCTGGAGGTGGAAATAATGCCGGCAATACTGGTAACGGGTGGGGAGATCCTCGCGAAATACGGCCGCTGGCCGGAGGCGGCGGCGGACCTATGGACATACGAAATGTCGATCATCGTGACGCATTACGCGGAGGCGGTAGTGCTGGTGCTCCCTCCGGTGATCCTCGTGACATTCGCATGATTGATCCGCGCGATCCTATTCGCGGGGATCCTCGTGGAATATCTGGCAGACTCAATGGCACTTCAGAAATGTGGGGCCATCATCCACAGATGTCCCATAACCAATTACAGAACATGAACAAAATGGTTGGACAAGTTTCCGGCTCAAATGTCGGAGCATCATCCGGTCCTGGAATTGGTCCCGGTGGTCCGGGTCCTGGTGGTGTCTCTGGTGCCGTATCAACAAATATTGCAACCCAATGGGGACCGACCCAAACGGTGGGCGTGGGCGGTACGAAGGACAAGATAAGTGGCTGGGAGGAGCCATCGCCACCTCCACAGCGCCGCAATATTCCAAATTACGATGACGGCACATCTCTTTGGGGTCAACAAACCCGTGTTCCTGGCGGCGGTGGCGGTGGTGGCGCTGGCGGCGGTCACTGGAAAGACATGACCGACTCTATTGGCCGCAATCACTTGATTCGTGGACAAAATCAATCTGTTGGTATCGGTATAGCAGGTGTTGGCGTTGGGAACACCAATGTTCCAGTTGGCGGCAATCCCAACAATCCCATGAGCAATGTAGTGGGACCTCAGGCGCGTCTCTCATCCGTGAGTGGCGTGCAGCACAAGCCAGATGGAGGCACAATGTGGGTGCATTCGAACAACGTCGGCGGCAGAAACACAGTTGCCGGCGTTACAGCTTGGGGAGATGACAGCCATAACGTTGGTGTAGGTGGACCCAGCGGTGGGTCTGTATCTGGCAGTAACTGGGTAGACGACAAATCCAGCGCAGGACTCGCACAAAACTCTTGGAGCGACACGTCCTCTGTAGGTGTCGGCTGGGGTAACAAGCAGAGTAAATTGCCCTCAACAAGTGGCACAACAGGTTGGAGCACGTCGAGTGTTGGTGTAGTGGACGGCAGTGACCTCGGATCCGATTGGAGCCCACACGGCATTGTGGGAAAATCACAGCCGCAGCAACAGCAAAAGCTAGCTGGTCTGAATGTGGGGATGGTTAATGTTCTCAACACGGAGATGATAAAGCAAAGCAAGCAGTATCGTATTCTGGTCGAAAATGGATTTAAGAAAGAAGATGTGGAACGCGCTCTAGTAAGTGCCAATATGAACATCGAGGAAGCGGCTGACATGCTCCGGGCCAATTCATCGTTGGCTATGGATGGCTGGCGACGGCATGAGGAGAGTATCGGCACCTATTCCGATCACTCTAGTTCAACGAGCAGCGGTGGCTTTGCTGGACGCTACCCTGTAGGCGCTGCGCAACCTTCGATGTCATTCCCTCCTGTAAGTGACTAGACGGTCGATGCCTTTCTAAATGGGCCCAATAATATTTTGTATATACCTTTTCGTATCCGACAGAATAATCTTATGAATAACATGGGTGGTGCTCCAGTGACTGGAAGTGGAAACAACAATCCCAACATGGCCGCCATGCAAGTGCAAAAGTATTTGAGTCAGGGCCCGCACGGCGTTGCCGTTGGCCCTCAGGCCGTGGGCAATCCATCCGCAGTGTCGGTGGGATTCGGACAGAGCTCATCAAACGCAGCAGTGGCTGCAGCAGCCACCGTTAATATTGCAGCTAACACAAATAATCAACCGTCTGGTCAGCAAATACGTATGCTGGGACAGCAGATTCAATTGGCCATCCACAGTGGTTTCATATCCAGTCAAATATTGACTCAACCGCTCACACAAACTACTTTAAACCTGTTGAATCAACTCCTTAGCAATATAAAGGTAATTTCTTGGATTAGTTTTATTTTGGGAAAACACTTACAATCTCTTTTTTTACCTAACTAAACCATCTAACATTTTATTTACCATCTGCAGCATCTCCAAGCAGCCCAGCAATCTTTGGCTAGAGGCGGCAATGCCAATCCAATGGCAGTGAATGTTGCCATCGCTAAATACAAGCAACAAATTCAGAATCTACAAAACCAAATAAATGCACAACAAGCCGTTTATATAGCAAAGCAGCAAAATATACAACCGAATTCGCAGCAGCAACAGCAGCAGCAGCAGCAACAACAACAACAACAACAACAGCAACCACAACAGCAACATCCATCAGCACACCTGAACAACTCTGGCAATGACTATATGAGAGGTCATGATGCAATAAATAACCTGCAAGGCAACTTTTCTGAGCTCAATCTTAATAAGGTAAGGGATCCTCTATAATGATATGGCTTAAATGGTAAATATAACATATTGATTAAATTACAGCCAAGTGGATACCAAGGGGCATCCAATCAGCAGTCCCGTTTAAATCAGTGGAAGCTTCCAGTATTAGAAAAGGATATAAATGCTGATAGCACAGACTTTTCGCGGGCTCCAGGTGCGACTAAGCAAAATTTATCGAGCAATTCAAACAATATGGGCTCTTTAGGCCTGCAAAATGATAGGTAAGTATATAAATATTAAAAAAAACTGAATTTTGTATCATAAGTACCGCCAAAGATGTTAAGGATGTTTCTGAGGGTAACACGATTTTGATTCCCAATAGTAAAATATCCCAATCCCAATAGCGCTACAGCGTCAAACGAAAATTGAAACGGAATTTGATCCTGATACAATATGTATCTATGACCACATTGTATTGAATTTGGTACCAGGTAACCCGAATAGTATAGGGGTATATTAGCCAGAAGGAACCCCAGGAAGGAAATGTACATGAATGTTTGATCAGCATGAAACGACCAGTCGACATACACGTTTGCTCGTTTTGCTTAACTACTAGTTCTCGGAGACTATATAGATAAAGCAGCCGAAGTTTGTGTGCAGACTGCAGTGAAAGCTCATTGAAAGAAATATATTTGGTATTGTATATTTTGTATCAGGCGTTCGTTTTATCTTTTTATCTTTATACTATATAAAAAGGTTATGGGTTGTCGTGGTCGTCCCAATATTTTATTTATAGGGGGAGCCCTGCCTGCCCCTAGTAAATCCAAGATTACATATACATACTTAATTGTAATGACTTGACTCGGTTTAATTTTGATTGTATTGTAAAAAAGTGAAATAAAACGTATCATTTCCTAGTACATGGTCAACTGGACGCAATATTGGAGACGGTTGGCCAGACCCCTCATCTGATAACGAGAATAAAGACTGGTCAGTTGCACAGCCAAGTACAGCAGCAACTGCTTACACCGACCTGGTGCAAGAGTTCGAGCCAGGCAAACCGTGGAAGGTAAAACTGTACAACTCTACAAAGTCGAAACATATCCAAGCAGAAGTTTATTTTTAAGGGTTCTCAGATCAAAAGCATAGAAGACGATCCCAGCATAACTCCCGGCAGCGTTGCTAGATCTCCATTGTCCATTAATCCGACGCCAAAAGATGCTGATATATTTGCCAATACTGGCAAAAATTCGCCGACTGATCTGCCGCCTTTAAGTTTGTCATCGTCAACGTGGAGTTTTAATCCTAATCAAAATTTTCCAAGGTAAATCCCAAAAAGATTATTGCGACATATTTACATTAATGTACAAATACATTGAAAAGTTGGTCGGACAACAGTCAGCAGTGCGCATCCACCTCTGAGCTGTGGACAAGCCCCCTGAATAAAGCATCATCTCGAGGACCACCGCCTGGATTGACTACTAATGCCAATAAATCTGGCAACGGAGTAAGTGGGGCCACTTCCACATCATCAACGATTGCCGGCAGTGCAAATGGATGGCTGCAGACGCGAAGTGGTGTCCCAACTACAAATACAACTTGGACTGGAGGCAATACTTCATGGAGTTCGAGTTGGTTGCTTCTGAAAAACCTTACAGCTCAGGTAAGTTCTAAAAACTTTATTAAATTAATATATACCCTGTCAGAATTCCCTATTGTCGAAATTCCTCACTAGTGGGCTCTTCAGTAGAACAATTTCCACTACAAATTATTGAAAACGTAGCGAAAATTAACGTAGATACATATTTAGCAATACAGTATGTAAATAGATGTTCCTTGGTATTAGTAAATGCTTGGATAAAGATATTCCGAGCACTACTTATTAATTAAATCTTTCCCATTATTCACCTGTTGGGGAATAAGGATGATCGCTTTTTATACCCGGTACTCGAAGAGTATAGGAGTATATTAGATTTGTGCGGATAACGGTTGTGTGTAACGCACAGAAGGAAGCGTTTCCGACCCCATAAAGTAAATATATTCTTGATCAGCATCAATAGCCGAGTCGATATAGCCATGTCTGTCTGTCCGTCCGTCTGTCCGTCTGTCCGTCCGTCTTCATTTGCGCCTATATCTCAGAGACTATTAAAGCTAGAGCAACCAAGTTTTGTATCCAGTCTCCTGAGTGATCACACTACTCCAAATGTAATTTAAAATTTCGCCCCGCCCCTTTCCGCCCACACAAAGGACGAAAGTCTGTGGCGTACACAATGTTGAAGATACGAGAAAACTAAAAACGCAGAGTCATAGAGAATGCCCATTTCTATCAGAGTGTTGAATCTGGATCAGATCGGATCATTATTATAGCTACAATGAAGGAAACCATTTCGAAAGTCATCATTCTCTCTCGCTCTCTCTCACACGCGACCCCATCCGCTTTGCCCATTCGTATTTTGTGTCGCCTAGTTCTCAGAGACTATCAGAGCTAGAGCAACCAAACTTTCTATCCAAGCTCCTGTGATACCAAACCTGAACAAGTGTATTTCAAACTTTTGCCACGCCCCTTTCCGCCCCCACAAAAGACGAAAATCTGTGGAATCCACAATTTTTAAGATAAATGAAAACCAAAAACGCAGAATCATGAAAAATTACCATATCTAACAAATTACCGAATCTGGATCAGATCGTATCAATATTATGGCCAGAAGAAACAAATTAAATTTCAGTAGCTACGCAACGCCTCCCAAGCGCTGACTCATACCCGCTCCCTCTCTCTCCTAAACACTTGTACGTCTCAAATATGTAGTTATACATGTCATGTAGAAATGTAGGCGCAGATATACAAAGCATATGTAAACAAAAATGGAAACAAGTATAAAAATTCCAAAAAATTCATTTTTTTTAATTTAAATATTATTTTCGTCCCTTTTGAGAACATATAATAAATTTCATAAATCGTAGGCTCATAAATGTATGTATGTATATACTGACTGAGTACCGGGTATAAGGTAGAGCCGCGGCCTTTGCCGCGGCTCACAACGTTCCCTCTCGTTTACCATACGTTTGGAGCGTTCAGAAGAAAGCATCTGCGACTACATTATTCTTTTTTTATGGTTATATGTGTTCTTCATGAGCATCAATATCCGAGTCTATAGTCGGAGCCTGCTTCCAAAGAAGTTGTTCTTAAGTTATAAAGCCCACAGCTACCTGTCCTTAATTTTTGTCCCCAAAAGTTTAGTTTGGTGCTCAAATTGTTTATTTAAATTGTTGTACTCTCTTCCCAGATTGACGGTGCTACCTTACGTACCCTGTGCATGCAGCATGGTCCCCTTGTCAGCTTTCACCTATACTTAAACCAAGGAATTGCCTTATGTAAATATACAACGCGGGAGGAGGCGAGCAAGGCGCAAATGGCATTAAATAACTGTGTTCTCGGAAACACAACAATTTTTGCTGAAACTCCAAGTGAAAACGAGGTACAGAACATCTTACAACATTTGCCGCAAGTCCCATCCTCAACCAACTCTGCGATTGGAAGTAGCGCTGGCAGTAGCGTTGGTACAGCAACTTCTACTGGTGGTAGCAGCTCAGTGTCTAGCCTATCTGGAAACAGCAGCAACGGAAATGGCAACGGAAACGGCGGCGGCGGCAGCGGCAATAGCAGCATCAGTGGTAGCAATCCAAGCACAAGTGTGTCAAATTCGAATCTACTTAGTACAAGCGGTGGGGCGGCCTCCAATTCCGGTGGTGCTGGCAGCTCTTCAACTGGCCCAGTCGGCGTCGGACCAGTCGGCAGCAGTACGGCGAACAGCAATTCCGTGAATGGATCTGCAGGTTCCGGAAACAGTGCCGGCTCCAAAAGTACCGCAAATAATATAACAATTAGTGGTGGCCAGTCCGGCGCATCTGGCTTAACCAATAGCAACAGCTCCACGTGGCGTCAGACTACTCAAAATCAACCATTGTCCGGGCAAAGTAGGCCAACAGGCAGAGAAGCTGACTATGATTATATATCTCAATTTGTTTGTTCCATTGTTGATGATTAAAAATCGATGACTATCGGTCATTAACCATCGACTATCGCATTCTGTGACTCAAGACACACACCCAAAAGCTTCAAATGATTCGATACTAAGTATGTATGGAAAGCAAGACCATGTTGTGAAGTATATAAAAAATGGATCGACTGATAGACGAATGGACTTAGAATTTTGTATGCCCGTAGATTTATTTTTCTTCATCGTTCATAGAGTTAAACTTGTATATGTAAGTTACAATTTAAATAACGAAAAACCCGAAAAAACATGCTGTAAAAAAAGAAATGAAATACTTGAATCGTTTGAGTAACAAACATAAGCATACCTTCCTATTTGAGTGCAAGTATTCAGAGTATTTAGCGCCCATTGCTTACCGTGGGAAATGAATTGAGAAATTCTAAACCATATTAATACATTAAAATGCGTATATGCATACATTTGTATATACACACAAGTGTTTATATATATGTATATATGCATACAGACGAATTTTCTGAAGTCTAATTTGGGATAGATTTGAGATATATATATATGTATATATATATATATATACATATATATATATATATATATGTATATATATATACATATATGTGTGTACATATGTGTTAAGTCTATGTCCCCTTGTGCTTGTCTACATCGATCATCCACAGACCATTCATGAGTTTTTTTTTGTATTTCAAAAAAGAAAAAAATACCTGTGTTATATACATTATAGGAAGTTATAATCTTATTACGGTTTTGCTTTCATTAAAGCATTCCCACCGAAATAATTCGGTTATACATTATTAGATCACAATAAAAATATCAATGAAGTAATTTAGAAAACCGCCTTTGAATATTGACCCATCCGCATTTCGTTGCAATGAATTCTCCTATCATTATTCTAATGTATCAAATGTTTTAATATATTAGAATTTTTGTTAGTATTAAGTGGATCGGTTTTGGAGCTCCACTCATTGGATGTTGATAACCGCTTAGGCTTTCATTCTGACACATTTCAATAGCAGCATTTGCTCATATTATCTTTGTACCTATTTAAATGAATTGGAGTCGTATTTTAAAATATAGCTTTGAGGTATGAACGAAGTCAGTTAATGTAAAAATGTATACAAAAATTAATAGAACGAAATCCCATTTCTAACTTCATGGACTGTTTATCAATGACCAAAGCATCAATATTTTTTTAATTAGTTAAAAGAGGAAATAAAATATGTTCATTGTTGAAAGGTCACTGAGTCAGAGTCAATGTTTTCCAACGATTGATTGTGAACATGTTCGTAACAATTAGAAAAAATTTAAAAATCCATATTTACGATATCTAAGTCTTTCAGTAATGTGAACCATTTTTGAATCTTCCTTTTATACCTGATTCCCCTTATTTCCACACGTTACGTGATTTTGAGACCAATACCCGGGAGAAAAGCAGAGAAAACGCTACAATTGAGCAAGGAAATTTCAACTTGCGGTACCAAAGAACAGAGTTCAGTGTGTCGTAGAGGTAACTATGTATGTGTACAGTATGTATGTTTATGTGCATATGTTTAGAGCTGGTAGGTTGGTAGTGGTATATCATATATCATCCCAGTTAGAGTCTATTTTAGATGTTGAAAAAGGAAAGAATAAACAAATATTTAATAATAACAGCATTATTATTACCACATATATATGTATGTGCAGCGTTCAAGTGTTATCCGTGTACGAGTAGTTTTATCAAAGTCCTACAACTAATAAATGATAAAGATTTCATTATATTTTAATTAAATTACTGTTACAGGTTAAATCCAATCCCAAAATAAGTCGAATATAGTACATACGTATACATACATACATATGTCAGCTTTCACAAAACCCAAGTGAACATACATACATATGGGAAGCATCATGGACACAAAATACACAAATATGTAGTTAAGAAGATACTATACAGGCGAAAGCTTAGCACATACATACCTAAAGCGTACTATAAATTGTTTAAAATAAGTATTTGAAAATAAATATTTTAAATTCGGCTCTCGATTCATTCAATAACTGCCATCGAAATGACAGTCGCGACAACTACTAAAAGTTTCAGTTGCCCGGACTGTTTAATGCAACAGAAATTGGTAAAAATCGATCGCTGCTGTGCCTAAGTATGTGGCTGCTCGTTTGCACTGCACTGCAGAGTGCACTTATTCGGCTTCGTCAGAATGAAATCAAAGAATTGTAGAACGCATAAATTCATTTGAAATTTTTAGCTAGCCTTGTGTAAAACCGTCTCTGTCTGACAGTTCATAATGTATTGGCGAGGTGCCGCATTGTGTATATTTTTGTTTGTTTCTCAAATATCAGGGGTTCCCCCCGTTATAAGAGTCGGTAATATTCTCTAATGGTCTCAATCAAAGAGTCTTCTATACTTGCTACAAATCTCCCAAGGTGCACTGTTTCCAAAACATTCGGGAAAACACAACTCGGAACTGGCCTTTAGATATGCGGTTCATAGATTAAATCGGGACACGAGTCTTTTGCCGGAAACTAACATTGTCTATAATATTGAATACGTCAGTAGATTTGATTCGTTTGAGACAGTACAAAAAGGTATGTTCAGTACCATCCCTGCCCACAGAAGAGATCCTTGGGGGACTCACTGTTTGTTTTTGTTCCTCCAATCTACTATAGTATGCAGACTTGTGCATGTTGGTGTTCAGGCTATTTTTAGTCCAACCGACTCTGTTTTGGCAACTCATATAAATTCAATATGTGACGCCCTGGATATTCCAGATATAGGTCGATCTATCCACGACTTTTCTATTAATGTTCATCCATCACAACAATATGTTAACAATGCATTCATCGATGTTATACGTTATCTAAATTGGACTAGGTTTGGCATTATATATGAAAAAGATTATGGTAAGTTCGTAAGTTGATTTGTATTCTAATTACATATATATACATTTATTTATATTCTGCAACACTCTGCTCGATCAATAATAAGATTTTCTACGATACCAGATTATTTTTGTTGATAATATGGAAATTTCTTATTGGCTCTCTGTTTGACGAGATGATTTTTCTTTCTTCACATCTGATTGATATTTAATACATATAGATATTGTATATTCGTTTATAGAATATAAAATATAATATATTTGTACGAATATAAATATTTGTATCTGCAGGAATAATTAATTTACACCAGCTCTCACGCTCCATTCAAGCTGAAGTGCACATGCGAAAAGTATCCCAAACGTCGTACCTGTCTGTATTGAACGAATTTAAGAACAAAGAGATACATAACATTATAATTGATATAAACTCGGACGGCATTACAGCGTTATTGAAAAATGTGAGTTAGGTGATTTCTCAACTTCCTCTAACATTGGGTAATTGGATAATTCATTCCTCCCACTCGAGCTTGTAGATTCTACAACAGCAGATGAATGAGTATAAATACCACTACTTTTTCACAAGCTTCGACCTGGAAACCTTTGATCTGGAAGATTTTAAGTATAATTTTGTAAACATAACATCGTTTCGACTGGTCGACATCGGTGATGTAGCTGTGAAGGAGATTTTGAAGGATCTTGAGTCCTTTGGTCAGCAAATGTTCCAAGAATCCGATGCAAATTCTTTTTTACGAAAAGCGGTAACTATTGAGGTAGGTATTTCCATTAAAGATTTCTGATCAGTGATCAGGTTTTTTCCAACCGTGTCGGATGCTTTGCAGACCGAGCCGGCCCTAATGTTTGATTCGGTTTATGTGTTTGCTATTGGACTGCAGACGTTGGAGCAGTCGCATTCGTTGTATCTATCGAATTTGACCTGTGACGATGAAATTCCGTGGAATGGAGGCCTGAGCTTGATTAATTATATAAATGCGGTTCGTATAACACGACTATGTTCACTGTATGATTCACTGATTGAACAGTATTCTGTGCATTCTGGAAAGTGCTTGTATAAAATATGTAATATACAATACATTTACTTTACAGGTTGAATGGAAAGGTCTAACTGGTCCTATTCAATTTAAAGAAGGCCAGCGTGTTCAGTTTAAGTTGGACCTAATAAAACTGAAGCAGCACTCCATTGTGAAAGTTGGAGAGTGGACACCCCAGGGATATCTCAATATAACCGAGCCTTCAATGTTCTTTGATTCTGGATCAATGAATGTCACACTGGTAGTGATAACAATACTGGTCTGTGAATTTGTGAATTTAATTTGTATATGCATATGTACTCGTCTGTTCACGGTCTTATTGATAAATCTATCTTACTATACACACATACTTAAAATTTCAGGAAACGCCATACGTAATGATGCATTATGGGAAAAATTTTACGGGAAATGAAAGATTCTATGGCTTTTGTGTGGATATATTGGAAACGATTTCACACGAGGTTGGTTTTGATTACATACTAGACCTAGTACCCGATAGAAAGTATGGTGCCAAGGATCCCGAAACCGGAGAATGGAATGGAATGGTTGCACAGCTAATGAAATATGTTCGTTAACACATGAAATCCCATCGCCTTATTATTTTCTATATATCTAACGAATTTTAGAAGGCTGACTTGGCTGTCGGCTCAATGACTATTACATATGCAAGAGAAAGCGTTATTGATTTTACAAAACCGTTTATGAATCTTGGAATCAGCATTCTATTTAAGGTACACGAAATTGTGTTCGTGATAACACTACTCGACAAAATTCAAAAATATTTTTTGTCATAGGTAATTCTATTTTTCAGAAAACTTAAGTTTCCTACAACTGGTTGTATTGAACTTTGCAGTTAAAAAAAGCTGATCTTTCATATGCCGAATTTCGCCGATAAATTCCGTTAGCCGACGGAAAACCGTTTTTTTCCTACAAAAATACCAAAAATCTGTGTTTGTAACAGTTTTTAACGGTAAAATGGCATTTGGGATAGTGCCAAACGGCATGTGAAGTTTTGGTCAAACGGTTATAACTTAGCTGTTTATTTTTATAATTTTTTTTTCGACTTTTCCTGAGGTTTCAAAGTCAAAATTTCGGGAAAAAATACCGAAAAAAAATATGAAATTTCAATTTGGAAGCTTAATATCTTTCAGACGTTAAGTTGCAGCTACAAAGTGTCTGAGTCGGATTTATAGCTGAATTTCTCAGCAAAGTTCAATACAACCAGTTGTAGGAAACTTAAGTAATGTGAAAAATAGATGCACTACCTATGAAAAAAATTACCACATTTTTTTAAAATTCTTGAAAAAAAACTACACCTCAAAAAAAAAACAATCTTTTAAAAATGTTTAAACATCCAAATCTATCAGAAAAAGTCATTTCAACGACAGCGGAAAAGGCGTGTCGACTAGTGTAATCATTCTATTATGGATTTGATGAAAGCGTCGTTTTTATTTTTAAACTTTGGCAGGTACCTGAATCAGAGCCAACCAGATTGTTTTCATTTATGAATCCTCTGGCCATAGAAATCTGGATATATGTTTTGATTGCGTATTTTCTTGTGTCAATTAGTATATATATTGTGGGAAAACTATCCCCTATCGAATGGCACTATATTCACCCGTGCGACTTGGATAACATTACGATTGGCAATCAGTTCACAATGTCTGACAGCTTCTGGTTCACCATCGGAACGCTGATGCAGCAGTCATCGGATATATATCCGAGGGCAACCTCAACACGTATAATTAGCAGCATTTGGGGATTTTTTTCCCTGATTATTGTGGCATCATATACTGCCAATCTGGCAGCATTTTTAACTACCGAACGAATGATAAACCCCATTGAGAACGCCGACGATTTGGCAACTCAGACCGAAATTTCTTACGGCACATTGGAGAGTGGCTCTACAATGACCTTTTTTCGGGTAGGCTGTATGTTCTATGTTTCCATTTAGAATCGTCCATATTAAGACTTGATTTAAAAACTGCCCAAAAAAATAGGATTCCATGATTGAAACTTACAAGAAAATGTGGAGAAGCATGGATAACAAGAAGCCATCGGCATTCACCACTACGTATGAAGACGGCATAAGGAGAGTCAATCAGGGAAATTACGCCTTTTTAATGGAGTCCACAATGCTTGATTACATTGTACAGCGCGACTGTAACTTGACGCAAATTGGAGGACTGCTGGATACAAAAGGTTTGTCAATTTCATATTCAAGACCACATACATAATGCATTTAGAATTTTTGCTCTTTTACATCGTTAAGGATATGGCATCGCCACACCTAAGGGTTCGCCATGGCGAGACAAAATATCTTTGGCGATATTAGAGCTCCAGGAGAAGGGAGATATTCAAATGCTATACGACAAGTGGTGGAAAAACACTGATGAGACGTGCACCAGAAGGAGCACCAGCAAGCAATCAAAGGCAAATGCATTAGGACTAGAAAGTATAGGTATGTACGAATATCTGTATGATATGTGCCATCATAAGGTCTATAAAAACTATCAGGAAGGAAAGTTCGTTTCGATTGTATCGTTTCGCATTGCTCCGGATATAAATACACTTCTATAACAGTTTCTAGTTATGTTTATTAATGTAATGTTAATTACTATATTTTACAGGTGGTGTATTTGTGGTACTAATGGCAGGGATTATTGTGGCAGTAATTGTTGCGTTTTTTGAGTTCTGGTTTAATTTTCAATGCAATGAAAACGCCAAGCCACTGCAGAAAAATATCTGCCGCCCCGCTGAAGAAGGAAATACGGATAGCGAATGTGTTTACATACCACCCAAGCGCTCTTTCTGGATAGAAATGTTCGAGGAACTCCGCTATGCTTCGTGGTGCATGAACAAACCTAAAAAACCAGAGCTAACTCAGATGTGCGGCGAATGTCAGTTTAACCATGGAGCGATGGACTAGTATTTACTTTTAAATTTTATGATTTACTACGGATTTAATTTATTTAGTATCTGCGCTAATACTGAGGGGTTCAACGAATCTCCTTTTTTAAACCACATTTAATCAGTATGATTTGCACAATTTCGAGAATTTTCATATGTAGTTTGATTGAGAAATGTGGGACCAAAGTTTCATACCATTGCAAATCAAACGTGCCTTTTATATTAATACTATTGTGAACCCCCTATGTACTATTTGGAAAAGGTACATAGATAGGAACTTGAGAGTCTAAATTATGTACATATGTATGTATGATTGATTTGGTAATAACATGTTCAAAAGTACTTTAAATAAAACAAGAGAATCAAATTGAAAACCTGTTACTCTGTAGCTATGTACATAATTACTTGTATCTATTTATGAAAATTAAAAAATAGCTAATTTCCAAAACGTTTGATACCCTTACGATCTGTAAGGGTATCAAAAGTGTACAGCTCGGTAAGGGAAGGGTATTACACGTTTTGGAAAATAGTCTTTCATTAATTTTCACCCTGTAATAGGAACTGAGTATACATACATACATATGTATGTATCTTCCTATTGTAGGTATATTTGGTTATTCGTCAATTCACAGTGCGCATGATCTACATAGCTCATATTAATTGTGAGTATAAGGAATCAAAATAAAATCTTGCACTCCAAACAACACGGTAGAAAAAGTAGAAATAAACGTTGTCATCATTCGCAGAAATAAAAAATAAGAAACCCATTTGATCGTGTTTCTCACGCTGTGTTGTTGCTTACACTCAAGTCGAAGTTCCAGTAAATAAAAAAGTATAAAAACCATACCACGACATAAATACAATACATTACTTTCATAGTAAATTGCTGCCGAAACAAAGCAGGTCAATATATTAACAAGCAACGGGAAATAAGTCCCAAGAACATTGCTCTTACAGTATCTGTATTAAAACTTTTTTCTGGGTATTATTTTCTATTCTATTAATTAATAATGCAACTTTCAGTCGAATCCGCATCGGTATGCATGTGTACGCAAGCATATGTAATATATTCATACATACATACATATGTACTTACATATACACATATGTGTATGTATTTTTATACACTCGCCGAATATATTATAATTTTGAACTGCTGTTTAAAGCGGATAAGATATACTATACATATATAAAGTTTGACCATCTGTCCACCTACCCGAGTTTATGGCTCAAAACAAAACTAAATTAACTAATTATTTTTACTTTTTTTAGATGAGGACTTCTTAACAATGATTACACGATATCGATTTCTACACCGGCATTTAGCCATAGGAGCTCTCTATTTGCTATTGACGATAACTGTTCTGGGCCTCATCTATGTCCTGTCACTCTTTAACAGCACTGAATTGCCATTTATGGTTAAATCTCCGTCATTGCCAGTGCAGAATTCTAAATGTCAGCAAAAATCTATGACAAATATCGATGATAAAGAATATATGCGTGGCCCCAGTAACAGCCAAACAACACCACTCCCGCTTAACAGTCACGAAACTAGTGATGATGATCAGAAACATATATATATCGACGACGATGTTTATAATCCGGAAAAAAAGGTTAGGCCGTTTAAGTCGGAATACTTTTCTAGTCGTACGTTTAAATTCACAGTAAATGCACGACAGGGTTATTATGAAACGCCGTCCCAATTATCCTCAGAATTAGGTTCTGGAACACCAACACTTAATGACAAATTTAATCAGTTCGACAGATCCAGAGATACGTACGTTGATAACGAAGAAACAAGTGGCAGCGGTACCGAGTATACGGATACAAACGCTTCTTTTGATGCAGAGACAAAAAAGTTTATAAAACGCATAAACTTACGATTTTTGAAAAAAGCTGCGTTAAATATGACCGCGGGAAGGGCAAAGGGAAAAGAGCACGATAATCTTCGTCTCTTCAAACAGAGATCGCACAATGGCAAGATGCCAAAAATGGGAGCATATTATAATAAAAAACAAATTGAATTGCCAACTAAACATATATATCTTGGGAGCACCAATCCAATAGGACGCATATCGATGGAGGACGACCGAAAACAGGAACGTCGTATCATTAGCAACGAGAAGGAGAGTGCAGATCGATCCCGAAAGCTTCTATTGTGCGAAAAGGAAACTGAATCTGGAATTGGAGTAGAAAACGAGCTATGCCGAATGCTCTTTAAAGAATCCTGAATAATTGTATATGTGCCCATTCGACTGTAAGACGCCGATATTGTAGCTTAGATTGAAATCAGGATAAAATATTTAGTCAAGGCAAATAAAGCTAACTGAGGGTGGAGATCTTGGAAGTGAAATGACTATTGTATTTTAAAAATAAACTTTTAGTGGCTTATACCCAGAGAATTTACCGAAAATTGAATGTTATTATGCACCGGAATCGGAATGACTAATGGTAATTTTCCGTACTACCCTAGCTACAGAGCGGCCTTGTTGTGTTCGTCAGGTGAATTCAGTGTCAGAGGTAGAGCTGGTTAGTTAATAACTCTTACAATGCAGAGGAATAAAAGATAAAGTGTCAGTCAGGGAAACTCAAATCCACTTCTTCCTACTTGGTAAGGACAAAAAAGGCAGCAAAGGATGAGACGAAAGGACGACTGACGTGGCAGAAATGGTATTACAGGTAAGGTACTTTCGGAGGCTGTCCGGAGCCAGACTCGAGCTAGAACTAGACCGGGGGGAACTGAGAATAGAGAATCCCGTTACGCGAAGCATACCACATCCGAGAGCGAGGAAGACACGATTTTTATTTCGGACCATATTGTACCTTCAGGCAAAATAAATTAAAACAAATTTTGTTAATTCCTTCCTGTATTGTTAATTGATGAGTTTTTCACATAAAAAAATTGGTTTAAATTAATTGAATTAAGCTTTTATTTGGATGGAACTGAATAGACAGACTCGGTGTCGAATGGATTCCCTTTCCGGTGCTTGTCGGGGCCAAAAGGGAGGGCGATCGTTCCCTTAATTTCGTCCACGGGTTGGGCAGTAGTCCAAGATTGCCTTTTGAGGTAGGCCCCCTTGTGGGCGTTCGTGGTGCCTGTGGTTTGAAACCCAAATATACGCGGGTAGAACTGCCAGGTGGAGTTGCGCTCTCAACCGGGTGCCGAGACCCAGAGATCGGAAGAGGTGTTGCGTACACCTTGCCCCTATCAAGGGGGATTGTATGTCCGACAAAACATACATTCAATTGGTACTGGGAAGAGTCGCTATGTTCGTAGCCATAGCTTCTTATCCTATGGCGTTAATTTGCGCATCGTACCAGATTCCTATGTTTATATTTTATATAATAGACACCGTGGTTTTAATCCCTACCTGCGCAACATACCACGTTAAATAAAACGGAGAAATCGGAGACATTCTGTACCTTCAGGCAAAATAAATAAAAACAAATGTTGTTAACTCCTGTATTGGGAATTAATGAGTTTTCACATTCCGCAGATTCAATTTTATTTTTGACTGTCGTAAAGACAAAACTTTATTTATATATTTTAATTATTATTTCAACTCGAAAATTATCACTGAAGAAGATATCTCACTATATTCTGAGTCGGGCTCAGAATACATCGATCATATTTCATCTGTGGACGGTAGCTCTGGACGGCAGGCACTGTCTATCTCTCGCAGAGACCCAGGGACCCAGGGGACATTCACATTGACTAACAAAGCCAGCTTGTAAATATGTTTACATTTTTTGCATGGTCAAAAGCAAAGCTGCAAGCCCCTGAAAAAACGGCCAGGGTTCGGTTCGGGTTCCGAACCCTATGTTGAAAATTCGCAGAGGTTCCATAACCGGGTTTTGAATATTTTGGAACCTCGGGTTCGGTTCTAAACCCGGGTTCGTAGAGTAAAATAAATGAAAAGATAAAGAGCATCCATATTTTATACAATTAAATCATTTTATTTTACTGCATTCGTTGCATTTTAAAGGTATTTAAATTTAACTCAATTCAAACCATATATAAAGAAATAAAAATAATAATAAAAATGTTTAATAATATAAAAAAAATAATAATATATCATTTTTTTTATTGCATTCCTTGCATTTCAAAGGTATTTAACTTAGTTCAAACCATGTTTTATTTTAAGTTTATTAGCATAATATCCTCCAGGAGGTTTTCATCAATTGATGCCCTTTTATCCGACAACACAAATTTGAGGGAGGAAAATGCTCTCTCTACAGAAGTTTGAGTTGCCGGAACCGCCAAAACAACCATTGCTACTTTTTTCAAATCTGTTTGGCTGTAATTTTCCCAAAACTTTAAAACGTCTGCATGGGGATGCATTCGAGGAATTTCTTCAAAAGATTTACTGAATGTAGAAACGAATTTTTTCGTTGTGGCTTGGTTTCCCACAATGCTTTTCATAAAAACAATACAAAACAAAACAGATCCAGAAACAAGCATGCAGAAAATGAGAGTTCGTTCGACTCGTGCCATGAGCCGAACATGACGACATCAGATCCGGCACATATTTCATATTTATATTTTCTTGGACCGAACCCTTAAATAAAGACGGAACCGATTCGGTTCACGGTTCCGAGACATTTCTTGGGTTCGGTTCAGGGTCCGGTTCGACATAGCAAGGAACCCGCAGAGAACCGGTTCCACGGGGTTCGGTTCCGGACCGGTTTGCAGCTCTGGTCAAAAGTAAAAGTAATGCAAATTCGCGATTTTCATCTTCTAGAACTTCAAGTTCATGCGTCAGAGTATTATAATTTAGTATATTGAGCAAAAGAAAAGATAAGAAATGAGATTGAAGTATATGTAAACCAAAAAATTAAAACCGAAGTTCATCAGGTACTAATTCCTTCAAATTTGATATGTTTCTTTGCCACACTCAAACTGTGGAAAGATGTGTCAAGCTTATGTTAAAGGCTTCATTGTTTGTCTGTGGACCAGAAGCTAGGAATGGGTTCATTCTACCCAAATAAAAGGAAGGAAGTTTTGGACACTGCTTGGACTAAATCTCGATTTGTACAACAAAAATAAAATATAGAATATTCCCTACTTTAAATGAATTAAATGTTTTTCTATTTATTTCCAACTTTATATTAATAATATTAATCATTTAAATATCGGCGTACAAATTTTGTATTTTACAAAGTATTAGCATTTGTAGAAATTTAAAAAATAAAAACTTTAAATTATTGAAATATATCGTATAAAGTGGCAAAATAGTTGTTTCAAATTACATGATTAATACCGAAAACAATTAACAGTTATAGAATGATATTTAACATTACAAAACGCTATCAATAACTGCGTTTCGATTTCAAAAGCAATTATACGGATAGTATCTGAACAAAAACACTTTGCTTTTACTTCCGATTTTTGGAAGGACAAAGTTATATAATATTTACATTCCATTTTATGTCATCGAAGCACTTCACGCTATGAACAAAATACTTGTCAAAATCTCACTCGGCAAGTAATATTTTAATAGAGGTTGAAGATAAATATATTTAAGTACCTCAAATTAAAAATTTGCACATGGGATCTAGTTCTAATTCTTAACCGACTAAGGCAATGCAGTGTCTAGCTAAGGCAATGGCCCAGCGTCTTCTCGACCTCGAGTCGGGGGAGCGGATAGGCCAAAAACGCTAGGGGGTGGTTCCCCCGAAAAACGTTAACCACGTATGGACCTTCGGGCCAAGTATAGAGCGGAAAGAGGAGGAAACACGGGTTGGGAGGTCAATCCAAACTTCGGTGGGAAGCGTGGCTGCTACCACCGGCGGGTACGGGGAGGAGCAATCCGCTCTGCGTGTCGCCAGTGGCCACACCTCGGACGTGACGGGAGCAGGTCACGTCAGTTGTAATACCACTACTGCCACAACTCCCCGCTGTAGGATGAGCCGCGCAGGTGCCGTTGTCGAGGCAGACTCGGACCTGGAGAGCGTGCTATCTATCAGCAAAGCTGAAGAGGACTGCCTCCTCCGCTCGCCTCAAACAGGTCCCAGCTAGGGGATCCCCTTCCCTGCGTAGGGAAGGTCAGGGAGGGGATGAAGGCTAAAGCCCAATACAAGAAAAATAGTAGGTAGGCTGCAAGGCAAGGCGGATATCTCCCAGGAGGAGAAATCTAAGCTAGCTTGGGCCGAGCTGAAGGTAGAAGAGGGCCGCATCGACGAGTGAGCATGCCAACAAGGTGGAAGAGTTGCTTGCTACCAAAAGGCAGCGCTCGACCGACAGTGCCTTCACTCCGGCGAGCAAGCGGCAAGGCGGGCCCAAGAGAGCGGAACCTCCACCCAAACCGGCAAAGCAGGGGTCAAGCGAGAGGATCAGTGATGTGTCCAAGATACACCTGATCGTAGCTCTCATCGACAGACGTGATGAGAACGGGAGGATGACAGCGGCGCAGTGGAAATTGGTCCACGCGCGGCTGGTAGACTCCCTTTTTACACGGATGGAAGAAAACCCAACAACTCCCATGCCCACCTTCAATGGTGCTGGGTGGCAGAATGGGGTCAAAATCCTGAAGTGTAAGGACGACCCGACGCTGAAGTGGCTGACGCAAACGGTCTGCCAATTGGAAGCGATATGAGAGGGGGCCAAGCTGGAGGTGGTGGACAGGGAGCTAATCCTGTCCATACCAAAGGCGAAGGTACTCTTCCCCATCGTAATCCAAGGGGACCGTGCGCTGAAGCTCCTTCAGCGACAGAACCCCGAGGTACCGACCGCTGGCTGGAAGGTTTTGCATGCTAGTAGCCCACTACCCAACGAGGGGGGCCAGCATGTGATCGTCCAGATCAACAAAGCAGCGGAAGACCAACTATACCCTTAATACGGGAAGAAGCGCCTTTTGGTAGCCTGCTTCATGGCACACGACTGGTCTGCACCGCCTAAAGAACTAAGGAGTCTGGTGAAAGAAGCCAACTCCAAAGACTACCTACTAAACATTGGCACGGACGGATTTGAATACACTCTGAAAGTGAAAGTCTATAGAAACCCCCGGAAAGACAGTCACTTCGAAACTCGCGAACCCGGGATCAGTAAAATCCGCGGAGGACATAGAGAAGTCCCTAGAGACCCTATCTACGGAGGCATACCACGCAGCATGCCCACCCTCTAGAACAAGAAAGAACACCAAACCACTCTGGTGGAATCGGGACCTCTCTCTACAAAGAAATAACCTCATGGAATTTTTCAAGCTCGCTAAACTAGCGAACGATGAAAACATCAACGAGGAATACAAGACGCTACTAAGAAAGTAGAAGAAGGAAATACGTAAGGCACAACGCAGCTCATGGAGGAACTTCTGCTCCAACATTGAGAAAGTGCCTGAAACGGCTAGACTGAGGAAGCTGCTGTCAAAGCAACCCATAGTACAAAGTCAGCTCAAGCTAGACAACGGACAGTGGTCGGAGGGCAGCAAAGAAGCCCTGACGGCACTAAAGGAAGCCCACTTCCCAGGATGTACCGAGGTCACCGATGCCGAAACGCATCAGGACATAGCAACTGAGGAACAAACACCCCCAGCAGACCTAATAACCCCCAAGAAAATCCAATGGGCTATAGATTCCTCCACGGGTATAAAGGCACCTGGACTGGACGGAATATTCCCACCCATGCCAAAGAGGTGATCACCCCATGGTTTCTCGCAATATACACAGCATGCCTAAGAACAGGCTATATCCCGATCCAATGGAGATCCTCTAGAGTTGTCTTCCTACCAAAAGCAGGAAAGTGCAGCCATGTGAGTTCCGAGGATTACAGACCGATAAGCCTAACCTCCTTTCTACTAAAAACATTAGAAAAGCTGCTACACATCAAAACCAAAGTAGGGGGACTGATGTCAACCAACCAGCACGCCTACACCAAGGAAAAATCGGTGGAAACAGCACTACACTCGCTAGTAGCTACCGTCGAGAAAGCCCTCAACAACAAAAATATGCACTAGGAGTATTAGTAGATATGTATATCCGGAGCATTTAATAACGACGCTACAGAAGCCATAATGGACTGCCTAGGCGCAACCAGCACCCACCCAGCAATCAATCTCTGGATAAAAACCTTATAAGTTGTAGACGGGTGCAATCAGAATGGGGCACCGCTACCAGGGTCAGAGGGGCACAGGGTGGAGTCCTGTCACCTCTCCTGTGGAACCTGGTGGTCGACAACCTCACTAAGAAATTCGAGAGGAAGGCCCCAAAAATAACAGCTTATGCGGACGACATAAGCGTACTTATCACGGGTGTATGTCCATCGACTAGGAGTATTAGTAGATATGTATATCCGGAGCATTTAATAACGACGCTACAGAAGCCATAATGGACTGCCTAGGCGCAACCAGCACCCACCCAGCAATCAATCTCTGGATAAAAACCTTATAAGTTGTAGACGGGTGCAATCAGAATGGGGCACCGCTACCAGGGTCAGAGGGGCACAGGGTGGAGTCCTGTCACCTCTTCTGTGGAACCTGGTGGTCGACAACCTCACTAAGAAATTCGAGAGGAAGGCCCCAAAAATAACAGCTTATGCGGACGACATAAGCGTACTTATCACGGGTGTATGTCCATCGACTCTCAGCTCCATAATGGAACGAACACTCAGGGAGATATGTGAGTGGGCAGATGGAGTTGGACTCAGTATCAACGCGGATAAGACGGACCTTATCCTCTTCACCAAGAGATGAGGTCAACGCAAACTAAAGCACTCGAAACCATACTCGGAATCGACCCCCTCGACATTTACGCTAGGCTGACTGCAGGCAAGGCAGCACAGCGCCTGATTGCGTCGGGGAACATGTCTCCCCAAAGTGCGGCACAGTTCAATTGGAATGGGCATGATCAGTGTCACTGATTACATGATTCCCCAAATGTGCCTTGAAGTAAAAACAAACCTCTTTATTGGACCCGAAGACTGGAAAGCGGGACGGGACCAGACTCAACACCTCAATATATACTCTGACGGCTCCAAGATGAATGAAGGAGTAGGAGCAGGCCTATACTGTAAGAACTCTGAAATAAGGGTGTCTTATAAGATACCCGACCCATGCAGCATATTCCAGGCGGAAGTCTTCGCCATCAAGAAAGCAGCAGAGGTCCCTCAGCTCACAGAGCGACCACACAATGCGGTTAACATATTCGTTGACAGCCAAGCGGCGATAAAATCCATGCAGTCGTCCGCCGTCAGTTCCAGAAGTGTCCTGGCAAGCAGGGAGGCACTAGACTCACTAAGCACGACTAAGTCCGTGCAGATCTATTGGGTTCCCAGCCACCAGGGCATCGAAGGAAACGAAGCGGCGGATGTTTTGGCTAAGGAAGGCGTCGGGCTGGTAAACGAAAGAAATGGCACGCTTTCGGTTCTGTTAGTGGGTATACTAACAGATAGATAGATAGATAGATACCTTGGCGCACCAATGCTGAAATCACTGGACGATGCCTCCAAGAGATCGCCAGGGAAACTGCTTGTCTTTGCCAAAAACACCTCGATTCTGGGGGACTTTAAAACCTCAGAAACACCCTCGTAAGGTCCATACGAAGTCCGGATAACTAAGGGCCATTATGTCCTATGAAAGGCTGCGTTGAGGGCGGTCCGGGGTAACCTAACCTAACCTACCCAAGGAAGAGTAAGTATTTATTTATGGTTTACCTAATTGTTGTAGGTGTTTTTTTCAACTGTGATGTTCGTGTTTTTTTCTTTATATCTAAATTGTATCAATAATGGTTTCGATATCAGGTTTTTGGATAGATATGAAATGACAGTAACAGTATAAATGTAGGTTACAATAAAATTCTATAAAATTAAGTTAAACTAAAAAAACCTTTAAAAATTACAGCTTGTGAAATCTTTAGTGCCATATAGTGATAGCGTTGCATTTTTTCCTTTTTTTAGCTAACAAAAGTGTTTAAGGACATATGAATTTCACGCTTGACTTGGCCGGGAAATTCGCAGTGACAACCTATTCGTATTTTTTATTTTCATTACTGAAGCACTGAAATTAGTTATAAAAATTACATCGCAGCTGAGCCTACAAAAAATTCTTTCCGCTAAGCATTGAACTTTGGTAAATTTTTCTGTATTTTTGTTTGGGGCAAAAATTAAGGATATCCATAGTATAGAAATAAATTTTTTACTCCATAACGTCTTTTTCCTAGTGAATTATCTTATTGTTAAAAAAGAAATCTTATTCTCTTATTTTTATCTGAACGATTCCAAAAAAACATGAAATGTTCATGTTCTAAGCAGGCAGCTATCTTATTTTGTAAGAAGCTATTGCTATTATTGTGGACAGTGGTTTTCATCAATTGCTTAAGCCCAGAGAAGGCAGTATTTCCGACCCTACAGAGTACATACATACATATGCATGTGAATATTCTTCATATGCATGTGCATATTCTTAATCGCTATTACCCACCAATTCGATATATATGTATATGTAGCTACTTTCGTCTGCTCTTTCAAATCTTTAATAAACATTTTTTTGCCAGTTTCTTAGATTTTCATATAATGCAGACAAATGAGACCAAAATCATTATAGCGTATACATATATAGCTCCCATAGAAACGATCCGATCGGTCGGAAAATGTACAGATTATTGGATTAAAGTAGATAAGTAAACTTTTACAGCACGGGTATACACATGTATGTGGTATGCATTAGTGCGTACATATGTATTTTACCGAGCCGATTTTAGCTTATTTGGTTTTTATATAAAAGACGACATATCGTATGCATGGGTTATACGGGTACAACAGAAGCACATATGTATGTACTTTCCCCTGCTAACAAACGTCCGCTCATTATGGATGGACAAGCACATGGACATGGACAGGTACTAGTCCATATATAGTACACTACATTCTTTGAAATTATAGTGACAGACTCTGGTCTGTCAGAGCGATCCGGCGGCTGTAATGTCGCTGATACTCTTATGCCTCAAATGGGTCAGTAAATTGCCTTGCAACGGTTTGAAGAGGCACGGCACGCAGAGGTAGGGTAGCATTTGATGAAGCTAAAAATTGTGTTGGGCATCAAAATCGAGCTCAGACTGAGCCCCTATACGCTATACTCGCACATACATACTTGCACATGTATTTTAATGTGACTGATGCTAGAACCCTCTTCTAAATCATTATTAAATTAAATTGTATGTAAAAATGACAACGCAGCCAGTCTCGCTCAAAATCTGAGCTTCGTTTAAATTGGGTGGCATGCTCGTAACCATCCATCTCTGGTTGAGGCTGAGGCACAAACCAGCACATCGTTCAGATAGGATAGTCAGTTGGATGCAAGCAAGTGATCTGTTAGGGTGTCGTGGGTGCACGAAACGTGAACAGACCAACGAATAAAGACACACAAACAAACATATAATTAAAAAGTGCCTTGTTGTAGTCCTTCTCTCACTATACTATCTTGTCTACAGTTCAGGTGTTTAGTCACGGGTTTTAAAAATATATAGTTATTAGGAGGAGGAGTAGGAGTCCTGTCCTTCCTGATCGCTAGCGAAATGTATAACAATTGCGAAAGCGATGTTGATGGGGGAGGAGATCGCAGAAAGCACGAGGCTATTGAGATGTGTAAAGACCTCGCTGCACCTTCAGAGTCGAACACCCCAGCAAATGCAACTACATCCAATCAGCAGCAGGTAAATTATTCATACACAGCAATACTTTTATTGCAATCAGATCAGAGTATATTTTAAAATTTCAATAATCATTTATAAATGGTCTAAGCCCACTTAGACGCTATGTATATTAAATTAAGCCGATCGCTGTATCTTTTATCCTTTAAAACTTTGTATTTTGTATATCCGAGTATGATTGAAATTTGAGCGATTGTTAAAGAAATAAGACAATTATTAGTGGTTGTAATGGAAATTTTGATCAGAATTAAATTCTACATACTCGTCTAAAGAAAAGAATATGTATACATATATAAACCTTTTGCCTTTAATATTTCAGCTAGTTAAACTTGATCAACTACCGGAGAGAGGATCATGGTCTTCAAAGCTTGACTTCATTCTCTCAGTGGTTGGATTAGCCATCGGCTTGGGAAACGTTTGGCGATTTCCCTATTTGTGCTATAAAAATGGAGGCGGTGCTTTCATATTGCCCTACTTCTTGGCATTGTTTCTAGCTGGTATCCCGATGTTCTTTATGGAGTTGGCTCTTGGACAAATGTTGACGATCGGTGGACTGGGAGTGTTCAAAATCGCGCCAATTTTTAAAGGTATGTGGAAATTAATTTGAGTTGCCATTTTTTCTTTGCGGGATCTATAAATCATACAATATGGACTTTTGCGCACTGGTATATGCACATCCTCAAACAGGCATACCAGTCAGTCTTTTTGCTGAGTCATATAGAATAATATATATAATTTTCGATAATCGTAAATAAATCATTCGATACGGATGTCACGAACAGAGTCAAATTTTAGTTAGTGATCCGATCGGAAACAGATTCAGCAATTTAGGTAGATAGACAGGATAGTTCTGCACGAGGTTCGGACTCCAATTCTGTGACTGGATCGGTTACTCTAGCTGAAGGTCTGAAAATTAAGTCGGACAGACATGCATGGATATTGAAGATGAACAAGATGAACATGCTTATGTGCATTTAATATCTATACGAGCATATAATATCTAATATCGAAAACGAGTCACAATTACGTATGAATGAAAATTTATATTTGAATATATTATACGAGTATAATAACTATTATACGTAATATTATTTATGATAATTACATATATTTATTTTTGCTGGATTATATTTATTTTCTTTGTTTATTCAAGGCATTGGATATGCTGCCGCCGTTATGTCTTGTTGGATGAATGTTTACTACATTGTTATTTTGGCTTGGGCGGTATTTTACTTTTTCATGTCAATGAGAGCGGGTGCGTACATTTTTGCACATTCACGACTTTTTGAAATACAAAATTAAAAAATTGTCCATATAATCCATACCTTGTAGACGTACCTTGGAGGACATGTAACAATTGGTGGAACACCGTTAATTGTGTCAATCAATATGAGAGGAACAATTTACATTGCTGGGATAAAGTCATCAATGGTACCGCAAAGAAAATTTGTTCGGTAGCAGCGACCAACATTTCATCGACGGAACTCACAGATCCAGTCAAAGAGTTTTGGGAGTATGTATTTATGTGTATATCAACTTTCTAAATTTTTTTTTTCGATAGATCTAAAAAACTCCCACTACCTGGGGATTAAGGCACTAACATTAAATTGTATTCTGTTCCATTACCCGTTTCAGACGTCGTGCACTTCAAATATCACATGGCATTGAAGAGATCGGCAATATTCGTTGGGAATTGGCCGGAACTTTATTACTTGTTTGGATCCTTTGTTATTTTTGCATTTGGAAGGGAGTCAAATGGACGGGAAAAGTGGTTTACTTTACAGCTTTGTTCCCATATGTCTTACTTACCGTTTTGTTAGTTCGTGGCATTACTTTACCAGGGGCGCTGGAAGGCATTAAATTCTATATTATCCCAAACTTTTCTAAACTTTCTCAGTCAGAGGTAGGTACACTATACATAACATTCCGATATATGTACATATATTTTTTTTTGCCAAGCGCGATCCGATTTAAATATAAAATGTTTTTAAGGTGTGGATCGATGCAGTGACGCAGATCTTCTTCTCCTACGGTCTTGGCCTTGGTACACTTGTAGCCTTAGGCAGCTATAATAAATTTACGAACAATGTCTATAAGTAAGTGATATACATAAAATGTAAATCGCTACATCGTTCCATCTCCCCCATTTTTTTTATTTTGACACCATGATATTGTAGGGACGCGCTTATTGTCTGCACAGTCAATTCCAGCACGAGTATGTTCGCTGGATTCGTAATATTCTCAGTAATTGGATTTATGGCGCACGAACAACAGCGACCTGTAGCAGAGGTGGCAGCATCAGGTTTGTCATCGTTAATAGGACATTTTTTAGTTTACATAAGAGTATTCTATTCTATTCATTGAGCAATAAACAATAAAATAAATATATTTTGAAAATTCAACAGGTCCTGGCCTAGCTTTCCTAGTGTATCCGTCGGCAGTATTGCAGCTGCCGGGATCGCCAATGTGGTCTTGCCTCTTCTTCTTCATGCTTTTGCTTATCGGTTTGGATTCTCAGTTCTGTACAATGGAGGGCTTTATTACAGCAATTATTGACGAGTGGCCACAGCTGCTGCGAAAACGCAAAGAAATTTTTATTGCCATTGTGTGCGCACTGAGCTATTTAGTGGGTTTAACATGTATAACGCAAGTAAGTTTTTTGGCTGTACCAGCTCAGTATACCAGCTCGTAGCTCTGTTTAAAATACCAACATGTTTTTTGCTTTGTTTTATTAGGGAGGCATGTATATTTTCCAAATATTAGATTCATATGCAGTTAGCGGCTTTTGCTTACTGTGGCTTATATTCTTTGAGTGCGTCTCAATATCCTGGTGCTATGGAGTCGATCGATTTTATGATGGTATTAAGGATATGATTGGATATTATCCCACAGTTTGGTGGAAGTTCTGCTGGTGCGTTACGACCCCGGCTATATGTCTGGTAAGTATTACATCCATTGCTACGTATAATGTGATATTATATAGTAGTATGTAATTAATTGTTCCTTTCCTTCCGACAGGGCGTCTTTTTCTTTAACATCGTCCAATGGACTCCTATTAAATACCTGGACTACAACTATCCCTGGTGGGCTCATGCATTTGGTTGGTTTACTGCGTTGTCATCTATGCTGTATATCCCAGTATACATGTTCTGGTTATGGAAACGAACACCGGGCGACTTGAGCGAGGTACAAAAAAAAACAGAAAAAATAAGTAAACTTTTATGAACAAATATTTGTTTACAGAAAATCCGCGCGATAGTACGAATAGACGAAGACATACCACGGTTACGCGAGAAAATGCAGAGAGAAGCTATTGCTAAGGAGATTGAATTTAATTCATTATAGACATAGTTAAGTTACCTCCTAAAGTATTAAGGCACTCTTCGTTCGCCATCAAATTCCACTTGAATTTATTTTTTGATACTAGTGTAATCGAATCGAATCGTTGTTTTCGCTGCGGACCAACCATCTCCTTATCTGGGGGCTGGGGCTATGCTGGGCCGCCGCCGTTGCTATGTCATGCTCTAATTACTCCCACGATGGTGTAACTTTAAAATTAGTTTAGAGAATACATATGTATAACATTAAGCCCATCCGAGTTCTAGAATGACTTTTAGTGTGTGTTTCGTGTGGTACTTACTCATAAGTAGAAAGCTGAATTTCCAATTCTAAGAAAATTCAGACACAGAATTTCTTGCTCTGAAGCACTCACGTACAATGCCCTACGATATATGTATGTATCAAATATCAAAACTAAGTTAACCGACAGATCACCGTTTCACAATATTTTCCATAAGTGATCAATTGATTTTTTGACTGTCACGTCACGGTGAAGTTCTCATCTGTTAGTGTAGGCCAACTGCCCTGCCTGATGTAATAAGTATCCCCATAGCAATATGAATGATAATCTAGTAAATTGCGACATTCACAGAGCAGAACAGAAACAGTAACGAACAGTAAAGGCTTGATGCTTTTGGATGAGATGAAAATGTGCCTCAAACTTGCTTTACAATACAGATGCAGATAGCGAAAACACAGACATATGTAGACCACACAGCCGATGTCGAAATCAGTGTCATCCTTAGACTTTATTAATATGGTTAATTTAATTTTACATTACTTATACCGGACAAGTAAGAGTACGAGTATTTAGCAGTAGAGCAATGTTAGTGGGATAGCAGACAAGCAAACACATTCATGTATAATATCTGTCGATACCTATGCCTATAAAACACATACAATACATACGAATGCCTTGGAAGTCTTTTAAATATTGTTGTGTAATTTACCTTAAAAATAGCTATAAGTTGCTTATCGTGTCAAATAAATATAATATGAACTTAAATGAATATACACATTCGTAGATTATCAGTTTGTAATTTGGAAAAATTTGGAAGAATGGTCTCTGCAAAGTTACAGACAGCCCAAATATACAAGATAATGCTATGGATACCCAGCATAGATAAAAGTCGACCGCCAACAAAAACAAAATCAAAATACCTTGGCAAAGTATTGGAGGCAAGCTGATATTGAGACTCAATGTGGGGAAAAGGACTACATACTCGTACATCTCGGTCGTGCGGCAAATTCCGCTGTATGTCTTGGCTTATAACAATAAAATACATAGAGCCACAAAATATAAAGTACCTATATGTTCTTCATGCTTCCACATATTTTTACATATGTATGAACATACATACATACATATATTAAAAAAACAACCAACCATTAACGTTATGTACAACAATTACAAATGGTATACTGTATACTATGCACATATACACCATTATACGCCAATGGACTTTAATATAGAAATATTTTACAAGAGGAAGACGAATGTCAACATTTGCCAGTCCCATGAATGAAAAGTGCTCGTGGCAATTTGAATGAAAAATTCTATAGCAACATGACCCAGCGAGGGCTGATCTCAATGTACCGATGCATTTGGATACAAAATCCATATGTACATATGTATATTATATTCGATTTCTATTTGAATTTACTTATTACCTGCCCTGCATCTTAGAATATCTCCACTTTTAAACTATTTTCGATGGGAAACAGATAATCAGATGTTGCGTTTCAATTGATCGTGGTTTTTTATAGTACATTTTTATTAAATGTACATATGTATTTTATTAAACATTATTCAGACGCTATGTACTTAAGCAGATTCATTCGAAATTTAATAGAATATGACCCTAGCTGCATCTGCCACTGCTACTGCCACTGTGTTGTTACTAGTTAGGTCCGTCAGTATAACTTTAAGTGAGTGTCATATCCATAAGCTTAAGTAATAAGTATACGCTGATGAAAAGATGTAGGTTGGGGTATTCACTAAATGGAAAACATATGTATATGTTTGTACATATGTATACATACATATATATGTATGTACTATACAAAACGTGCTTGTGTGCATATCTCCAATCGCCTTTACGAACATCTGTGTCTGCTGGTTTGAGTGGTGTAGTATGGTGTGGGTGTGTAAGTGCCAAGAGTCTGTTTATACTGTAAGCATTTGCTATCGGGTATTTTAGTCGACTAAGTGTTGACGCCCGAGCCGAACCATCCGAACAGGTTCCGTTCCGCCGCCGCGACGTGCATTTGTTGATAAATGTGAAAGAGACAAAAATATGTACAAACTTTTGATAAACTGTGATCATTCATCATTTATTTACTTATACTAAAACAACAGTGTTTTGTGTTGTTTTTATGAATACATACATATGTACATCACTCTTGAAACTGGAAGAAAACAGATGCTGTAGCAACGTGCAGATGACGTGTGGAATGTGTGTTCTCCTATATACATATATATGAACTTAAATATACATAAATATGTATACAGATGTATGTACAAATTTATATACTTCGAATTGATCAAATTGATGTCATTTTAAAATGAAGCTCACTATGTATATTGCCCGAGGGTAGACGAACCACATTGGTGATATTACCAACAGTATCATTATCATACACAGCACCTTGATGACCATGTGGAAGAAACATGATAATAGAGAGTAAACCAAATTTTCCGGCCAAATACCAAAACGCACCAAAAAGGTGTAATCATCTGTATAAATGCGTTACCGTTACCCGGGATAAAAAAAATGACTTGGCTTGTCGTCACATAAGACGGATACACCTGTGTCTGGACAAGTCGACCTGTTCCAAATGGATTCTTTGGCATTGTTATTTTTGTTATACCACAAATATAATAAGCGCCAAACGGCAACGTCCGGCATATACTTTAATATCAGCGTCGAGTACAAATCAGATTCGATCCAAGCTTACTATATTACATACATTTCCCACTACATTTCTGAAGTATTCGGTTTACAATTTAACACAGGTATGGTTAGTCATTCTATTCCTATTGCCATTCCTGATTCTGCAAGCCAATGGTCAAGATAGTTTTGCCCCAATGCCAAGATCAAATGTTAACGTTACTCCACATACGCTGCATCAAGAACTACAAACAACTGAAACTCAAACCAAAAGTAACAACATTAAAAGTATCATAAGTAGTATATCTACACAACAAAATAATTTACAAATCACAGGAGGAGAGTCGTCGCTTAATGCAAGTTCAAATATAAATAGTCTGATTATTCTAAGCCACCCAGAGACCCAGTCGACCCACGTAAATAATTCAGCAATGCAAGTTGAGAATAACAACAGTATTCCAATTCAAAATATCCGTAAAAGATATATAAGAAATACCGAGGAGGAAGCTGGGAGTCATAATTATAAAAAAAATTATAGTTACAAGCCACCGAACGGGAACCGGATTGATGAATCGAAACTTAAGCGACTGGTAATGAGTGGTCTTGGATTGAAGAAGATACCAGATATGCGAAAGGTATGAATATTTCCTATTTACATAAGTATGTACATATGTATAAATGCCTCTGATATGTACTCGACGATCGAATTTTTAATCGTGCGAATAACGAATGAATCAGCGTGTACGAGTGTGTATATATATATGTAAAAATCTATTTAATGAAATTTTTGTATTTATAGGTGAACATAAGTCAACTAGAATACTCAAGAAAATACGTTGAATACTTAGACCGCCTTAGAATTAATCATGGAAGAGGAGTCAGTTATTTAAGTGAAGAATCTGGAGCGTCGTCCCGAACGGATTTACACATATTAAGCATTGTATCTAATAGTGTTAACGACATAAGTCAGAAGCGTTGGCGTCACAAGCGCTCTGTCAAAAACGGATTAAGACAAACAAAGAGAGGAAAATCGAATGATAACAACCAATTTGACCCCAGGGATAAGACCAATATTCTGTTGCACTTTCCGTTGACAAACGTAAATGATGCAAACTTTCACCATGATAAAATTGACGAGGCTAATGTGAGGCTAATGCTACTCTATAGTTCAGCCCTTGCCACAAATAGTCGACAATGGCAAGCAAGTGGCAAAAGAAAATTCAATCGAAATTTCGGTAGTGACAATTCGATGATGAACAAAAACAAGGACAACAAAAACTGTAATGCCGGCGATGTCATTGACTTTAACCCAGAGCAGGAGCAGCGTAACGAATCGAAGAGGCGAGGGCGTGTCCATAGCCGCAAATTGAATCTCAAAGTATATCAGCTTCTTTCTGGGTCTTCAAATAGACGAAGGTTACTTGCGTCCCGCAAAATTGAGTTCGAAAACATGCATTATGAAGAAACCCGCACTCAATGGCTGGAATTTGATGTGACCAAAGCAGTTCGCGATTGGCTAAACAAAACTCATGAAAATTTGGGAATAGAGATTCAATGCGATAGATGTAGAAGCATTGGAGCTCGCATATTAAGCGATGTTAGCCCGTCGGCACCATTAAAATCTGCATCTGCCAAGTCAGCAGCTATGGACAGTGACCGGTTTCATCTTATGCCAGTCCTAAATATCATCGGTCACGGGGACTTGCAAAGCCATCATGAAGGTGACCTTGGAGTCGGAGTGCAGCATTTAGTGCTAACTAATAATAGGAGCGATAATTATTTTCATCATCGTTCGGACCAGGACATTGGTTGGCGTAGGGAAAAGTGGAATAACAGTTGTTATAAGGTACACCAACGATGCTGTAGACATCAGTTAGATGTGGTCTTCAAGGAAATAAAGGGCTTTGAATTCATATTACAACCAAAAATGTTTGATGCTGGCTACTGCCATGGCCGCTGTCCACCGCGCCACAACCCTGCCCATCATCATGCACTCTTGCAAAGTCTTATATGGCAACAAGATAACAGTCGAGCGCCTCGTCCCTGCTGTGCCCCCTCAAAGCTCGAAGTCTTAGAAATATTGCACGTAGACGAAGAGCACACCGATAAGCTAAAGATTTCAACATGGAGTGACATGCAAGTTCTGGAATGTGCCTGTTCATAAATCAATTCAAATCAAATTTATTGAGACTTAATTATCTACCTATTTTTTAAAGTTTCAATTGGTAACTTGTATTTTTACCAGTCAATACCCAATACCTTTTTGAAGCATTCAAATATATTAAAAAATAAACCATTTATGGTAAAAGCTTACAAAAATGTTTCAACTTAAGTTCAAATACTGTCCATGAGACAATTTCAGTAAGTACACAATTGTATAATGCTGTTTCCAAAAGCTGTCTTTTCTTTTGGTCGTTGGTTTTTTTTCGAGTAAACAGTAAGCATAATACTCTGGCCTGCAATATTTCTGTTTTAAACGAAGAGGCAAACTCTTTTAATCTAAGCTTCCTGCAAGAATACGGCATTGGACTCACTCACTAAGATAACTGAAGTTTCTGCCAAAAGCAGAGCATATAACGACTGTATTTCGCATTAATCTGTTGGTCTTCTTGTGCCTTTCTCAGCAACTTAACATCTTCGCTTCGTGTGACTCCTATATCTAAGTATGACGAACTTATACTATCTAACGGGGTAACTCAAAAAACAATAACCAATATAAGTAATAAACGAGGGGGAATGTTGTGAGTCGCAGCTAGGACGCAACTCTATACTTATAACCGATATTCAGTCCGTATGGCCCCCTCCGCCAGATGGCGCACTATGAATAGTGTGTGAAAGAAAGGAAATGAGTAAGCGCGTGGAAATCGTTACGTAGCCACTGAAATTTAATTTATTCCTTCTGGCTATATTAACAATTTTATGCAGATCGGCAATCTGCTAGATATGGTCTTACTCTACAAAGCTTAAAAACGATTCTCGTTTCTTAAAAATTGTGCTTGACACCGATTTTCCTCATTTGTAGGGGCGGGGTAACATTTTGAAATACCTGCATTAGAGTAATATCACAGGAGCTTGAGTAGAAAGTTTGATAGCTCTTATTGTCTCTCAGATCTAGGTGCTCATCGGGACAGACGGACACGGCTCAGAAGCGCTTTCTTCTGGGTGTTACACACATCTACTTTCAACACAAATCTAACTTACCCCTTACCGCCCCCAGTAGTTTCCTATCGCTCCATGTGGGCTGACGGTTGGTGTAGGCGCCGCCGCTCCGTTGTGTACGGCGTGAGGCACAGGTTCCTACCTTACACCTTTTGGGACAACTATTATCTACTGTACTCTTAAGCTCAACCAATGCGCTTTTCTAATTTTATAATGAAAGCAATCAAAGTGGATTAATGCGGAGGTCAGTAACATAACAACTTAATAGTTCCAACATTTACTTCTTGACAAAATATATTTATTGCAAATCTTTTTATAATCAAAAATAAATGATAGGGACTACCAATTGCTTAAAAAATCGAAGCCTTGCGGAATTTGCACTGCTGGGGATAGAAGTTTAGCATTTTCTTCTTGAAAGATATCTTTGGATTCATCAGACAAATCTGACGAGATACTATTTTTTGACCCAAAATCGGACAAGAGTTTGGATTTTTCATCTGAATTATCATCATATCTTCTTTGATTTTGTCGATCGTATTCATGCAAGAATATTACTCTCTGACTTTTATTAATTTCTTCTGCAACACCGAGATCAGTTGTTTGCTGAGCGTGCATAACGTCTTTTTGTACTTTTAAAACGATGATTTGATTGCACTCATTTTTGGGAGTTGGATCAGGATCTGTATCAGCATTCTCACTAAAAGCCGCTGGAATATTTATTTGTGATTTGGTCCGATAGCTAAATGGAAACGAATGCTCATCGCGGTAGTCTCGTGTATTTTCATCGTGTAAAACTTTCAGACCCACGTTTTGATAAATAAAGGTCTGCAGGTTTCTACCGTTAAAGGTATATATTTCGTTCATATGCCAGTGATGCTGGTTGCTTTTAGATATATTTTCTTTAGTTTGGATTACCAATTTAGGACTGTCGATTTTATCTTTCGGTGAACATCCCGGTTTAGTCTTTGTGAAGTACTTAATATATATTTCAGGTTTTATAAAATAATTGTTAACAATGTTTTCCTGTTCTGATAAAGTTAATCCAAGCCACGCATCTGGACTATAAGCCGATTTCGCTTGACTTATATCGCGGGTAATCTTTTCAGCCAAAGGACTAAGTTTAGAAAAATAAGATTGGATTCCTTGTAGCATAGCCATATTTGAAGTCTACAAAAAAGGTAAAATATTTGTATTATTTCGTTACTATAAATATTTTAAAATTCTTCCGTGTTGTGTAAACAAAAAAAATATTCATATGTATCATACATATATGTACATATGTATATTCAGTCAATCACAAACGTATTTGCTTTCATTGTAAAAAAACCTTGATTTGCATCCCCTTTGCCAGAATTTAGTTTCGTATACATACATATGTATGTATGTATGTACATATATACGTACATAAATTTTGACTCTGTATAACTCCGGGACGGGAGCAATCCCATTTAAATCTGCTTCATCTCGACACAAATTTAACACCATCAGATATTATGTTCAGATGTATCCGTACAAAACGAGCAATTTTTTTCGGCATTCCAAGTCGTAAGCAACAATTTAGAAGGCAGCTATGTTGTTAATAAATATCTTACAACGAATTCTTTTATAGAGACTAAAATTCTCAGAAACACTCATACCTACATTTCCATGCCGGGCATACACAATAAAAATGTGTATTAGGGTTGGAAATCGATATTGCTATCGATATTTTCGATGTGAACATTTTGCCGAACATTATAGCCTATTCCCACAAGCCACCATTCATTTCGGGGATGGTCCGTAAAGTTTTGCTATTCTGAAATTTCCAGTTTTCAGTTCGCGCGAACATATTCGGTTCGAGGAAATGTTCGTCGTTGGTGGTATTGTTCGCGTCCACATTTCATGTTTTCATGTTCGACAAAGATAAAAACAGTCATGAAAACTTGGCTGTGTTCGCGCGAACAAATTCGACTGTGGATGGCTTTAGTTCCACCATCCATTTTGGATGTTCCTAAACCGCCTGTTTCTATGCGGCATTTAGCCAATGGTTTTCAAATCAAAAATTTTATTTTATTTTATTTTTATTTATTTATTTATTGGCCAACGGTAGAACCTTAACTGGCTAAACTAGCTTACATCTATCTTAAATAATACAAAGAAATCAACAAAAAAACAATTAACAATGAAACATGAAAAAATCAGACAGTAATCGTCTAACGGCTACTTTCCCCTGGCAGAAGTCGAACCGCATCCCAGCTGGCAGCGCATTATATTGGCGAAGAGCCCTACATATAGGTTCGTTACTTCCGTAATTGCTCCGGTGGAGATCAATAGCAAAGAGTGCGTGGTCCCTAAGGCTCCTGGCAGGCGTATTGAAGCCAATCCTATTAAGCAGGTCAGGGCAATCAATATTCCCCACAACCAAGTCATAAATAAAGATTTGAGCCGCAATGGTCCTACGATCCTCGAGAGAGGAGAGATGCACAAGGCGACATCTGCACTCATAGGATGGCAATGGGACTGCAAACTGCAAGGGCTGGAGTGCAAATTTCAAAAACTTCCTCTGCAGTCTCTCGACGCGCGCAATCTGAACAACCCCAGTAGGGTTCCAAACCACTGAAGCATACTCAAGGCGCGAGCGCACGAGGAAAGAATATAGACTTAACCTCGTGTATGGATCGTTGAACTGGGATGAGTTGCGCGTAACAAAGGCAAACATGGCATAAGCTTTCGGCAAAATATAATTCAGATGTTCAACAAACAAAAATTTGGAATCAAACAAGATGCCTAGATCGAGTATCTCCGTCTGCTTTAAGAGCGGAAGGCCATCTATCGAGTACGAGGTCAGGACTTTAAATGTACACTTGCCATACGAAACGAAATAACATTTTCTAATATTAAGTGGGAGCAAATTACGTGTGCACCAACGAGCAACTTCATCCAGGTCATGCTGAAGAAGGATACTGTCTCCTAATGATTTGACAGAGCGAAAAATCTTGAGATCATCAGCGTAAAGCAAATACTCAGAGGCTCGAATGCTAAGACATATGTCATTGATAAAAATAGAGAACAGCAGCGGACCAAGAGCGCTGCCCTGTGGAAGGCCGGAAGTAGCCAAATATGGGTCCGACTGCTTTCCATTCACCAATACAACATACTCTCGCTGCTCAAGATATGATATGAACCAACTGAGCAAGCTCGAATGAATACCCAACCGATGTAGCTTGGCTACTAGAGCACAGTGGGAGACTTTATCAAAGGCCTTAGCAAAGTCAGTGTACACAACATCGACCTGGGAGTAATTTTCAAAAGCACGTGTGCAGAAATTACTGAAGGCGATCAGGTTCGTAGTTGTTGATCTACCCGGCATAAAACCATGCTGCTTTGGGCTAATGTATGACCTCATGAGAAAAGTAATCTTTTTGGCAATGATACGCTCAAAAAGCTTTGAGATATTGCTGAGTTTGGCAATTGGTCTATAATCCGAGATATTATTCTTCGAGCCTTTCTTAAAAACAGGAGTGACTGTGGCAGCTTTCAACTTACCAATAAACCGACCCGCTAACAAGGAGTTCATGAAAAGAATTTTTAGCGGCGCACAAAAAGCATCACCACAATTGCGAAGCAGGAAGGCAGAAATACCATCACTGTCGGGCTTATTAGAACCGTCGAAGTCAGCAATAGCCTCCAAGATGTCCCCCTCCAATATATCAAGTGTGCCAATATTGACAACCGAAGGGATGGAGTCAAGGATATCCGAATCATGCCACGTCGCACATTTCTCAAAATTAGACCTGAAAAAAGAAGCAAAAAGGTTTGCTATGCCACTGTCAGTATTAGCGCTACAGAGACCAAGATACATAGCTGAGGGAAGACCACTCGTTGACCTCTTAGAGTTTATAAAGTGCCAAAATGACCTGGGATTAAGTTTGAGCCCCCTCTCAACGTCGGCAATATATTGGTTATATAAAAATTTGTTGAGAAACGAAAACTCACGTTTATGCTGCACATACCTGTCCCAATCACCAGGGTCCCGGGTCCTATTAAAACGCTTAAAAAACTTATTGCGCAGATTTTTGTACCTAACAAGCCCCTTCGTATACCACGGTAACCTATAGGAGCCACGCACTCTTCTGGAAGCATTTTTACCAACAAAATGACGAACAGTTTCAATGAAAACGCTATAACACGTATCAACACTAGGATGCGATAGAACAGACGCCCAGTTTACATTTAACATGTCATCACGTATAGCATTCAGGCTTACATCAGTAAAATAATAAAGAGAATCAAGTTCCGCTCGAGGCGAGTAACAAATGAATTTAACTGCTAGCAGCAATGGCATATGATGCATATCGCATTCTACAATCGGCTGTTCACAGCGCGTTACACGGCAGTCAACATCAGGTCCAACAAAAACTAAATCTAGAATCTTATTTAACCTATTAAATACATTATTGACTTGGGATAAGCCCACACTAAAACAATCATCCAAGCACAGAATTTCCTGCTGCAAGTGCACGTTGCTCGGGATCATAGCCGACGACTGCGGATCGGCGGACCACACCAACGACCCCAAATTGAAGTCGCCAACAACGCAGAGATGCTGACGGTCTTTTAAATTGGCATGCATGCTGGTAATATTTCGCATATGCGCCTTGTAGACCTCATAACTACTACAAGGCGGAATGTACGAAGCGCTGACTACCAGAGCCTCCGACTGTCCGGCCACCAACACACCAATCTGATCCAACATAGTGTCTCCCTCCAAGAGACAAATGGGATCACATTGAATCGTGCGTCTAACGGCCACAATGACCCCACCCCCTCTGCAGCGATTCGTCTTGGCACAATCTCTGTCCTTACGAAACACTTGGAAAAGGTTGGGGTCAAAATACTCGCTGTCGAAGAAGCTGTCGTTGAGCCAGGTTTCAACCACGACGATGACGTCGAAATCACACACAGCGGTTGCCAAATATACGGCCTGAGCCTTAGTGCGCATGCCCGCTACATTCTGAAAATAGATGCTTAAGGATTTGGTCCCTGCCATAGGCATGATCACGGAGGGTAGCAGCGCTGAACGGCCCGAGGGCACGGAAGCATAATCCAGAGAAGGGCTTGGCATGTCACAATCAGCAAGAGGGGCGCAGCTCGCGCGTAAAAAACGCCCAAACGCCGTAGTCCGAAACCGCAGCACACCTTCCTCGACCAGACGATTAAGCGGGGCAGCGGCGGGGAGATCCATACCGGGTACTGTGGGCGAAGAGAGTTCTCCATTTGCGAGCGAACGACGGGCTACTGACTCTCCCCAAGTGTCGAGTGCAGCAACGGCGCAAGCCAAGCACACGAAGACATGCGTTGTCGAATTTTGTAGTAACGACGATGTCAGAGGCGCACTTCGATGACATAGAGCGCAAGCAAGAGCGTCGACGTCTATACCAGCAGCAGCCGTGCGAATATCGGACAAAGCGCAGAGCGAAGAAGCGGCACTGTGTTGTTGTTCCGCAGAGGAATGCCAGACGTGATGCAGCGAGCCAATGCTGACTTCGTAGGGGCGAGAATTTGAATGCAGAATATGTCGTAAGGAGGCGGCGAACCAGAAACCATGGGCGCCGCTCACTGGGGGTTTTTTGAAGTGGAAGGAACTGGATCTGGAGCTTCCGTAGTCGGGGTGGACGTCCGTACTGGCACAGCTGTCAACAGATTAACTGCCGTAATATCTGCTTCCGGCCTCTGCCTATGCACAAAACGGGAAACCCTTACCGACACTGGCCAGAATTTCTCCTCAAAGACGTCAGGGAACAGCGGCTCAGGTACACCAAGTTTGAAATTGACAAACTTCAATGCAGATAGATCAGCATCCCGCTTGACCAATTTCGCACAAAAAATTTCCGTCTCAGACACCTTGAGCTTATCGGCAACAAATCTCACCACCGCCTCTGGCTCCGTTGCAGTAGAAAATCGACCAATATGCAGGTATTTTCTGCTCTGCAATACATTTAGCTGCTCACAGCTCGGCGCAATGCCCATCAAGCGCTTCGTCTTCTTTGTGCGGTTCTTTCTCACTTTTCTCCGCACAGTGACAAAGCCATCTGAAGCAGCTGATCCAGGGTCAATAACCGCAGTCGATGTAGCGGCCACTAGCCGCGGAGACTGCAACTCAGCCACAGAAATGACATTGTCGGCTTTCTTCCTTGCAACAACCGGCTTCACCTTCTTATTTAAAGTGACAGGGAGGGCAGCCATAAACTCCGACTTGAGCTCCCGATAAAAGCTCTCAAGCTTCAAAACCTTGTCGTTGAGTTCGTCAATTTTCGAGTGCGAGTCATTCGCAATCACACAATTGTCGCACTGCCACATAAGGTTAGGCAGATTAACCAACATTTTCACCGCATCAGCATGCAAATCAATGCACGACAGATGAAACGCACGGCGGCACAACGACGAACAGCGTACGGCATCAAAGCCACGAAGCTGAGCGGCCGTCACATCCAAATCGCATTCCGAGCATTGATAAAACATAGCGAAAACACGACCGAACGCAGTGAATGCTGACTGAAGACTGAAATTGGCATTCACAACGAGAACATTTTTACAATGTCTGACAAAAATAACTGATACTCTCCAGCAAATGGCGAGTAGCTAGGAGGTTTTTCAATTGGAGATGTTCAATTTTCAGTAATATATGATCCAATTGTTTTGGGAGTAGAAGGCGAATAAATAGAAAGAATCAAATGCAGCTTAAATAACTTTTTAATTTTTTAAAGCAATATTTCGCAATGGTCTGATTATTTCTGATTATTCTGATTATTTCTACAGATAAATACAGATCGTTTTGCTCAGGTTTCTTGAAGACCCAAGCAAGACCCAATTCTCATTAATAGGGCAGTTGTGTTTTTTCTCCAATATTGCCGACGATTCGATCCGTTGTGCACGGCTCGAATTTTGATATATTGTCGAATCGTTGCCCCAATAAGCATCTAAAGCATTTACAAAGCATGTATACTGTATGTTTAGTGTTTGCACCTTTCTGGAGAGCTGATGTTTACATACGCAAATCCAGTGTACACTGCGCAAATCTATATCTGAAGTGAATTTTGTTTGTTGTTGTCAACTGTCTTTTCCATGGATGGTGGATGATGGCCCGTGGGAATCGAGGTTTCACATATTTCAAAAAATCCCACCGCTCCCCGTAAATGTGCTGTGTGGGAAAAGGCTATTAAAGTGAAATGCGTAAATCGAAAACAGCACTATAAATATTTGGCTAATAATACCGAGGATTTTCAGGGGACCTGAAATAATTCCGTTAATTTCAACCAATCAATCTATCTGCTCTAGGTTATTTGGAAAATGTTTTAAATTCAGAAGAAGCGGCTGAAACTACAGGAAATTATACCACGAAACCAAGAGAGAAATAATCCAGCAAATTGCGAGCAAAACAAACTCGAAATTTGTAAGAGAGTACAAAGAGTAACGTTTATTGTACATACATGGATTGTTTAATTACACTACTCGACAAAATTCAAATTTTTTTCCGCTGTGTCCAAAAAATACTTTTTCTGATAGATTTTTTTAAAGAATTATGATTTTTTTTTCATGTAGTAGTTTTTTTTTTAATTTTTTAAAAATTTGGTATTTTTTGTCATAGATAGTGCTTCTATTTTTCACATAACTTAAGTTTCCTACAACTGGTTGTATTGAACTTTGCAGTTAAAAAAGCTGACAAATGCAGCTATAAATCCGACTCAGACACTGGAAATTAACACTTAACGTCTGGAAGATATTAAGCTTCCAAATTGAAATTTCATAATTTTTTTCGGTATTTTTCCCCGAAATTTTGACTTTGAAAGCCTTGATTTTTGGTTTTAGATAGACACATTAATTAGGCGTCGTTTAAGGTATCGCTTATAAAAATATAAAAATAAATGGCTACGTTATAACTGTTTGACCAAAACTTCATATGCCGAATTTCGCCGATAAATTCCGTTAGCCGATAAATAACCATTTTTTTTCCTACAAAAATACCAAAAATCTGTGTTTGTAACAGTTTTTAACGGTAAAATGGCATTTGGGATAGTGCCAAACGGCATATGAAGTTTTGGTCAAACGGTTATAACTTAGCCGTTTATTTTTATATTTTTTTAAGCGATACCTTAAACGACGCCTAATTAATGTGTCTATTTAAAACCAAAAATCAAGACATTTAAATATTTTTTTTTCGACTTTTCCCGAGCTTTCAAAGTCAAAATTTCGGGAAAAAAAATACCGAACAAAATTATGAAATTTCAATTTGGAAGCTTAATATCTTCCAGACGTTAAGTTGCAGCTACAAAGTGTCTGAGTCGGATTTATAGCTGCATTTGTCAGCTTTTTTTAACTGCAAAGTTCAATACAACCAGTTGTAGGAAACTTAAGTTACTACTCCATGAAAAAAAAACCATAATTCTTAAAAAAAATTTAAATCTCCAAATCTATCAGAAAAAGGCATTTTTGGCCACAGCGGAGAAAAAAGTTGAATTTTGTCGAGTAGTGTTATTAGCTGCATTTACCACCTTTCCAAAATTGCAAAGTTCTACTGTGTAAGTACTTACTTAAGTAAATATGAGATTTCAAAAATTCTTTTAAACACTAGACCATAAAAAAACCGTAATTTTTTTAAAATGTGTATATCCGCAAATCTATCAGAAAAAGTACGGGAAAAAAGTCAATTTTGTTGACTAATGTAATAAAAAGATACTTTGTTAAAGAAAATTTGGGGCCTCTGAATAGGATAGGACTACGAACAGCTACAGGTGCATCCCAACCACTTGGCTTCAGACCAAATTCGTTTTAATTACTAAAGCAGCAGGCCACCACACACTGCCCCAAATTAGTCGTGTTTTCTTCTGAAGACGATAGAATGGTTTAAGGGCATGTATGTATGTATATCAGGGCGAGTGTTCTGCACCAATCCTGCCTATCGGAAGGGAAGATCGAACGTCACGGCCCTAGATACGATCACATCCAAGCGTCTTTTAACAATAAGGATTAGACCTTGGTATACTTCCTAGACAGAGTAGAAGGAGCTTTTTACATTCTCCCGACCGCCTACTACGATGCCGTAGTCTTCTTGCAGGCTTCTCACGCTCAAAATAATCGACCGAAATGTAAACAGGCGATGGGAGCCAACCATCAAGGGAGAAGGAGTCGATTCTCCACTCATCATTCTTCTGCCACTGCCCGGCCATTGTAAAACGTAGACTTTGGTAACCAGGGATCTTGTGGAAATATATTCAAGCCACCGGATGGGAAGGTCCTTAAATCGTAATAGGTCGCTTACCACTGTTTAGGCAGTGAGAAGGGGCTCTAAAACCACGGCATCATACGGCAGCACAATAGGACTTGTAAAAGGAACAAGTGAGCTGTAAGGGAGCTTCGTCGCTCTCTGAAGCTACAGCCTTAACCTAACCTAAGCTAGGAATGTGGAATTGTCTGTACGTGAAAAAGTGTATATGAGGATGATTGCTCTTCAGCTGCCTATTTTCAGGAAGAAGACTTATCAACCCGCCTAAGTTGTTGACGCGCGAGAACCTGGAGACAGTTTTCGCTAAGTATTCTCCAAATCGGCCTAAGATGAAGGAATCTGGAACTTGTTCGGGACTTTCCAGTAATTTTAAAAGTAACTCTCTGCTTATAAACATGGTATAAACCTAAAAATATTATATAGAAATTATTAAGCCAAACAAGTGCAATTACGAGTATTTTTCTATTGGTTTTACACAAGCTTTCACTATAAATTTACAACGAGAGAACAACAGAGAGAAACGGTTGTAAGAAGAAGTCAACGCATATTTCCGAAAAATTTATTATATAACCAGTTAGGGATACATTGCTATGTATATATATTATTTTCATATATATTTCTCATATAAAGTTAAGGTTCTCGGCATTTATGTCTTGGTTTGGTTACTAATCTGTAAAAAGAGTAAGCCGATTAAAGTCGATTTATGAAATGTACTTTTAAGATATTATATTTTTTCTCGAACACAATACGGATAATTAATAATATTAATATATATATTTTCTTTAAGGAGCAACTTACTTAATCTTACTCTTTATATTTATATATTTATAGATATATATTTTTATATAATATATAATATAAGTATGTTAAATATATTTTTATTTCCTGTTTAAATTATTGGTTTATATATTTATGTACTTTTTCCGTTTACATTTGTAAAATATTCGTTGTAAATATACTAAACGCCCTCTATTTGAAGTTCCAAGTAAAACCTTATATACTGAGTAAAAAAATATTTTTTCGCAGTTTGGTGTGTACGTACATACGTATGTATAGCCGTTAAAGAAAACATGAAAATAAGTTTAAGTTGGGCCTAATCACAAAAAATATTACGAAAGGGAATTATTCGAATTTGGGTATAATTAAATATAAAACATGGAAGACTATCTTGACAAACTGTGCATAATTAAGTACAAAAAGAAAAAAACTCTCGCCTTAAATCGGTGGCAGTGGGTACTAAATCTGACTTTTGAAAATTATGGGGATTTAGAGTTACCTTTTCTTCTTAGAGGTAAACAGGAGCTTGTCTTTGATCACCTAACATACATTTCCACTTTCTCTACAGCACTCTCTAATCAATTTATTATGAGTAGCACCCAAAATTGCTAAGACCATCATTTTTCCAGGGACCCTTTTCTCGAAATTATTAACATCTTATAATTGAAACATTCGATTGCCAGTTTATTGGCAAGAGTAGCATAGTATCGGCGTAACTCTGCTCAGACTGTAAGTCATCCAATAGCTGTGACAAAGCAGGAATATTTTATTACAAAAATAAGTATAAAATCTATATTCTAATTTCAAACAGTTGACTGCTTAGAACAGAAACCAATACATTTAAAACAATGACTGAAATTTACTTATTTAAATTTTTGATGAACCAAAACTATTAACAAGATAAAGTATTTATTTTCCAATATTTACTTTGGATTTGGCCCAGTCATTGGTGTAGGTTAAAAAAATAACAGTCAAACTATGCCCCACTATAGTACTTTGATTCTATAGATAATTAATTTTGAAATACTGATCCTTCGTATTTATGGGAACGTACTGTACCTATGTCTTACATTAGTATCATATCTTACGAAGAATATTATTTTAGGGCTAAGTAAAATCATAAAAAATGTATCTATGTATATATATATATTATATATATATACGTATATACATATATATATCTTGTATGATTTATATAATAAATTAAATTGTTCTATTTAAATGTGATGCATTTTTTTTTTAAATAATGCTAAATGTATGTTTTGCGCGTTCAATAAACTTTATTTAGTCTCACTCGTTTGTATCTTTGACCTTTAATTTTTCGTTTAAATCAAATATAATAACTTAGAGAAAAACAGCCTCTATTAAGATAATGTGGACTAGATATATGTACTGCTACAATCTTAAAATGTTCGTAATTCATGTATGTATAACAAAAGTGTAGTTTTGAAACAGAACAGGAGTCAAAAAATGTAGCTAATTAACTTGTCTAATATACTGCGCAATAGACACTGTATTTTCAATATTAAATATGATTGACTATAAATATATAAGTCTTTTTATTCACATTAATCGTAAGCTTTATATAGGTAGTTGTCTCATTTTGCTCATACATACAATACATCATATTTATAAATAAATATAATTTGTTATATGATATTTGTGTCTGACATTATCTATGTTTGCATATGTGCTGGTCTTAATATTTATGCCTATTTATCAGTCAACTTATTTTGTATTACTTCTTTCTGTAAACTAGTGTCGTACATTCAGTGTTTAGACTCAAGTTAATTTTGAAATTTCATTTTTATAAATTTGCAATTCTTTAATGCGAGAATTACCATTACCGCTTTATATTTGTGTCCTACATATGTATATATGTATCTATGGATGTATGTATGAATGTATGTATGTATGTATGTAAATCAATATGTATATGTCATTTAAAAATGTTACTAGAATGGTTATCATACATCAAAATCTAAAGCTAATTATTTAAATATTTTCAAAACAAAGAATTTGAGAATGTTGTCTTTCTAAAATTTATATATTGCAATATAAAAAAATATCATTTCCTAAATCATATCATATAACGCAACAATAAACTATGACCTTATCATTTGTTTAAAGAGAAAATACGGTATAACATGCGATAGAGATAAATGGTGAACAAAGTTTTACAGCATAATAGCAAACTGTTACTACTTTACGGTTCATTGAAATGTTAACTAAACTGCTGCCCAGAATTCAAAGGGACGAAAAGCAATTTGACATTCTAAGTGATAGAATCCGAAAAAAAAAAATAAAATTGTAAACGTAAACGTTGTTGTGTCGTTGTGTTAGTGCAAATTAAACTGCCAACGTAGAACATTTTTTCAACAGAAAAAATAATTTGAAATTAAGGTATTGAAGATTGAACAATATCAGTTTAGTGATATGGTAGCTACCGACGTATGTTGGCACACCACTGCTGATCAAACATTCTGTGGTAGCTTCAAATGTATGTAGAAAATACAAGATGTTGAAGAAGCAAAAAAAATTGCTCTGTATCGACTGCAAAATGAGGACAGTGCGTTGCTAGGTTTCTAGCTTCAGGTAAAAATCATAGCAAGTTCATATGTATATAAAAAATGGAACGAATATTACTTTAAAGGATTTCGTTCTACGTTTGATTAACGGAATTAAAAACATGTTCTAATTTTACAAATGAACTTGGATTGTACCTCAAATTGCTTAAAGATTAAACAGAAACCATGTTTATTTAAGAACGTTTACATTTAGCCTAAAATGCGCATCGCGTGATAGACAATTGAGTTGCAAATCGGACATGCTGCTTCCATGGAACCGCAGATCTGATTGGCACAGTCCATGCAGAACATATTGTGGCCGCATGGAACCAACGCTGTGGTTACTTCATTTTCGTTGCACACAAAGCACTCGCGTTGCATAGATAATTTTTCGGCGCTGGAATTTGGTTGGAATTGAACCGGCGGTGCTCTTTGCTGACTGGTACATGACGATTCCTTTATATGACGAGAAATGTTTCGGTTTACTGAGTGTTCTCCTAGACCCAAAAGGGAGTCCGTAGGACTTATGGAGGTTGTGGGTGAGCAATGGGCGGTGGGTATAGTGTTCGCTGGAAGATTCCAAATGCTCGGCGAGTCCCCAATGCCTTCATCCACATCAATTGAATCGCTTATATTTTTCCATATATTCAATAGTTCTGGAGGTGTGTTGGCGCTATTGTTTGTGCTCTTTGTCGAAGCGGTTGAGGACGCTGATGAACATGATCGGGTTAGTATATTTGAACCAGAGTTGGAATTCATAGATGCAGATGTTGGTGGACAGAATGACAAAGTTTTGTTCGTAATACGGTATACATTAGCAACTTTTGCTGGTGGCATTTGAGCTTCACTGGCTGAAAAATGATTATCCGATGATGATGTGGCCATTATAATCGGTGGCATGTCAATGTCAACTGATTCTGACTTCTGATAGCTGTTTCTTATATGATGATCCGGCATTAGTTTCACATTATTCATGTTGAGACTATCCACTGTGCTACCAACCATCTTTAGTGTATTATCTCCATAGTCCAAAGCAGGCGAGATAACACTTTTGTAGATGGATGACAGTATTTCCGAGTTCAGATCATCGTTCAGGATCTGTGTTAATGAATTTATTGTTGGCTGTGTCCCAAATTCCTGCGTTTCGAGCGATTCACATCCTTGCCCGGCACTGGTACCAGCACCGCCAGAACCATTTCCAGATCCGGATCCAGTTCGAAGAGCAATGTGTGCTTCGATTTGCTTTCTTGCCGTGTCGACGTTGTCTGGCAAACCAGTCACCTCAAAAATTGGTTCCTTCTCGCGCGATGGTGTGACAATGTATGTTTGTGTCTCCTGTTGGATGTGTTTAATTGTGGCACCTTTGGGTCCAACCACTAGACCCACAACCCGATAAGGTACACGTACCTGTATGGTAACCTGGCCGGGCAAACATGGAGGCCCAGACTGCATCCGCGACACTGTACCTGCACTGCCACCCGATGAGCCGGAATCGTTCATATTTCCTGTCAGTCCGTTATTGTGACCCTCAATCGATGGTTTTCGAGAGGCTCGTATCAAACTAAAGTGATCTGCTGCAGAAAGTATTTCTCGTTTTGCCTTGTTTACGTCTTCCTTGCGACCAGTAACTACAAATACCGGTTCCTCTCCGCGAACTGGAGTCTTGATGTAAGTATTGGTTTTAGCCCTCAAAGCCTTGATCTTGCAGCCTAGATATGGAGAAACGGTAATTATCAAAAAAACATCTGTTGATGTTAGGAAATTCAACATTGTGCCGACTGTACTGTATGTTTTTATACCAGTTCTACTCTTTTGTATTCAAAACTAAGCTCGTCCTATCGAAGCAAAACAACGATTAGACATAGGCAGATCTAGGGATTATAATAAAGATGTATTTGGTCAATAAAGACAGATACAAATACATAATGAAAAATATAAAAATATTTTCGAACTTTGCGAGTACGAGTCTTACTGAGTGAGGGCTAGCGATGATGCTTGTTTGTTCCTAAGACACACTGGAAGAGTTTAAAGTGGGCCAAGACGGGGGGCTTGTTTTCTTTATTATGCCCCTGATATTGATCCATCGCAACGATAAGAATCAAGTATCGGTAAGGATGCCAGCTTCGAGCGACTAAGGTCTTGCCATTCCAATATAAACATTGGCCCAACTCACTTTTTGGGCTGTGTGTCGGATCTGTCACTTTTTTAGGAAAAAAACTTACAGATATAAGTACATGGGCAGATATGTATGTACATACATATGTACTATGCATACATATATCTATATAATACGTCTTTGATAAAAGTCGAATTTTTGACTGTTTTTATTTGTATAATATTTGTCTTCGCAAAAAAAGTTTCCTGTTTAAGGTCATACAGTATAAACACAGTATTTAAGTTCTACGAACATTCTACAAAACATTTAATTTTTTGCATTTAAAGGTAACTTACCCTGTCGACCTACTATTTCGGCGACATGTTCAGAGCTCGGAACTGGAACACATTCAGTCATGTTTTGAGACTTCTTTGATCTGTCTTCTAAGCCAACGCCAGCGGCGGTAGGTAGTAAAAGACCGGAACCAGATACTGTAGATAAAGGCAGGGTGTTGTCCGTTTTAGAGAAAACGGCAGGCACCACATTGATGGAGCCTATTTCAAAGTCGTTCTGTATCGTGACGGGTAGTGCAGATTGGCCATAGCAGTTTTGATTGTCATTTAACCCGACCAATGATAGTTCCAATGCCAATTGCAATGTTCGCGGATCTTCGGATAGTGGCATCGATGACGCATGAACTTTTGGCTGTTCAATCATTTGATGATGTACAGGATTATTCTTGTGAATTGAGTCCGGCATGCTATCGTTCAACATCTTTGGGGCTACCTGCGCCGACATTCTTATAGATGAGTTTAAATCGGTAAGGCCAACTTTAAATAGCGGGTAGCTGCTGTTCCCTCCTAGTACAATACCACTTTCACACGATGAGGAGGAGCTCGTTGATCCAGATGCCGATGCTGATGATGAACTTGAAGATGATATGCAAATCGAAGCAGAACCGGAACTCACGCCTCTGAATTCATTCAAATCGGTGCTTATATGTGTTCCAGACATATCATTATGCTGTATAAATATATATACATATATGTAGTTTTGACTCTCTGACTGCTAATAAAACTGGTACACAACTTTCAATTTACGAATGTACTGTTTTTAGATATAGCTCATTTCCATTTGAATAGTTTTGTTTCCTTTCCTGATTTTCTGCAAAAGACCGAAAATGCATTTGGTATACACACACAGACATGTTAATGGGAGGGATAGGTGTATACATGGGTGTATTGGTATGCCTCTTCATCACACATATTATATACATACAAATAGGCGGATATATATTTCATGCCTCCGTGTTCGTACTTACATTTACGATAACTAAAGCCTAAAAAAGTTTTTGTTTTACATTTTTCAAATTCCTTTCTCAATAATTGGCCAGTTCAGTTAAGTTTTAGCCGCGCTGCTGCAATCGACGTACAAGTACGCACCGCCGCTCACCAACCCCTAACTTACGGCAACTTTTGTGTCACTCACCCCTTGTAAATGCTCCTCTCTCACTGCCCCTCTCTTCACACCCACAACACAATATGTGTACATACAGTTTCAGTCGCACATTCACACTGCACTGGTATGGGATTTAATGCAATCTTATACCCGACTGTTTGGTCTTTTGGTGGCACTTTAAAATTCAACCACACGGAACTCAATTAATTTCCACGTACTGTTCATTCATAATATTCAATTCAATTCAACTCAGTGGGAGTAGAAGCTGTATGTACGTATCGACATATATACATATATATGTACACTAGAAAACTTATATTGCTAGGTACACATTCCGGCAGGGTATCCTTGTCCTGACACGCCTTTCGTAAATTGGTCATTTTGATAAAACAACACATACATATCAGGGAAAAATTATGTGATCGAGTTTATGTTAATTTTAATACAAACTTAGGTTTCCTAATAAAACAAATTTTTTGTTATTGTTGACTTAGCACAACACACTTCGATCAACTTTACTTTTGCCGGTAATCAACCCATAGAGAACTAGAGCTGGGAGAAATATCGGTGTAACGACTAATGGTGTTATGACATTAGAATTTGCTAACATTGATAGTGTGACAGAAAAACGCAAAATTAGTGTTCGTAGCCGTCCCCTGACATATATTTCGAAAAATTGAGGTACCATTTGAGACAAAATTATGTTTACCACACACCTAGCCAGCCAGCAAAATTGGATATGAAAAGTGTAAGAATCTATCATTTTCGCCGCAGCGCTGCTCCAAGCTCAACTTGAAAGCCAAACTGTCACTGCATGCTTTTCCTATAAAGGCCTGTATGCTGTAAAGAAAAGAAAACTTATAGAAAACTTATATTGGAACGAAACTAAAACAGAGTGACCAAGCCCCTAAAAAGTGCATGGTCACACTCATGAATCAGCTGATATGGATATGGATAAAATGAAATTAATTAAATTAAATTATTGAAATTAATTAAATTAAATCAAAATTATCCAAATTATTCTTTTCTGTGATTCGCCAAAGACATGTTCTTGCCTCGACTGCTTTTATTAAAGCAATCTTCTCCTTAAGTTGAAAATTGCATCACTCTTTTTGATCTTTCACATTTCACCTCAGGAATAATTACACTACTTGACAAAATTCAACTTTTTCCCGGTTTGAAGATTTAACATTTTTGAAACATTTAACATTTTTTTTTTTAGGTTTAGGTTTTTTTTTTAAGAATTTTCAAAAATACGGTATTATTTTCCAGGGGCAGTTCTTGATTTTTTCAACATAACTCAAGTTTCTTACATCTCAAACTGAAAAGCTGATAAAGGCAGCTATAAATAAAGCCATAAAATCATTTTGTAATTTCAGCTTACCGTCTGGAAGATATTAGGCTTTCAAATTTAAATTTCATAGTTACTTGCGCTATTTTTCCTCGAAATTTTGACTTTAAAAACTCAAGAAAAGTCGACAAAAAAATATTTCTTGGCCTGGATTTTTGGTTTTAGATAGACACATTAATTAAGCGTCGTTTAAGTTAAAGTTGCAGCCGTTTGACCAAAACTTCATATACCGTTAGGCACCATCCCAAATGACATTTTACCGTTAAAAACTGTTACAACACACAGATTTTTTGTGTTTTTTGTAAGAAAAAAAAAAATATTTCGGATAACGGAATTTATCAGCAAGATTCGGCATATGATGCTTTGGTCAAACAGCTGCAACGCACAGTTCCTGGCACAGTTTTTTTTATATGAAGTTTGACAGTAATTTATATTTTTCCGGCTTAAGTTGGCAAAAACAGGGATGATATTCCTATGAAACCGATAAGAAATGTTTGTGAAGAAATTTTTTGTTTCCCATTAATCGTCGGCGCGAGAAAAATATAGAAATATTCTATCTTTCTTCGACGAACAGATAGGGTGGCACAATAAAAATGGAGTGAAGCAAACGAGCAATTGCCAAGCGGCTATAAAAATGCCATAATAAAGCCAAGTTGAATTTAATTAAGACAGATTATATGGAAATTAGAATTTATTAATTTTATTATACCCTGTACTCATTTAAACAATTTATATAAATAACTAAATATATTGATTGAATTTCTGTGGATTACCCCATAATGGATGCGATTTCTTCACATACTATCTTCCCCTAGTATCAAATAATATTATTTCTCAAATTATTATTATTATTCTCAAATAAAATATTAATATTTCAGCTTGTCCTTTTACTAAAATTGAATTTTTAACAGATTTTTTTTTTATGAGTACTAGTCAGCAGTAGCGAGAGGTCCCAGAGGTCTTATAGGCTATTCACACTGGAGGCCTTTCACCATTAATTTCTGTGATGGTCCGTAAGGATTTTCAGTTCCGAAAATTGCAAAGTTATTCCACCATCAATCTGAGATAGACTTTAACCGCACTTTTCTATGCGAATGGTTTTGAAAAAATAAAATTACGAAAACGTAAACAATGGGTTTCACCAGCACAAATTGATCAGCGCTCAGTGAAGGATCGCATTGATCATGTTTTGAGTGCTGATGAGTTGTGAATATCGGTTCAGAACCCATCGAAATTTCAAAAATATATTTGGAGGCTTAAATAAAAAATGTCTCAGTTGTCAGTTTCTTTTTTTGCATAAAACCAAAAGCAAAGACAAGTACGGACATGGATATTCTTTGACAGTTAAGCAATGAAGGCAAACTGCATATCGTTTGCCGGTCAAATCTAGATGAAAAAGGATCTTCGCAAAACAGACAATTAGATCGTTTACCCTATGAATGTAAGGATCTATGGTTGGAAGTCACAAATACTATAAATACAGTTAAAACTCGAACAATATTTACTTTTAACAGAGCCGTCAGTCGTCGGATGCTGCAGGGGACCAATGGATGGCGAGTCGGCTCGCCACAACTGTAACCCGAGTGGGTCTACTCCATGCCATACAATATCACGACGATCACGAGGAACTGTACACACCGCTGGAAGTGCGACCATAATCTCCCCGTGAGGGCGGCTGGTAACAGCTCCTGGTACGATAATATCTCTGCCTTGACTGCTGGCTAATGGTAGTCGGGTGGAGAGAAGAAAACTCTCAGTGGAATTACTCCAGTCCCATAAGACACTATCATATGCCTAGAGGGAAAATATCCCACCATTATCATTAAAAATCGTAAGGAGGCCCTAGACCTCTCTCACGGAATACAGAAAAACATAAAATGCTGTAGGGACCTCCATTTCGGACCACAGGTACTTGGAAATTGTATTCTCTTTCCCCTTCCGAATCCAGTTAAATTCCCGAAGCTCAAGTGGGTAAACTGGACTCTGTATTCAGATCACCTGGGCCGCTTTCCATCTGAGTCCATTCATTTCACGGGTTCGTTTGTAAAAATGTGTACCAATCCAGTGGGGTGCTAGATAAATCCTGTCCCTCTAGTAAAACCAGAGGCCGAAAGAAACCTGGGTGGGGGACTCCAAAACTAGGGAAACTCCGGGAAATCTCTTGGAGACTCTTCCATAAAGCAAAAGCTTTAAATGTTGAGTAGGCCAAGACCGGTCTGTCAACGTACAACAAAGAACTTAAGAAAACCAAAAGCAATTCTAAGCGCTTGCGTAGAATTTTATTGAAGACAACAACCTCCCTGGGCTACCTGTAGAAAGCCAACCAGTCTTGTATAACGACGAGCGACGAGTCATTAAACCTTTTCCTCAAAACCCACTTCCCTGGCTGCGATGTAAACAGAACTAATTACATCGCGCTTCTTTCTGTACCTTTTGTCAAGATCTATCAGGACCCTGGTAAGTCAGTGAAGCATTTCTCGTGCAATCAAAAGCTTTAAGGCCATATAAGTCTGCTGAAATAGGTGGCATTATCACTGCCTAGCTGATGCATGTTGCACACCTGGCATCAGACGTAAGTCGTCTTCATCCCAAGTCGGGCAAGCCATCGCACACTCCCGAAGATTTCAGATCCATAATTCTCTCTTCCTTCCTTCTGAAGGAAGGATGGAACGTCTTTTGGTGATGTATCTCATGGCGAGTATTCTGCCCAGTCTAATCTCAGATTAGTGATCACTTAGTGTTTGTCTTTTCGGTCAGCCAAGCAGCTATTAAAGCAGTAGGCACAATATCGTAGAGCTTAATGACCGTAAATGACTCTAAATGAAGATCTCTAAATGTTTTTGGGTACGTACAGGCTTTACCCATACGACATATTCAAGCTAAATATGAACAGGCGAGGACAAAAAACCACCATCTGCAAAATCTCGCGATGGATATGGCCATGTCAATCGAAGACTTGGCCGTCCTGGAGACGACCTAAAATAAAACAATTGCTCTCATTCAACATAGCTGATTTATAGATGCATTTATAATATATTTATATACTGAAAATATGATCTTACCATACATATCAATTAATAGTTTCAAATATTGACTTCATCTGGCTGCCTAAAGCGTAGAATAAGGTCAGCAAGCACCATGCAGGCCCAACTTTGGCCCAACTTTCGGGGAAATGTTCCAAACCATGGTCTATAAATCTTGTCGGAAGAAGTGTAGAAGTTTGTTGCACACATATTGTATACACATACATACATGTAATTGAAATATTGCCGTTTTCAAAATGTTGTTGGTTTTATTAAATTTTTAAGTTGATATAAGCAATTATTTTTTGTTTATTTAAGAAAAACAAAAACCCTTTGTAAAGGATCTAACAGTAATACATTGTATTGAAAACAAGCTTTGTGCATGAATGGTTTTTCTGTAGTAAATAGCTATTATAGGAACGATCGATCAAAAAAGAAGACTGTGGGGAGAAAGTACTTTAACTGTAAGAATATAGAAAACCCAGGATCTACACATCAAGCCATACAAGCTGTGTTGTCAGAGTTTAAGCTCGTCAAACCCCGATACATCGACGAAATCTAATTAAGATTAATAATACAAAATATTCAACTGAATTCAAATTAATTAAATATTTTATAGGGCATTATTGTAAATCTGCAGATGCATGAAAAAAGGCTGTAACTATGTACATAACACAGAACTCGGCAATGTTGCAAATATGAATACTAAGATCTATATTTGTTTTAAAATTCGCATTTAAACTTATTGCCGTTGTAGCTTTAAGGTAAAATACATTTTTTTAACTTCGCGAGTGATTCCTGAAGAAACAATAATTAACGACCTCATTATAGGATGTCTTATAATAATGATTCACCCAATATCGTTTGAAACCAATCTATCAAACAAACATTACACAAAAAAAATCTTTCCGACTTTCTTTCTTATGCCATACTCGGTTTCGTATAAGCTTTGTAGCGTTCAGTTAATACATATATGGTATATGGTAAAACTAGGATTGTAGGTGCTACTGCTGCTGTTGCTGATGATGCCGTCGTTCCCGAGCTCGTTCAATGTGTCGCTTACGTTCCTCCTTCGTCCAGTAACGTCCGATTTTGACTTCTGACACTGTGTCATCTTCTGTCGTAGTTAACTCATTACTGCGCGTATTTTTTCGAATAGCAACGTGCGCCCGATTACGTACTGGCCGCTTTACAATATATCGTGTTCCATCCGGACGACGCTTCACTTTCCAGACCATGGGTATCTCCTCACCATGCTCACTTATAAGTATTGAACTCTGTTTTGAACTAGCAGCAATGTGGCCTTTACTTGCGACCTATTTGAAATACAACATTTTCGGAATATAGCTACAACTGCGGCAAAGGTATTAACCTTAATAGATTGCTGTGATCTACTAAGTAAAGCAGGGACTACCCTTTGAGCGGCACCTCTTCTTACCTCTTGACTACTAACGAAGTGATAGCGGCTCAAATTTGGTGCATTAAATTGGGGACAATGACTTTGTACCTCATCACCTGGCTTTAGACGCATTAACTTAAGATCAGTCTTGGGCTGATTGTTTTCTTCCTCGTTACATGTCTTGGGCGGGCTTTCTGAAATATGAAAAAATGTTTAAATAAAAATAATGCTTTCAAGAGCTCACAGATAAAATAAGTAAAATTCCTACCACCGAGACACGTCGAGGGAAAATTGGAAGAGCAAAGGCCGATGCGGCCAGACCTACCAAATGGTAACATCAACATACTGCTCGCTGTTGTGGTTACAATTGCTTCTTTTGGTGAGAGTATGGGTGGATTCTCAGCCATTTTTTGGTTTGCACTAATTTGCACTTCGTCACCAGCATTTAAAATCTGAACCTGATGGGGCGAAGCGCTATTGTTTGACCCACCAGTGTTGTAGGCACTTGACGAGTTGTCAATTTCATCGCCTAGCATAACGTTGCCTCCGACGTCGATATTGTTCGGTCCACATGCACTGTGTGCGGCTCCACTGCTGCTGGATCGACTTGTATTTGTTAATGTACTGCGTAGTGTGAACACACGACTGCATGCAGGCTGTTGTGTAGATTTTAGGACCGCGGGGCGGCCTACTAAAGTGGGCATTGTCCTTGGACTGAAACTGCCCAGCCACTGGGCAACACGTTGAGTTTGTTGCTGCATTTTCGTTTCCATGGCTTCAGTTTCTATTCCAGCTGTGGCTGTTGCGGATGAGCACGAGCCCATTGCCGTCATGTAGTTGGAGCTTTGATACGGAGAACAGTATAACGGCTCTGATTCCGAATCCTCAGGAATGGTCTCATAAATATGCTCGCTTTCATCATATTCATAAGGGTGATGAGACTGACTGCTTTTGTTCACGAACTGATTTAACGGTTTAGCATGACTCAAGTTTTCGTCTGTACGAAACTTGGTTTTGCTGCAAGCTTTTTCAGCCTCCAGAATGGCTTTTGGCAAATAGGTTTTAACGTTAACATTAGGATCTGAGTTCTGTTGCGTTGTTGGAGACGGATTTTTTGTGGCGCTGCTGACCGGTTCATTAGTTGTTATATCGAGAGTCTTTATGGACTTCACTTGGCTCAGCAGGACCTTATCCAATTTATCGACCACATTTGTGTAATCATCTCGGAGAAAACTATTAGCGTATTCGAAGTTACTCTCAATGTCTTCGTCATCGTCGTCTTCCTTTAAAATTAATTTAAGAAAATGCATTTATAGTTTAAAAAAGCATGGATAAATTTGCATTAAAAACACAAAACATAACATCAGTTCTGTGTATAACGAATATATGTACATACTTTGGGTTGTATTTATGCCTAGTACTATTATTAGTATCATCATGCATATATATATACACACTTTTAAACATATGTATGTACATACTCGTATGCATGTATTTGGTAAGTCCAACCTATTTTCTCTAAACAGGTATGCAGTCATTTCTGGTTACGTTAAAGCGAAATATACGTTACTTACTGGATATAGAAGGCGACTAACAAGAAGCGTTACTGAACAGGTACTCCCTGCGATCTGGGCTTCAACTTCCTCCTTGCTTTTAACGTCCGTTCCATTAATGCGCAGTATTTGATCACCCCGCCTAAGGCGTCCATCGCGTTGCGCTATACCTTCTGGCTCAATATCACTAATAAATACATCTTCGCAGACATCGGAATCAGGCTCGTCAGATATCACGTTCCCTCGGCAAATGTCGATATTTGACGCCTGATATCCATTGCAGCAAACATGAATTCCTAACTTTTCAGTGGTTGAATCAATCGTCTTAACTAGAGTTATTTCCTGTAAATGAATATATCTATATGCATATGTATGTGACTATTTATATTTTAACCTTGTTCAAATACCTCAATATCAATTTCCGGCTCCAGACACTGTTCGAACAAATGATGTTCTTGCTCAATGAAGTGATCGGCTATCGTTCGTACTAAATCCTCTTCCTGGAGATTTTCAGCTGAAGTTTGTGTTTCCTTCGATACGGAAACGGCCGAGACAACCTCGACAAGTGGAGCTTCAGATTTTTCTTTATTTAATGCACGTAGTGTTAAAATTACTTCATTGTTGTTTCTTGAGTTTGCTTGCGATACAGATACTGGTGCTAATGGAGGGCTGAGGCTGGCAGTCAACAACGGAATGGACTTTAATTTTTGTGAGGCACTGGTTGACAGCACTGTGTCAAATTCGCTTTCAGCTCTATTTTCCAAGCGATTTGGTTCACTCTTGATATCTATATCTATTTCTATATCTTCAAAGGCCTTCTGCCGGCACAATTCGACTACTATGGTTTCTTTAGCTTGAAGGAACATTTGAACCGCTTCATACCTTGGCAAATGACTGATATCATTTCCATTTATCTGAAATGAGTATTTTCATAAGTTTTTTTCATAAGTTTGCTTGTCTATACAACAAATATCAATACATACAGCCTGTGCAAACATGTACATATTTATGTGTTCATAGTACCTTTTTACGTACCTTTAACACAACATATTCCAATTCGAAAATGCAATTATTCATATTGCTGATTTTACTATCAAATTACATTATTTGTATTTAATTTGTATACATATTTTATAGTACATACATATAGTATCCAGTGAGGCCAGATTTGTAGGGGTGGAAGAACATCGATGCATCGATGTTTTTTTCATTTTTTCAAACATCGATTGTTCATGGCGAAACATCGATGTTTAGTCTTTACGTCTTGTTCCGTCTCTATGAAAGAAAAAACTAATGTTTCTTAACAAAAATCAAGACTGATTTTAAGATATATGAATGTAGGAAGGAAAGCTAGGAGCTATTTTAATGAAAATGATCTGAAATGAAAATTATCTTTAATAAAACAGGTTATTTTTCATATCTCTAATAATATATAATAATTTATAATATTTTTACAGCTTAATACGATTTTTTTTAACTGTTACCTCGAAAAACATCGATGAAACATCAATTTTTTCACTGAAAACATCGAGAACATCGATGCTTGGAGACATCGATGTTTTTCCACCTCTACAGATTTGAGCGTATTTGCAACACGAAAGGGGTATTCGTAAAATGGTTTTTCAGTTGCTGTTTTCAATTTGATTATGATTTTTATTGGCTTAGTAACTTTTAAATTTTAAATTTCAAAAAGGCTTTTGGAAAGAACGAATCTTTGTAAAAAATAAATCTATTTCGCAATATATAATGCGACTAAACTTAGTAGTCTAGTGGAATCAGTTTCTTTTTTGTATTTTGTATATATAAATATATATATCCTACTAGCGCCACTTAAAGTACCTCGTAGCTCCTTCATCATTAGATCAACGCCTCCAAAGCTCTTCTATGCGCCATCGTGCATTCATTCCAAAATGATAATTTTGTATTCTGGCACTTATTTCTCTGTCGCCGATGACCAAGATGTCATTGTGCACGTTGATCAACCGTGAGAAGATTTGTCGGCAGCCATCGGCTCGGCCATCTAGATACATTCAACTTTTTTTTCCGCTGTCGCCCAAAATTACTTTTTCTAATAGATTTGGAGATTTAAAAATTTTTAAGGAATTATTGTTTTTTTAGACACATTAATTAGGCGTCGTTTAAGGTATCGTTTGACCAAACTTTCATATGCCGAATTTCGGCGATAAATTCCGTTTGCCGACGTATGTATAACCGTTTTTTTTTCTTCGAAAATACCAAAAATCTGTGTTTGTAACAGTTTTTAACGGCAAAATGGCAATTGGGATAGTTCCAAACGGCATATAAAGTTTTGGTCAAACGGCTGCAGCTTGGCCGTTTATTCATCGATTTTTAAGAACGATACCTAAAACGACTCATTTTTGACTTAGTTAGGTATTTTATATATTGTAATGCATTGTCGTCGGCTACAAAGACCAGCGTAGCGACTATAGATCCCAATACCCAGACGAGTATAATTCCTCCAAAATTCAACATTCCAAGCCGGACAGCACGAATATCCTCTTGGCTTCTCGACATAGTGCTCTCGACAATGAATTCTTAAACATTAAATTCATTTAGGAAGCAGCAAAGGTGTGGGAGATCATAAATCCTTTTGCAAATTTAAGCAGTTATTTTATATTTAAATTAGTAAATATTACTAAGAATACATACAGAAAATACATTATTTTTTTATCCACCCAGTCAATCGCAAAACGGTTTTTGAAGAAGAATTTCATTAACATGTTTTCGGCTCGAAAATCAGCTGCTATGCTATGCATAAACACATACATACTTTTAGTTTCTCAGCGTACTTACACATGCAAGCTAATTGTATTTTTAGATCTGTACTTATTCTCGACGTCGTGCCAACGAGATGGCGCGAATTTTGTCGTTTCCAAACAATTTCGTGGTGGGTTATTGGGGACTGTGGGAGTGCAATCGTAATAAATTCAGTAACTTGCAAGTATGTACATAAAATTATATTTTTTATTCTATATATTGGTATAAAACTCGAGATAAAAATTCGACTTGTTGGCTAGGAACAGCTGCATCCCTCTACAGACATATTTGGTATAACACTTAAAACCAGGTTATGGTTATCGTCAAAATATAACAAGCTTAAGGAACTCATTTTTGTTGGCGAACAGCAGGGCGTGGCCGACGTCGTTAAGGCGGCCAAATGAGTGTGAGGATACTGCTCAAGGTATCCAACTCTGCAGTCGCCACTGCAAAAGTATGCATCAAATGACGTAGGTGCAACAACGAAATGCCATCCAAAACTTGTGAAGTTCACCTTGAGAGGATATCGACAGCATCGCATATCGTGGTCACTTTCAGTACAGTCCATATAAACGCTTCGTTTCCGTCGATGCTTTTTCTGTGATCCAATTTCTATGTGAACCGTCTGAAATAAAGGCAATGAGTTTACCAAATACTATGAAAGAATTGCGAAGTGGGGAAGACGCATACTAATGGATTATTTGATGTATTATCAGTGGTCACAACTAAAGGCTTCATCCAGGATTCTACTCCTTTTATAAGAATTTCATGAGATTTATTCGACCCGCGATCACCGAATACAGGTTTCAGGTCAACGTTGACCCACTGTCCTTGTCCTGATGGAATTTTTTGGCGAAATTCAAACATTTTGGCCTTGTGAGTAAAGCTCGTGTTGTTTGCACGTCGCACTGCCCGATGAATAGCAACAACAATATCTTTACTTTGTTGATTCTCAATCTCCTCAATGAGTTCCGGCTGATGGGTGCTTATCCAGTCCCAACCACGCAGATATAAATGCAGTGTAGCGTACGATATATCCGAGTAACTGTTATCGAATTTAAACCGAAGAACGTCTGTCTTTCGGTTGTGTCGAACATGTGGTTGAAGTTCTAAATGAACGAAATTGAAATTCACTTATAATGGAATGGAAAATTGTATAATATAATGTTAACTAATTTGATTCATTTATTCTTTGTCTCTCAGTAGCGAAAAATTACCAAAATATGTAATAAGAATGAATTCTACAGAGTGATCTCTGAAAGTAAAAAGTTTCTAGTAGAAAGTAGTTGAAATACAATTTAAACTAGGTTACAAACATGAAACCATAATCCACAAAGGTTGAGGGGATTATGGTGGGATTAGGAAAAACAGACCGCGCATCTCTCTCAATTTTGCTTGCACTTCTCATGAGAAATCGGAGAAACATAGAGAGAAAGAAGGGGAGAGCGACTGACAGTTATGTCCATTATCAACCAATCCACCTAATGCCCAATTTGATTCGAATTTTATAATTTCATACCACACCATCCGTTACATCTCTCTCACTTTCTCTTTTGTTTACTCCGCCAGGTGGCGCACTCTGAGATTTATTAGATTGGATTTATTGGCTTGGCTATTTAGGCGGATCTAAATGTTCATACTTTATGGGGTCGGAAACGCTTCCTTCTGGCTGTTACATACGAGTATGTACATAATCTTTCCGAATTAAATACACTCTACATGCATCTTTAGATCAAATTTTTCTAGCTCCAATAGATGCAAGTTTTGTACTTACGCTCAGGAAACACGTAAATGCTGCTTATGTGTGAGAGAATACTTTCGTATTCATCATCATTATTATCCATAAGAAAATCTTTTTTTATATTTTCATATTCGTGAATTCCTAATGGGGTGTTGTAAATCAATTTAAACTCATTTAAAGCATTAGGATCATCTCCTTGCATTTGAGAAGACAAGCTCATGTCGGATTCACCAGCTACTAAGTCGCTACTTTTATTGGTATTCTGCTCATCTTTTTTAGGGACACCTGGTGATTCTGATAGCGACTCTCCTGTTGATTCCCTACGGCGCCATATTGTATTTGTTACGGATGCATTATAACCTTTATAGAAATCCTCTAATATATTTTGCGGTACTGAGATTGGTTTGGTTATATTTGGTAGTTTTTTTAGATTTAACCGCATGAGTATGTGCATCTTAATCGACTCCAAGCTATCCTGCTTGGCTTTTTCGCGCAATTGGCGTTGTAAAATACTATCAATGTTGATCAAATTTCGATTCATAGATACTCCTTGAACATTCGAGAAGGGTCCCGATCTAGATGTTGTGGGCAGAGATGAACCTTTATTGTTCCGTTTGGTTTGTACTTTTATTGGGCTTGAAGGCGGATCCGGATCCTCTTCATGATGATCCTCTAACTTCTTTTGTTTTGTTGTGGATGATGCATTGTCGCTTAAAAGTGTATTGGACTGAGTAGTTGTTCTGTTACTCAATAAAATGATTTCCGGTCTAGCACTGGCACTGGATGAATGGTTTGAGCTTTCTACTAACTCTTGCTCACTACTGGCACTGTGTGCAGTTGCCAGAACTAAAAGCATGGATAGAACAGCTAGTGCCACACATTGGTACATCACAAAAGGGCATCTCAAATGTCTACTTTTGATCTGTCGTTTTTTAATACTTGTGCTCGATTTGCAGCTGCACAAAACTTTTCGGTGAACTATTTCGGGGAAATCTATGCCACTGGAATCCGACTGTACGTGCAAGACTGCACTATTTGCATTTTCAAGAGGCTTTTTAACACCACTACTCATAGGGTTCACATAATATTGACTTTCAGTCCTGTGTTTTTTCCCAATGCGGTACCCATTGGCCAGCATGATTTTAAGCAAACAGTTGTCGGTTCGAGATCTGAAAAAAACAAAAGATTGAGCATAGTATTGTATTATCGTGAATTTTTTGTGAAAAAACTTATATATGTACATAACTTGAAAAGTGATCTAAGACTAAGTGATCTGGTTCGACACAAGATAAAACTCTACTAAAATCTAATTTTTTTTATTGATTGTAATATATAACAACCAGTAGGGAAATTAGCTTTTATGCGCCTCCATAATAAAATTCTGTTGCGGTATGTAAAATCACACATATGTATGTATGTATTTATGTAAATGTAAACGTTTGATTAAAACAAAATAGGCTTTTCTAATTTTTCTATGCGTTGCAAAATCTACTTCTCAAAATCACAATAATCCTTGCTTAGGCCTTGGTTTAAAGACATAATCGTGTTCCTATGTATCTGATAAGTTTTCAAGAGAATGCTACTTAACTGAAAATGTAGATCTATGCTTCATTCTTGTCGTTAGAAAAATCAGACAAAAGTGATAAATGAAAATGGTACAGTCTACACGGTAATTTGGGCATCATTTTCTTAAAGATTTGGTATTTTAATAACCAAGGTGCGCAACACAAACAAAAACATGGCTTCTAATTTTTGTTTAATACAACATTGTATTTAATAAAAAGGTAAATGTTAACTACGTGGACAACCTCTCCAAAATTAACGAAAGTTTTTTCCTGGATAGAACCCGATTTATCATGAATTTAGGTAAAAAAATTTTGTGGCGGTCGCTTCTAGTCTTTTTTTTTAAATGTTTAAAGTTTAACCTTTTTTGAGTCAAAAATGGCTTTTGGAGAGGTTGTCCACGTAGTTAACATTTACCAATAAAAATTATCTGAAAGACTAACTTTCTTATTGTTGTATGGTTTTTATCCATAGACTGTGGCCCATGAGAGTTCTCTGACATGATCATCGAAAAACCCATGCCTAAATATAGAATGCCATTACTTGAGTGTTTATGCTTTGATTCTAATGGACGATATATTATTAGAGGCCTATCAATCACGATTTCTAGCCTGAAATTGTTTGAAATTTTCGCGGAAAAACATAAGTTTCTCTTTTTTTCGGTTAAAAATCGATGAAATCTCGTATAGCTATAAGATTCTACAGCTCGGTAGTTTATTAATTGATTAAAATTAAACTATTATAAACAAATGTACTATACACTATATCATCGACCGTCAGCCGTTATTCATTTTTATACCCGGTATCGAAAAGTATAGGGGTATATTAGATTTGTGGTGATAGTGGATGTGTGTAACGCACAGAAGGAAGCGTTTCCGACCCCATAAAGTATATATATTCTTGATCAGCATCAATAGCCGAGTCGATATAGCCATTTCTGTCTGTCCGTCTTCATGAGCGCCTAGGTCTCAGAGACTATAAAAGCTAGAGCAATCAAGCTTTGTATCCAGTATTCTGTGTTATCACACTACTCTAAGCGTACTTCAAAATTTCGCCACGCCCCCTTCCGCCCCCACAAAGAACGAAAGTCTGTGGCATAAGCAATTTTGAAGATTCGAGAAAACTAAAAACGCAGAATCATAGATGATGACCATTTATATCAGAGTATTGAATCTGGATCAAATCGGATCATCAATATAGCCACAATAAAGAAAACCATTTCAGAGGGCATCGTTCCCTCTCGCTCTCTCTGACACCCCACCATGTGTGCTTTGTCCATTCGTGCAGATGAGCGCCTAGTTCTCAGATATTATAAGAGCTAGATCAAGCAAACTTTCCAGCCGTTGCACAACGCCTGCCAAGCGCTTACTCATCTTTCTCGCACACACTTCCACGTCTCGTATGTGTAGTTATATTTGTACATGTAGAAATGTAGAAGCTGATGTAAAAATTATATGTAAACAAAAATGGAAATAGATAAAATTTAATATATAAAAATCTAGCATAGGGTTCGACCTAATTTTATTTAAATTTTCCTATTTGGCCAACATTTTATTCGTCCCTTTTGCGAACATGTAATAAATTACATAAATCTTAAGCTCATATATGTATATACATACATATGTATATACCGACTGAGTACCGGGTATAAAGTAGAGCCGATGCCTTTGCCGCGGCTCACAATGTTCCCCCTCCTTTAATTGGAAGTCTTTAAATTTGAAATACAGAAATATAACCGTGTTCGTACAAAAGATTTTAAATTATGAACTTTTCTGATAACACTACTCAACAAAATTCAACGTTTTTTTCCGCTGTCGCCCAAAATGACATTTTTTTTAAGTAATATGGTTTGTTTTTTAAGGTTTAGTTTTTTTAAAAGAATTTTTTAAAAATTTTGTCTTTTGTTTCAGAGGTAGTTCTTTGCAGTTCTGAAAAGCTGAAAAATTCAGCTGTAAGTCCGACCCATACATTTTGTAGTTGCAGCTTAACGTCTGGAAGGTATTAGCTTTCAAACTCAAATTTCATAATTTTTTTTTTTGGTTTTTTTCCTCGAAATTTGATGTTGAAAACTCAGGAAAATTAGAAAAAAAAATATTTTATGGCAAACATTTTTGGTATTAGATAGACACATTAATTAGGGTTCGCTTAAGGAAAAATACCGAAAAAAATTTTGAAATTTGAATTTGAAAGCTTCCAGACGTCGGATTTATAGCTGTATTTGTCAGCTTATCAAAACTGCAAAGTTCATTACAACTAGTTATGCCGTATAGGAAAATATAGTTGAAGGTTCCCAGCTCAGAGAAGAAAACATTTGCGATCTCATTAATATGTTAAGTCAGGATCATGCCATAAGAATCTTAATTTATTAATCTCCTGGGATTAATCTAATCGAAAGATTCGGTCGATATAAAAAGGACCACTCTACTCTACTTTGTACATACATCCATCATACCCAGCACACAAAGAGTACAGTATATTAGTATAGTATATTAGATGTGTGTAACAGTCAGAAAGAAGCATTTGCGACCCTATAAAGTATATATGTACATATATGTAGATATTCTAGATCAGCATCAACAGGCAAGTCCATATAGCCTTGTCTGCCTGTCCGTCCGCTCTACTTATAGAGCTAGAGTAACTTGAGCTAAGGTTTTTTCAAAATTTTTCCACGGCCCCTTACGTGCCCACAAAGAACAAAAATATGTGGCATCCATGAACATTTTATTTTGCGATTCAAAAAATACTGACTTAGTAGCGGGTATAAAAGTAGAGCCGCGGCCTTTGCAGCGGCTCAAAACGTTCCCCCTCATTGTATTTTATGGCAATGCATATGTATGTGTATACAAAAAAATTCATACATTTGTACATACATATGTATGTCTGTTGTTCTGTGCATAAACGATTCACATGAATCTCACTCTCAGCTCTTGATCACTCTATTGTATTCAATTAAACCATTTATAAACATATTAAATTTTTGTGCTCTTGAACTTCGGTTCATCTGAAGCTGAAAGTGCAGTGTTGGCATGCACCATTTTCCACTTGGGAACGACCGGACAAAACAAAAAATCACAATAAACCGAAAATAACCAAAACTTCTGTTATCAGTAATGTTGGTCTTCTGTTACTGGCATGTTACTAACTCACCAGTGATTATCCTGTAAATGCACTTTTCTCCTCCTGTAATGCATCAGTGAAAAGGCTTAATATGGATATAATAATACATAAATTACACATATTTTAATCTAAGTATGTATGTACATACTACTACTACTTCTATGTTTTATCTTGTTATGTATGTATGTATGAATGAAATATACAACGAAAAAAAGAAACATGACAGGTTTCGAACCTAGGACCTGTAGTCCTAGGTCTATTCTTCGTTTACAATTACTCCTTCTAAATTTCAATCTCTTACTTTAATAATCTCCCGTCAAATTGCTCATTGAAAAGGAAAGAAATCGACATATTACATCGACCATATATTTTTAGCCGTTTTTTAATAGCACAGCCAAGCGAAATAAAATAGAACAAGTAAAAATAGGAAGAAAAAAATTAGATCCTTCGAACTTTCCATTTTTTATTTTTAAGGTTTAGGCCAAAACGCTTCCTTGTTATCCCAAATGGGACTTAATAAGAAATATTGTTAGGTTCGAGTCTAGTAAACAGGAGATCATGAGTTCGAATCTCGTCCGGGCCTATAACATGTGATTACAAAGTTCGTAATTTTTTTTTCTTTTTCTTATTTTATTTAACTTTGTAATCATTTTTTGTTCCAACAATTTGATTAGCGTCCCGGATGATGTCCCTTATTAAAACCCTTGTGAATGCCAACTGAAACCCGTTTAATTCAATTTATTTATTACTTATGTGCGATGCGATGGGGTGTGGTGTGATGTGATGGTATGTGTGGCACGACTCTTGTTTAGTTTTCGCCCGTATGGTTACAAAATAATATTATGTATGTTTTGTATTTGGCATTTCGCCGCGCCGCCGCCGCGTTTAATTTAAAAACCCATTTGTTGACATTGGCTTTGGCTTTTTGTAGTATTTATGCATGTATTAATGTGTGGCATGTATGTACATATATACATATACATATGTGTATATATGTATATATATATAATAATAAGAGTGTACTTCGAGATAACAAACATTTAAATGTAGCTTCATACGTACATATGTTAACAAATTGTGTGTATTTATAAACATACAGATGCGCATGCGAATTCTATTTCGAACACTTGGAATTGTATGATGTTTTACATGTATTGGATAAATACATGGACTAAAGTTGTGCACATATCTTAGTTGTTTCACTTAATATTGCTTGGAGCAAGAAGCTTTTCTTATTTTCCCGACGGCTGTGAATCTTCTTTCGAGTATTGTCCAAGAAACGCATAGTAATCCCTACTACAGATACAGATCGGCGGAACAGATCGGCGGAACACGTCGGAGATTTTAATCTTCCAAAGTTTATTTACTTTTAATATAATGGATTTGATTTGTTTCAAACGTGGTATGGTCACGTCACAATAATAATCGTATAATAATATGTTCAGTATCCTATTTAGCTAGTTATATTAAACAGAATATCAAAATCGAGGAATATGATTTTCGTCGGTATCTTTACGGACTTTGTTTAAAATGGGATCGCTCTTTTTGGTATGTTTCTGATGGTCGGACGGTATATCTTATCGATAATTCCGCGGTCACACTGCACAGAAGCTCAGCTCTAGAATACCATAATTTATATGTATATTTAGATAAATGTTTATTTTATTTATTATACGTATCGTATATTCGAAAAATTAAAAGAGTAAAAAAATTAAAAGTTGCAAATACAACGGCATTTTTCAGCGCAATGCATATTTCAAATCGTCGCGCCATGCTATCGATATGCGATACATTGCTATTTTTGTATTTTTGTTTTGTATATCGGCGCAAAACAAAAAAATATATTTTCAATTTCCATTGTATGGAAGAAATCTAAAAGTTGTTTACAAACAAAAGTTGTTTACAACTTGTTGCTGTGATTTGATTTTTTTAGCAACGCCCGCTGGGAAGGAAGTTTATAAAATTTCCCCGTATCGAGATTATGAAATATCGTGGCAATTACTTTGCGATGATATATATCGTGAAAAAAATCGCATAGACACCTTATTTGTGCAACTACCGAATAGTATATTATATGTATAAATACGTCGAGGTGAGGTCCGTGGCAGCATATAAAATTTTGTAACAATACTGGTGTTTCGATATTTTTTATGTTTCTTTTTTCGGGCACATTATTTTTTAATTTTGCCTATATAGATTCTAATTAATAGTAGTTTTTATTAGATTAGTAGTCTACTAATCAGACTAAATTTTTTATCAACACGTCCGTGGTTTGCATATATTTTTCATTGTATATTCTAGTATTTTCTCCTATTTTTACTCGAACGACATACTGTTGATCAGAAGGCTGCCATATAACTTGCAGCGCTCCTGATTTTGAGATGCGTTGCCAAGCAAAGACTTTTAATTACATAACAATTTTAAAATAAGTTTAATTTTATAGATCGATTTATGCGATACTTTTCCTCGATAGTTGGAGCGCTCACAGCGGCAAGCTTTTCTTCGATATATTTCTGCCAACTCTTCAAAAGCTGATATGTATGAAACTGTGTTGCCCAGTGTTGGAAACACGAAAATTAAAATATATTTGATTTCAAAACTTTGAGCGCGAAACAGCCTATCATTTTGCACCTCTGACCAGACTAAATCCCTTTCAAATTTTCGGTACAAGGTATAATAACGACTGAATCCCAAATTTAAATCGTTTCAGCCCTATTGAGGGCCGGCCTCAATTGTCTCACCTGTTGATATAACTGGATTACAAGCTGATTAGAAGCAAGTTTGGATTGTTTCTCCGGAAATTGGTCAATATTAATAGTTATTTCGCTAATTACAGATTATACTAAGTAATAGGATGCGGGACAAACTCCGGTTTAACCGAAAATGCAGAACCAGAATGACCATATCTACCAGAGTGCGGATCAAATCGGACCATTATTAATAGCCAGAAGTACCAAATAAATTTGTCATACCCACGTTACTCCTCCACACACGTTTTACTTCTCCAGTATGATATAGCGGCGTAAAATAACTAGCGTTCGTGATTCGTCTCTTTCTCTCCATGAACTTCCCATCTTCCCAACTTCACATACATATATTATATAGGTTTCATAAACATAAGATTACATATTTACATGTACATACATACGTATACTGAGTATAATTTATAAAAGTAGAGCAGCGGCACTTGCCCGCCCGTTCTAACGCACGCTACTGCCCGAAAATGGGATGAGATGAGATGCAACACCGATTTTGGATCAACAAGATTTTGCCGATCCCAAATTCTAGCAATGACCATCAAAAGTGCTATAAAATCTCATGTCCTTAAAAATTGAAAACTGTTTGATTTACATCTCGCTATTAAGCCAAAGCAGTCGGGCTCTCGAAAAAAAAGTTAAGGGAGTGCTATATCGGATATTATGGAAGATATTCGGCAGAAACTCAACACTTCTCGACCACTTCACAGCAAGGCACGCGACTCAGTGAATCGTAATGTTCTCTGCACAAAATCGACGAATTTGTTCAACTTTTCTGCAGGCAAAGCAGTAGTATCTGGCACGTGTGTTTCCACTTTTAGCCAACTTACACGGGGACTTTCTCAGGGATCAGGCTTAGGCCCGTTTTCCACATACATATGTATGTACATATGTATGTTAATGATCTACCTAGTGTCCTGTCCTGTCAGAATGTGACATATACATATGCCGATGACGTCCAAATCAAAAGAGAATGGCCTGGGAATAAATTTAAAAATAATGGAAATGCGTGGAAATTGCAATAAAGATGACTGAAACGGACAATCTCGACAACATATAAGTTAGCCTGGGGATAACCTTCAGTTGGACACTGTCATGGAGCAAACACATCTCAAAGGAAACTGGACGTACATGTGGTCTGCTGCGTCAGCTTTCAGTTTCCAAAACTTTTTTGATAGAGCAGCTAAAACTATTCACTTCGAAAGTCATTTTCATACCCACTCTCATTTGTGGTGTTGAATTGTTGGTTATTATGACGCTAGTGACGTGCGTCAGGATGACATTCTGCTGGAGGAGAAGAAGGCGTTGTTGAGTTGATGATGTCACGGAGTGCAAGGACCCGAAGGCGTGCACCATCCTGTTGCGCGGGGGCCTGGAGATCGTATCTGACCCAAAACAATGGCCCGATCTGGCGCATCTTGTTCCTGCTTAAAGAAGCCAATCAATCCGCCCGCCATGGCCCAAGGCCAGGAATAGTCCTTGAAGAAACACAATGCTTAATAATAAATGTCTGTGAACGTCCGATTTAAAAGTTAAAAAAGTCGAAGATTTGTGTTAAAATTTTTTTTTTATTAATATCGGTAAGCTTACAAGTACTGGGAATGATATGGACATCTGTGTTCCCATAATTTCCATTACATTTTATATGTATGTATTCCGACCTACATCACAAAGAACCACCAATTACCTTTGGAAAAATCTATCCCACAGCCTTAAGTCAATTCGAATTCCAATATAAAATTCAAGAATTAATTCCTAAGAAACCGATCAAATATAATACTATAAATTAATTCACAGTAAATATAAAAATAAAATTTAAAATCACAGCACTAACATAAAATCTTAATAATATTTATAATAATTATACATTTAGCACAATAATAACAAGTTTGAACTTGTAGCGCTGGGTAAATAATAAAGCTTGAAGCTTGAAATAAAAGTAAATAAATAAAGCGTGCAGCAATAAAAATTGTCGCTCTTAGCTATACTTACATATGTACATAAATGTACACACATATGTACATATGTGTAGTAAATCTGAACCCAATTAAATACCAATGGCAAAAGTTTCTGAATTTGTAATCTGTCTGGGTCAAAGTAATCAAAGTAATAATTGTTAATGTACAAAATTAGAGGACGCTTCGAACCAGCCCTGTTAGTGCAAATTGATCCTTCTACAATCTTTTTCCTGAATTCTGAAGTATGGTGCTGGTTGCATAAATATTTGCACACACGTCGCCACGTCCGTGTTTGTGTTCAATTCTTCTCTCTCTCTCTTCAATTTTGAGTTTTCAATTTTCAATGTTGCTGTGTGGTTGCGGGTGTGATTTTGGTTTGCGGTTTGTCAAGTGGCGCCCCACTCTCACTCTCACCCCACCTAAGGGCCCACTTAATGATTACCGCACATAAATGGAGTTTGACTTTAGTTTGAGATTAACACTTAGGTAGTACTATATGTATGTACATACGTACATATATATGTGCTTGCGCTGTACACAGTCTAACTCCAAATCCGAATCCACCTCCAAACTAGAAAAGTGTTCGACTGAATGGAGGTTTTTTCTTCGAACAGGTTCAGCTTAATCGGGGGTTTTTCGTACATCGACGAGAAGTCGCATGGAACGTAATTAGCCGTAAGCCGAATCTGAATCTGAACCCAATTAAATACCAATGTTTGGCCAACAATGCATGGATTTGTAATCCAGGGTTAGGTTCCTCTAGGTATTGTTTATACCATAATTAAAAGTCGTCATACATACATATGCATGCCTGTAGGTATGCCATGTGTATGTGTTTGAATTCAATCTCGTAGAGCCCTGCTGCATATCCTTGCAACTTCTACTCTACTCTACTTATTGTTATTCGTTCGTTGTTTTGGGTAGATCGAACATTTTGATCTTCGCTGGCACAGCGTGTGGCAAGTCAGCGTGCCTTCGTGCCTTCGCCTAAGGAAACTTTAAAAATCTCTCCTGATCAACAGTAGATCTCATCTCGGCAGAGCTCGCAATGGAAATGGCAGTGGGATGGGAAATTCAGCCAAATCCAACCCCCAGCGCCGAGCCGGAGACGCCGACGGAGACGTCGGTAGCTATCGATTCTCGTGTGAAAAGATCCAATTATGGTTTTATTTGTACTATTTGTCGTTGTTTGAGAGTTTGCATTTGCACGCTTTTTTTGTGCTGTGAAATGCTTGATTATGTCCGGACAGGGCAGGGCAGGGCAGGGCAAGGCAACGATCTTTGGTCTTCGATGTCCAACTGTTTTGAGGGGTTGTAGATTTTCATATAATATGCATGTACATACTTGTATGAATGTATGTACATATATATATGTATGTTTCGATCATTGATATAAATTGAGCAGAGCACAGCCCGATTCTAAGCATGTTTTTCATATTCTTTCAGGGTAAATATTGTATATGTACTTGCTCGATCAGCGTCAACAGCATTGGGCCATTAGTTTTGAATAAAAAGGAATCCAAACAGATCTTTACATTTGATAACCGTGTTTTCCTGAACCGTGTCTTACTTCCATTCCGTACATTTGGTTTAATAATAAAAGATGGTAATTTTAAGAAGAGAGAGGAGAAATGTAGCTTTTCTATTTATTCCACTCAGTTGGTCTCTTAAATGCGAAACTTACTCATTTCATTCCCATTCATATCTTCAGCAGCTATGTATCTGCCCCATCCAACGCCACCCCAACCAACCCGAGAAGATAGATCCCAAACCCCTTTGTGCACAGTAGCCATTCCACTTTCAGGAATTTTCGAGCATTACGCCAAAGCCACTTGTTAGCATGCTGCTCTGCTCTGCTCTGCCTTGTTGTTCTTATTACTGTTAAAGTTTGCGCCCTTATGGACGAATGGCATGACGCACGGAGCGGAGATAGATTGCGGGGTCACGAGAGTAAGGGCGAGCAGAGCGGAGTGGTGGCACTGTAAAATTTGATTCTAATCCGCTGATAATATTTTCAGACTTTCAGAATTTTGATATTTCGCTCGGTTGAATTTAATGCGATTTAATCATGCCTTCTATGGAGGGTGTATGTGTATTCGAGTGCGACAGGACGACAGGGTAACAAAATAATATTTGGACATGTTAAATGCTCTTCTTTGAGAGGCGGAGAAAAATGCTTCTCTTCTGCTTCTGCTTTGATTCTGTCTGAAACCGTTGGGCTCGTGGGGCGATTACAATGCCTTACGGACACGCAAAGTTAACGTATCATATGTGTATGGTTATCCGATCTGTGCGATTATAACATTAAAAACATTACATCCAGCTTGAAAGTTGGCTAAAATGAAACATTGGCGGAAGAACAGAACGCCGGCAACAGCATCGGCCGTTAATGGCTGATAAATGAGTAATTTTTTTGACATTTTATGCGTTGCCACTTCAGTTCAACATAATAATATACATATGGGCATTTCTCTGACGAGGTCCACCGAGACCAAAAAATTAAAAATCAATAAAAACGCATTTGAATATAGTTTTCTCGGGATTTTATTTTAAAAGATATTGAAAATCCGCCAATTTTATTAATTGATAGATGATTAACTTTTATCTGAAACCTATTCAAATTAGCAAAAGTTCACTTTTTAAAATCCCAGAAAAAATCCCAGAAAATTTTCTCAATTTCGGTTAACGGACTTTTTGTAACATTTATAAAACCAAGGAATTTTTGTCCCGTGCGACATGTCCCGTGCGACAGAGGTTTAAATTGAACTAAAATAAAACTACAGACCATACATGTTTAAAATTATACCCATTTAAAGAGTCATCAATGCAGAACATTAATCAGAAATTCGCATAAATATATCGCCTCAACTTTCGCTGAAATCTGAATTTGAATTGGTCGCCGCGAAAACCACTTCTATATTTGTCCCGTGCGAATACCATGCTTTTTTGCAAATAACAGTAGCCCAAAACACCAGCTATAGGGCTAGTCAAGTGGCGAATCATAACGGTAAACTATAACTTGAAATGCGTACGAACGTCCCGTGCGACATCAGAGAAATGCCCATATGTACATAGTTGATATTTGGTATTGCAATGGTGTATGGAGGCAGGAGTACCGAGCATTACAAAATTCCTGTTTAAATCTTAGATCTTAAACTGATGATCTATCAATCAATCAAGGAGCGGTGCAGAATAAAGGGCGACACCGACATACATATGTACATATGTACATGTTATTTTAGAGCTCCCTTAAGCGGATCGGTATAGTGATTATAACGAGAAAAAAAAACATTGAGGAGGATACAGATAACCATTCAAGGAATCTGTCTCTTCTGGGAGATTCCGGCATCAGCTACAATCCACCTGCTAGAATAGTCTTCGACTATATACTTCGACCACCATACTTCCAAGGCACAGAAGGAAGCAAAGCATCTCCGAGCCAAGGGATCGCACTGGGTCACATACTGTAGCGCTAAGTAATAATTTGTTTTTTTAAATAGCCAACAAACAAATTGTTAAAAAAGGTACTTATAAATTTTATACATATGTACATATGTACATACATATGTACATACATACATAAATATGTATGCATAAACATGTATGTATGTACATGAGACAATATCAGTGCTGTTTTTTTACGAGTCTTGTGAGCAGGCAGGATAAGCCCCATTTGCAATCCTTTGAAAGCAGCATGGTTCCTTTTAATTACGTATGAATCCTCGACTGGCAAACTGCAGCACTACGTATCCTGACCTTCCCTGTTACCGTCTCTCCTTTATCGCCTTCCTCCACGCTTTTCTATTGTGCCTTGGCCACACTGGGGTTGGGTTGGACGGTGGTGTTGGTCTCTTGTTAAGTGATAGTCGTCGTCGCTAGGCCGTTGGCAACGTGTGGGAGGTGCGGCCGCGGGATGCTCATAATAATTGAAGCATATTCACAGTGGTTGCCTCTCCCAGAGATGGGCGTGCGGACGGAAAGCTGCACATCACATCTCCTCGGCTCCCCCGCTCGCACACAAAAACACATACCATACCGCACCGCACCGCAACCCACTCCACCCCAACCCACCCCACCCACATACACATGCTGTTCCGTTCCCCCCGTTGCTTCGAGCCCGCATGCTTCTCGTTGTTTGTATTTGGTTGGATGGTCAAATGCTTGGCTGGACATAGCTGATTCTGGCTCTCCTGCTCTCGGTCTGGGTCTGGGTCTGAGCTTGAGTCTGGCGCTGCTTTAATTGTTTAATGGCTCGTTACTTGAATTCCCAGTGGGGGGGACCAATGGTGCGACGGTGCTAACTGGGATTTTCAAGTGCGATAATTGTAGCGTTTTATTATGGATTAAGCAAATTTTCTGTAAATTATATCTCACGGACTGCAAGCACTGCTTCACAGTACTGCGAGTACTGTGAATCCGAAGAAGTACTGTATGTGCTACAAGAGGGTTATTTAAGCCGTTAACTCAATATTTGAATAATACAGATGATAATACATACTAAATGTGCATATACATATGTTTCATGTGTCTATGAAATCTGCATCATCATATCTTGATAAAACAAAACAAATTCATTTTTATTTTCCTAGCTTGGCTGCATTGAATTCAATTCGAATATTTAAAATAGACATAATTAAATAATTGCTGAACATTAAAACAAATATTTCAAAATACCTTAGTAAAATGACATTGAAAATTTGTATTACAGTCATACATATATAATTTTTATGGAAAAATTTTTCCAAGGGAAAAGTATAAAAAATGGTAACTCTAAAAATCTTGCTTTGACTCCTTCAAGGTATCGTGCTGCCTTGTACAGCATTCATTTTTGTTGCAAGGACGCCCCACCGATCCTCAATCGGATTTAAGTCCCGACTCATTGCCTGTCACTTCAACAACGGTATACTGAAGGAGTCAAGAAAGCCCAATGTGCATATGCTGCTGAAATGTCCTGCTGAAATGGAGTGCTGATTAATTTAGCCTTTAGGCAGCCCATCTGATGAGCGAGCGAGCCATGGATGGTGTCATGGTTCCGCTTGCAACAAGTGGCCCGTGGATGAATTTTGCATAATGCATATTCAAAACAACCAAGCAGCTATTACTTTTTCAGAAAAATTCCGAATAATGCCAATTTGCCAATGCACATAATTATTTTACTAAGCCCTACGTACTGTCTTCAAAAAGACTTCTTTCAAATAAACCGATATTTTTGAATTGTCTGTTCATGGCTCATGCGAAATGGTAAATCTGCACCTTCCAACCAACATCCAACGTCCAACATCTAACATCCAACATCTCGGATATGGTTATAGTCGTAGACATTGTTAATTCAATTTTAACATGAGCCCTTCTCCGCCCTTTCTCCTTTCCATCCTAGACTCGATGTCTTGAAGGCGTGTCGTGTTTGTGTGCCGGTGCCGGCAACAGTTGCGTTGCTCTTGTGCTTAGTTGAAAAAATAAAATATATAAAAAAATAGCGTCGTTCCGCTTATCGCCTGTACGCAAGACTTCACACGGAAAAGAAAAGGAGTGTAGTGGAAAATGGGGCGGGCGTCGGCGTCTTGCTTGTGATATCATATCAGCAAGGCGCACGCTGCCGTCGAGGCATGCGGAAAACAAAACGGAAAGTGACAAGAGCTGGGCTGGGCCAAGCCAAGGCGTTCAACCACCCTACCACGCAGTCGATATGCGAATATCAAGGAGGAAACTCTTTAAATATTGATTTCAGCAGACGATTTAGAATTGGTCAATTAGAGCTGCTTTCCACTACCGATAATCCATCAAATCGAGGAAGATGTTCCCACTGCCGTCAGGATTTATGCCATGCCCCAAAATAGTTGATTTTTGAGAAATCATATTTTCTGAAATTTACATACATACATTTAAATGTACATACACACAAATTATTAGTAAGTATCTACATGTGTATGTATGTATTGTACATATGTACAGTGTATATTCGAGTATTCATCATGTAATGTCCCAAAACGGAGATGCTGGTGTGCTGTAGCTATCCATGGGATGTTTCAAGAGGCAGTGCAGCTGCCGCACTGTTGCTCTGTGGATTCCGAGCTCATCTCTGCAGGAGCGTGCGCTTCCTTCCATATCACATCCATTGGCTGTGCTGTGCTGCGCTGTGCATCTGTATGTGTCAACAGTATCTGCTGAGATTATTAAGATCTCACTTATTAATATTGGCTCAAACACCGGGGAGGCGGACTTGGACTCCGCTAGACGCTCCCATACTCCTTCACCGATAGAAGCTGAAACAGTGCTCGCAGTGAAACGCTAAGGCAGAGCGGAAAATTTTTCAGAGCGTGAGGATGTAGCGTGTCGCCGGCACGTGGCACGTGGCACGTCGCAATGGCCCGAAAGCCCGAATGCCGAACAGAGCCCAGCACTGGAGTTGGGTTAGCCTGAACTTAATGTTCAGATTGCAGGACTGGTCTCAACTTCCTGCCGAGGGATTTACTTTCAGACGCTCCCATACAATACACAATGCAATAAGAAAATTCGCAACTTCTACCCCCACACCGTACACCGTACGCCGTACAGGTTCTGATCTAATCTGGCATATTAAAATCCCAAATATAATAAAAGCCATCTGGCCAGGATCAAGCCAGTGATATCTGATAAAGTGTTCTTTAGACGGTGATGCAATACCTTTTACCCGATTGATCGGTTCTCAAGCCGTCCACCATATCATGCACCAGGATACAATTTTCAATTTGTTAATAATGAATAATATGTACATTAACTTCATCAAAATTCAAATAAATAAGAAATACTATTTCCCTGAAATCCATATCAAAATCCAAATCCAATCAAAAAAGTAGGGAGTTGCAATTTATAGCAAGTTATTGAATGTTTGGTCCGACCCTATCCGGGTCATATTTTTCTAATTTGGGCTTGTTATGGTATTATTATTAAAAAAATTGTTTAAACTGATTTTGTGTGTGCTCTCGGGGAAGAACTTTGTAAACATTCCACGCATATTTTCGAAATGAGTACACTTTCATCATTCAGTGAGCACTCTGGCCGTCTCTCTCTAGCCAGCTGAAACTGGCCAAACGCCCAAACGCGAAAACAGGACCAACGATTATTAAATTCCAGCCTCCTCACATGAGGCTCTGCTGTGGGTGTGACCATGTTCAGACTTGTCGACATTTTGCAAAACAACCGCACGCCCACGCCCCTTGAAGATTGCTTGTGGTGTGGGTGTGGGTGTGCCGTGCCGTGCCTGAGTTTGCTGTGGCTGTGGCTGCAGCGGAAACGTGCGGGTAGTTAACGGAAGAGTGTAGCGGTTATTGTATCGGAATGAAACAATTCGATTGGATGCTGCCACTGCCACTGGCACTGGCAGACGACTTTCCTGTTTGTTCGGAATATTCAAATTCTATCAGATGTGGGCTTTTGGGTTGAGGCTGGGGCTATTGTATTATGTATGGGCAAGTAATGTATGTAAATATACGAGTAAAATTATAGATATGTAAGTACCGCCAACCATGAAAAGTTAAACTCAACTAAGGATGGACTTTTGATAGCCTGCCTTTGGCTAGAGTTTTCCTTTCCACTTTACATCCCATCCCTTACGAATCCCTACATCACTTGATTTGATGCTAACACACAAAGTTGAAACATTTATACTGTAAAACGTGTATTAAAGGCTAGAAGTTGTTTCATCATTTCCAGATAAATTCGTGCATACGTATTTAAATATGTACTTTATGCATGTACAATGTCGCGCTCTTGTGCATATTACATTTTCAATTATTTGACTGCAGTCTGCAGTATTCAGTTTCAACCCCCGGGCTCCGGCCGCGATTTCTGCACTCCTCACACAGAAGCGGAAGAGACTGGTTTCAAGCCTGCGAGAGCGAGACAGCTCCTGTGCCATCGCGAGCCAACCACATTGATTCCATGTGGCAAGTGGTGGTGCGTGAACCGACATCACGAACCAATCAGAAAGAGAAGAGCCTTCTACAGCCACTACAGCGCAAATTAGCACAGGGGAGGCCGTCTAGTCGGTTAATGGTACACAGCCAAGCAGTGGCATTCTTATTGTGACCCGCGTACCAAAGGTAACTATAGAGTAGCGCGGTCCAGTCCGGTCGGTTGTTAGATGCAGCGGTATGAATCGTTAATGAGACCTTAATCGGCATTTTAACGCTAAAGCTAACGCCGGTATCGGAATCGGAATCGGTATCGGTACTGCTTTTATTATCGTATTTTATCGCGTAGTTCTATTGCTTCCAAGCGGAGCAACAGCCGAGATACACATACATACATATGTATGCATGTACGTGAGTGTGTATGTGCATAAGTATATGTACAATGTTCATTAGCAGTACTGCATCGTGTTCCGTCACGTTCACGTTTACTTGTAATAATTAACAAATATCCTGCACTGCGCATTGTGCAGAGTGAAAATGTGCAAAAGTGTTGGTGCCAATATGTGGAATTGAAATCGGAATTAAAAGCGGCAAATACGAAATGAACAAGTGAATTAAAACAAAGGCGGATGCTCAGCTTAATTTGTGTTTGTGCAGTTCGAGTCCCCATGACATCGCCAACAAAAGGGATCGATCACCCCCAATACACAGTTAACATCTGCACAGATTCTTTGGCCTGTCGTTCGTTTCGTTGCCCGCTGTGTTGACGCAGCGTGAGCGTGAGCGTCAGTGCAGTTAAAAGTCGGCAAACTGCGGTACTCTTGAAAGCTTTCTGTGTAGGCATTTTACATACATATATGTGAGCATTGGCACATCACATACTCGTACTTGGCTCGTACATGTGTATATGTATGTGTACGTATTGGATGTTTCAGTGATTAAGTTTACACATCCAGTCCAGTGGAATCAATACAGCGTCAAAGGCCACGTCCAATCCAAACCTACATCCATCTACATATCCATAATCAACTATGTTTACGTTGCAACCAACACCGACGGCCATCAGTACCGTAGTGCCCCCATGGTCGGCGGGAACGCTCATTGAGCGCCTACCATCGCTCGAGGAAATGGCTCACAAGGGTAAGCACAATTGGTAATTTTCTCCTCTCCTGACACGCTGACACTTCTGACTGTACAATGTACATGAGATCCAGTTACAGGTGCGCGGTGCCTAAACTCTGAGCTCCGAACTCCGAACCGAGCCTAGTTTCATAAATGGTATGCAATATGCATTCCATTCCATTCCAAGATGATTTGATTGATTTGATATTTTTCGAAATCGATTTCCTATCCGATTCGGTGGGATGCAACATATGTACTAGCTGCTAGTCAGCTGCTTAGTCCGATATATGTACTATGTAAAAGCATTGTACATATGTACATACATGCATACATAGTATGTATGTACAATAAACATTCAAATAGACCGTCTATTTGGCCTAAAAGAAACGTTTTCGAATGATCATCATTACTTATTCATTGTTGCACGTTGCACGGGCATGGGATGCACAATATCACTCGCATAGTCCTCAAATTTGTACGAAACTACAGCCCTAGACCTAAGAATACGCCTAAAAGATGGCAAACCTGTGTATGGGAATGACGGTACTTTTAATTGTTATTTAAATGACTGTATGTATGTATGTTTACTTAGGATCCCCATTTAACTAACATCCGAATAACATTCCAATAACTAGCTTTTAGTAACTTGTTGACGTGAATTTTTTTCCTTTGCTCTGCTCTTCTTTTATAGACAATGTGATTGCAATGAGAAATCTGCCCTGTTTGGGTACCGCAAGTGGTAGTGGACTAGGCGGTGGAATTGGTGGAAAATCTGCTACTACGATGGCTACTGCGATGGAAGCCGTGGATGCGACCACAGTGTCGCAACCCCATTCGACATCGTCGTATTTTACCACAACTTACTACCACTTAACTGATGACGAATGTATGTTTCCGGCTCCAACTCCAACTTCAACTCCAACTCCCCATACCCGTACACCATTTCCACCTAGCCCCCCATCGCGCACCATTCATCCAATTCAGGCCTCCGCATTCCCCATTACACATCCTCCTCAATTATTTAAATTTGCACAGCAGCAGGAGTAAGCCAAGCACTTTGGCCATGCTTTTGCCTTTGCCTTTGCTGGTTAACCAGATTTTGGTGCGTGGACTCTTGTCGTACTTGTACGTGGACGGCTCATGTGCGGGATGGATGTCTCTAATTTTGAGTAACATCATGAGATACAGATTCAGATACAGATACAGGTATTTAGGTAAAGAGGCAGGGCATTTTTCAATCTCAAGATGAGAACTGGAGCGGACTCTGTTCTGAGAATGAGTTGAAACATATAGGAAATACCAATAATAATTGAGACATTTCATGTAATGTAACCTTATAACTGGCATGACAAAATTGGCATTGGTGTGAAAATTGCCATATGTCCCCTGTCCATGGCTCTTTCCATGTCCATATCCATGAACATTGCTCAATTGAAACGGTCCTACGGTCATTGTTTCGTAGGTGACGGTGACTTGGAAGCGAAACGGGCACATGCTGCCAATTATAGACCACAATGGGGAGAGCTGATCAAAGTGAATGAATAGTTAGGAGCGCGATGAGGATCGGATCTATATCGGCTTTTAAGACGATGACGAGCGCACAGCAATAGTCTATAGTGTTTTACAAGTAGCTGAGCTGCATTCATCAGTGATGGTGATGTCCTGCTGGATCCTATCCCATCCCTACCCCGTCGAGCTGTTAAGTACTCTCAGTTGGGTCTACGCTTTTGTTCTGTTGTGAATCAATATAATCATTTTCCACCTTTAATGATCTTGAAGTGTGTATTCGTGTATTCGTGTTCGACGACCGTTTCGTGTCATGTCGTTACAAATGAAAACAATTATTGATGTTGAAAGCCGAAGTCGAATAAAAACAAACAAAAGCCTTGGCATTTTGTTCTACTCATGTCGGACACATACTCGTATTCACACACTCACCACTCACTCACACACTCACAACACACAAACATAGCACCAAATGAGCCTCTTTAGCGGCTGTCTGCACGCTGCAGATCCATTGTGTACCCAAACTCAGCCACCGTCCGTATTCGGGTCCGGATCCCAGGCCTTCTGCTGCTGCTGCTCCTGCTCCTGACCCTGTCCATTCTTTTGCGACAAGGGGAAGTCTCCCTAATCGGCCCAGTCCCCTAGAGATTGCTGGTCCTGTAAACCATTGGTCTGGTCTGCCATTGTTTTGTTTGCCAACTGATTTGTGTTGCAATTACATTGTTAATCCCATTGGCAAGATTTTCTCGGTTATTGTGTAGCCTGTCACTTTGGTAATTCATATTTTTAGCATTCATTATACACACACATTTATGCACACACATGCCAGCAAACGTACTCTGTCGACTGCTGATGCTGATGGTCAGCAGAGGTTTCGGTTTCCATTTTTTGCAAAATATGTACTCGTAGCTATGTAAAACGTTTCGTTTGTTTAAATCTATGCAAATTTGATGACATATACATATGTACATAGATTCTGAATCTCAATTAACCCAAAGTTTTTGGTGCAGTCTGAGAGTTCGTACCTGCTTCATTTACAAACAATTTCCAGGCTGAAGAATTATCTCACCCCACACACCATTAATTCTGTGCAGTATGTATTTCCTAATCGATGCTAAATACTAACCTTAGGTTTTTTTCGTTTCGAAGAAGCAGCCGACAGCCGATAGCCGAAAAGTCTCCTCCGTGTGCACTTAAACCGCTTAGAGTTTTCCCACGAATCCACTCTAATCTGCGATATGGGTTCGTCGCCGGTATGTAGTCGGTATGGAACATTGCTCCACAGAATGAGCCACAGTCAATTCACAGGAAAGTGGTATTTTAGGGGGAAAAGAGGTGATGGGATGGGATTGGATTGTATCGTAACAACTAAATCGTATAAAGAGTTTTGTGAAGACATTGAAATTTTATTGAAGATCGATACAACTCAGCTTATCAGTTATCTATCAAAGATGAATATGTATATACATATATATATATACATATACTCGTACAAGAAACAAGAAAGGCTCTTGGATTAGCCCCTTGTCAGTTGTTAGCCCGCTGTCCTTACTCGACCAGCCCAGAGCCCAGAGCCCTGAGCCCAGAGACCAGAGGACAGCGATGCCATGCATTTACTGCTTGGCTGGTTTCGTTTCTTTCGTTACCAATAAAGTAGTAAATTGATACGCAGATTTAGGGATTTTCTATCAATCAGTACCAGTACTCGGAAATCTGTTTGAAACCCATTCTTATGCTTGGCTTGAACCCCAAGTGGGACCTTTTTTAGCCTTTTGATTTTTGTTTTGTTTCTTTTTGGATGCATACATATTCTTGTCTTCGCTCAAGTCTCCGCAAAGGGGTTGTCCTCGCTCAAAATGAATTGTCAAAACTTAAGAATCCAGGCCATCGAATACAAATTGAGATGCTAAAAACCGATATAGCGGCACAAAAAGTTTCTGAAGTGCTTTTAGCATCGAAGTGGACCGAATTCAGGTCGACGCGACGTCCAAGTCCGAGTGTATGTTAACGTTTTCCAAAGCGTGCCAAACCGAATTATCTGCCTCATTGCCATATTATCAGCCTCATGCTTTACATTTATGTATGTCTATAAGTATATGTTTGTATGGCCATGGCCAAGCGGGTCCAGTACACATCGCGTCTGTGCCAGGTATTTCTAACGGCTAAAAGGAAAGAAAAGTTAGTTGCCTTCGGAGGTCGATGCTTTAAAAACTCTTGCAGAACGTTAGTTTCTTAAGCACATAGTATGGCAATGGTACATTCTGAGCACATACTTATAACTCGTACATATGTACATGCAATACAAAGTACATATGTATACATTTTCGGTCAGTTATCAGCTATGAAATGTTAGGAAATTTCGATTATTACGAAACACGTCACGTATGCAGGATCGCAGGATCTACGACGATATAATCATGTAGCATGGCTAATTAAATTGTGCAGTAAACTGCAGCAGCTGTAAAATACATCCAAAGTTCTGATCACAGATAGATGCTTGTATTTGATGTGTTCTGGTATGTGATGGTCTGCTCCGTGGATTGGTGTGCGGTCCGGTCGGGTCCTTCCTTCAGTTGTTTAACCAGCGGGTGCATCCAAATATATGCAATGTTTATGCATCTCCTTTTATTTTTACAGGTCACAGTGGAGTAAACCAGCTGGGCGGTGTTTTTGTTGGCGGACGACCTTTGCCTGATTCAACGCGCCAGAAAATTGTTGAGCTCGCACATTCCGGAGCTCGGCCATGTGATATTTCTCGGATTCTACAAGTTTCTAATGGATGCGTTAGCAAAATTTTAGGCAGGTAGGTGATATGCCAATCTCGAATAATTTTTCCGAAGTGCCCTGAAGGGCACTCCCACTCTCGTATTAGTAAGTTCATTATCATTAAAAATGATTATTTATTGTCTACGATAAATGGTCGATGAATAACTTTGACTCTTCTTCGCAATTGATACTCCATCATTCCTACTATACCATCATCTAGCGAATATTATTACTTGCTTTATTTTTTTACAACCCAGCCACAAAAGTGAACATTTTAAGTCGGAAATGGCAGGGATTGCACGGTTTCTATAATTTGGTTTGAACTAATAATAAATTCGATTTAGGGCAAATCAATCTAAATTCAACATTTACCATTATTGATTATGGGTTAAAGATGTCGATTGTGTTTTATTTCAGATATTATGAAACCGGAAGCATTCGACCACGCGCCATCGGTGGATCCAAGCCACGGGTTGCTACTGCTGAAGTCGTTAGTAAAATTTCGCAATACAAACGCGAGTGTCCGAGCATTTTCGCCTGGGAAATTCGGGATAGACTACTGCAGGAGAACGTCTGCACCAACGACAATATTCCAAGCGTAAGTTAACTAAATTTACACTCGTATATGTATTGTAGTAGTAGATGCTACTGAATCTACTGCGTTATGGATTTTAGTTTCCAATTATTTGGACTTTATTTAGGCTTTGCATTCTCGGTATATGTATCTTTACTGTGAATACAATGACAATTTGTATCACTTGGATTTCTCTTTCTTTTCGATTTCCGACGCCATTTGCTGTGCTTTGCCATTACCATTTTCCATTCGTATTTTTTTTTATTGTTTATTAAGTATGCCAAAAAAAAAAAGAAGAAAGAAAGGCAAAATGAATTGTGACAGCGATGCCGATGGCCGATGCCGAGGCTGATGGTGATGTCCTGCCTTGCCTGCCTTTTACTTTTCCCCATTGACAGTTGTGTGGAAAATGTGCTCGTTCAAATGGAAGGGAAAATCTTTTATGCACATTAAACGACAAAAAGGGAAATCAGTGCTAGAAAAATGTACGAAAAAATACAATATTAAATAAATACGGCCCGCCGCCACCACAAACCGTTAAGCGTTGAGATTCACGCGCCAGTGCGAGGGGGAATCGGAATCGAAATAGGAATAGGAATCACGTTGCTGAATCACGTCCATGTTCGGTGTTCGGTGTTCGGAATCGGGGCGAGAACGGCCGATTGGCCAAATACGAGTTCGGATTCGAATAGCAAAATCGTCGAGGGGTGAAAACGCAAGCAGTTTCGCTTGGACACGGAACGGGACGGATGAAAAGGTCTTTGCCACTTCTCTCTCCCCCATCCACAGGATCCAGCTCTTTTCTGTTGACGGCTGTTGATGTCCGACGAGCGTTAAATTTTCCATTTCCTTGCTGCACTGCACTTGTTGTTGCAAGAAATGGCTGCCTGGGAATTAGTTATCTTTAAGGCAAGATATTTTTTTGGTGGCACTGCACCAGAGATCTGTAAATCAGAAAGCGCCAAAGTAGCAAAGATGTTATGGTGCATACAGAAGTAAATAAGTAAGGATGTACATATGTACATATGTATGTACCTACTCGTATATGTACATACAAACATACATACATATACTCGTACATATATATGTACACGAGTTCGGTGGATTCGGGGACGGTGCTCATTTTAAAAATAAGTTTTTATGCGAGCGTTCACTGCGAGCGTTGTACCCCCCGAAAGGACATTCTGCCTAATTTTTCCACTCAACTGCACTTTCCCCTGCTGTTGTTCTTTCTCACTCGCTCGCTCATTTATATGTTTGCCCGTTTGTTCTTTCGCTTCTTTCGTATTTTGCCTTTCCTTTTGAATTCGTTTGAAAAGCGTTGTCAAGCGCAGGCACAGCCTTAAAATAATAGGGACGAAAAAATATTCCCAAACCCCCAGCCAAACGTCAGCTGCTGTTGCTTCTGCTGCTGCTGCGGCTGCTGCTGCCAACTGAAAAAGGTAATGTTAAAGCTTTTTCTGGTGATGCTGCTGCTGCTGCTGCTTTCGACTCCCTAGAGTTCTTCGAGTCGTAATCTGACTCTAACCCAAAGTCAACTCCGCAGATTTTACTCGCATGCATGTACATATGTACATATGTACAAACTGTACCATTTTACTATATTTTTATTACTTAAATGCAGTTTTATTTAAATGGCACCCAAGACAAACGACTCAAACTCTATATATTATTTTAGGTTTCATCGATAAATCGAGTATTAAGAAACTTGGCTGCCCAAAAGGAGCAACAAAATTCCGGAACGAGTGGTTCAAGTACAAACACAAGCACCAGCGCGAATCCTACAGCAAATGGTAGTGGTACCAGTGGCCAGAGCGGCCCGAATGGCCAGAGTGGAACCAGAACCGCACTGAGCTCGACAGGCGATTTGATGCAAACAGCCACGCCTCTAAACTCTTCCGAAAGCGGCGGAGCCAGCAACGAGGGAAGCGAACAGGAGTCTATTTATGAAAAGCTCCGTCTCCTCAATACTCAGCATACAGCTGGATCGCTGGATCCAGCCATAGCCATATCGTCACCGAACCATTTTGGACCCCATCCCCATCCGCATTCCCATTCCAGTCATCCGCAGCTGGTGCACAGCCAACAGCACCAACAGGCATCGCAGCTACAGCAGGCGAGCTGGCCTCCACGGCATTATTCAACCGGATCTTGGTACACCTCCCCTCTAAGCGGCAGTGAACTACCGATCCCAGTTTCGTCCGGATCCGGTATGACTTCAGTGGCTGCCTATGCCCCAGGTTCGACGACGTCTCAGCCCTTAAGTCCTCCCAATTTAGCCGCCGGTGGGAACCACAACCACCTGAGCAGCTGCCCCATGAGCACGGACGACATTCTTCTAAAAAAAGGTGAGCTTAAACTTAAACACATACACTCTAAATTTGTAGAAAAACATGTTTGTGTGTGTAAGAGGCCATCTCCGCAACGCGTTCACCAAATTGCATGCGGTTTTTTTAAATGATAGCCAGAGTATGGGGCATGGGGCACTTTTCTATAAATAGGTTCCGTAAAAAATCAAAATAAGTCAAACAAATCTCAAATTTGTGTCATTTTGTAGAACGGAACATTTTATGATAGACTAGGAGACCCCCGCGCTTCGCTGCTTACTAAACGAATTTAATGGTTAGGAATTTATCGAAATTAAGCAGTGATAATTTTGTATGTAATTAGATATTTTATTTATTGCAATGCTTTGTTTTGCCGTCGGCTACAAAGGCCAGCTTAGCGACTGTAGATCCCAATACCCAGACGAGTATAATTCCTGCAAAATTTGGCATCCCAAGCAGGACCAATATCCTCTTGGCTCCTCGACATGGTGCTCTCCACAATGAATACAGTGTATAATGCAGTGATGTCCAAAGTAGTTTCTTCTGTGACTATATACCCCATACCGTATATACATACATACATACCACCGTATATTGTATTGAACCAGATAAAAAACGCCGAAATTTAATTTAACTGAAAGTGCGCACGAACGAGCTGAAATAACGACCGATTGCACTGGGCAGACATTTACATATTTGCTTTTGCAGAGTACGAGTACGAGTATGCCCCCGATTTATTTCCGTGTACAGTGCCGTGTGGCTTGTGGTGCGGTGTGGTGTGGTGTGTGCCGTGATTGTCTGTTCGAGTAGTCCACATTTTGACAATTGGCAATGTCTTAGGCGTGTCGTGTCGTGCGTAAATGCTGAGACACGTGACAGACAATTGTTTCTATCTCCACACGCATGTGGAAACATGTAGATGCGCTCTACCATGTACCATTTACCCTCAAGATTACATACATATGTACATACATACACATATTATTAAAATTGAGAACGAACTGTATCAAAAACTACCAGAGAATAGCAAATGTTTGGTCAATACATTCATCGTTTCAGTAGACCTGTTACGTCCCAAAATAAAAGTGTTAAACATGAAAATTTGATTGTATGACTGTCTAATCTTTCGCTGAGACTCGTGGCATTGCGTAACAAGAAAGAAAGTATGTATATCTTCGGGTGCATTTGTATCCGATTTGCATCCAATTGCTAATCGATCGTTCCTTTAACTTAAACCTCAACTTTAAGAGGGAACTATCTATCGTTCTATAGAGAACTAACGACTAACTGGTAGCTGGCAGCTTCTAAATTCCCAAGAATAGCGTCTACCAATTTAACAAAGTCAGTGTGGTGGTCCTTTTTTTTACACCGAGTCTTTTCTTGAGAATAGGCAGATTGCTTATCGTAATCGGCTGGATCGAGTGACTAGCGATCATATATTTCGCAGTGTAAGAAGACAGCGGGCAAAACGGAACAGAACACGACGGAAAATGTTGTTTTGGTGCGGATCACTTTTGAGCACTGAACGTGTGGCGGCAGCGCAGCAGCAGAACAGTTTTCTCTGCCCATCGGCACTGTTTTACATGGTCTGCCTGTACTACAGTACATACATAACTCATAAAGATTTTGACGATTCCTATATGCACATATGTATGTAGCTACGAAATGAAAGAACGGAGAAATAAAATATTGTATTTGTACTCGGAGAAATCTGACAACTAGGCAACGATATATCTAGAAATGGCCTGTGTTCGCAGAATATTTTAAGATTTATTTAGATCTATTGGTCTTCAAGGTTACATCAACTTCAGGACTTCAGGGCTTTCATCAGGAGACTATCATTGGACTTTCAACCTCAACTCGTATGTGGACTTATTGATCGACTGCTGTTTCTACGGTCCATCCTGTTAAATTCCAGTTGAATGAGATCTGTAGAGTTTTGACTATACGTTGACCCTTGACTATATGTACATAAATACGTACGGTGACCGATAATGCATATTATATTTTTAAACTACTTTGCTTAATAGAATGAATCCAGTTTTGATAACAAAACAAAATCTTGATGCTCAGGACCAACCGCAGACAGTGTGTCTAAACTGTAACTGTAACTGTATCGTTAGCTACTCCACTCCTGCTCCTGCTACTCCTGCTCCTCTTCAACCGCCCTCGCAGAGCAAGTATAATCCGTAGCTATCGGGCAACCGCTGACGTTGCCGCTGCCGTGCTTGACAGGTTTACCCTTAACCGTGTAGTTTGCTTTAATGCGATTTACAGACTCATTTTACAGGCGATGACACTTCATTAAACGGGAAACCGTGAGGGTGGCTGTGGCTGTGTCTGTGGTTGGAGATGGGTTCAGGGTCGTGATTGGGTTGGGGTGGGGTGGTGTTGGTTGGTTGGTGCTAAGGTGATGCTGTTGGTGATGATGGGGTGCATAAATAGAAAACAGAAAATACATATTTATAAAATCGTATTTGAAATCCTCATACTAGGGCTCTTGCCTTATCAAGTTTTGTCTTTAATGTATTTAGCTGTTTGAGTGTCACTTCGTTGTCCTCCAACTCGAGCCCAAACTCGAACTCATTCTCATCCCACACCGGTCTCGGCGTTCCCCATCCCCTTCGCTCCCTTTCCCTTCACCGTCGTAGCCGTCATAGCCGTCGCAGTGTTTGAATCCCGAGTTGCTCGACATCACTCGACATCTACCGTCGTCTGTCATTGTTGCTCTGTTGCTGCCTGTCAGAACATTGCAACTTTATAGGCAAGTGACGTGTGCTCTGGAGTGATCCAGAGCATGCCTGTCCCTGGCCTGACCCTATCCAGCGGCAAGTCCGTAGGCTATCAGCATCTATTTGCACTGTCACATTCAGTAACATTAAGCGCCAATTACACACAAGCCGTACATACAAATACACATACCCTTAGACCTTCTACATCGAATTGGCCGCATAAAATGTGACAAGCCGAGAGACCTACAAAAGTTGGCGGCCTCTTTGATGTGACCACTAATGCGGCTCGAAATAGAACAGTTCGACACAACAACGCCTGGATCTACGGCTATACGCTTGCAAAGGGTGTTGTGATTTTGATTTTAACTAAATTCTTGAATCTAGATACGCCTAAACAATCATCATACACAAATCAGAATTCATAAACTATATGTTACAGCTGCTTCGTTCGATAAAAACATGCTTTCTCCTGAAGAAAATGCAACTTAAATTTGGAAATTTATATCTTTTTATACATTAGATACATTTTTCGTCCATTCGTCTATGTGTATCCTTGGCAGTTTAATTATTCACCTTTACACTAAACCTAAATTCAACAATATTTTCATAGAACTGCATTAGTTGCATGTAAATAGTTGGAGAATATGTTTCCATCCGTTCGCTGTTCAGAGGGGCTAGTAAATTCGGAGTTAACTTCGGAGAAATACTGTGATTGACTAAAATATACATAAAGGGATGAGAGGATGGCATATCTGTATATACATATGTATGTATGTATGCATGTATACTCATTTATCGCCTTCTTTACACTCGGATGCCCATCTGCAATAAGCAGGCCACGGCCACGGCCACCCCACATTGCATTATTACTTTCTGATTCTGGGGATTTTGTGCTTAGAGTGCACAGTGATTGCCTGTCTGTCGGTCCGTTAGTCCGTCCGTCCGTCCGTCCGTCCGTCCGTCGATTTGTTTACCTTTTTCTGCAACTAATCGAATATGAAGAGCCAACGGCTTTCTACTGTCATAGATATATGTATGTACATATGTATGCATCATCAACATCTTAGCCTGGACTAATTCGGTCAAGTCATTTTAGAAGAATCCTTTGTATCACCAAATACTGTATGTAAGTAATTCTGAACAAATAAAGCCTTTTTGTAGTTCAGCTAAGAGTGTTTCGATTGGAAACAAAGAGGCAATCGAGAGCCCAGTGGAGAATTCATGGCTACATGCAGTTTAACGGAGTTGTTCAGTGATTATTGCTACGACCAACGCCAGCGGACTCTTGCATGGGAAGCACATGCATCGAGCTTCTGCCGACAGATCAGTGATCAGGCGAGTGTGTTCGTATTGCTTTAACATGGAATATTTGTTCTCGGCCGTTTCAAACTCGGAGGGGCTCGTCTCCAAATAAATAAGATGTGCCTATCATACATACATATGTATGTATAGCGTTTCAAAATTTAAATTTGTATCTTATATATAAGCCTGTAGTAGTGTAAGAGAAGAGGAAATCCTCGGCCCAGTATATGTTTGTTTGCGGCCCGTTAAATAAACTTATTATATCTTTACTTTACGGATTTGGCAGAGCTTGACGGACATCAGTCGGATGAAACGGGTTCCGGTGAAGGGGAAAACTCCAATGGCGGCGCCTCCAATGTAGGAAACAGCGAGGATGATCAGGCTCGCCTAATACTCAAACGGAAACTGCAACGTAACCGCACTTCCTTTACAAATGAGCAAATAGATAGCCTAGAAAAAGGTAAGTGCACTCACACCAATTCGAAATATTCCACATTCTTCTAGAGCACATCTTGCAATTCGGACGACTTCAGGGCATGGACTTTGACCCATTTTAGTATGATATACATATGTACATATAGTGGTAGCTACGTGTATAAACATATGTATGTACATAAAAATGCACATGCATACATATGTATGTCCTACTTCTAAGGATATATAATGAGGCCTATATAATGAGGCCTTAGACGAAAAAATCGGTCAAAAATACGTCTTGTTTGACTTAGGAGATAATGAAACCAGTCTCTCAAATCTGTACACATGTTCTTTATTCTTGCCTGTCCGCTCTTCGTTGACGCCTAGTTCTCAGAGAACAAATAAGCTGGGGCAACCAAGTTTTGGTGGGATATCACACTGAATAAGGCTTGATTTCTAAGTTTGCCACCAGTTTTCGATCAGACCGGATCAATATTATAGCCAGAAGGTACAAATGAAATTTCAGTGGATAGCCCCTCCACGCGATTACTCGTTCTCTCTCTCTATCACACACACACACTCCCTCTGCCTCGTGCAGAGTGCGCTCTCTGGAAGAGGCTCGTAAGGTGCCCGCTCGCTTGTACTGTGTTGGGTGGAGGGGGAGGTATTATACTACTTATTAAAATTGATTTCGACTGTACTTGTATGGATTAGAGAATGATGAAAGCGGTTGCAAATACAGTATTCTTCTTATTTCTCAGAGTTCGAACGCACACATTATCCGGATGTTTTTGCTAGGGAACGCTTGGCTGGTAAGATTGGTTTGCCGGAGGCAAGAATTCAGGTTTGGTTTTCAAACCGGCGCGCCAAGTGGCGCCGCGAAGAGAAGTTACGAAATCAGCGAAGGACGCCAAATTCTACGGGAACGAGTGGAACTTCGTCTTCAACTTCAGCAAATGCGTCGTTAACCGATAGTCCTAATAGTCTGGGGGCTTGCTCCTCGTTGCTGGCGGGCAATTGTCCCTCCGGAAGTAAGTAGAATCTGCGTCAGTTTTTCGTGCACTACAGATACGAGTATACTCATATTGAAAAAAATCAATTCCATTTATGCAGACACAATCAACGGACTAGCGTCGCCAAATACGTTGTCAACGCCAGCCGTGGGTGGCGGTGAAACCACTGATAGTCCTACACCGGCGCTGCATCTAAGATCCGGGGGCAACTCCGACAGTGCTAGTGGGCGACCACAAGAGGATGGCAGCGACGCTTGTTCGCCTGGGCTAGGGATATCAGGGCAACATAGCACCCATCATCACCTCGCTCATGCCCATGCCCATGCGCATTCGCATCCGCATTCGCATCCGCATCCGCACACTCACTCGCACGCTCTTGTTCCTGCCATTTCGCCGCGTCTAAATTTCAATAGCGGAAGCTTTAGCAGCTCCATGAGTGCGATGTACTCGAATATGCACCATCCCGCATTATCGATGGGAGATAGTTACGGGTAAGAGGACATAAGTTAAATAAGCATAAGCTACTATAATCTCATGTCTAAGTAAGTATGGGCTTCCGATTATAATTGAAGTTTCATCGTCAATCCATTGCCTTTTTGAGATGCAATGTCCTGCTTGTCTGTCTGTATGAGAACCGGAAAACCTGACCCTGATTAGAACTGATTAGAACCTACAGAACTGACCCTGATTAGTGTTTATTATAAATATTTGCATATTTTCGATTATTTTATCTTCCCCTCTGCATCGAGACTTCGATTAAAGACTTCCCTGGTCTGCAAGCTGATTAGCTGGTCAGCTCGCGATAAAACTGTATATACTATTTCATAGAAAACGATGTGATCCATCCTACTAACAGACACCTAATTGAATACTAATACTATTCTAATAATGTGTTTACTTTAACTTAATATATGACTTCTATTTTGCAGTTCCATTACACCAATGCCAAGCTTTAGCCATTCATCGGTAGGACCTCTGGCTCCGCCATCGCCATTATCTCAGCAACGCGACCTTACGCCCCCCTCGCTGTATCCGTGCCACATGACCCTGCGACCACCGCCAATAGCAGGGCCTCATCATCATCTAGTTCCGAATGACGCTGGAAACAGTGGGCCAGGCATTGGTAATGTAAATTCGTCGAATGTGGGAACAAGCAACAATGGAACCGGATACGAGGTCCTCTCCTCGTACGGCTTGGCTCCACCGCCGCTGCCAACTGGTAGTGCGGCTGATGGCAATTCGTCGGCCACCGCCAATATCGCCGTTTCTTCTCATCAAATCATGGAGCCACGTCAGTCCCCTTGCAGTCCCCCACAACATTTGGGAGCAGCTAATCACAGTTCTGGATTTGCTACTGAGCCAATTTCGAGCGCTGTTCCTTCATACGCGCACATGAGCTATAACTACGCGACGGCTGCCAACAATGTGCCCACTTCTGGCGGTGGCAACCCAGTACCTGGTCTCAATTCACATGGAGCCAGTGGAAAGCAACAGTTTTTTGCCTCTTGTTTCTATTCACCTTGGGTCTAGAACCATGTAGGGCTAGATCCATGTAGGGAGATTTGGAAAGAGACAAAGACAAATAGATTATTTGATTAACTTTAAAGGCTCCCTAAAATAAATCGAATTTACATATCTCTAACAAATTTATGGAGGTTGTAGAAAAATGTATTTATTGCATAGTTCCGGCCAAGGATTCTAACTTATACGCGTAGAATAATTGGTGTGATTAAATGATCTAATTTTGACAAATTATTATTAAATCTTTTGCAACTCATTAATCCACCCCTGGTCGGTAAATACATACTCATACACGGGAGTAAGTAGTCCAAAAATACATCAAAAACAAGCTACTCAAACAATATTTTTCAATAGTGGATTACAAAAAAAAAGAAAGCTAAACAAAAAATTACTATAAAAGTTGAATTGGTAATACTAGGCTAGATTATTATTTAATTTGCAGGTTCTCAGTAGCAGAATAACATTTTTAATCGACGAGAGATATTTCTATGTCTATGTCATCCTCTTCCAATGGACCCCCTGACTGAGTCAATATACAGTTCAACTTCCATAATTTGAACCACTAATATTCGACTTCGACACTAGACGTTCGAATCAAAGAATGTATTCCCTAGCCGCAGCTGTTGCCAGTTTTAGTTCGAAATATAGAAAATTCAAGTTATAGACATTCGAGTTAGGGAAGTTTCATACACTATAAGATTACGTAAATATGTTCATACTCGTATGCACATACATATGTACATACATACTTGGTCCTCTATATTTGAACTATTAAAATCATTAGTTTAATAATTATTATGAAATATTAAGCAACATTTTATGCCCGGCGAAAAGGTTTCCTGATGCTGATAGCTGAAATACATATTCATAGTTGATTTTGAAAATGAAGAACAATGAACATGCATATGCAATACCATAGCAGGTTAGGCTTAAACAATACATATATGCACATACATATATGTATGTATGTTTGCCTATATTATGGTTACATATGTACATATGTATGAAAATATTTCTTAAACTGAAATGACTAGCAATCTCATCTTATTTTGGTGTACGCACTGTTTTACTGTGTTATTAGTCAATTTAGATTTATGTAATTCTCTGCAAACATTCGTTGCATTTTTGTTATGGCTAATTCGACGTAGAAACCCCTGAGTACTTCGCTGTTTTATTGACTTTTCAATTGCGCAATTACTGTATCCAATTTAATTTCATTTGCTTGGCATAAGAACCCTTGTTTAAGTCAAGTTTAGCAAACATTTTAATGAAGTTCTTTTCCATAAGCTGTGCAGTGAAGGAACATTTTCAAATTGGGGCAATACCCCGTACTCAAGAACAATATTTCAAAGTGGTTGCTAAGAGAACGTCATTGAGCATTGACTGTAGTGTGCAGGGTAAATATTTTGAAATATAATTTGTTTCTTGCTGTTTTACCCTTATTGTTGATTGCACAGCGAAGAGCATGGCTCAATCGTACTTACGGTCTATCAAAATTATAAATAACTCACGAAGAGGAATCATGGAAGCAGTAGCAAAAACTCGTACAGATTACTTGATCTTAGTGTGAGCAAAAGAGCAGGGAAATTTGATGGGAATTCTGAATTTGGATTGCAGTGGAATCCCTCCTTTGACTAGCCCCTCATTTGGGAAGAATAAGAAAAGAAAGTTTAGTTGGTTTTGATCAGAGTGATCACAGGTAAGAGGTAATATGTGTAATTTCTGTGGCGTAATATAACTGAGATGAGAGGGGAGGTGAGGTAAGTAAATGCCGAAAAGATAATGACGGACATCCGTACAGATTTACACTCCTAGGATATATGTATGTAGGGGAGTGTAAGGTATCGTGGCGTGTAAGGTATGTTGGCGGACTTGTCAAATCTGGCATGTACCGTCACATCTAAAACTTTTGATCACTGTGGTCGATGTCTTTTATCGTGCTGACATTTTATATGCAGTAGTATTAATGAGGGAATGTGATTTTTAATAAAAGTAGTGAAAAAAAATACATACATTTTTTTTGGATATGTGTTTTGACAGTCCCAGAGTGAAGATTTTTTTATACCCGGTACTCGAAGAGTAAAAGGGTATATTAGATTTGTGGGGATAACGGTTGTGTGTAACGCACAGAAGGAAGCGTTTCCGACCCCATAAAGTATATATATTCTTGATCAGCATCAATAGCCGAGTCGATATAGCCATGTCTGTCTGTCCGTCTGTCCGTCTGTCCGTCCGTCTTCATTAGCGCCTATATCTCAGAGACTATTAAAGCTAGCACAACCAAATTTTGCATCCAGTCTCCTGTGTGATCACACTACTCCAAATGTGTTACAAAATTTCGCCCCGCCCCTTTCCGCCCGCACAAAGGACGAAAGTCTGTGGCATGCACAATTTTGAAGATACGAGAAAACTAAAAACGCAGAATCATAGAGAATGACCATTTCTATCAGAGTGTTGAATCTGGATCAGATCGGATCATTATTATAGCTACAATGAAGGAAACCATTTCGAAAGTCATCATTCCCTCTCGCTCTCTCTCACACGCGACCCCATCTGCTTTGCCCATTCGAATTTTTTGACGCCTAGTTCTCAGAGACTATCAGAGCTAGAGCAACCAAACTTTCTATCCAAGCTCCTGTGATACCAAACCTGCACAAGTGTATTTCAAAATTTTGACACGCCCCTTTCCGCCCCCACAAAGGACGAAAATCTGTGGAATCCACAATTTTGAAGATACGAGAAAACCAAAAACGCAGAATCATGGAAAATTACCATATCTACCAGATTACCGAATCTGGATCAGATCGGATCAATATTATGGCCAGAAGAAACAAATTAAATTTCAGTGGCTACGCAACGCCTGCCAAGCGCTGACTCATGCCCCCTCCCTCTCTCGCTCTGTCCTAAACACTTGTACGTCTCAAATATGTAGTTATACATGTCATGTAGAAATTTAGGCGCAGATATACAAAGCATATGTAAACAAAAATGGAAACATGTATAAAAATTCCAAAAATTCAATTTTTTAATTTAAATATTATTTTTGTCCCTTTGAGAACATATAATAAATTTCATGAATCGTAGGCTCATATATGTATGTATATATATACTGACTGAGTACCGGGTATAAGGTAGAGCCGCGGCCTTTGCCGCGGCTCACAACGTTCCCTCTCGTTTGAAACTTGAGTCAGGGAAGTATTGGGAACGTAAATTTAGGCCTTTGCCAACACTTTTGATTTTTAATTTTTTTTTTTGCGAAGTATGACTGTGACGTTATATTTCCACCAATAGCTTGTAAGGTATGATGGCGGACTTTTTGTAAGGTGTAGTGGTGGATCATTTTTTAGCACGAGTTTCAATTGTCTTTGCCTTTTCGTGTATAAGTTAACACTCAGTAGCGGAGATTTGCAATTTGGGCACCGGGTTTTTTTCTTTAGAAAAGAAAGGAATAAAGATCGTCTAAAAGAAGAACAAAATCGGAGCAATCCACAGGCAAAAGAGTGAAGCTCGAAAAAGAAGAAGATGCTGATCGAGATTTTCAATATAAGTTCTTTCTTGTTCTGTTATTTTTCATTATTTACAATAGTTTAAATAAAAGATTTTCAGATCTACATAATTTTTTAGTTGATCCGCCACCATACCTTACAGTTTTCAAAAATGCAAAAAATTAATGGTTTGCGCGAAGAGCTCAAAATTGCATTCCATTTAAATTTAAGCAACCGCTTCTGACAGAAATATGCTCAATAGATGTCAGCCACTGCCTGCTTTTGAAAATTTGAAAAATATTGATTTTTGAGAGAGGGAGATGCAAAAATCAAAGTGTCCGCCACTATAATTTACACTCCCCTACATAAATGTAACATAGCTTGTTGTTTGGTTGATTTTGAACACTTCAAATAAAATACTAAACCTAATTATTTACTATATTATTTGGGGAAAACTAACATAAATGCCGTATAGTTTGATGTATTTTGCTTTCTAATATATGCACATATGCACATCATACATACATACATATGTACATATGTATGCGTTGGGAGGGTGATTTTATTCACAATCGCTCAGAATAGAATCTGTGCAACCATTAGTCGTTTAAAAATAGCACATTTTAATGTCGTAAATATGAAAAAGTATTTCTATAATTATTCCTCCTCCTTTAGTATTTGTTTCTAAATCTGTTCGATGATTTAGTTCTGCAGTGCGGCGCGGCAAGTACTTGTGACATGTACTATGACCCATCCAATGGGTATGTGCGCAATTTTATCATACACATGGTACACACTATGTATATACGTACTATTTAGTTTGTTGCATACATACAAATATGTAGACATAATGCGCGCATGTACATAATTACATACAAGTGTATGTGTTATGTACATACACATATATGTATGTATGTATTTATACTATTTAAATGAAATAGATTTTATTTTCTATTTCTCGCTGGTTCAAAGCCCAACAAATTCCACAAATCGCCAGAGGAGAACTCTTCAAACAATATGAAATAAATGAAACAAGAAAGGAAAGCCACTTGCGTATCGGCTTGTATACACCCTCTCCTCTCGAACATTTACTTTACTATTGACACTATTCCCTTCCCTGATTATTTATCTTATATGTACATACATATGTACATAGTACTAGGTACATAAATCTGCATAATCTGAACGCGACACATCCCTGATCACTGATCTAAGGATAGTCGTTCCTATAACTGTACTGCTGTCTAATTTACGGATTCGAAGATGATACATTCGGTGCGTTGCAAACATCTGGTGAAAGCCCATATACCCCCTGTGCCGCTACCACTACAACAAGAATACCCCATTCCTTGGGGGAATGGGAATGCCTTCATATTTACGAGTCTTGGCCAAAGCTATTGGCGCCTGCGCTCTGCACCACTGCCACTGCTGGCTGTTGGCTGTTGGCTGTTGGCTGCGGATCCGGCGTATATGTCTGATGCAGATCAAGAGCACAAATTATTCGGAGCAGATAGTAATAGACTAACGCCCGTGGAGTTCGCTTCGTTTCCTCAGAAGGAATAAATTCGTGCTGCGCTCGTACTGTGTTATCTGTAGTCTAGTTGTACGTACCTACATACATACATACATACATCGTTGAGTACATTGTGCATACATACATACTTATAAAAAACGTAATTTGATTTGTATGCATTCATCCTGCACGTATGCATACTTATACATACGTGCATGTACTTACATACATATATAAATATATGTAGTGTGGGTTCGTAGCAATCAAATTTTTGTTCCTAAAACCGAATAAAATTCTCGTTGCGTATGGATATGGATTTGGATATGGATTTCCCATTGTGTATAAATAAGATCTAGAAATTTTAGAAAATGTCGCAACTTATTTAACGAAGTGATCATAAAAAATAGGTTTTCGAATAGGAGACGGAGACGTGAGGTTAACTAAACTTAACGGAAAATAAAACGGAAAAAAGATCACAGGTCGTTTAACCTGTTAGTGTGTTGGCCAGTGCATACTTATACCCGCATATGTATGTGTATTTACATACACATATGTTATACTTAAAGTATATTAATCTATGCATGTGATGTGTATTCTTAATTCCAATTATACATATATGTGCACATACATATGTATATGTATGTATGTTCATTTGAAAGCAGTGTCTGTTGGTAGCATTGTGTAACGGTGTGTTGTCGATCTTAAAAATAGACCAAAGGAAAAAATCCAATCCCCCAAAATGTGAAGAAAAATAAGAATCAGTTCATATTCCTGCTTATTGCATGCATATGCTTGAATGTATTGGCAATCTCAATGGCAATGAAAAGAATTTACAAAAAAAAGGCCAGAGAGAGCGAAAAATATAAACTAAAACCAAACCAATCCAATCCAATTGCCATACAAAATTAGATTGTGTGTCATCGAGTATATCATTTAAACAATTCGAAAAGTTTCTGTTCCTGCATTCTTTATGTATATTTTCTTATTTTATTTGTGTGCGTGTGTGTATGTGTGTGTGTGTATTTTCCTTTAGAAATATTTCTAAACTGCTTACATACATATATGTATATATATACATAAAAAAACTTGAACATTTCCTCACGTAGAAATAGATAGATATAAACTACGTACATACATACATATGTATGTGTATGTACACATCTGTACATATATATATGTATATACAGCCGGTGACTGCGAATGACTAAAAATAAACATGCAATACATGGATTTTCGTTTGTTCAGTCTAATTTTTCCATTAACAACATTTATGCTGAATGAGTGAAAGGCGATCGAATTTCCATTTTCCAAAATATGGTGAGACGTGCGCAACAGAATAACGCAACGCTCGCTTGCTCGCTCGATATCGAGAGAAGCGAAGCTGCACAGAATTCTCATTCTCACGATATGCACTATACTATACTATACACTATACAGATTTACATAGATTTTTACATACATATATATAGCATACATATGTAGATATTTATATAGCAGTGTTTGGTTTAGACATAAATTAACCGTCATGTTCCATCAAATCTTCTTTAAAACCCGGCAAGTTATCTGAATATATCCTTGATCAGCATCGACTGGCATAAATATATGTATGTACATATGTATGTTGTGTCTGCCTGTCAGTCCATCTTTTTGTTTTCAAAAAACATACATGAATACATTGGTATATAGAATTCTGGTTATCCGACTGATTCTTCAAAAGTACAGCATTCGCTCCATTTTGCACTTTTATTTAAACTTTTCCCAATTCAGTGGTGGGTAAAAGATTCGTAGCTATCCAGGAAAGAACATCCGACCCTCTGAACACCTCTCCTCCAGCTAATGAGCATACCATAACAAAGATTTGGTCTGAACTGTGAAATATTTTACTTGAAATTAATAAATTGGATCTAATAATACATATGTATGTACATATGTACACATATATACATATATGTATGTACAATAAATAATTCCCTTTGAACTCCCTTAAAATTTGCAGCAGCTGGGCTTGAAAGTTTGCTGGAGCTTCAGTTAGCTCTGTCCCGCCAATCTCCATTTGAAATATGTCTTGGCGCGAAATATTTTTTATTGCCATTCGTTGTTTTGTAGGGTTGCATTTGAAAACCATCGGCTAAGTATCGCATAGAAACGTGCGGAACGGATGGTGGCCATATGGTAGATAGCTGGCAAAAACAGGGATGAAATTCGTATGAAACGAATAAGAAATTTTACCGATTAACTTTGTTAGCTGCGCTGAGATCAGAAAAAATAAATACCGATTAACAATAAAAAAAGAGAGAAGACGATGTAATTTTGCTGCGCGCGAGTAAAGTGTATAAATATTCACAGCTTAACAAAAATGACAGGAGGGAGCACTACTCTAATATAGTAGTAACCGCTATATTTGTGGCTTGGAGATGAAGTTCTTAGTGCATATGTACATATGCATGTATGTCGATCCGCTTCCGATCCAAAGTCTCCAATCAATGAGTTTCAGATTGGCTTGGTTATGTTGAAGGAACAATCTTAAACATATGTACATATGTATCTCTAAAATGTTCTCAAAATATACACAGCTACTCCGACTCAATGAAATCTCGATACAGTCTTGAACCGCATTAACAGCAAATATTCCTTTTTCCATTTTCGTACATCCATATAATAATAAAAAGAGCAACTTGCGATATGAATGATATGAGTTTTTGAGAGGAACATATTTTATTGGCTTTGAGATGTTCATGTTCACGTTAATAAAAAAACCAAAATATATTAAAATTTTTCCTTATTTTTGCCTTTCGTACATTGATAAGTATATTTTGTATTAATTTCTCCAGAGCTTAAGAGCCAAAGCCGTTGAAGACGAAGCATATCGAAAACCCTCAGCATGGGGGTGGCTGAAGATTTCGCTCCCAGCTTTGTCAAAAAGCCACAGCTGCACCAGGAGGATGATGGCAATCGATTGATATTTGAGTGCCAGTTATTGTCATCTCCGAAACCGGAAATTGATTGGTTTCGTAGTGACAACAAATTAGTAGAAGATGGCCGGACCAAATTCAAAATTCAACCCGTTGGAGATAATAAATTTACGGTAGTATTAGAGCTCGACGATGTAGTAGAAACCGATGCGGGCCTTTACAAAGTCAAGGCCAAGAACAAGTCGGGCGAAGTATCTGCATCAATTAACTTAAATTTCACACGTAAGTAGTACTTTAAAATACATAAATACACATAATCGTTTCATAGATACGATGCAGAGATACATACTTATTTGCAAAAACCTCTTTAATAAAACAAAACCAACTACATACATATGTACATACATATGTACATACATATGTACATACATATGTACATACATATGTACATACATATGTACATATGTATGTGTGACCAACTTCCGGTGAGAGTGACTTACACGGAGCTTACACGACATCACAATGAAGATTAGTTGTATGAATATTTCTGCATTGCAAAATGAAGATAAAAGTACATGTACGATAGTGAACGATATGTAAAGCACACATATGCATACATACATATTTATGTGTGTACATAAGACAAGCACAAAGCTAAGGGAATAAATCCCAAAGTACAACGAGAATAGAGGCTTATTGATACTGTACTTGAATTATTTTTGAATAATTAATTTTTTTGCATTTCCTGACGGTCTCACTCTATTTAGCTGCCGACGAACCCAAAGAAAAGTAAGCCAAGCTTAATGAACTATCAAAAGTCTGCCTTTGCTGCCTAATGATCATGAATTGTTGCTACGTTTACGCTGCCCCCCTAACCCCAAAATCACGTTAGAATTCAAGTAACCGAATCATAAAAGTAGTCCTGTGGTTAGCAATACTTCTTACAAATGACTTAAGTCAGTGGTGCCCACGAGTTTGCTATGACAAATGTTATGCCCATCGATTGATCCTCACGCACGAATAAATGAGCATAAAATCATAAATTTATTTATTTCAAATACTTAGTCTTTCTTTAAATTTGTATTGAATCATTTAATGCTGTGACTTAAGCTCAACATTTTGATTGGAAATGATCCTTTCCCACTTTGCATTAAAGGCAAATTTGATTTTACCTTTTTGAAATATGAGAGCGAGATAGGATGTACAGGGTGCACGAGCCACTGCCACTGCTAGTGACAGTCTATGCAATATTCCTGTCTACAAAAAAAAAAGAAATACAGCATTATAATTATGTAGGTATTCGTGGAGACCACTGGCCTAGAAAGTGTACTTTTATGTAAATGGACTCTACAAAGTGCCTCCGAAAAATGCATTCCTTTCTGTAGCTCGACATCGAAATTGATAAAATTGTTGAATCGAACTGGTCGGGAACCCCAAATCGTTTACTGAAGAGGGATCCATTGCAGTAAACTTCGAGGTGCAGAAAGCAGTAATTTTTGCATGGAGGGGGCCATTCTCAACACAGACTTACAGTTTCGACTGACAGATTTTTGCATGACAGAATCCCTCAAATGATGAAATTCTTCTTTATTTTTTCATTTCTATAAAACTCAATATACTAATTGGGGGGTTTCGTTCGGTCTATTTTAACAAGTGGGTAAGTTTTCACTACTTGAAAACGAAGGGTGAGTAAAAACCAGCATTACATTCAATGTTGGAAATTGTTGTGACTAAAGTATAGTTAAACAGTGGAAGTCTGGGATGGATCATCTAGGTGTTAGATCATCCATTTTCATTTCCATCTGAGCCCGAAAGCTTATCGCACAGTGTAGATCAGCGAACATCATTTACTAATCTAATCTGGTCCTAATCGATCCTAATAATCCTAATCTAATCGATCCCTCTGTTGATCTCTCTGTATGAGAGATTTGTGCATGATATTGTTCTTCCCATCTCCATCTTCTCATTGTTCGCTTCCTTGCATATTTTGTATTGTTATCGTTGTATTGTGATTGTTGCAAACTTCAATCAATCGGATATTTGCTTCCTCTGCAGACAAATCGACGGTTTCGCGCCGACATTCGCGAAAAAACCCGCCATACGACAGGAAGAAGATGGCAAACGTCTCTTGTTTGAATGCCGCGTTAACGCAGATCCCTTGCCACATATTACTTGGTTCCACAATGGAGCAGAGGTCAAGGAATCGCCACGGCACAAGGTATGGCAGAGTGGAATACTTAGTATTTCAGTTGAAGAGACTAAGCCTCGCCGAATGGCAATACAATACAATGCTCTATTATCCATTCCATTTATCCAGCTTACCATCGACAAGGACGTCCACTCATATTTTGCAACACTTGAAATACAAAATGTTACAGTTGAGGATGCTGGCAAATACAAAGTGAATGCAAAAAACGAACTGGGTGAAAGCAATGCAACGATAAGCCTCAACTTCGACAGTAAGTGGTTGTTATCCTAAGCCACGACAGACCACGATTCTTCATTTCTTCTCCATTCAATTTATTCACACTAATAACAATACAACGGGTACCGTACCTCTGCCATAAGTAATTCGCTATTTTCGTTATTCCGCGATACATTACACACGACCCTTACTTACTACACAATTGGGGAAAGTGCACAACCCCAGCCCTTTACGTACGCGTACATATCGATATCGATCGAATCGTACACCGAAGATGTGCTTGGCATATTATCAAGTAGTTTCTTTTCATATGATCTTTTAAGTTTCCCACGGGCTTACATACATACTTGTATTCATACATACACATACATATTAATGTGCAATTGTAGATGGCAATGCTCAAACACACCAATTATTTACCAACTATTTATTAATCGTTCTGAGCTCGCTTTGCTAATTATATAATGTGATGGCCATTCAAACTATTACACTGCCGTCTTTTGGAAAATCAAATGGTTATTGTTACTTAGTTTCGTTTAAGCTGCAGCTACTTAGTTTATTACTAATCGAATTAGAGTTCGAATCTCATATTTTAATACATTCTTTAGAGCGGGGCGGTTTTTTCTTGTGGCTTTCCACATGAAAGGCCTACCACACAGTTCATACATATGTACATATGAATGTATACATGTGTCCATATGTACAACAAAACGAATTTATTGCTCAGTTCAGCAATTGTCTGAGGCTGCATACGGCTGGCGAGGCGTTGAATGTGTGCATACGCCAAGGCTCGTATTACTCGTGTTTTATTTTGTATGGATAATCTATTTTTATTGTAATTATTGAAACAAAATAGAAGGTATCCTTTTGGATATTTGAACGATGAATTTAATAATAAGTTAACACCTGACTAGCCCTGTACATTGTGTAACACGGAAACTTCAACTTTAACTTCAACTTCATAGGCGACGAGGCACCCGTACCTGCAAGTGCCGAAGGCATAAAGCCAACCTTTACCGAACGACCTGTAATACGTCAAAGCGAAGATGGGGGAAATGTAACGTTTGAGTGTAGATGTGTCGGAGACCCCACGCCTACAGTGACATGGTACGGATATAAGTGAATATTATAATGTTTGCACTTGCACTTGCACTTGCACACACAAAAACACACATACACATGAACATGCAAAGATAATAATAATACTTATTACGTATTATGTAAACTAAACTAAACAATGGATCTGATGGAACATGGAAACGGCCTCCATTAGAAATGAATGAATTAGAAATGCTTAATTACATATGTATATCAGAAGCCTTTGTTTATATTGAACCATTTTCTTCACGTGCACAAAGGTCCCATGGAGAAACTGTGCTGAGCGAGGGAAAACGCTACAAAATGTCATTAACAATGGATCAGAAACTTTATCATATGGCATGTCTTGAGATTAGTAGTGTTGTCTCCTCAGACCAGGGTGAATATCGGGCGCAAGCGAAGAATAAGCACGGCCTTGGCGTCGCTACCATAAATTTAAATTTTGAAAGCGGCTCAAAAAAGTAAGCCTCAACAATTGTAGATAATCAAATGTATCGATCGAAAGTTCTACTACTACTTCTAACTCTACGCAGAATCCCTGATGGCAAGTCGCCACGTTTTCCAAAAAAGCCAACGATCCGCCAAGAGGAGGACATACTCATCATGGAATGCATATTGGAAGCACATCCAGTTCCGGACATTATCTGGTATTGCTCCGATAAGGAAATCGCTGATAATAAAAGAACAAAAATGACTCGCAAGGCCATAACCAAAGATAGTTACATTCTTACTCTGGAGATCCAGAATCCCACAAAAGAGGATGGAGGCAACTATCGCTGCAACGCCATAAATATGTATGGAGAAAGCAATGCAAACATAGCTCTTAACTTCCAAGGTACTACTTATTCGTATTACATCTTCTTAAATGCCCATCTATTACCTACAATTACAATTATAATAAATACAACCTCCTTGTACAAGCAAAATACCAAATTGTATGTACTTTACCATAGTGTAACCCAAAGAGAAAAGAAATGGAAAAATTCAAGAATGAAATACTATATCTACCAATAATGCATAATATTGTATAATGTTCTTATCGTTATGAATTCACTCAAAGCGTCCCAAAAGCTAATTTCTCATCAAGAGAAAATCTTTAAGAATTCCTACATATACGTACATCTAAATCCATGCTAACGCTTTTTCTGTGATGCCCTGTGACGCTAATAATCGTATTTTTGTGAATTTTGCAAAGTAGAAACCTATGCTCGATGTCTAATAATTCTTTCAATCCTGCCTTTATGTACATATATATGTATGTATACATATGTATATGTATATAGCCTTCATAATACTTATTGTTCTCGCACACGGTTTTCGTTCCCTATAAGATTTTATATAAGATTGGATACGGATTGGATCCGTAAACCTCCGTAAACCATGCTAAACACAAAATCACTACTGACTACAAAGCACTTTTGTCTCCTGACCCTATTAGCAATATAATTATATGGCCAACGCTTGATTAATATGCATTTGTATTATCTGTTAAGAGTACTAGGAGTAGACCCCTAATTTGGTATACTTGTATCAATGGACGACTCTAAAAAAATCCCCTAACTGCCTGGCTTTATTTTCACTAATATTCACTCTTTCCATATCTATGAATTCACTCATGTTGCAAGACGCGTACACCTAGACTAAACTAAATATTTATGAAACGTACCGACAAATATTTAAATGTCTCTCCTTTCATTTAGGTGCAAGCGATGCCAACGGGTTCGCGCCATCTTTCATTGAAAAGCCGAGAATAATACCGAATGAGTCGGGCACTTTGATAACCATGAAGTGCAAGTGTAAGGCCAAACCAGAGCCAACTGTCACGTGGTACAGGGGCCAGGACGTGGTGGAGAAGAGCAAAAAGATCAAAATAAATACGACTGTTATTGCGGAGGACACTTACGAGTTGACGTTGGAAATAAAGGTTCGTTGAAGTCTACATCAAAGCTACTATGTACAGGAAATACTACATGTTTTAATACATACATACATGCATACCTACTTTTCAATCAATTTGTTCACTATACGATCAGGATCCAGGGGCGACTGATGGTGGAACATATAGATGCAATGTTAAAAACGAATATGGAGAATCAAACGCTAATCTTAATCTAAATATTGAAGCCGAGCCCGAGCCCGAGGGTGAAGGCCCCACGTTCATCGAAAAGCCTCGCATTATATCCGAAAACAACGGGAAGCTTGTGATTATGGAGTGCAAGGTGAAAGCTGATCCAAAGCCAGACATCGTCTGGTTCCGAAACGGCGAGGTGATAAAGGAAAGCAACAAAATCAAAATGTCAATGGAACAGCGTGGGGACCAGTACTACATTAAGCTCGAATTAGTGGATCCTCAGCTAGAGGACTCTGGCCTCTATAAGTGCAATATTAAGAACACGCTGGGCGAGTTGAACGCGAACCTGACACTCAACATTGAAAGTAGGTAGAAGGGTAATTGGCTCTAATTTTATTCATTATTCATTTAACTTTTGTTTACCTTGTTGCCTTGTTCCTAGTTGTTCCTGTTATCAAAGACAAGCCGAAAATTATCAAGATCATCAAGAAACGAACTGTGGTGATCGAGTGTATAGTGGCATCGAAATTCGAGCCCAAGTGCACATGGTATAAGGAAACAAACACGGTAAAGGAGAGCAAGCGTCATGTCTATCTGGTAGAGCAAACCAAGGATGGCGAGTTTGCGGTCAAACTGGAAATCAATGAAGTTGAGGAAAGTGATAAGGGCGCATACAAGCTGGTAGCCAGCAACGAAAAGGGCGAGGCTGTGTCCCAGATTGTCAATCTGATTGACATTCCTGAGGAGGAACGTAAGCCGACCAAGCCAGAAATTGCAAGAAAGCTCGTCGATCAAAAGGTAACAGAGTCGAGAACCTTTGAACTCTTGATCACCCTGGCACAGTCCGACCGCAAGTGCAAATTGGAGTGGTATAAGGGAAGTACCCTAGTACGAGAAACCAAAGATATAACTACAACTTTTGATGGCACCACCGCGCGACTTACATTCAGTAGCGCCAGGTCAGAGCACACTTCAAATTACAAAGTCGTTGTGATCAACGAAGTCGGTAAGGACGAATCGTCATGTAAAATCACTGTGGAGAAAAAAGACAAAAAGAAAGATGAATTGGAAAAGGAGAAGGAAAAGGAAAAGGAGAAGGAAAAGGAGAAAAACGAAACCGAGAAAAAACGAAAGGTAATTGATAGTAAAAAACCATCTGAAAATGTACCAGCTCCAATAGTAGAAGAGGAGCAATTGACTAACTTGGGATTACAAAAGGCGGAGGGAGTACCGCAAAAACAACAACAAAATGTCAAAGGCGAGGTGGTTTTAGATATTTTAGATATTAAACAGGTCAAGCAAAAGAGTTTCTCCCATAGCGAAGAAAAATATGAAGTATATCAACATTCTGAAATGAACATACAAGAAGAACGTACACAGCATCAAGCATCATCACAGATGTTTGCTTCAAAGACAACGGGGACATCGGTTAGTAAAAGCTCCTCCGTGTTCTCTCTATCGCTCTATCGTTTCCCCGATTTCCCGTTTTCCGTTTTCAATGCCCACATGCTCTGATATTACTGAGTTTTGAGTTCGAGTACGAGTATCACAATGCGATGATGGTTATGACCGCCAAAAGTCATTGGCCCAATCAGCATCGTTGCCATTCTTATGTACTTATTCATTGCACTATTAATCAAAATTGACACATTTTTGGTGCGTTTGGACGGGATGGGATGGGACCCATTTGATGATCGAATACCTATGTATAGCTCTTTTATAGATCCAATTATTTTATATGCCAATTATTTTATATGCAATTATTTTATATATTTTTGTAAAGTAGCTTTGAACATTGGAATACTAGTCCATTCGCTTCGAGACTATATATTCTGTCTGACTGGATTTCAGAAATATGTTCAAATTATATGGCATGCTCGAGAAGAGCCAGTCGTCCTTTCTTGTCTCAGGATCAAGAAAATTTGTATGATCACACATACATACAGCATAGGTATGATAATTCTCAACCAGAACGATTATTGGGTACATGTCTATAGTATCTATAGATTTTTTTGAGGGAAAGATCCTAACATTATCAATTTTGGTCCATCAGTTTCGGGGGCCTATTCTAGTATTCTTTACAAGCGTATACTGAGCGAGGTGGGTGCCAATGATGATATAGACAGTTGTCCTTGTTCCAAACGTATCAAAAGAGTGCTAAATACGAACGGTACAATTCGGTCATGATAATGTACGAATATTTAGATACCCGTGCCTTAGCACGCAAAAATTAAAAACCTACGGACATTTTGTGCCATATGATTGCCATATGGATGCAACTCATACCTCTGTGGAGGAGAAGTAGTTTTTAGAAGTAAAAAATTGTACTTTGTTTTTTAATGCAGTCAGGCGTGACATTATATCAAATACCGAAAGTAAACCGGAGAAATGTGGCGCACGTTCCATTGGAAATTTCTCAGCCGAAGGATCCTAAGGACATATTTGGTGTAACATTAAAACCTGTCAGCCAGCCTGCGAGTAATGAGGTTTGCAATGATTTTGCATAACTGAAGAATATTTTTCTCTACACCTGTAATGCCACATACTATGCTATAGTATATCTGCTATAGTATTTCTGCATACTTCTAGTATCTCATCCTATTTCAACTATGAACTGAACTGTTTTTCTGGTAGAGCATTTCTCCACTTCTATCGATTCTAATTTTTTCCGCCTAGACACCTTCCGACACACTTTTCATCGTGTACATGTTATAAGAATTTATGCAACCTTTTATGCCCATATTATTTGAGAATGTAGCATGTTTCTCCAGTGAAGTTTCTCTCTCTTCTCTCTTCTGACTTCTGCTCAGACACCGTTTGAATTGAAATTTGAATTTTGAATTATGAAACTTAACTTCAGGTTTAGGTATACATAAGTACATGTTTGTATTTAATCAACTTTGTTTATACTAATTTTGTGTCCATGGATTTTCTTTTTTGTCATTAACAACGCGTACACTTATGTAACTATACACACACATCTACACTCACAAAACAAAACACGATAAATATAAAGGAAGAGGAACAAAAGGTTGCAGAACAGAAACTTAAAGATGAAAAGGAAAATGCAACTGAAAAGAAAAAGGAAAAGCTTCCGAAAGCGGTTGAGGCTGACAAAACTAAAAATATAGATACAGAGAAAAAGGACGAAAGTAATCGCGAAGAACCTGTAGAAATAGAAGTCACCAAAGGCGCAAAGAAAACGGAAAAATTGCAACCAGCCGAGGCTGAGGCTCAGCCTGCAAAGAAACCCAGCAAAGATACTGTGAAAAAAGACGAAACCCAACCTAAATCGGCCGATGAGAAACAAAAACAAGAACAAAATCAAAAGAAGCCGAATGAAGTCGAGCTGGGTAAAACTAAAAATAGTACTGAGTCAGACAAACCTGAGCCAAACGCTTTAGATGAAAAACCGACAGTAGAGGAACAGAAAAAGAAAAGCACCGGAGAAAAAGCCAAGAAACCTCAATCCGAACCAAAATCGAAAGGGAAAAAGGAAGATATTATTTCGACCCCTGATCCTGCGCCTGCGCCTGAGAGTGACAATAAGCTACACTCTGAAGAGGTAATGTTGAACCCATTTCCCCGCTCTCCGCATATCTAGCCAAATTTAGGCCAGCCAGCCAGAAAGTGCAGTGCCAACTTCCATTGAAACACCAAACATTTTAAACAGAACAGCTTTATGTACTAGAACTAGCTTTTTTTTTACATAAAGTACATATGTATGTATGTACTTATAAATATGCATGTAAATATATCGATCAAATTGTTGTGCTAGTTCTTTATGTTTGCATACTGGAAGGAAACAGAAAATGAGTCTAATTATTCTTATCTTTTACCCACAGCAACAGTCAACGGAACAGATCGCCCTCAAGAAGGTTGACCGCAAGGTATGGAAGGCTAGACTAGATCTTTTTTAATCTAAGTTGCTCCTTAAGAGCTACATACATATATACAAACATACATACATACATACCATATTCAGGTGGAAAAACATAATATTAATATTCTTTTGTGTATATTCCATGTCTTCTACGTTATTTGCCAAATGTATGAATACGTGTTACGTGTTTGATGTTGGTGTTGGTGGTGAACAGGCAAGTATTGTATCCATGAAGGATGAGAGCACATCTGAGGTACGTCGACAGTCGATAATTAAAACACATGAAGAAACTTCGGTTGAAGATACCAAAGTGTCTTCACGGAGATCTTCTCTGGCGGTAGGTTGGACTTACTATAATCCAGCATTTCCTTTAAGAACTATTTTATGTATTTTCCACGTTCGTTTTTGTTTCTTTTATATGTTTTATTTGTAACACAAAGGTGGAAGAGTCTCGGACAGAATCCAGGCGCTCATCGATAATTGACAAAAAGGCCTTAGAGGTAAGTATTCTATATATGATGTTTAGATACATGAAAATAGTTGAAGATCGCAAGACTAGGGATGCGGTCTAGCGTACGAGAATCCAGCTTGAATAAATCCCTACCTTAATCCCTACTCATACTTACACCCATACGAAAATACATATATTCCCTGCAGCAGACTGATAGTAAAAAACTAGATGCTAATAAAAATCCACAAGCTTTAAAGGAAGAGATTCCCAAACTGAAACCAGCAGAAAAGCGACGTACCCCCAAGGTGAGCGAAGACTTATGGAACACTCGTACTCTATCTACGCTAATCATCTACGATTTTGAAAAAGTTTTCATACTATTTTCGATATTTGTTTCTGTGTCTTATCTTATCTGTGTCTTTCTAATATCAAGATCTTTTCCTGCAATAAGAATGTGTGCAATTTATTATTAACCTGTACATGTATTATATAAATATACACTCTGCTCTGAATTGTATAACAATTTATGATGTGGCGATCCGATCCATCCATTTACGGTGGATAAAATAAGGATAAGAATACATTTACCGACAGACATGTTTTTACAAGCCTTGCATAATGATCTAATTATTATTATTTTCGGGTAATTTGTTCCTCTAATTCTCTTCGCATTAGCTAAACAATTTTTGTAATGACTGGAGCTCCATCAGATCACTTTGGTGTACATGTATATATATGTATACATATATAAATACATATATATATGTATGTATATGTATATATATGTATGTATGTATGTAAATATATACAAAGAAAAGAAAAATGCCTTGGCCTGTGCGATTTAATAACTGCCTGTAAAAGCTATCTAATCCTTATTTCAACTAAATACCAGTGTATCCGCATTCTATCTACGGATCCTGAATGTCAATAATTCTTGCCTTGCATTTATTTCCTCCTCTAATTAATGTTTCGCCCACAATGTCTTGTCTTATGTATTATTGCTGTGTCTGCTGTGTGCTGTGATATTTCGGTTAGACCATTGAGGAGCAAAAGCCAGCCGAAGCGCTGCCAAAGCTGCGTAAAGCATCCGTTGCACAGCCGAAAGAAGAACAGAAACCAGAGGCGCCAAAGCCAAAAGCCAAGGCCAAGCCAAAAGCAAAGAAAAGTTACGAGGAGCTACCAGATATTCCAGACTACGAGCGTCCGGTGCTTGAGAAGTATGAAAAATCCGATTTTAGCCCATCGGACTTTGCCCGTGAGTTAGAAATTCCAAACAAAATGGAAAAGCCCGTGTTGGAAACTGCGAAAAAAGAAGCAGAGCTACCCGCCCAGAAGAATGGCATGCCAAAGGTAATCACTTAATCTTAATCTTACATATGTATTTTCCTTCATATGTTTTTTTCGACGTTATCGTTGTTAAATGTGTCGTCTATGCGTACAGAAGGCGGAAATGGTAGAGACCCCTGCGGAAGAGCCAAAGCGTCTCAAAATCGGCAAAGGTAAACTCCCCGAAGACGAAGATAGTCGGGATGGCGCCACACTCAAGCCGGTCATAATCGAACCAGAGGTAAGTCTCGAACAATGTCTACATGCTCTGGACCGGACCTACGCATGTATGACATACTCGTACTGAAATTAATCTCAAACACTTGCAAATTGTTATTGTTACCATACCCCAATCCAATCCCCAATCTTCTCGGTCTCGCGTCACCTTTCAGAAGGAAAAATCAAAGGCTGGAACTGAAAATTTTCCCGAGGTAAGTCGAACTCAGGAAAAAACCATTATACCAACCGAAACCGTAGTACCTACCATTACCATTTCCAAATATGATACCAAAATACATATGTACTTATGCAGAAATAACGTTAAGGATATCGTTTCTTTGTATATCAAATCGATCATTAATAATCGAACTTGCATGCGTATGTATTTAATGTATCCTTGGAGAGTGTACGTACATAAAGGTACATACATATACATATAGAATAAGAACGATCCCCACCATACTAATTTCAACAAAAACTAAAACCATTTTTGAATGGAACTACCACCTACTACTAGCAGGCCGAGAAACCATCTGTGATAGATATTATAAAGCAGCGACGTCGATCTTCTATCAGAAACATGATGACCAAGGAACCAATTCAAAACGAATCATTCCTTGGCGTAGTTTTGAAACCAGTAATAAGGGAAGCTAGCGAGCAAGCTGCACCACAGCAAGCCAAACAATTAACAAAGGTAACAACAATATGGCGCTACCCGTAGCAGTTCCTGTTTCTATTCCTGTTCCTGTCCCATTAGGGATCAGAATCAGTGCTCTCTCTCGCTCTCCTGTTCTCCTGTTCTTCTACTTTTCGCTGATTTTCACCTGATTCTTCGACTTTGAAGCTGTTTTTTTTTACTTTCAGTTATCTTCTGTTTACTCAAATTAACTGAGCTGCTGAAGATCTGAATTCCTCTGTACTTCACTTTGACCTTTTACCACTATACTTTCTCTTTCGCTCGCTCGCTATCCTTTTATCTGTTCATTTCTATCTCTCTCTTTGTATCTCTCACTATCTCCGACTCTTATTTGCGCGTTTTATGTTTGAACTATGTATATACACAACACACACATACATATACGAACACTCTCTATATCCATCCACCTTAATACCTCCTCTCCTCTCCTCAATTTTAATTTTGTTAATGGTCAAAGGTAAATGCAACGGAGCAATTCAGTCCTACAAAAGCATCCAAGGCTAAAATATCCGAATTGAAAAAGCCTGAGGCTCTAGCCGTCTTGGATGACTATGAGCGTCCCAGCCTAGAAAAATATGAACCTGTTGACATTGATAAAACTAAATCAGAGAAACCTACACCTACACCAGCCATTATCACACCGGACATTAGGCCTCCAGAAGTACAATTGCCTGCAGAGCCACCCAAGGTAAGTACAGAAACGTTAGCTATACGTATCCATAACATCCATGAATACTAAACTATATAATTGGCCGTGAAAATTGCTTGTGAAAAGGTCCAACTTGGAAACCGAACCGAAACTTGGAAACGCATCGAACCGATCAGTCAGTCAAGTAACTAAGTCGCATTTCACAGCCATTTTATTCCAATGATGAAACTGTAAATGATCTTTAATCAAACGCACCCGTACAAATGATTAATTATTAAGAATTATTGTGTTGTGTTTTGTGTATAGTGTGTGTAACGAATTGATAAAGGTTGAACATTAGACGAACGACTATCAACGATGTTATCAACGGAAGTGTTGCGTTGTGTTCCGTTGAGTAGCAATGGGCAAGGTGGTTTGATATGAATGTTTCTGAAAATATCTAAATATTTTTATATTATATATATAAGATATATATATATATATATATATGTTCATATGTACGTAGATAGTATATTATGTTATTATGTATAAATATACATCTTATATTTATACATTTAATGTGTGAAAAATCTTTTGTCAAAATTGTGTACATATACCATTTGATCTGTTCGATGTCTGTCTCCGCTTGTCGCTCTTGCCAAACGGTTGAAAAATTTGAAATTATCACGCTTTCAATTTTGAGTGATTGAAAAAAGTGCAAAAGGAAAACTAACTGAATTCGCAATGCACTCCTAACATGACCGCTCGCTAAATTGGTGGGAATCTGTGTTAAAATTCTTGTCTTCCGATTGTCCTAATCGTCGTGAACGTCGGGCACGTCCGGCCCATCAGGAATTAAATATGGCATCCTTCAACTTTACAGTAACTGCGGTAAACTAATAATTACTCCCAGCATTCCCACTATCCGAGCAATACTATTTACCCAAATGGTACACATATTTCCATATATGTACATACATAGTCAATTATTAGAATGTAAAGATCGAATGTATAACAAAAACCCCGTTTTTTCATTAATCTGTTATTCGAAACAGGAGGAGAGGCCAAAGGTGCCCAAAATGCAGCCGCCAGCCCCTGGTGATCCACCAAAGATTGAGGTGATACGGGAGAAGCGTCCTTCCTTAGCCCCAGAGCCCCCAAGTCGACGCGGCTCTCTTATCCCTCCAGCCGATACGGGTCGCCGCCCATCTCTAATCATCAATGACGAGGTAAATTTGATATTCATATACACATATGCATTTGCATGTATATATGTATGTACGTATACATATGTACATATGTATATACATTTCCAATGATCACCTTTCACTATGCTGTTGTACATATGAGTACGATAATCTTGTCGTGTCGATACGTAAGGTATCTATCTATCTTCAATGCTACTCGTAGGCACAAATAAATGTCAATCAAAATTAATTCACTCCAGTTAAATATAGCTTGGGCCGGGCCTGACTGATTACGATACATTCATATGTATGTACATATGTATGTATGTATGTAATTTAATGCGCACATATGTACAAATGTATTGTTTCTGTGTCCGTTAGACCCTACAAGTTAAAACGACCATGGGCTTACTTTTCTGTTTTGCTTAAATATAGTAATCTGTTTTATCTAGCTGCTGTATATACGCTATATAAGTTTCGCCAGAAATGTATGTATAATACCCGTACGCTTATCAAATCGACATGAATTCCATGAACTATTAGCGTGTTTTAGCTGTTTAAGGGGCTGTTAAGTCGGCTTGACTTAAGCTACTATGGATATGATATGCTATGCGTATACTCGTAATTCCATATTGATGGTTTGCCAGTCTAGGGTTCTGTTCTGCTCTGTTCAGCAATGTCCTAATTATATTTCTATGTGTATTTATGTACGTATGCAGAGCTTTAACCGTTAAGAGTACAACTGCATATACTATGTATGTACATATGTACTATGCTCGTAAGTAATGGGAAAAATATGTAGGTATGCTTTTGTGTACTCGTAAATTGCTTTCTCGATTAACTGTTCTTAACTTTGTGGAAATGTATGAACGCCTTACGAATAGTGATTAGTGATCAATTGAAAGTAGCTAATTTATATATGTATTTCCTATGTTCCCTTCTATGTATCTACCAAACATGCAATTTGTCCTCAAACTAAACAACAATCAACCCAATCAATGAACCTGTAAACCAAACTGTAAACTCCATTAAATAACAAACCAACAAAAAAATGTTCTTCAACAATCGAAATCAACAACAAACAAAACAAAACAAAACAATCTTCCAACGCATACCCTTTGCATTCAACAACAACACACGTACACACATACTACACCGCCAATCCCCCCTCAACTCAATTCAACTCAACTCAACTCAATCAACAAAAAAACACCAACCCAACAACCACAGAAGAAACTCCGGCCCGGAGAAGTATTGGACGCACGGGTAAGACACCTCCGACATTTTTCTCGATTCTCTCTCAATTCTTAACAAAATAAGCCATGCGAGCAGCTAGCCAAGTCTCTTTAAAAATTACTAAGTATTTTTGGTTGTGGAAATCTAGTACGAGAACGAGCACGAGCTCGTTGCTCTCTGCGCCTCTGTCAATCTTGAGAAAGAAATAGGCAGGTATTCATCAGTATTTGTGGTCATTGGTGTTCATCCGAACACTTACGAAATGTCATAGATAACCCAATTGCAAATTTCAAACTCAGATTTCATAATGTCATTCGGCATTAGGTAATACTCCTATTGTTAATAGAATGAATGGAAGGGGTACTGTAGCTATTGGGGCATTCGCGTACTACATTAGCTCCCAATCTGAATCGATCCTCATAAATACAGCTAAGATACTGCGATTCTCGAATGATCCGCATGGCCAAGAGAATCAAATCAGTATCAGTATCAAGTCAGAATCGTACCGAAGCGACCAGCATTTATTCGGAAAAAAACTAGGACACATATAGTTAGCAGGTTCTATTAACTGTTAACTGTTTAATTCCGAGTTCTGCTTAGAATATGTAGTATGTTCACACGATCAAACTCAAATTTCCGCCTTGGCCATGAAGCATTCCTCGATACATATTCATTGTATGAATGAACATATGAAGGTGGATGTATATATTGTATATTCGTTTTCATATTATATTAATAGTGTTTTGATATTCTGTGCCTACCTACCTCGTACACTGGGTAGAAAGGCCTTCCAACACATCTAATTATATCGTGTCGTAGTATTCTCCCTCGCTGTAGTTCTGGGCAATAAAAAATTTTTAAAAAAGACCCAAACGAACAAACTTGCATAGTCTAAAATTGGAACATATGTATGTCCCTAGATATAGCAAGCTCCTATTTATATAGTACAGTGAAGTTCCGACTAAAGATAGCCAACATAAAAACGAAAACGAACACGAACCAATATCAAAGATATTTTTGAAAACATTTTTGCGCAGCGTAGCCATGTAATCCTATGAGATCGGCTTGTGTGAGTGGCTTTTGGTTTTGGTGGTTCGGATGCCCACTGTGTCAGCCGATGAGTATGTACATAGACTGCGCGTATGTATAAATTTAAATTCTTGCCATTATGAATTATTATATTAGGTATATAAATGTGCTTATATGTATATATACACACCTATTTATGTCTCATATTTATATGCATATTTATGTGCAAGAGGCGGTGACACTCATATTTTCGTGTAGATGAGCTAGCTGTTTCCATTGAACGATGCAATGTGGGCTATGCGTATACGTATATCGTACAGTTCAGATTCATAACGGTATATGCAACTGAAGTATATTGTTCGATTAATAGTGTCGCGTGTGAAAAGGCAGAATCTAGATCCAGCGTCCGGCTTTCCCATTCTGATTCAGCCAAGTCGTTTTAAATGATGGATTGATAAGTATTTAAGGTGCAATTATATTGTTATTGGCATACGCTTTTTTTATATTTTTTAAACAGACTTCTAATCTAAAGAATATATACATATGTACGCATATACGAGTATGTATACTACATACATACATACATATGTGTTTAAGAGATGTTGAGATGTAAGAGGTGGAATGGGGAGCTAAATTGGGGAGTCTACTACTATAAAGGGTAAAAATATTCCAAGACATCCTTAATACTATCCTATCCAATCATCCTACTGATTTGTACAACTCAGTACTGCACATTAGTACTGCTATTGGTACCCTACATAGTAACATACATACATAAATACATACATACCTACTCGTACCAGACCAGTCGAATCGATTCACTGAAAAGATGTGATGTGATATAGTATGTACATACATACACATATGTTGTTTAGCACTATAATACAATTCAAACATACTCGTAATATTACAGTTGTTGAGGCCAGGCGAGGTCGGTGAAGGACAGGTGAGAGTTAGCTGCGCTTTATTTTTCCATAAGTAGTCTTGGTCGCATTCCTTTTTAACATTTGGTGAACAGCCATTGTCACCCACATCGACACACACACACATACTTCACACATAGAAACTGGCATAAAACAACACGCACACACACACAAACACATACACACACACAGCGTAGTTTTTGTTAAAAATTCACTGTATGGATACTCAAATAAAGTTACTTCAATTCCATGAGTTCCAAACATACATACATACATAATATTTTATCTTATGCCGGCTCTACATTCACACACCAAACCACACCACACATCCACCCCCCCACCCACATTCTGCACCTGTACGAACAGCTGTGTGAAGTGGGGACTGCGAATACTTGCTACCCTTAAGTATTGCTCAGACCAGACCCGACTCACAGTCGATACTAAGGTCGATTCAGGTCAGGTCACACCTAGTAGTACAAATTCTAAAACCGACATCTGTTGTCTGAATAACTAATTGCACCCACCATGGATGGTAATAACAGTAGTCGTTGCTCTATTCTATTCTCTATTTTATATGCTGATCGGATTAAGTATGAACTTGGATTCCATTTCGTGTTTGGAAGCACAGTTTAGTGCATGCTCCATTACTGATTCCATAATGCGATTTGAATAATTCTAAGTCTATTGTAAGTCGTCACAAAAACGTCTTCGATTGCAAAGTATAAAGTGAAAGGATCAGTTCGAAAACATCTTAGCATCATTATATGTACAGAAAGATGAGTCATTTATAGAGTCTCTTTCTATCTGAAAGATGGCGGATCTGAAAGAACAAATGGATATAAAATGCGGCTAAATATGTGAAGTGAAATATTTACCAAAAATTAAATGCTATAACTTTTTGCAATGTCTTTAACTTTAATGTAACACTTTTATTTTTCTTGATCATGTTAGCAAAAGCAACAGCGACCCGGAGAAATGGGGGACACGAAACAGGTCTTAAAATTGTGGTCAAATGATCACACATACATATATGTATTCTTTTATTGTGTGTTCGCTTGCTTTTCGTTGGCCACTGACATGAATGACAGTTTATTATTTTATACATATCTGTACTTAGAAGGACGTATGTAACATTCCGTATTCAAACTTTGTAAATACCCATAGTTTATTAATTTAAGCACAAGCCCGACTAAGTGTATAAATGTAAAGACGGTCAAGGTTGGACAAGAGTGAGTGGAAAATTACATTTGTAGTCTCCGTATGTTTGCAACATTCGCAAACGACACTGCACCCTCATTCCAATTCTAGTTCCAGTTCCAATGCCGTTGGAATATGGTCATGGTCCACGACTGTGCTCTCAAACTATATAATGATGAGCTCTGGTTCTACCGAAAACAATCTACTTTATTTCAAATGTGTTATTATTTTTGTATGTTAAAATAGCAATATTACCAGGAAAGAACTTTACTTACCAGTATCAGTATAACAGTTCGGGAATAACAGTTGGAAGCTCAGCATTATTGCCTCTCTACAGACACTGTACCTGTACTTATGAGCTCCATGAAATCATTGAGAAGATGTCTGTTTGTATTTGAACAGCAACTAAATTAGAAGTTTGGTGGATATAGTTAAGGGTACGGGCCAGCTTTCTCATCTTCCATCTTCCATGTAGAAATTGTAGAAATGCCATCACGTTCAATTGTCGGATCACCTCACTCCATTTTTGAATTTTATGTCAACGAAGTAAAGTGTAGATATAGATAGTTAGGCTAGCTTTGTGTGTATCTATAATCTACGTCAGTGAGTGAGCTAGTGCTTGTTGTGGCGTTGTACGGATAAAAGATCCGCTCACTAGGTAGGTGGTTGTCATAACGGCTTTGGCTTTTTATAGGGCTATCCACATTTCATTATTTGGAAAGTGAAAAAGTCAAATTACATAATAATTTTTTGTCAAATAAGTTGCAAGTTAGAGTTAAAAAATTTGTTTAATATTTTATATACATAAAAAAGCTTCAAATCAGTGCGAGCACCATTTTCATTTACCATATACATATTTATAGTCTGGTATGTATGTACGTATTTAACAAGAATTCGAGTTCCATTCTTTGTTAAAGTAGAATCATTTCGTATGTATTTTGTAGAATGATTGTAGTTGTAGATTAATGTTACTTTGCAGTTGGTATACCCATCCTTACCCCGTCCCGCAGTATGCAGTATGCATTTTGATTTTGATTTTGAATTGATGTACATATGTATGTAGCTATAATCGGAACTTTGAAAACAGAAATTACATACACTACACGTATTATACTTCATGTTATGGAGAATTTAAAGTTGGACGTCTTGAATGTTAAACAGATTTCTATCTAACATCGACACATTGTGGAATTATTAACTGACTCTCTTATTTATATGTACCCATGTTTTTGTCTACTGTCCAAATGTTTTACTAAATGTTTGTGGCTAACAGCGGAGACGACCCTCGATCGATGTTCGCCGTCCTAGCGTCCAAGATCTAGAAGATCTTATTAACAAGCCATCCACACCACTACGCGATGTCGGCGATGGCGGTCCTCCCTCTATTGTTGATGTCCAAGAGTCATACTCAGTGGTGGAAGGTATGTACTAAATTTCATATCTATGTAAATATGTTTTTACATATGCATATACATATACATATATGTATGTATATACATACGTATAGCTACTCGAGTAGTAGTACATATAATATAAGCAGAAAATTTAATAAATCAACCTTCTACCTTTCGTGTTGAAAGGATTGTGTTTTATGTATTCAAACGATTGCATCTGACTAACCATCTGTATCTGTTCTGTTTATTTTGTGTTCTTTGTCATATAGACTCGACCGCTTACCTCACGGTGGGCGTCGAGGGCAGTCCGGCACCCACATTCAAATTTTACAAAGGTGTTACGGAGATCCTTGAGGGCGGTCGGTATAAGTTCCTCACGGACGGGCAAACAAACACAATCACTTTGTGTATGCGTAAGTGCAAGCCCAACGATGAGAGCAAATATAAGGTTGTGGTGTCCAATATTCATGGAGAGGATTCGGCGGAGATGCAGTTATATGTGTCTGATTCAAGTGGCATGGATTTCCGTGCGATGCTCAAAAAACGTCGTTATCAAAAATGGGACAAAGATGAACAGGACCCCAATTGGGGTGATCTCAAAGAGACCGAAAAACCTTTGCCGGCCCTTAAAAAAGTTGAAAGGGTAAGGAGCGAGCGGACTGTACAAATACAGATACAGATACTATACATACAATAAATACTATATGTGTGTGCACATATATGGTATGGTATCAACCAATGAAAAGTACTGACGATGCTAAGATGAATTTCACCCTGAGTTGGCACCTTGATACCCTGTACATAAAGAAATAAGCTAAGTCTTTTGAAACATGTACTCTACATGTTTTCAGAGAATTTCTTTATTCTCCTTGCACAAAAAACCAACTGAATCTTTGTGCCAACTCGGAGTCTAACCATACGTTTGCTCTAGCTTGAGTTGAACCTACTAAACCCCAGTAAAACGAATATACACATCAATTTGCTTTACCGCTCAATCACGTAATTATAGCATTTACCGAATAGTGGAAAAAATTGCATTGCAAAAGATGCATTTTCCAGTAAAATTTAATTACGCACATACATAGTATATATGTATGACCCATTACAAGATCTTGTATATATGTATGTCATATACATCCGTAAGGCTCAGGGAGCGTTCAGAAGACATATTCAGATAGAGTTTACTATATATATATACATATATTACTATCTGATTATTACAACTGCAATATAGGGGCCAGGATCACGTAGGCCATCTTTAGCTGAGCTGATCCCCGATTGGCCGACACTGCATCCGTTTCGACGAGAGGAGGTGCGCTCTGTCACTATTCTTGTTTTAATACTCAAAATAAATTATTATTGTGATTATACTTACTTATATTACTTAACGTTGCAGAGGTTGCAGAGACAACAAATGTTGCTTTTTGAAGCCCTTTTTGGAACGTAATCCGTTCTACAAATCAACACATTTCTTTACATGTATGGAATACATATGTATACTAGTAAATGTGCATTTTGTTTCTTTTTACCGACATGTACGGCAGAACAGTACGGCCGCCCATTGTGGGACGGCTGGGACGAGTTTTATGCTGAACAGCTACATTGCCAACAGCTACACTTTTTTTTTAAATACATATACGAGTTTTCCAATTTAATTTTATGTTTTCGGCATTCAGCCATTTGTATTTTGCTTCGCTGAATTATGGCTGTATTATGGCTATGGCTGGCTGGCTATTTTCGTGTATTTCGTGTAACAGCTTCCACTTTAAGTATATCCACTTCGCACATACGCATCTGTATTGCTTATTTTTTGGAAATATTCTACTTACTTCCATACACACATACTTACTATAATAAGACCAACTGACAGATTGACCATTCTAACTACAAATTCGATATACGACAAGTTTCAATAAATCTTTCCTACTAAGCATACTTGGTACAAAACATTTTTCAGATGTGAGCAAATGTTGAATAATTTTACCAAGTACACAGTCCCAATTAAATACAAAAGTGCGCTTAAATATTACATCCAATCAATAGGTACTATGTATAAGACCTAATATTTTAATGGAAAAAAGTTTTTTTGATTGAGAAGATTAAATAATGCAAAATGCATTCATGTGATATCAGGTATCATATAAAATATTACATGTTTGGAGTTTTGTCGTAAATATTCTAGATAATGAAATCACAAGCTAGTGTTTAGCTAGGGCTTAGGTTTTTTTTTGATTATTTGTATAATTTTTGTATAATTACGAGTAAGTACATTTTTACCTATTGATTGGGCAGTGTGGTATACTTGTGCAGGGTGTTGCTATTGTTGCATGGAATCCAATACGCAATATCATTGAACTGAAATAGCTAACCATGTGCTTATGCTCTTATGACTGATAAAACAGAAATATTTTTTGTTTTTTGAGCATTTGATTAAGCGTAAGCATGAATTGGAAATAAGCTAACAAATCAAAATAATGTCACACACACAAATTACATTTGATGTGTGGAATGTACGATTGAATCGACTGATTCGACTAATTCGAGTTGATTTTTTTGATGGTTGGGGTTGATAGTCGATAGACATTTGTATGTACATTCCCACATACATATGTACATATGTACATAGTGTGTGTACATTATTTGTATTAATCCAATACACAGAATGGAAACCTAAAGAGCGCTTAGTAATCGTATATCCAATTTACAAAACTTTACCCATTTTTGACAACACAAACCTCGCGATGTATGAGCACAGAAGGTGGAGTCGTTCCTGAGTCCATTGATTGACCAGTTTGCAAAGGAGGGAAAGGATAAGAAGGTTGTGTTTGAGGCCAGGTTCAGCAAACCAAACTGCAAGCCAAAGTGGCTATTCCGCAAGGATGTAAGTATGTCAGCTGGACGGGACCGTGGCTTTGTTAGCCAAGGCCGGCAGTTCAATCTGAAACTTTTCAATGAACAGTTCGATATGCAATGATCCCAAATGTTCCCCCCGCCAATTGTAGGAGGTGTTTACGGGAAGCAAATTCAAATTCAAGCAGGAAAATGATACGTATCAGTTGATAATTACGCAACCAAAGGTGGAAGATACTGGAAAGTACACGATCGAAATTGGCGGCGTTTCAAGCACAGCTTTCTTGAATGTCGAAGAAGCTGATCCCACATATACGTTTACGAAACCACTCAAAAAGAAAATAGAGGGCTTCACACAGCATGAAACTACACTAGAGTGTTCTGTCAGCAGCAGCATGGCAAATGTACATTGGTTCAAGGATAACACAAAGATTGAGTCCGATGATCCTCGTTTCCTGATATCCAAAGACATAAATGGCAACCTCAAGCTTATCATTAAAGACTCGCTACTGGAGGACTCTGGCCACTACCGATGCCAATTGGACAAGCAACCCGATAAGACTGAGTGTACTCTGAAGGTCGTTGAGTACCCATACAAGTTTGTCAAGGTTTTGAAATCTCAGCAGTGCATCGAGAAGGATACCGTGACACTCGCCTGTGAAATCGATGATGCTCAAGGGGATGTCCAATGGTTCCGCAACGATGAGGAAATAAAGCCCGACAAGCGTATACAAATAGTGAAGGAAGGTCGGAAGCGCAAGTTAGTCATCAAGGACTGTAAAGTTACTGATGCCGGCCAATTCAAATGTACTACGAATGCGGACAAGACCGAGGCGGAAATAATTATTAATTGTAAGTGCATTATTGTTTCCGAACATGATTATACGATTATACATATACGTATTTCTATTTCAATGATTATTGTTTTGCCGTTTTCCATTCAAGACCAAAATCGTTTCAATAAGAAACTCAAAGACACAGATGCCGTAGAAAGAGAGAAGCTAGTGCTCGATGTCGAACTGCAGGACCAGACGGCGCCTTGCGATTGGAAATTCAATGGGGAGCCAATAGTACCCAATGAACGTATTGAGGTCAAAAATTTGGGTGGCGGCAAGCATCAGCTCATTTTTAATGGCCTGGACCTTTCTGATGAGGGTGAAATCACATGCGAATCTGGACAACTCAGTTCAAAGTGCAAGCTGTCGGTGCGAAAGGGAGAAAGTAGACCTAACATTGATTGCCCTGATGAGTTTGCCGGACCTATTAGTGCACCTGTGGTCGTAGAAGTACCATTCAAAGGTAGGTCGGCAGTTCCCTTCTGATATATTTATATATTTATGTATGTATGTATGTACATGTACATATATATATTTTATTTTACTTGACTCCATCCGTTCTAGTTTAACCTAGGCACTTCTCACATATTACTAGTTTCTATACCATTGAAGAGGCAATATTGATATTGACTGACTTTTTAAAGCGCTCAGTTGAAAGCATTTCTGACCCTATATTGTGTGAATATTCCTCATCAGGATGACGGGCTGAGTCAAGTTCATCTGTCCGTTTGTCTGTTTCTGTGTCGTATATAAGATCTGGCGCAAAAGAAGTCTTTGTCATCAAAAACTCTTCTGTTTCTAAAAATTATGTTTTATCGTTAGCTAAGATTATTTAGAAACACTTTAACATATAAATAATTTAGTCAAAAATAATTTTAATCGGATAACGATATCGTAACGACCGATCTTCAATGGTATTATTCCAAGTTCGCCTGACTTTTTTTTGGTAGCTAAAATAATAAAAGAAACACACATGATTAAAGCGTTACTCTATCTCTCCCCCCACCCCCCGTTCCACGATAAAGTCAGCGGTACAAAACAATCACCAGTTGAGGCAAAATTGTTTAAGGACGGCAAGCCCTTGCCTGTAAAGGATGTGGAAGTCGCTGTGACCGATGACAAAGTCACGTTCAAAATCAAGAAGCCTTCGAGAGATTTGTCAGGGCCGTATCAAATTAAAATTTCCAATGGTCAAGGTGAAGATTCAAAGGATGTACAAATTACCTGCCAGGATGTGCCACAGCCACCGCTGAATGTCGATGTTACAGATGTGTATCAGACATCGTGTGTTGTTAACTTCTCACCACCTGAAGATGATGGAGGCACTCCAATATCTAAATATGTGATCGAACGGCAGGACTTGAGTAAGAAGCAAGGTTGGGAGCCTGTCGCTGAAGTGCTACCTGGTGAACCATGTAAGAAGAAAATCGATGACTTAGTGCCAAAGAAGCAGTACAGATTCCGAATTCGTGCTATAAACAAGATTGGCCCATCAGATCCAGCCACATTTAAAAACACAATACTTGCAAAAGATCCATGGGATGAACCGGGAAAGCCCAAGGAGGTTGATCTTACCGACTGGGACAAGGATCATGCTGATCTCAAATGGGAAGCACCAGATAGTGATGGTGGTGACCCCATCACTGCGTACATTGTTGAGTATAAGGAAAAATTCTCAAACGATTGGGTTGCCGGGAAAGAGGTAGACGGCGATGCAAGAACTGCAACAGTGGATGGCCTCAAGGAGGGTCAACAGTACGAATTCCGAGTCCGTGCTGTTAATCGGGCAGGTCCTGGTGAGCCTAGCGACAAGACTAAATCCATAATTGCCAAGTGCCGTTTCGTTAAGCCGTTCCTTGTGGGAGATGGTCTTAAGAATATTACTGTGAAGAAAGGGCAAACCGTTCGCTTCGATATTAAGTACGATGGTGAGCCGGAACCAACAGCAACTTGGTTAAAGGAAACTGAAAACATCAAGTTCGACAATCAGCGAATATGTCTTGAGCAGCTGGAGAGAAATTCCTCAATTACCATCAAGAAATCCGTCCGCAAAGATACAGGAAAATACAAACTAGTGCTGACAAACAGCTCTGGCACTATTGAGTCCGAGGCGCAAGTTATAGTTCTTGACCGGCCATTGGCTCCGGGTGGTCCTTTCGAGCCAGACGAGGTTAGGGCTAACCATATCAAAATGAAATGGAAGCGTCCACAAGACGACGGTGGCTGTGAAATAACGGGCTATGCCCTAGAACGGATGGACGAGGAAACAGGACGTTGGATACCTGCTGGTGAAGTGGGTCCAGAAGAGACCTCTTTTGATTTCAAGGGACTAACTCCCAACAAGAAATATAAATTCCGCGTCAAAGCCATTAATAAAGAGGGCGAATCAGAGCCTCTCGAGACAACCGACGCAATCGAGGCCAAGAATCCATATGATCCCCCGAGTCCGCCCAGTCAGCCAGTTATTGATGACTACGACAACAAGAGTGTATTGCTAAAATGGAAGCGACCACCATCAGATGGTGGCCGACCCATCACTCACTATGTCGTCGAAATCAAAGACAAGTTCTCACCAACTTGGAGCGAAGTAGCGAAAACAGAGGACCCCACTCCGGAATGCCAGGTGGAGGGCCTCAAGGAAAAAATGGTCTATCAGTTCAGAGTACGTGCAGTTAACAAAGCTGGTTCATCTGAGCCATCGCAGCCTACTGACAACCACCTTTGCAAACACAGAAACCGTAAGTCGTGCCAACATTCATCCTATCTATTCTATTCTTACTTTATCTTCTTAAAGCACATTCTGTTATTCTAGCTTTGGCTTAACATTTAGCAAACATATATTGTATGCCGCTAATGAACTTATTTTGCTTTCAGTACAAACAATTACGTTCCATACGCATTTTAATCATCATTATCTTAATTCACTTTTATTTAATTAGCTTTTGCCTAATACCATTTCTAAATTCGAATATCAAATAATAAAATACTACAAATGAATACAATAAAAACGAGGGGAAACGTTGTGAGCCACGGCAAAGGCCGCGGCTCTACTTTATACTGGGCAGGCAAAGGAGTAGGCACGCAGATTGGGTGCTACTAACAGCTAATGATTAAATTTAGAGATTTTCCTAAAGGTAATCTGTTTATTGTATTCTTGTATCATAATACATATGCATATATGTATGTATGTACATATATACATACATATATTATGTACGTATCTATGTATAACCAAAGAAAGTAATCAAACATTTTAATAAGTCCATTCTCATATGCATATGTGACTCGCTGATCACAGTAATCATAGTAATTCACAGCAAACCGCACCAGCTTTACCTTCTGACAACGCTTTTATTGCATAGTATGTATGTACATATGTAGTTGTGCATCCCTTCAATGTTTCACAGTGGAAATAAAATTAATTCTTGTTGTGAACGTATCTCCATTCAAAATATAGTCAAACCTAAAATTGATAGATCTACGTTTAAACGCGTTACTATCAAAACTGGTCGTACCCACAAATGGTCAGTGGACGTCAGTGGAGAGCCAGTACCGGAGCTACATTGGAGCTGGAGGGACGATATCCCATTGACTAATGGGGATCGGATCAAGATCGAAAATATCGACTATCACACAGACTTCGTCATCAGTAATGCCCTGCGTAAGGACAGTGGCTTCTACACTCTGAAAGCAGAAAACCGTAATGGCGTGGACCGCGAGACCGTAGAATTGGTTGTGTTAGGAAAGCCCAGCTCTCCGAAAGGACCTCTTGCCGTTAGTGACGTAACAGCAACAGGCTGCACATTGCAATGGAAAAAACCCGAGGACGATGGAGGAGTTCCAATCAAGGAGTACGTGGTCGAGAAAATGGACACTGCTACGGGCAAATGGGTCCGGGTTGGGCGGTCGCCAGGTGAAAAAGAGCCGCCAAGTTTCGATGTAACTGGGCTGAACCCCGGATCAGAGTATATGTTTCGCGTTTCTGCTGTGAACGAAGAAGGTGAATCCGAGCCGTTGACCACTTTGGTCGGCGTCGTGGCAAAGGATCCCTTCGATGAGCCCAACAAGCCGGGCACTCCTGTGGTTACCGATTATGATAATCAAAGTGTAAGCTTAAAATGGACTCCGCCGAACAATGATGGTGGTGCCCCAATCCAAAAATATATTATCGAAAAGAAAGACAAAAATAAACCTGAGTGGGAAAAAGCTTTGGAAATACCAGGTGACCAATTGGAAGCTACAGTCGCCGGTCTGGAGGAATATGGAGAATATCAGTTCCGTATTGTGGCCGTCAACAAAGCCGGACCGTCGCCGCCATCCGACGCAAGTGTACCTCAGATTGTGAAGTATAAAAAATGTAAGTGAATAGACTGTAACTCCGTACAATGCATTCTAATTAAAAATCTACTACTTCGATTTCCCACGGTTAATCCACGGAATAATTCATTTCCTTTTTCTTCCTTCCTACAGTGAAACCGCGCATTGATCGAACCAACCTGAAGCCACTGCTGGTGCGTGCGGGCAAACCCATCAAGTATGATGTTAATGTTCGTGGTGAACCTGCGCCAACAATAACATGGTATCAAAATGATACTGAGCTCAAACCATCGGAACTACCAAGCAATAGTGAAATTAAAAACATACCCTACAATACAAAAATTTCAATTATTGACACTGTCAGAAAGCATACAGGCATCTATAAAATCCGTGCCGTTAATGAGCACGGCGAGGATGAGGCCACTGTTGAAGTAAATATTCTTGGTCCGCCGAGTAAGCCAAAGGGCCCATTGGATGTGAAGGATGTTACTAAAGACAGTTGCAAACTCAAATGGAAGAAACCTGAGGATGATGGTGGAAAACCCATCACGGCTTACCAAGTGGAAAAGTTCGATAAAAAGCAAGGCCGATGGGTACCTGTGGGTCGAACCTCTGGCAATGATACCGAACTTGATGTCAAGGGTCTTCAAGAAGGTCATGAATATCAGTTTCGGGTCAAGGCTATTAATGAGGAAGGGGAATCGGAACCCCTGGAGACCGATGGCAGCATTATAGCAAAGAATCCATATGATGCTGCCAGCAAACCAGGTACACCCAAAATAGATGACTACAATGAGCATATGGTCAAGTTGAAGTGGGAGGCCCCTAAGAATGATGGCGGTGCTCCAATTGTGGGCTACGTTATCGAAAAGAAAGATAAATTCTCACCCATTTGGGATGAAGTACTCACCACGAATGTAAGTAACGATATACATATGTAGACACGAACGTTTTCATAACCAAAATATGTATCTTACGAGTATACTCGTATGATGCTACTTATTTACTAAGTAATTATATCCATTCTAACGATTTCGTTGCAATATGCATTCTTTAAGACACCTACACCTGAAGCCACCGTCGAAGGCCTCACTGAAGGCAATGTGTATCAATTCCGTGTTCGAGCAATAAACAAAGCTGGTCCCAGCGAGCCCAGCGATGCGACAGAGCCACATTTGGCCAAGCCAAGGAATCGTAAGACCGCTCCTTTTACGCGAATAAAAATTGAAAACTAACTCTGATCTACAGCTTTAAACTATCTCTCAACTGCGCTAATGTTAAGCCAAAGGCACATAATGTGCTATCCTCGCACAAAATGCTTTATTCATTCTATAATGCATTCCCCAGACCTTTTTCAATTCAATTCACTCACTTGTAATAATTTTAATTTCTAGTTAAGCCATCGATAAACCGCGAGAAAATGAAGCCCATCAAAGTTCGAGCTGGCCAAACAGTTAAGTTCGATGTGGATGTCAAGGGAGAGCCAGCACCTACTCTAACATGGATCTTCAAAGAAAAGGATTTAGCTCCCAGCGGTCAAGTACGGTTGGATAACGAAGACTATAATACCAAATTGACCTTATTGGATACATCTCGCAAAGAGAGTGGCATGTACAAGCTACGCGCTGAAAACATAAATGGCGTTGACGAAGCTGAGGTGGAGGTTATAATCCTTGACAAGCCCTCTAAGCCCGAAGGCCCTTTGGAGGTCTCAGATATTCATAAGGAAGGCTGCAAACTTAAATGGAAGAAGCCCAAGGACGACGGAGGCGTACCCATAACAGGCTATGTAGTAGAAAAGATGGACACAGCAACTGGCAAATGGGTGCCGGCTGGATCGGTAGATCCTGAGAAGACAGATATTGATATAAAGGGCTTGGATCCAAACCACCGATACCAGTTCAGAGTGAAGGCAGTGAATGAAGAGGGCGAATCTGAACCCCTTGAAACTGAGTCGGCTATCACTGCAAAAAATCCATATGATGTATCAGCTCCACCTGGACTACCGGAGCTCGAGGATTGGGATGAACATCATGTTAAGCTGAAATGGGAGCCTCCAATTCGAGATGGCGGCTCTCCCATAACTGGGTACATAGTGGAAGTTATGGACAAGGATTCTGGAGAGTTTGTTAAGGCTCTTGAGACAGATGGTCCGATTTGCAAAGGCGTCGTTAAGAAATTGGAGGAGGGACAACAGTATAAATTCCGCGTTCGTGCCGTAAACAAGGCCGGGCCATCAGATCCATCCGAGCAAACCAATTGGCATACAGCCAAACCTCGATTTTGTAAGTTTTTGCAGTCTACCATAGACTATACTATGTAAATATATAAGCATATCTCTCTAATTCTCTATAATTCAACAGTGAAACCCCACATTGACCGCACAAACCTTAAGCCTGTTATTGTGAAAGCTGGCCTATCAATAAGTTTGGACATCAACATAAGGGGCGAGCCAGCGCCGAAAGTGGAGTGGCTGTTTAATGGAGCTCCTTTAATCAGTGACGAGGAGGGCATCAAAATTGATAACATTGACTACAACACCAAGTTCTTTGTAATGCGCGCCAAGCGTCCACAAAGCGGAAAATACACAATTAAAGCTTCCAACGAAGTTGGTGAGGATGAAGCTGAATTGGAGGTAACTGTGTTAGGCAAACCAGGAAAGCCGAAGGGTCCCTTGCAAGTGAATGATATAACCAAACACAGTTGCAAGCTCAAATGGGAAAAGCCGGAAGATGACGGTGGTGCACCAATTGACTATTATGAAATAGAAAAGCTCGATCCGCACACTGGCCAGTGGCTGCCATGCGGAAAGAGTACAGAGCCCGAGGCGAAGGTGATTGGCCTTCATGAGGGAAAACCATACAAGTTCCGCGTAAGGGCTGTAAATAAGGAAGGAGAGTCAGAGGACTTGGAAACGGAAAAGCCAATTATTGCAAAGAATCCGTTTGACGAACCAGACAAGCCCGGCAGGCCAGAGCCTACTAACTGGGACAAAGATTTTGTGGACTTGGCCTGGGACGCGCCCAAGAGTGACGGCGGCGCGCCAATTCAGAAATATATCATTCAAATGCGTGATAAGTCAGGACGGGCTTGGGTAGACGCCGGCACCGTTCCTGGTGACAAGACAAAGGGCACCGTAACCGGTGTCGAAGAGGGCCACGAGTACGAGTTTCGTATTGTCGCAGTTAACAGGGCGGGACCAAGCGACCCCAGTGATGTTTCCAAATCTGTGGTGGCCAAACCGCGCTTCCTAAAGCCTCATATCGATCGAAAGAACCTGCAAAAGAAAATCATGCGCAGTGGACAAATGTTGCATATGGACGCTGCAGTGAAGGCAGAACCCCCAGCAAAAATTACATGGACATACAATGGTGCGGAAATCAAATCTAGCGACACAATCAAAATCGAAAATGAGGAATACAAGACTACGTTTATTATGCCAAAGGTAAGGCGAGCTGATCGCGGAACGTACATCGTGACAGCCAAAAACGATTCAGGCACCGATACGGTTGAAGTGGAGCTGGAAGTGCTTTGCAAGCCCAGCAAGCCAAAGGGTCCCTTGGCCGTCTCCGACGTAACTGCCGAAAGTGTTCACCTGAAATGGGATAAGCCTGAAGATGATGGAGGAGAACCCATTGAGCATTATGTTGTTGAACGCATGGACACGGAAACAGGTCGATGGGTTCCCGTTCTCACAACCAAATCGCCAGAAGCCGACGTTACAGGTCTGACAGAAGGCAAGGAATACCTTTTCCGCGTCAAAGCTGTCAATAGTGAAGGAGAGTCGGAACCCCTAGTAACTGACACACCGACTACAGCTAAAAATCCATTTGACGCAGCTGACACCCCCGGCAAGCCTCAAATCACCGACTGGTCTTCCAACCATTGCGATCTTAAGTGGAGGGCCCCTGATGACGATGGCGGAGCCCCAGTTACTGGCTATATTGTGGAAAAGAAGGACAACAATACCGGAAAGTGGCAAAAGGTGCTGGAAACAAATACGCCCGACTGCAAGGCACGCGTTAATGACCTTATTGAAGGCAATAAATACCAATTTAGAGTTAAAGCTGTGAACAAAGCAGGCCAAAGCAAGCCTTCCGAGCCATCAGATCAAATGACCGCCAAGGATCGATTTGCACCACCCAAAATTGACAGAACCAATATTAAGGATATCACCATTAAAGCAGGCCAACACATTCGGTATGACATTAAGGTATCTGGAGAGCCACCAGCGACCAAAACCTGGTTCCATAATAAGGCTCGCCTTGAGAACGACGACAGCGACTATAATATTGATATGGAATCGTATCGCACCAAGCTGGCTGTGCCGTTTGCAAAGAGACTGCACACGGGAAAATATACAATAAAGGCGGAGAATGAATCTGGCCACGATGAAGCTTCATTTGAAGTCACTGTGCTGGACAAGCCGGGTGCTCCAGAGGGACCACTGCGCGTTACTGATGTGCACAAAGAGGGCTGCAAACTTAAGTGGAATGCTCCTCTAGATGATGGTGGTCTTCCAATAGAGCATTACGTTGTGGAAAAAATGGACGTGGAAACTGGACGCTGGATGCCATCTGGCCGCTTCAAGGAGCCTTTTGCTGAACTAAATAATTTGGAGCCTGGACATGAATACAAATTCCGTGTGCTAGCTGTAAATACTGAGGGCGAGTCTGAGCCATTGGTTGGGGAGCAATCAATTATTGCGAAAAATCCATTTGATGAGCCTGGCAAGCCCGGTACTCCAGAAGCAGTGGACTGGGATAAGGATCATGTAGATTTAGTATGGCGCCCACCACTCAACGATGGAGGCTCACCCGTTACCAGTTACGTTGTTGAAAAACGCGAAAAAGGCACCGACAAGTGGATCAAAGGAGCTGAGGTACCAGCTCCAGCTTTCGGAGATGAGTGCAAGGCGACAGTGCCTAACCTCAATGAAAACTGCGAATATGAGTTCCGAGTCAAGGCCGTTAATGCGGCCGGGCCTGGTGAACCATCTGACACTAGCAAGACTGTCATCACGAAGCCAAGAAAGTGTAAGTAGTTTGTTGTTCTTATTCATTATTACATGTTTTGGAAACGTACTCATATATATACGTACTTTTCCTATATAAAACAGTGGCGCCCAAGATTGACGGTAGGAACATTCGGACTTACAACATCAAGGCTGGTGAGCCAATCTTTTTGGACATTAACGTGTCCGGAGAACCGGCACCCGAGGTTACTTGGACTCAGAATAACAAGTCTGTGCAGTCGACAACAGCCAGCCGTATAGAGAATGTACCATACAACACCAAATATATCAATAACAACCCCGAACGTAAGGATACAGGACTTTATAAGATTATTGCTCATAACCTCTATGGCCAGGACCAAGTGGAGTTCCAAATAAATATTATAAGTAAGTTCTTTAAAAGAATTCTACTCTTCGATTTGTCAAAACATGATTTAAACAAAACTTTCTGTATTTTTAAAATTTAGCTAAGCCTGGTAAGCCTGAAGGCCCCTTGGAAGTATCAGATATACATAAGGACGGCTGTAAACTAAAATGGAAAAAGCCTAAGGACGACGGGGGCGAGCCAATAGAGAGCTATTCGGTTGAAAAGTTCGATCCAGACACAGGCATTTGGCTGCCTGTTGGCAAATCTGATGTTCCAGAGTATACCGTTGATGGTCTAGTGCCTGGACACGAGTATAAGTTCCGAGTAAAGGCCGTTAACAAGGAGGGAGAATCTGAACCGCTTGAGACATTGGGTTCAATTATTGCTAAAGATCCATTCAGTAAGTACTAAAACACACTCTATCTTAATAGATTTTATTTGAAAACCAACAATTATCACCCAGCTGCACCATCAAAGCCAGGAGTTCCAGAACCCACCGACTGGACTGCGAACAAAGTGGACCTTGCTTGGCCAGAGCCAGCCAGTGACGGAGGATCGCCTATTACCGGGTATATAATTGAGGTGAAAGACAAATATAGTCCGCTGTGGGAAAAAGCGCTGGAAACAGACTCCCCAGCTCCACTGGCTACTGTTAATGGGCTCATCGAAGGAAATGAGTACCAGTTCCGAGTTATTGCTCTGAACAAAGGGGGCCAGTCAGAGCCTTCTGATGCAAGCAAAACGTTTATTGCCAAGCCTCGTTACCTGGCTCCTAAGATAGACCGTAGAAATCTGCGCGATGTTGTTATATCAGCTGGAACAGCTCTTAAATTAGATGCGAGCATTACCGGCGAACCCGCTCCTAAAGTTGACTGGAAGTTTTCAAACTATCCATTACAATCTGGAAAGAATGCTACCATCGAGTCCCCTGACTACTACACCAAACTGGTTATCCGACCAACTGAACGGGGTGATTCGGGAGAATATTTGGTCACTGCTACGAATAGCTCTGGAAAGGATAGTGTCCTCATAAATGTTGTCATCACTGACAAGCCCACTCCGCCAAACGGACCTCTTCAAATTTCTGATGTACACAAGGAGGGTTGTCACCTAAAATGGAAGCGGCCAAGCGATGATGGCGGAACTCCAATAGAGTACTTCCAGATTGACAAGTTGGATCCCGAAACAGGTTGCTGGATTCCTTGCTGTCGTTCAACTGAACCACAAGCGGATGTTACTGGTCTTACGCCTGGCAACGAGTATAAGTTTCGAGTGTCTGCTGTAAACTCAGAGGGAGAGTCCCAGCCGTTGGTTGGTGAGGAATCGATTATAGCCAAAAATCCATTCGACGAGCCTGGAAAGCCAGAAAATTTGAGAGCCACTGATTGGGACAAAGACCACATTGACTTGGCCTGGACTCCACCGCTTTCTGATGGCGGATCACCAATTACTGGGTACTTGATAGAGAAGAAAGATAAATACGGCCAATGGGAAAAAACCCTTGAAGTACCAGCAGATCAATGTAAAGCCACTGTTCCTGACCTCATCGAAGGACAAGCCTATGAATTCAGAGTTAGCGCTGTTAATGCTGCAGGCCCAGGAGATCCGTCAGACGCTACACCGCCAATTGTTGCCAAATCACGGAACAAGCCACCGGTCATTGACCGATCTAACCTTATTGAAGTGCGTATTAAGGCTGGACAGGCATTCACATTTGACTGTAAAGTTTCTGGAGAGCCAGCACCAAAGACCAAATGGCTTCTCAAAAAAAAGGAAGTCTGCACGAAAGAAAACATTAAGGTATCTCACGTTGACTACAACACTAAGCTAAAAGTCACCAGTGCCACACGGGCCGATTCGGGCCTCTATACCGTGTATGCGGAGAACATAAACGGTGAGGACAGTGCTGACGTAAAGGTGACTGTGATCGACAAACCTTCTCCGCCCAATGGACCTCTTAAAGTTGATGATGTTCATGCGGAAGGTTGCACACTGCATTGGAACCCACCTGATGACGATGGTGGCCAGCCAATAGATAGCTACATGGTGGAAAAACTCGATGAAGTAACGGGACGTTGGGTACCAGCCGGAGAGACGGACGGGCCAAGCACTAGCTTCAAGGTCAAGGGCTTAACACCGGGACATAAGTACAAGTTCCGAGTACGTGCCAAAAATCGTCAAGGAACTTCAGATCCGCTTACAACACCTCATGCAACTGAAGCCAAGAACCCCTACGATGAACCTACAAAGCCTGGCACACCAACAATCAAAGACTTCGACAAAGATTTCGTTGATTTAGAATGGGCTAGACCAGAAAGCGATGGAGGCTCTCCTATCAGTGGGTACATCATTGAAAAGCGTGATAAGTATTCACCCGACTGGGAGAAGTGTGCGGAGGTCAGTGGCGACATACCTAACGGTCACGTTCCCGACTTAATTGAGGGCGTGAAATACGAATTCCGTGTTAGGGCTGTCAACAAAGCTGGACCTGGCATTCCGAGCGATGCAACTGAACCACATGTGGCTCGCCCAAAGAACCTGGCACCGAAGATAGATCGCAACTTTATGTCAGATATAAAAATCAAGGCTGGAAATGTGTTCGAATTCGATGTACCAGTTATTGGTGAGCCGATTCCAAGCAAGGAATGGACTCATGAAGATAGCATGGTCATAAACTCAGATAGAGTGAAGATTTCGAATAATGATGAACGCACAAAGCTGCGTATTCTGGATGCAAAACGATCCGACTCGGGAGCATACACGTTAGTAGCCCGCAATGCAAATGGTGTTGATAGACACACCGTGAAGGTTATCGTCCTGGACGTTCCTAGTACACCCGAAGGTCCATTGCGTCCTGACGAAGTCACTAAAAGCTCAATAGGCTTACGTTGGAGGCCCCCCAAGGACGACGGTGGCTCTGAAATAACGCATTATATTGTTGAGAAAATGGACAACGATGCAATGCGGTGGGTGCCAGTTGGAGAATGCGCAGGCACTGAAATCCGAGCCGATAATCTGATCGAAAATCATGACTACAGCTTCAGGGTCCGTGCTGTTAATAAGCAAGGCCAATCGCAACCATTGGGAACCATCCAGCCGATAACAGCTAAAGATCCATACTCCCATCCAGACAAGCCTGGTCAACCGCAAGCTGTGGATTGGGGCAAAGATTTTGTCGACCTGGAGTGGGCTGCACCAAAGCGGGATGGCGGCTCGCCTATTATATCGTACACTGTGGAAAAAAGACCCAAGTTTGGACAATGGGAACGTGCTGCAGTGGTGCCCGGCGATGAGCTGAAGGCTCATATACCCGACTTGACAGATGGTGGGGAATACGAATTCCGCGTAATTGCAGTTAACCGTGGTGGTCCCAGCGATCCGTCCGATCCATCCAGCACAGTAACATGCAAACCTCGCTTCTTGGCTCCGTACTTCGACAAGTCCCTCTTGAATGATATCACAGTTCATGCCGGGAAACGTTTAGGTTGGACTTTGCCCATAGAGGCCTCGCCAAAACCATCTATTCAATGGTTGTATAATGGCAAGGAAATAGGTCCGAATTCACGTGGTGAGTCGAATCTTTTCCAGAACGAACTCACTTTTGAAATTCCTTCGGCACTGCGAGCTGACGAAGGTCGCTACACACTTATTTTAAAGAACGAACACGGCTCATTTGATGCATCAGCGCACGCTACTGTTTTGGATCGGCCTTCTCCCCCTAAGGGCCCTCTGGATATTTCAAAGATAAGCAGAGATGGCTGCCATTTGGGTTGGCATGTTCCAGACGATGATGGTGGTTCGCCGATATTGCATTATATTATTGAAAAAATGGACCTGTCTCGAGGCACCTGGTCTGATGCCGGCATGAGTACGCATCCGGTCCATGACATTACTCGACTTGTTCACCGTAAGGAGTATTTGTTCCGCGTGAAGGCTGTCAACGCGATTGGCGAATCAGAACCATTAGAAGCTTCAAAGAGCATTATTGCCAAGAACGAATTTGATGAACCCGATGCACCAGGTAAACCAAATATTACTGATTGGGACCGTGACCATGTCGATTTGCAATGGGCTGCGCCAAAGGCAGATGGCGGTGCACCTCTTACGGAATACATTATTCAGAAGAAGGAAAAAGGCAGTCCCTATTGGACTAACGTTCTGCATGTTCCACCAAACAAAAATACTGCCACTGTTCCCGAGTTGACTGAGGGACAAGAGTATGAGTTCAGGGTGATTGCTGTTAATCAAGCTGGACAATCAGAGCCATCGGAGCCATCTGATATGATTATGGCAAAGCCTCGCTACTTGCCTCCAAAAATAATAACGCCACTTCACGAAGTACGCATTAAAGCTGGACTCATATTTCATGTGGACATCGATTTCATAGGCGAACCAGCTCCTGAGGCAATTTGGACACTTAACAACAATCCACTGAAGTCAAATGACAGATCGACAATTACATCAATCGGCCATCACACTGTTGTTCATACCGTTAATTGCAAACGTTCCGACTCTGGAATCTACCATTTACTCCTCCGTAATGATTCCGGCATCGATGAGGGAAGCTTTGAACTTATAGTACTGGACCGACCTGGACCGCCAGACGGTCCAATGGAATATGAAGAAATCACATCGAATTCGGTAACCATATCATGGAAGCCGCCGAAAGATAATGGCGGTTCTGAGATATCGGCATATGTGATAGAAAAACGAGACCTAACTCATGGCGGTGGATGGGTACCAGCTGTTAATTATGTAAATGCAAAATACAACCATGCCGTTGTGCCCAGACTTTTAGAGGGAACAAAGTATGAGTTCAGGGTAATGGCTGAAAACCTTCAAGGACGGTCTGATCCATTGAACTGCGAGCAGCCTGTCGTGGCTAAAAACCAATATACAGTACCAGGCGTCCCTGGCAAACCAGAACTTACCGACAGCGATAAAGATCACATTTCGATAAAATGGAAGCAGCCAATCAGCAACGGTGGATCTCCCATCCTGGGCTATGACATAGAGCGACGTGATGTTAACACTGGCCGATGGATTAAAATAAATGGCGAACCCGTGCCGACTACCGAATACAATGACGATAGAGTCACACCAAACCACCAATATCAATATAGGGTATCGGCCGTTAATGCAGCTGGTAACAGCAAGCTCTCAGAACCGTCGGCCACCTTCGATGCCCGCCCGATGCGGGAAAAGCCGAGATTACACCTAGACGGATTGATGGGCAGACGTGTGAAAGTTCGCGCTGGCGAGCCTGTTAATATAAATATACCAATATCCGGTGCTCCAACGCCTACTATTGAATGGAAGCGAAGCGATATCAAAATACCCGAGGGTAAACGAGTCTCCTATGAAACGAATTCGGAACGAACCATTTTCCGCATTGACGATTCAAACAGACAAGATGCAGGCAAATACACAGTTACAGCAGGCAACGAATTCGGAAAGGATTCGGCAGACATTGAGATTATTGTCGTAGATAAGCCTGCGCCACCAGAGGGACCATTGAGCTACACAGAGATAGCACCAGACCACATCAGCCTGCAGTGGAATCCGCCAAAGGACGATGGTGGCAGTGATATAACTGGATACGTTATCGAATTCACGGAGTTTGGTGTGGACGACTGGAAGCCGGTGCCGGGCTATTGCCCGAAGTCGAGCTATACCGTAAAGGGACTAACCGAAGGGAAAAAATATGTTTTCCGTGTTAGGGCTGAAAATATTTATGGTGTATCCGACGCTCTCGACGGAAAGCCTGTCATAGCGAAGTCTCCATTTGACCCACCAGGTGCACCATCGCAACCAACAATTGCAGCCTATTCACCAAACTCGGCCAGCTTAGAATGGCATCCTCCGGACTATTGTGGTGGTAAGCCAATAACAGGATATGTTGTCGAGCGCAGGGAACGTGGTGGTGAATGGATAAAATGTAACAATTATCCAACACCAAATACCAGTTATACAGTGCCAGACCTGCGGGAAGGAGCTCGTTATGAATTCCGGGTGATCGCGGTAAATGAAGCAGGTCCGGGTCAGCCATCTAAGCCATCGGATGCCATGACTGCCGAGCTTCAGCGCTATCGTCCAGATGCGCCTGAACCACCAAAGCCAGACCGCATTACAAGAGATAGTGTCACGTTGTCTTGGAGACCGCCTCGCAACGATGGAAAATCACGAATCAAGGGATATTACATTGAAGTACGACCGAAAAATTCAAAGGATTGGGTACCAGTCAACGACACAGCCATCAACTCCACCGTATATACAGTGCCAAACCTGAAAGAAGGGGAGGAATACTCGTTCCGCGTTATTGCTGAAAACGAAGTCGGTCGTTCGAATCCATCTAAGCCTTCTCAGCCAATTACAATCGAAGAACAGCCAAACAAGCCATGTATGGACTTGGGAGGAGTGCGCGATATAATTTGCAGAGCAGGAGATGATTTCAGCATTCATGTGCCGTATGTGGCTTTCCCCAAACCCACTGCGTTTTGGTATTCTAACGATAGCGTCGTAGATGATGACAATCGTGTGCACCAGCATTTGACCGACGACGCAGCGTCTTTTGTAGTGAAAAACTCAAAGCGCTCAGACTCCGGTCAGTACCGACTTCAACTAAAGAATCCTTCCGGGTTCGATACGGCGACTATTAATGTTCGTGTTCTGGATAGGCCGAGTCCGCCAATCAACTTGCGCGCAGATGAGTTTGCCGGAGACGCACTTACGTTGTACTGGAATCCACCCAAGGACGATGGCGGCTCACCCGTGCAGAACTATATTATAGAGAAAAAAGAAGCTCGCTCCTCTACATGGACCAAAGTTAGCAGCTTCTGCACAGTTCCATTTATTCGTGTGCGAAATCTAACCATTAACAAGGAGTACGATTTCCGCGTAATAGCTGAGAATAAGTATGGACAGTCGGATCCAGCCAGTACATCAGAGCCCATACGAGCCAGGCATCCGTTTGATGTTCCAAATGCTCCTGGAATACCACGCGGCATCGATTCAACAGAAGACAGCATTACAATTGCATGGGCGAAACCAAAACACGATGGAGGTTCTCCCATCACTGGCTACGTCATTGAAAAACGTCTGCTGAGCGAGGACAAATGGACCAAGGCCGTTCACGCGCTGTGTCCAGATCTAACCTGCAAGATACCCAACTTGATTGAAAATGCCGAATATGAGTTTAGGGTAGCTGCTGTCAATGCAGCTGGACAATCGGTCTTCAGTGCATCCAGCGACCTTATCTATTGCCGCCGACCACCACACGCTCCTAAGATCACTTCTGATCTATCGATTCGTGATATGACAGTTATTGCAGGAGAAGAATTCCATATTACTGTACCATACCATGCCAACCCCCGGCCAACACCATCATGGAACATAAATGGCATCGAAGTGGTTCCGGACGAACGAATTCGATTTGATACCGATGACTATACTTCAGTGTACTACAATAAATCGGCGAAGCGATCAGAGACTGGCTCTTATACAATTACCTTGAATAACACGAAAGGGTCCGATACCGCCTCATGCCATGTCACTGTCGTAGATAGGCCAGGACCGCCTCAAGGCCCGTTGAATGCCTACGATATTACTCCGGACACGTGTACCCTGGCATGGAAAACCCCACTCGATGATGGAGGCTCACCAATCACAAACTATGTGGTTGAGAAATTGGACGCCAGTGGTACATGGGTGAAGGTAAGCAGTTTTGTACGCAATACGCACTACGATGTCATGGGTCTTGAGCCACAACACAAGTATGACTTCCGTGTCAGAGCAGAGAACCAATATGGTTTGTCTGATCCACTCGACATGCCCAATTCCATAGTGGCCAAGCATCAATTTACAGTACCGGATGAGCCTGGCCAGCCCAAGGTGATCGACTGGGATTCCGGAAATGTCACATTGGTCTGGACTCGTCCAGCCAGTGATGGTGGCTCCCGTATTCAAGGGTATCAAATTGAGTACCGAGATATCCTCAATGACTCTTCCTGGAATACATATGAATATCTGATTAAGGACACAAAATATCAATTGTATAACCTAACCAATGGCAGCGAGTACGAGTTCCGCATTAAAGCCAAGAATGCTGCTGGATTAAGCAAGCCTTCCCCGCCGTCGCTTAGGTTCAAGCTCAAGGGAAAATTCAATGTTCCATCACCACCAGGAACCCCACAAGTCACTAGAGTCGGTAAGAACTATGTCGACCTGAAATGGGAGAAGCCTGTAAGTGACGGTGGCTCCCGTATTACTGGATATATCATTGAACGAAGGGACATTGGTGGGGCCGTATGGGTAAAGTGTAATGACTACAATGTCCTAGACACCGATTACACGGTCATCAACTTAATTGAAATGGGCGATTATGAGTTCCGCATCTTTGCTGTGAATGCAGCCGGTCGTTCGGAGTCCAGTTTATGCACAATGCCAATCAGAGTTTGTGAAGTCTTGGGTGGAGAAAAGCCAGATTGGATTACACGGTTGCAGGACAGAATCGCTCCGTGTGGAAAAGACTTTACACTGCAATGCGCCGCTTCTGGCAAGCCCATTCCCGCGGCCAGATGGCTTCGCAATGGGAAAGAGATTCAGATGGGCGGCGGCCGAATCACATGCGATAGTAAGGATGGTGTCTTCCGCCTGCATATATCAAATGTGCAAGCCGGAGACGATGGCGACTATACATGTGAAGCGATCAATTCACTTGGATTTGTTCACACATCAGGCTATTTGAAAATCGGATCTCCCCCGATCATCAACAGGTGTCCTAGCGAACTGTACCTGCCAGAAGGAGACAATACAAAGATAAAGGTCTACTATTCTGGAGATCAGCCACTAGCTGTGAAAATCACAAGGAATAACGAAGTTATTTCAGATAGCCCAGATGAATCCCACTTTAAGTTTACGCTGTTCGACGATTATGTTGCGATTTTCATTCGAGATATTGTGAAGAGCGATTCAGGCGTATATCAAATTGAACTCTCCAACGATTCCGGAAGTGCAACTGGACAATTTGATGCACGTGTCACTGGCCTACCGTCGGCTCCCACAGGTCCAATGGGAGTATCCCACATCGACAAACACTCGTGTACTCTGGCCTGGCGTGTGCCCTCCTACGATGGTGGTCTGAGAGTGACTCATTATGTGGTCGAGAGGAAGGATGTAGCCTCACCGCATTGGATAACAGTGTCGAGCAGCTGCAAAGATACGTCCTTTAATGTGCAGGGTTTAATTGAAAACCAAGAGTACATATTCCGCGTGATGGCTGTAAATGAGAACGGCATGGGTCCACCTCTAGAAGGACTGAATCCTATTCGCGCAAAGGCCCCGATTGATCCTCCCTCACCACCAGGTATTCCTCAAATTACTGAGATCGGAGGTGATTTTGTGCATTTGGAATGGAGCAAACCGGAGTCGGATGGCGGTGCTCACATTCAAGGCTACTTAGTCGATAAACGAGAGGTTGGCAGCGACACATGGCAGCGTGTGAACGCCATCATCTGTGCTGCCAACCAATTAAACTGCTCCAATCTGATTGAAGGTCGTCAGTATGAATTCCGAGTTTTCGCTCAGAATGTAGCAGGTCTATCGAAAGAATCGACTGCCTCTCAGGCTGTTAAGATCATAGATCCGAAGGCGGCTTCGCCTCCATTGATTGTGAAACCGCTACGCGATGCCAATTGTATTCAAAACCACAATGCTCAATTCACATGCACAATAAGTGGCGTACCAAGACCAACCATTACCTGGTACAAGGGGGCCCGCGAGATAACCAATGGGGCCCGCTACCACATCTACTCAGAGGGTGACGATCATTACCTTCATATTAACGACATATTCGGAGAAGACGCTGATGAGTACGTCTGTCGCGCCGTCAACAAAGCCGGCGCAAAGTCAACTCGGGCTGCACTGGCTATTATGAGTAAGTATCAGAGTCTAGTCCATTCAAGATTTCGAATTCTTCTATTGTTAAAAGACGAGGATGATATATTAACACCATAATTATTAATTTGCAGCTGCTCCGAAATTGAATGTCCCACCACGATTCAGAGACACTGCCTACTTCGATAAGGGCGAGAATGTTGTAATTAAAATACCATTCACTGGCTTCCCGAAGCCTCGTATTCATTGGGTTAGGGAAGGAGAGAATATTGAGTCTGGTGGTCATTACCATGTGGAGGTCAAGGAGAGACATGCCGTTTTAACAATACGGGATGGATCAAGACTGGACTCTGGACCATATAGGATTACAGCTGAAAATGAGCTTGGCTCAGATACGGCAATCATTCAAGTGCAGATCAGTGATCGTCCGGATCCTCCACGCTTCCCCTTAATCGAAAGCATTGGCACAGACTCCTTGTCCCTGAGCTGGAAATCACCTATCTGGGATGGAGGCAGTGATATAACAAACTATTATGTTGAGCGCCGTGAGCATCCGTTATCATCGTGGATACGTGTAGGAAACACTCGCTTTACTTCAATGGCGGTCACTGGACTGACGCCTGGAAAAGAGTACGACTTCCGAGTTTTTGCGGATAACGTCTATGGACGCTCTGATCCCTCTGACATTAGCACATTGATTAAGACGAAAGAATCTATTAAAAAGAAGATTACCGAGCGGAAATGGGAGTTCGACGAGAAAGGCAAGAAGATACGCGGTAAAGCTGATGGGCCAATCAAGGACTATGACTCATACGTCTTCGATATATACTCGAAATTTGTACCACAACCTGTTGAAATTTCCCAGCAAAGTGTATATGATAAGTATGATATTCTCGAGGAAATTGGTACAGGGGCATTCGGTGTGGTACATCGATGCCGGGAACGAAGCACAGGAAACATTTTTGCCGCTAAATTTATTCCTGTGTCGCATGCTGTTGAGAAGGATCTAATCCGTCGAGAAATAGATATTATGAACCAGCTGCACCATCAAAAACTCATCAATCTACACGATGCCTTCGAAGACGACGACGAAATGGTTCTAATATTAGAGTTGTAAGCCAAAAATTATTGATTCCTCTTCTACATCCTCTAATTCTATCTTTCAATAGCTTATCTGGGGGCGAACTATTCGAGCGCATTACAGCTGAGGGCTATGTAATGACAGAAGCCGAAGTTATTAACTACATGAGACAAATTTGCGAGGGCATCAGGCACATGCACGAGAAGAATATTATTCACTTGGATATCAAGCCTGAGAATATTATGTGCCAGACCCGCTCTAGCACAAGTGTCAAGCTAATTGACTTTGGCTTGGCCACCCGATTGGATCCTAACGAAGTCGTTAAAATCACAACTGGAACCGCTGAGTTTGCTGCTCCGGAAATAGTCAACAGGGAACCTGTTGGTTTCTATACGGACATGTGGGCTACCGGAGTCCTGACTTATGTGCTGTACGTATCATTATACTATCCAAGTATTATACATAATCTACTATAATTGATATTTATTCTATTTAGATTGAGTGGACTTTCCCCATTCGCTGGAGACAATGATATTCAAACACTTAAGAACGTCAAGGCATGTGACTGGGACTTCGATGTTGAATCCTTCCGACACATATCTGAAGAAGGAAAAGATTTTATACGGAAGTTGCTTTTAGCAAACAAAGAAAAGCGAATGACGGCCCACGAATGCCTTTTGCATCCTTGGCTCACTGGAGATCACAGCGGCTTGACGCAAAAGATTGCACGCGATCGTTACCTAGCCTACCGCGAAAAATTAAGGAAAAAATACGAGGACTTTGAAAAATATCTGTTGCCCATGGGCCGTCTATCAGAATATTCCTCTCTGAGAAAATTGCTAATGGAAAAATATAAGATTCACGATGCCGTATTCGATAGACGACAAGCAGCGCCTCGATTCGTCATTCGTCCGTCCTCCCAATTTTGCTATGAGGGCCAAAGTGTAAAGTTCTATTGTCGATGCATTGCAACTGCCACACCCACACTCACCTGGTCACACAATAATATCGAGCTGCGCCAGAGCGTGAAATTTATGAAACGCTACATTGGGGATGACTACTATTTCATCATCAACCGCGTAAAGTTAGATGACAGGGGAGAGTACATAGTACGTGCCGAAAACCACTATGGATCTAGAGAAGAGGTTGTTTTCCTGAACGTCCAACCACTGCCAAAAGAACAGCCCAGGTATCGAACGGAATCGACTCCGGTTCGAAGGCGTGAACCATTACCTTACACATTCTGGCAGGAAGAGTCCGAGTCGGCACCCAGTTTTACATTCCTTTTGCGGCCACGCGTCATGCAGGCCCGCGATACATGCAAGCTGCTTTGTTGTCTAAGTGGCAAGCCAGTACCATCAGTCAAGTGGTACAAGGACGGTCGCGAGCTTAGCAAATACGAATACGCAATGACCCACTCTGATGGAGTTGTCACTATGGAAATAATTGACTGTAAGCCCTCCGATTCTGGCAAATACACCTGCAAAGCATCCAATTGCCATGGAACAGATGAAACCGATTGCGTCGTTATCGTTGAAGGTAAATTAGTTTTTTTAATTGAACAAGATCGCGAGAAGTTATAAATTCTATGGATACATCAGAACTTCTCAGCATACAAAATTAGAAATTAGTGAAACAACATTCCCTATTGGAGCTGATAGCTTATTTAAAAGCTCCGAAAAAACAAACACACTGCAACGATGCAAGTGCGCATATTGCTGACTGAGCTGAGCTTAATGCTCTCTGAAATCAGTTCAGCTTTGTTTAACCGATCAAGAATGCTTGTTTTTTCAGCAAGCTGATTGCAGCTCCTCTTTCAGCTGTATTATGCGCACTGTGTACTTACAAGTAATTAATTCGGATGGCCGAAGCTTCAGATGCATTTGACATTTTTGGGAATAACGCTAACACAGTTTATCATACAGCTAAATTGGTTTTGCCCCTCTTCAAAAGAAATTCATTTAGAAGTGTTAATATTAGCTTTTAAGTAATTCCATATACTACAAAAATGCTACGAAACTAAGCTGGAAACTATTTATTTTAGGGAATCACGACTTTTGAAAGTGTTCTTCAGACTTTCAACCATATCAAAATGTTCAAGCTCGTTTTTACCTCGACCATTTAGTATTTAATTTCATTTAAATAATTGGAATATAAAAATGTATACATTCGATCAATGACCTTTAGCATAAATTCATGGATCACACTTAGCGTAAAAATAGTACACTCCATTTGATAATTACCAGCACTCAAAACATGATCAATGAAATGCTTCACTGATCACTGATCAAGTTGTGATGCTGAACGCGCCCAAAGTGTAAGGATCTGCGGCGACAGACATTCTGCAAAGGTGTACAAATTTAGATAACTAGATATCTAGTCCCGACCTTTAGATGTATAATGTTGACAATTGACATTATCAAATAATTTGTATAGTGGGGTGGGCGTTGTCGATTTATGCGGGAATATATTGTTATCAAAATTTGCTTTCTACTGTATTTTCTAATTTAAATTTTCTCAGGAGAATGGGTTACGCCTGAGCAGGCAGAGCTTGCTCACAATTTTCTTTACTCAGGAGGTAATTTATAATCAACTGAATTGAATATATAACGTTTTTCCCTCAGCATGCATTTAATACTTATCTTAGACATAGAACCAATAAAAATATAGTTTATTATTTTATGTGGTAAAATACTCAATGAGTAACATTCATCTATCTCTCTCTCTCACATGATCTAATTTTGATTTCTCTAAATATTTCGATCAGCACATTCCGTCTGCATTTAACGTACATCCCAGAAATGTTTGCATTTACATACATACATACTTATGTATGTACATAGAAGTCCAGACTTGACTTACACAACCAACACTAAGTATCTCAGCTAATAATTTGTAGTTTGTTGCTCATAAACACATTGTGGATAGTTCTTGACGAAAAATCATACAATATGTAGTACACATGTATATATGTACATGTGATGCTGGTATATTAAGCAACAGCGCGCATTCCAGCTAACAAAAATTTGTTCGATTTCCATTTCAAAAATGAAAGAAAACAGTCTCTAATTTAATTTATAAAGTGTATCGAATAATAAAACGACAGAGCACCTCGATTTTGAACCACAGCTGACTCTGCTAAAAACAAGACTTGAACATTCAGTTCAAAAATTGTGCTACTCGTAAATAGCTTAATTTAATTAATACTGGCCATTTTTATGGAAAATATATATTCATTTCATAGGAATTCGATTTGAAAAAAAAGACATTTCTTTTTAATTAGTCCGAAAAAAATCGAATAAAAACGTTCAAACTGTTTAGTAAAAGTGAAATTCAGAACAGGGTCCATGCTATTTTTTGAGTTATATTGAGACTAAATCCATCCATTACCTAACATAACAGAACCTTATCCAATTACAATTATACAATTTACTTACGCACCAACGAAATCTCCAAGTGTTCGTATAATTTCTAGTGGCACAAACATAACTTAGCCGTAAAGTTCTTATGTAATAATGAACGGTAGATTTAATTGTATACAACTGATCCCCTTCCCCAATGTTCACATTGTTACCTCAAATTCACGTTGATTTCAACTCAATATTTCTGTATTAATATTTATTCGAATTTGCTTTATTTATAACGTTCCCAACAGATCGAAAGTATATAGAGCAGCCGATTAAACCTGCTCCACCACCAATTATAACATCCCGTCAGTTTACTTCAACACATAACAAGTCGGAAACTAAGGTAAATAGTCCGATGGATAAAACTATCTTTTTATAATAGCGTGTGCTTATATTTGTGGAATTGGTTCAATTACAGGCTGACAGTACTACCACATCAACTTCAACTAGTTCCTCAACCACACAGAATAGCATTTCAGGCAAAAAGAAATATGCGGCCAATAGCCTTCAGGCTCCCGGAAGCCCCTCAAGATCACGTAGCGCCACCAAAGAGTTAATACGTACGTTTAAAATACATATAAAATATTGTATTGAGTAGTAACAACTGTTAATTCCTGCTAGTTCCGCCCGATGATTCCTTAATGTGCAAGCCTGAGTTTACGAAGCCCCTTCACGACCTAACTATTCGTGACGGTGAACAATTGGTATTGACTTGTCACGTAAAAGGTGACCCAGAACCCCAGATCACGTGGTCCAAAAACGGAAAGTCCATTTCCTCGTCTGACATTATGGACTTGAAATATAAAAACGGCGTTGCAACTCTTACTATCAATGAAGTTTTCCCTGAGGACGAGGGAGTGTTCATATGCACGGCTACAAACTCGATTAGTGCAGTCGAAACCAAATGCAAGCTAACCGTTAAACGTATGTAAATTCACTAATAATCATTTTTTTATTTCTTTTGTATGGACCCCTTAGTCTCATTAGTCTCAGAGTCTCAGAGACTATAAAAGCTAGAGCAACCAAGTTTTGTTTCCAGTCTCCTGTGTGATCACACTACTCCAAATGTATTTCAAAATTTCGCCCCGCTCCTTCCGTCCCCACAAAGGACGATAGTCTGTGGCGTATACAATGTTGAAGATACGAGAAAACTAAAAACGTAGAATCATAGAGAATGACCATTTCTATCAGAGTGTTGAATCTGGATCAGATCGGATCATTATTATAGCAACAATGAAGAAAACCATTTCGAAATTCATCGTTTCCTCTCGCTCTCTCTCACACGCGACCACGTCTGTTTTGCCTATTCGTCTAAATGAACGCCTAGATCTCAGAGACTATAAGAGCTAGAGCAACCAAACTTTCTATCCAAGCTCCTGTGATATCACTTCAATACAAGTGTATTTCAAAATTTTGACACGCCCCCTTCCGCCTTCACAAAGGACGAAAATATGTGGAATCCACAATTTATAAGGTACGAGAAAACGAAAAATGCAGAATCATGGAAAATGACCGTGTCTAACAGATTGCCGAATCTGGATCGGGTCGAATCATTATTATGGACAGAAGGAACAAATTAAATTTCAGTGGCTACGCAACGCCTGCCAAGCGCTCACTCTTTCCCTCTCTCTCTGTCGCAAACACTTGTACGTCTCAAATATGTAGTTATACATGTAGAAATGTAGAAGCAAATGTAAAAATCATATGCAAACAAAATTGGAAACTTGTATAAATATTCCAAAAATGGTTTGACTTTAATTCTTTGAAATATTATTTTTTTCCCAAAATTTAATTCGTTCCTTTTGCGAACATATAATAAATTGTATAAATCGTAAGCTCATATATGTATACAACATACATATACCCACGGCCTTTGCCGCGGCTCACAACGTTCCCCCTCGTTTGATAAAGTTTTAACGGTTTCCGTTAGAAGTTTAGTTCTCCGAAGCAATTCCTTTTTTCTGGTTCCACTTACACTTTCTTACACTTCGCTCACAAAAATGTAATACAAAAATTTTCGTTTTTTTTTATATTTATAGCGCTAGATAAGAACTCTAAACGACATGTGGTTGGCAGCGACAAACCACCAAAAATAGTTAGTCACTTAGAATCGCGGTTTGTAAAGGATGGCGATGCAGTAACATTGGCCTGTCGTATTATTGGAGCCGAACATTTCGATGTGGTATGGCTGCACAACAACAAGGAGATCAAGCCCAGCAAAGACTTCCAATACACTAATGAAGCCAACATATACCGATTGCAAATAGCAGAGATTTTCCCTGAAGATGGTGGAACCTACACTTGTGAGGCGTTCAATGATGCTGGCGAATCGTTCAGCACGTGTACAATCAATGTCAACGTACCCGGAGATGAAGCGAAGCAACCGTCCTTTGTAAAGTTCCCTATTTCAGTTTCGGTGACTGAGGGCGAGAGTGCCACCTTCGAAAGCGAACTAGACTCAACACTTCTAAATCTGGTTTGGTTAAAGGATGGCAAACCCATTGATGAAACCCGTTCTCGATACTCATTTACGAAAGACGGCAACCGATATGCTTTCACAGTAAGCGGATGTATCATGGACGATGTTGGTCAATACCAGGCCAAGGCTGTCGCCAAAAAGAGTGAATGTATATGTGCATTTTCGGTAAACGTTCACAGCACCGAAGGCTAAGACAGAAGAAATATGATCCATTTAAATAACTGTAAAATATCTATGTACATGCATACATATTCATAGCCACATACTTGCATAAATATATATACGAGTCGAATACGAGTATGTAGCAGTGTATGTTATGAATGTGCGTTCACAGAAATTATTAGACTGCTCATACAAAGTCGCTTTCATTATTCATACGTGTACATATATGTGTATGTATATGCAATATATATTTACAAATATGTTTATCTATGCATATGTAGGATGTTATACACTTGCATTTCATCCATCTCATCTCATTCGTACTTCGGCAATATCACTACTGTTGATTTGTGCTCTTATGTACAAACCATAACTCCCACATTAAATATTGATATTACATTGTAAATCGAACCAATATTGTCTACGCATACGTTTAAGCAAAAATTTAACATAATTCAATAATTTCACATTTCTATGACTTCATATGATGATGACCATGAATCCATATAAACTGAACGGCAAAATAGCAAACAAACAGGCCTCGCTACTTTAGTGACTTTTGGGCATCCTCAATAAACATCTAAAACTCAAATAGTCACTGAAATAGTTGAGTCTTCTTGTCTGCAGCCACATATCTGTACTAGCATAGCTCACAAAACAAAAAAATGCGGACGGTTATTGACACAAAAATAAACATAATAATTGTGAAATGAAAATAAAAGTCGGAATATTTAACTATTTGAGGTTCTTTTCCTTACTGTCAATTGACAATATATGGGTTTTGGTATTGAATTAATTGTCAGCAGCAAATGACGATGTACGACAGAAAAAAGCGTCTCCAATATTGCATAATGGTTAAAATCTTCTGGAGAGAAAAAATCATTTTTATCCTAAAAATCACATTATTAATATGGGTAAAATCGTGTTATCAACGGTCTGACGTGTCGAATATCCCTATGGTCGTATTTCAACTTCAGCGCGACAGCTCCTTACTGGTTTAAATTCGCTATATCCTCAATTTTCGTACATTCTCCCACAGAGTTCTGCAGGAGAAAACGCTGCCTTTTGGCTGTTACATCCCTCGTTACATATTTCATTACATCCATATTTACCTGTGAGCTCTTTGAATACGGGTATAAAATTGGCAACTTGATTTACTTTAGTGTACAGCTAATTTATTTACAGTTAATGTACATTTGATTTGTTACTTATGTTTAATTATGTACTTAAATATTTCAAAATATAAACATGTAAAATTATTTTGAACAATAGAATTTAACAGAAATCCACATGATTATGCAAGCGAAAGTAATATTTCTGGTATGGGTCCATATTCTTAAATGATGTATATTTTGTTAAATCATGAAAAAATATAAATTCAATTAACAAAAAATAGCTTTGATTGGATCTTAACATAATTTAAAGAATACACAACATCAGCATTAAATATAATTGGCCATATTTGCTTTAGTTTTTTCCATATTTTTCGGTTACGGAAATCTATAAATTATTCAAGCACAACGTATGGCAGAACTATTAAGGGCTCATTATTATATGATTGCAATTGAAGAACTTGGTGCCATTCCTTAAATTGCTGAATTCGGGTACTGTTCAAATCAGCGTGGCTGGATAACGCAACGTCTTTTGGAGGGGCTGGTCGAATACCAGTTTGGTACTCAGCGCATGGTATCGGGGGGCTTAATTCAAAATTTTTGATATTCTGAGGAATACAATCGCTGAATTTGTTGGCTAAGACTCTTGGAGAAGTATTACTAATGACGTTTTTATAATTGGTATCATTCAGTATGGCGCTAGCAGCTAGACTATGTTTAATTATATCTAAATTGTTATTATTATAGCATAGATTATTAACATCATCACAATTCTCATTTTGGAGTGACGACAGCGATGCATTGGTTTGGGGTGCATTTCCCGAGACCGCCATCAACGTAGGTTCGCTCATTAACTGATTTTCAACACATATCGAATTAAAGGATGTTAGCATACCATTGTTTTGCACTTCGTTGAGTGCCTCAGCTTTGAGTTTCATAGCAACTTCATCGAATACTTCATGTTTAACGCTCTCGCTATCGCTTTCGTTTACATCATTGCTGGACGACGTTAAATAAGGATCCTCTTCAATTTCAGGTGGATCTTCAGATACCGTTCGCTCGGCACTCGTATTATCAGTCTCAATGTTTAAGTTGTATTTTTTAAAAGTAGTAACTTTTTCTTTAGCTTCCGCTCCTGCCTCCTCTGAAGAAAAATCGTCCAGATCACTTTCGTCATCATCATAACTTGAACTGCTACTACTGCTGTAGTTTAAAATCCTCTCTTTTTTGCCTGCAGTATTGCGTTTGCATAATTCATGACTGAAGAATAGCTTTTTATGAAGCTTTATATCGGACCTGTAATCTGGATCTGGCTTGTCTTTGGAAGTAAACAAATTTTTTAGCTCTAAATCGATGGCTTTGCATTGCAAGTCCGATTTCCGACGACATCGGCGATAATGACGCCGACGATGAGGGCGTCGACTGATCTTTCTGGACAACAAAAATCTTTTACTATAATCCACTGTATACAGGGGGGCGCTTAAAGTACTTAGTGTGGGAACATTGGGCCGATTAGTGTCGAAAAATGCATTTTTTACGTTTCCTGTCTCGGATGCATTAATAGGGGAAGTAGCAGACATTGAGTTGGCTGGAGAATTGATTTTACTTGGTGTTTTCTTTATTGTCATTACAATGTGGTTGTTGCTGGCGCTACCGCCGCACATGGGTCGTTGAACAACAGCATATTCCTCGTCATTATTATTTTCATAGTCATTCTCGACTTCATTATCGTTCTCTACACCGGTTTCGGTTTCACTTTCACTTGAGCTGCTGTTGTTACTACTACTAAGGTTCGAAATTGTTCCATTCAAAGAAATCTTAATGCGCTTAATGGGTGGATTTTCTTCAATTTTTCTCTTTTTTCTATTTTTTCCATGACGTTTTCTACTGGTTTCCTCCTCTACAGATTGAACCCTGTATCGCTGAGACCTCTGGTTTCTCAGTTTTTCATTAATTGAATCCTGGGTTTTTTTTAAACTGGAGTGGCTGGAGTTGCTGCAGCTGCTACTACTGCTACTAAATCTACTGTTGTCCTGATTCTCGTATTCACTGCCTTTACCGCTCGGCTCAGTTTCCTCAAAAGGTAATTCGCTATTGGCGAGCTTTAGTAAGTTGTAACTAAGAGCTGGGTCGCTCTTGTTCTCTAAATTGACTTGCATTTGCACACTGTTTTCGTTATTGTTATCATGGCCAGACTCTGATACATCAACATCCACTTTCAGTGGACTGGCACTATTATAATTCTTCTGCAGATCCAGGCCTTCTATTGTACTTGGAATCACTATAAGTGAAGGCGGCGGTGATTGAACTTGTTTTTTCTTAATCCTGCTTCTAGCGAGACGACAAGTTGGCAAACACTTTGCCACTCCAAGAAACGGTGGCATGCACGATTTGAAGGTTCTGGTCTTAAAAGATCTTGTAAATTTAATAGAACTTAGATCCTTTCTAATTCGGTCGTATGTAAGTGAGCCATATTTGGGAACAACGTCAGCTCCATCCGTGACTGTGTAGGACCCCAGGTTATTGAGAAAGTCGGTTATTGTAGATTCTGAGACAATAGACGAGTCGATGCTATCCCAATTGCCGTTTATATTTGGTATGTAAAAGTTGTGTAACGCATTTATATGAAAATTATTCACTTTGTTGGTTTGCACATGAAACCTTTGCTTTGCAACGCAATCGGGATCCTCGTGACAAGTAAACACAGGAATAGAGACATTAACTTCTTCACTGTTTTCGCCCTCCTGGTTATGACTGTTGATTAGATTTTGTATGGTATCCGCATTGACATTAGCAACATCCAGTGAAGTAACATTCATTGATATATGAGCGAGAGAGTTGTTGAAATCTGATTTTTCTTTGGTCTCTTCCAGTTTAATTGGCGGCATCCGAATATCATTAATTATTGATTGCAACGGATCTTCATCCTCATCAAAATCTAAGTCAAATATGGACTTAACTGGTTTCTGTGGAGTGTCCATAGAAATGTCATTGTCAGTCAATCGTTCAAGTTTGGGAAATTGCTCTTCTCGGTTTTTATGACGAGAAACGTTATCATTATTTGAATCGTTCTTCGTATCGCCCACACCGTTGTCCGAACCTAAATTGATTGGCTCCCCTAATGGGTTGCATATTTCTTCTATAACTAGGCAGGTGCACGGCACAATCTGAGCTCGGTATACCTTCTCAACTTCATAGACACTCAATGGGCCTTTTATGCTGTGAATAAGATGCATTAGTTGTGTGGTTACATCGCTATAGTTCTCCGAATTTGAAGTGTGCATTGATTTTTTCGCAAGAGCTAAAGTTTGAAGAGAATTGGTATTGCTGTCCAACGACGTACATTCCTTAATTTCCTGCGATTTGTTGCTATCTTGAGATGGCTCTGAAGTGATGGTATCACTATCCGTATTAGCGGCATCTGCAAAAAATAATATTTCTTATAAGCTTTCTCTGAAAGTGGTTTGGTTTGTGTTGCATGTGCTAGCCATTCTGTGCTAATGAGTACGTGCAACATAACCGACATTTATCTACTTGGTAAACATGTGTTTGATTAAGTAAAAACATTAAAAGTCCCAATATTATATTAATCTGAAAACTTATTAAATCATCAAAAGTTCACTTTTTCAACTATTATCACCTCGTTAAAAGTTTTTCCTCAATGTCTTGGCCAGAAAATTTACCCAATCTTGGCTAATGATAGATTTTTTACTTTTAAGATTCTATTCATTACCAATTACTGTAGAACTACAATATTTTTTTATTTTTATTTCAACTTTTTAAATTTGTTTTTAACATTGTCATTTAAACGTAACGTAACGTCTAAATGGATGTGCCCATATACAGATACCGAGTGGGAACTCACCTTCATTTTTATTTGAAAATTGTTCAACACCCATTAAAGTAACATTTCCTGAATAAGTTTCCATGATTTGTGGCGAGTGTAGCGACGTGTCTAGGAATATACACAGGTATAGAGATCGAATATGCGATTCAATAGAAATAGATCACTAACCAGAACAAGATGAGGTTGGTCTTGGCATGACAGCACGGGTTGTCAGCTCTCGAGATATGGAGGAATTGGAGATATTACTTGTGGACGACTGCACGGCAGTAACTACTTTCCTGCTCTGAATTTCACTGAAAAGTTCTTTGGTGGTTTTTACCTTTTTCACACTAGAGCCAACGCCAAAAAAAATTTGCTGCGATAGGCTGGCCGATTCCTTGGCAATTACAGCATCCACGCCTTTTGAGCCTTTCTTCCGTCCACGTTTTTTAGGAACTTGAGACTTCAATGAATTTTCCAAATATTCAGTCCTACTATTTGACTCGTAGCTTAACCCAATCGAAGGTATTGGCATTTGTATGGATGTTGAATTTTGCTGCCTAATAGAATCATCGACTTTATTTGATTTTCTCCGTTCTTCGACAATCGGAGGAGAGAGCCGACTGCAAGACGTACTCGAGTCGTTTGTAATTGAATCCTCAAATATTGGTCTCTCAGGTTCGTTTTGTCGAACTACGATATTCTGTCCGATCGGAAGAACGGAATTATCTAGATTTGCATTATCCAATTGGTTGACTGGCTTAAATCTGCCGGTGAATGTGAGCTCGGATGCATTTGCTCTGAATTTATGCTGCGAGTTCAATATAGCTGCATCCCCAGATAAGATTGAGCTCATCGAGCTATTGGACAGGGAAAAAATTTCTGCAAGAAAATAAAATCAAAACTAAATTAGTGGCATTCAAATCAGGCTCGTTTCTAGGACAGAATTGCAATAATCTGCATGTCAAGGCCGTACAAGGTTAAAAGGCTTTTTTGAAGGAAAATGTATGGTTTTTCTCATACCAGAGTCCGTTGCCTGAGCTGTTTGTGACTGGCCTTCCTTTACTTTCGCGCTGTATCTGGAGTGTTGGCCAATCAATTCGTTGTGGGCCAGTAACGAAGATTTTGACCTGTCCCTTTCTTTATGATTTTTATCCTTTTTAAATTTTTTTGGACGAGGGCACGGTGCAGGCGATATTGTAAGCGGTGCTGACGCAGCCACTGTGGATTTTCCACGTATTGTACTTGTACTCTCATTGTCGTTGTCGTCAGAATCGGTTACTATATCGATCACAATTGAAGCTTCACTTTTTTTATCATTTCCGAAATCGGATGAGATTGATACAGAATTTAAGGACTGTTCACTGATAAACGGAAGAGGCAGTCCAAGAGGCCTTGTTTGGAATTGCTGCGATTGCAGCTGCTTATGAGTTTGCATTGACTTGCTAGAGTTGCTTTCTTCGCGTTCACATTTGCTTATGTTGTTAATAAGGTTTGAGAAGTTTGAATGGTGCTGGGAAGGCAGGGCTGTAGGCGGCTGTTCAGAGGAGTCGATATTTGAATGCAAATCTGAAATCGTTCGGTGTGGCGGTACTGAAGGTGAAACGGGCAGGTTAGCCACTGATTCGGTCAAGTTGCTGTCTGCCGCTGTATACTTGTAAAAATGTGCTGATGGCGGAGTCGGAAGGGATGTGGGCTGACTGTGAGGAAGCTGAGAATCATTCGCAGTTTGCTGAATCCCCACCATTTCTCGCCACATCTTCAGTAGGGATTTTGCACGTCGAGCAAGATGTTCATTTTTTGTTCTCCGTCTAAGTTGGTTTATATACTTTGCCAATCTGGTGGCCTCCAGTTGCTCCTTAGTGATCGTTGTGCCTTCCAGAGCACATATGACAGAGAGAACAGCATCCATATTGACGACCTGTAATTATTTTTCTATAAGCATTCACATCATGGTGTACAAGAAGTAATCTTACATCGTAGTTTTGATCAAGAGCCTGTGATAGGTGAGAGGTAAGTTGCTGGATTTGGTTTTGGTTCATTTATAGATCCCGGATAATCCCTGCCTGATCCAGAGTGAAGGAACGGCAAACAATTATTTAGATATCTGAACCACGCGCGCAGTTAAAACACACTTGACTTGAGCTATCATTCATTTAAGAAGAGAAAGACATATTTAATTATTAGTTCTGCAAATAGATATTTTTCGTTTAAACTTCACTGCATGTCTTCATAAGGATGGTTGTATATTATATGGACATATGTACATATATGAAATCGTCAACTACGTGGAGTCGCGGTTTTTGATTTTAATGTTATCAGAAGAAATATAATTTTTGTACTGTAAGATATGCACAACTACATATACAATTTCAAATAAGATATAAAATAAAAATTAAATATATACATATGTATGTATACACATGTATGGCTGTTAATGCACAAGGGTACACGCAAACGCATGCTTTTCGCCCCATTCTTACATTTTTAAATTATATGATTGAAACATTAAATCACGAGTTTCCTTGGGCCCACTTGTTGAGTACTAAAATGTTTCTTCCGTCACAAAATAAAATAATTTAATAAATTAGTTAGTTTTCAATCCCTCCGAAAAATTCCTTCGCCATTTTCTTTGACAGCAGTGCAGTGTGACCGCGAATTTATACATTAAATATACCGTCTAATCCTCACAAATATACCGAGATATATCCCTTTTCAAAATATACTGTAAATATACCGATGAAAAAACAATTTTTTTTCAAAGGGATTTCTCTGAAATTTAGGTTGTAAAAAATAGTTGCTTCCATTTCTGTTCAGCAAAAACGGATTTATCCACTACATAAACATTGCTGCTGGCTTCGATACAAAATTTTAATTTGTAGCTGATTTTACTTCTATACAGTGTAACTGCAAGCCATAAGCACCTGGTCTATTTCGGCCGCAAATAGTTTTATACGTTTACACGCAAGTAGTTCACACGTTTAGCTAGCAAACATGTTTTCGGATCTGAGTACTAGGCTATAAAAAAGATTATTGTCGGTAAATATGTTTCTCAAAGTCTCCCAAAAAAGTCTTACAAACCTGTTTATTAAGGAAATATCATAACATCATTCCTCTAGTAAGATAAATTAATCGCTGTAGAAAATTCCGTTCCATTTTGCATTCTCGTACATTATGCCAAAGTCGACATCTATTTCGCGTACGTTCTATATGTTTATTGCTACCCTTATGAAAACTAAAACTCGTTTTGTACTAAACTTAGAGCTAACAAAATGTTATCGCAAAATTAACTTGGGAAACGTTCTTAGGGTCTGTATTTTGTGTGCATTAAAAGCGTACGAACGTACGTCGCGACCTTGGGAAATGCCTTAAATACTTCATGGTTGCGGCAACGCTTCCTTCTGGGTTTTACACACATCCACTTTCACCACAAATCAAATATACCCCTATACTATTCGACTACGAGGTATAAAAACATCGTTTTACTACAATAGCGTTTTTATAGCCTTTTTACACTACCGCATCATTGTCGAAGGCGTTTACACTTAGGTGCCGTGTACTCTGAGGCTGCGTCCGGACTCTTTGGCTTCCCTTTCATTAGCGATATATCATAGGTATCAAGAACCACATTGTAGCCCGGGCAACATGAATCGGCGCATTATCCTGCTGAAATGTACATTGATCACCATTTAAATGCTCAGCAAATGGAATAAGCTCAGTATTAACCAATATTGTATATGCTTGAGCATTCATCCGGCCGGATATAAAAAATCGTAGACTTGCCTTCAGCACAAAAGGCTGCCCATATCCTTAGCGATCCAAATTCCAAATTCTTAAATTCAATTTTTTCTCAGCACTAAAAATTCTATTTTCAAATTCGTCATCCCAGAAGCTTTTTTTTTCATAAGAAACGCGCTTCTTTATGACGTTCAGTTAAGCGGGACTTGCCAACTTTTTTTTGATTTGTGAGGTTAAAATGTTCGTGTAAAATTTGGTTGCTAATGGTTGATACTCTTCCCTTGATCTTTCCCTGTTCTTCCTCAGATAATTCAGTAACACGATACATTTGTAACTAAAAATACAATGCAATACAACAATGAGTGCTTTCTTACTAAATCAATCCGCTTGCCACTTTTATTGGAACGATGCGACTCTCAAAACATGTATAAACTTGAATGAATATATATATATGTATCTGTTTTCTACGGAGAGCGCGACTTGGATCTCTAACGGATCTCTTTGATTGATAACGGTACCACAAATGGTGTGGTAAGAATAATTGAAATTATTGTCATTTTAGAAAAGTACTGTAGCAGTAGTACAAATGCAGTTGATGCCCATTGGAAGTCTTGAAATGTTGACGTTTTGAGTCTAATAGCATAAATTTGTACGCTGCCACACAAAAACATAAGGAACAAATTAAATTCTTGTCTGGTCAATCTATACACTCTCATTTTTTTACATATTTGTTAATATTAGCGTTCAGCTATAAATTGATTCCTTTGTGGAGGATAGAAGAATAACGAGGTTCTTTTAGATTTAGTAAAGATATACAAAAGTCCAGGCCATTTCTGGTATGAATTAGGCCAGTTAAAAGATTTTAACAACGGGCTAGAATATGAAAACATTTCAAAGTTAGCTTAAGCGCTAGCAACATAAGCTTGGTGTCAAAGGCATCGTGCGAAAGAATTGTATCAGAGGTAAATTTAACAAAAACTATCATAAAAAATATATTTAGAAATGCATTTCCAAAATCCCAAGGAAATTGATAGACGACGATAGTAATTACTGTAAACGATCTGTTTTATATTATTAAGATCTTTTACAAAGGAAATTTTTGTTTTATATTATAAAGACTAAAAGAACAAATGGAAGAAATTACTTTAAATAAAGGAAAACACTTTTTTTATTAATATTTTATTAGTGCAAATTTTTTCTTTGATCGGTATATTTACGGTATTTTTTTGAAAATGGTAAGGTATATTTAGCTTTCACATTTGTATACTTTTCATAGCATGTTCTAATATTTTCCAGCATTTGTTAAGACTCAGCTCTTATGGCCACACTGATCCGTCACATGTGTCTTTACACAAAGTTTGACTCGGAAGTGGAAGATGTTGACTTGGAGCCACCGAAGAAGGCGGACAAGAATTTGTCCGACCTGCCTGCAGCCTATTTCAGATGGTGCCAGGAGCATGGATGATGGACAAAATCCCCGCTCCCAGTCGAAGGGGTGGAAGAATATTTTGGATGCCAATAGGAATAGGCGCACGAGCAAAACGGGAGGAGACCAATTCAATCTGCCCTTCCCCAGACGCTGATGCTGCTGGTGTCACACCAGGGTCTTCCGTTGCCGCCTCCGCCTGCGGTCGGTGTCGCCGGAACGCGGGTCGCAATCGCTACTGTACCTCGGCGGCTCCTCCTCCACAGCATCCACTTCTCTGCTTCCCGCGGCGCTCTCGTGATGTGGATGGTTTGGTGGACATTCCATCCGGACCGCCGTCTGCACGCTCCGCGACACGTATGGACCGCACACCGCGCTTTGGTGTACATGATGCTGCACTGACTGCTGCTGCTGCGGCTGTGGCGGTGGCTGCTGCTGCGACAGAGGCGGTGGCTGCTCTGGCTTTGATGACGTCCAATTGATCGATTTTATGTCTTTAGCTTTCCATTTTATTTTATAGTGCCATAAAATTCTTTCGAGCGTTAGGCATGTTGGTGCAAAAATTTCTCCATTTTCATTCGCAAGTCTAAGATATTCATTCTCCCATTCTTTCCATAGATCATTTCTCATGATTCTGATGGTCTCTTCTCCACTAAAATTTAAGCTAAGAAGTTCTTTTCCAGGTCTGAGTTTAGATGTTTTATTTCAGAATACCGAGTCTTCGCTTCTTCTTTGGTAGTTTCCATTTTGTTGTCTGAAAATTTTAGAGTTATGTCTAGTTTTATATTTTTTTAAATATGTATGTAAACTTTTCAATTGTTTGTGTTTTAACGAAGGACCTTTTTGAACCTATTGTATAATATATCTTTGGAAATAGTTTTTATATTTGAATTTATTATTTTGTACTAACTAACTTTTATTTTGTAGATAACTTTCTGTGTATTTAAACCAGAGCTGCAAACCGGTCCAGAACCGAACCCTGTGGAACCTGTGGAATTTTCCTTTGGGAAAATTACAGCAACATCGATTGAAAAATATTGGAATGGTTGCTTTGGCGGTTCCGAAAACTCAAACTTCTATAGAGAGAGCATTTTCTCCTCTAATATTTGTGTTCTCGGACAGAAGGGCATCGATTAATGAATACCTCCTTGAGGACTTAATGCTTATAAACGTAAATTGAAATAAATTAAATTTAAATACTTATTTATGCTACGAATGCAGTAAAATAAAGTTTAGTAAAGTAAAGTAAGCAGTTTTAACTGCTTTTTTCCACTTCTACTTAACACTTACAGCTAAGATATAATGCATAATGCATTGATGAAGCATATATGATGTTAGCCATAGTACCACAGTTGTTTGCAAGAATTTGTTCTGCTTTTTAATTTTTAGAGAGTAATTCTTACTCCCTATTCCACCGCAACTTTTTATTATCTCTAATGGCTAAAGTAGATTTTATAATCCCTTAATAACGTGTCTTGATGTCTCCATTTAACTCTGCTGATCCAATGCTTTTCAGTAATCTATTTTTGGCTAAAAAAGATCTGGATTTCTCCATAACCTCTAATATTTATATGTTTACAGGATGATGGTGACTTCCATCTACAAAAATCGGCATACATCCATAAATTCCATAAATCCCCATGTTATGACCAGCATTAGAAAATCTATCTATCTAGCTCCCATGTCCACTTTGGTGCTTGGTGGGTGAATGGGGTCAAAATTCTGAAGTGTAATGATAACCCGACGCTGAAGTGGCTGACGCAAACAGCCCCCAGGGCTTCGAAGGAAACGAAACCGTGGACGTACTCGCTAAGGAAGGCGTCGGGCTGGTGAAGGAAACCGAAAAGTGCCTGTCTCCCTTAGACGTGCCTGTCGGCTTAGAGAAGCAGGAACTGCCGAACTGAAGACAGACAGCAGATGGAGGAACACCACCAGAATTTCGAAAATCGTATGCAAGGAACGCATTGATAAACTCCGCCACTATCTGCTGCACCTTCCACGGAAGGACTGCAGACTGCTAGTTGGTATACTAACAGGTCACTGCCTGGCTGCGTCGCAACCAAGCTACACATCACCAACAAAGACAGCTGCAGGAAATGTGATGAACCCGGGGCTGTCAAAACTTTGGAACATCTCATCTGCAGCTGCCCGGCGGAATCACTGTATGATGCCTCCAAGAGGTCGCCAGGGAAACTGCTTGCCTTTGCCAAAAACACCTCGATTCTAGATGGTTTTCAAATACAACTCTGAAAAATAGTTATTCACAACGACAAATTGGCGTTTACTTCGAATATGTAAACAATGAATGACAAAAATAACTGATATTCTTCAGCAAATAGCTAGGAGCCAGGAGGTTTTTCAATAGCAGTTGCTCATTTTTCAGTTAGAGATGCTATAATTCCTTCGGGAGAAGAATGCGAATAAATAGAAGGATTCAAATGTAGTTTTAAACATATTATATTTGTTTTGCAATGGCAGATCTGAATATTTCTGCAGATATGTACATGCAGATCGCTCTGTTCAGGTTGCTCACTTAAATTAAGCAGAACCTAATTCTCACTAATGGAGCTGTGGCGTTTTTCCTCCCATATTGCCGACGCTTCGATCTGTTGTGCAAGGTTCGAATTTTGATATATTGTCGAATCGCTGCAACTTTCCGACGTTTACAAACGCAAGTCTATATCTGAAGTAAATTGAGTCTTGTACATAACATTTTACTTGGATTGCAATGTACTTACAACTATCTATACCCTTTTTGGCATACTTTCATGAAAATAATTTGCTATTGCGAAAAACTTCTTCCTCATCGAATTCATTTATTTGTAGTTGTCATTTGTTGTTGAACCGCAGTCGAAAAAGGAATTACATTTTCCATAGTTGTTGTTAAATTTTGACAAATTAAGAGCACAAATTTTTTGTTTGTTGTTGTCAACTGTGTTTTCCATGGATGGTGGAAGGTGGCCTGTGGGAATCTAGGTTTCACATATTTAAAAAAATCCCACCGCTCCCCGTAAATGTGCTGTGTGGGAAAAGGCTATAAACTGAAAATTAATCGTCTTTTTCATTGCCTACATTATTGATTACATAGCTTAAAAGTGTTCCCTTTTTTCATTGCTTACAGCTAGAATAATTTACTTAAAAAGTAAGCTAAGTAAATATTTTTGTAAATACACATACATACATATTGTTCTTTATTTAATTTCGCAATTTTCAAAAATTATTTTATGTTGGTATTGTTATAGTTATCACTGTCACCCTACTGTTGCTGTTGTTGCTGTTCGCTGGACTTCTTTTGGGCTTCTGAACGCTTGGCCTTGGATAGTTGCTTTTGTTGTTGTGAGAGCGATTAGCAGCTTCTGCCGTTAGAGAGAAACTGAATTGTTTTTCAATCCAATTTTTTTTCGATGTCATTTTCTTGCGTTCAATGGCTGCCAAATTCTTCCTCATTCCCTAATGAAAGTCATACGGTTGGTTAGCCTATATAATGTAAATATGACTTACCTTTATACATTTTCCAAAATCGACAAAATAAGTAAAACTTTTAACCAAGGACCGTAACTGTTATAAGTTTTAAAATAAAATAATCTAACAATTATTTTCCAATTTTTATTGAATTTATTAGAAAAAAGGTTATTTTTAAATTATATTTAAAAAATCTGAAATAATAATTAAATATAATTTTTTCCAACTTTTGAAATAAAAAAAAAGAAATATAATTTCAGATTTTTTCAATAAAAATTGAGAAATAACATTAATTTTTTACTTTTTTGAGATTTATAAATTACACTACTCAACAAAATTCAACTTTTTATTTTCGCTGTTGCCCAAAATTACTTTTTCTGATAGATTTGAATTTTTTTTTTGATTAGGTTGTTTTTAAAGAATTTTTTAATTCTATCATGCTGTCACTCTCTCTCTTCGCAGCAAATTTAAGAAAGTTTAATGTCATTCTACTTTCGCAACGAGTCTAATCACCACTTGGTTCAAAGGAAATTCAATTTATCTTTTAATTTCGATTTTTAAAATAATAGTACAAAATAAGTGCTTTTCGGATTTTTATTGGAAAAGAAAAAAATAATTGTTATATCTGATTTTTATTGGAAAAGTAAAAGATACGTGTTTTCTCTCAATTTTTATTGAACAAATCAGAAATAAGTATTTTTTTTTACTTTTATTTTAAAAGTTACAAATAAGTGTTATTTTTTATTATTATTGAAAAAAGCAAAAATAACTGTTATTATTGATTATTATTGAAACAATTTTATTTAATTATTATTTTTGATTTTTTGAATATTGTTCAAGTTATTTCTTCAGTGGCACAACATAAAATAGATTTATTCAGTATGTATATGTATGTAGTACAAAAGACAGACTTTTATTCAGACACACAGAACATTCGAGAGAGACTGCCAGTCATCTGAGCGTCGATACATTTCAGAGCAGCCGTAGGTACATGCGCAGTGTTGCTTTTAGATCGATAACTTCTTATCGTGGCGGTCACTTTGAACAAATATAAATTAAAAATGAGAATTAAAAATTGATTCCATTTTGACGTAACATTTTTCCTTCACATTGATTTATTTAGTCGAAATTTGCTTGCATGACTCTTATTTACGGTCCCTGCTTTTACACTAAAGTTTAGAATTTTTGGTATTATGGCACCACACTATTCTGGCACCATTCTACATTTTAGAAGCACCACACAATTCTGACGGCTTAGCAGCAGTCATTTCAGCAGCTCACAAAACTGCCGAGAAATATTGCTTACTACATCAATACTTAAACGTACCACTCGGATACTTTCCCGCTGGGCTCCGAACATGTGCTCTTTCTGCTTTCAGTCTAGTTTTAGAGTCAAATATAGTAGAATACGGCCGCTATTTTACTTTTAAGCTACATATAGGGATGTACATACATACATATGTACATCCACAACCATATGTTATCTGTATTCCCTGTAGTTTTTAGAAAATTATGATATATGTATTTTTGGTACTGTCCAACTGAAATGTAAAATTTTATTGCACTTGTATGTAGAAACTAGATTTATGTGTATCCATGTGTGTGTTTAATTATGTATTGTATGTATCGTGTGTAGCCTACACCTAGACAAGGATGACTTGTGCTCTTTGCTTATAGCCAGAAGAAAGCTAAGAGAGTAGTCCACTAACATATCATATTGCCATTAATTACATGTACATATGTATATAGTTTCTAAATAATCGTTTAGCTTGTACTTGAGTGTACGCATATTTTGAGTTGATTGCTTAACATTTTTATTTTTAGTTTAGGTATGAATTTTGAATGAAGATTATCTGGCCTGATGAGTTGTATACAAATTAAAGATTCACATTCTTGTTTGGTTTGGTTTGGACAATGCTACGACAAAAGGCAAATAATAGTAGACAATGTCAATGTCAATGTTTAATTGGGCTATTACTTAATGCGCTACTATTACTTTAAATTTTATGGGATGGGTATACAGGCTGATTGGTAGGTTGCATGTCAGATTTTCATACATTGTCATATATGTATGTATGTACATATATGTATACATATGTACGTACATATGTACATACTCGTATATGCATTACCATATGTGCATGGTTTATTGATAAGTTAAAATTGCATCTTAGAAATCAACCATACGCACAATGAATGATGAACAATTCTTACATACATATATCATTATGAAAACCTTTGAGCCGATAAAAATAGGAATACTTATGTGTGATTATGGCGTATATACTCGTACGTACGAGTATGCAAATAGAGCATATGATATTAACATTGTAAGTGTTAACGTACAGCACTGCGTATATATTGTGATGTTTCGTATGTTTCGCCAATGCATGAGTGGCTTCTAATCGTCAATGCTCGAGTAATTTCATACATAATTTTTATATATTTATGTACTATGTATGTATGTATGTATTTATATTACTCATATTTTACAAATATTAAACGTTACTATCTATCTATTTATTTACGCGTGAATTGGGATATTTCTCTATAGCTATGGCATTGGTGCATGAATGGCACAAAAATTGCAACGTTCCCATGAATGCTCTGCGGGTCCCGAATTTCTGACTCAGACTAAGCATCCTGCGAACAATTGATTCACAAATGAATTAATAATTATTTAACATATGCATATGTAATGGCACTTGAACTGAAACTTAGATGACTACACAAGGACTATTCTAAAATTTGTTTCTATTTACAAGCCCGATGCGCGTTCTTATTTCGATCTTCCCTCTTATTTTCATATACGAAGGCTTACGTAATACAGACATACATATAGGGCAGGGCAAGAAGTCATACTTCTAACTAGCTGTTCTGTGGCTCGTTTGTATGGCATTCCTTGCTTAAGTCTGCTAATGGCTATCATAGCTTAGTCGTCCAATTCACGCTGGGATGGAATATCCATTTCCTCTGATGAGAAGCCAGAGGGCGATAAGCTCTCTGCAGGGTAATAGAATGCGCCAGTAGTTGCACAGCCCAACTGTTGTAAAGGAGGAGTTCCACACTCATCGCCATGAGCTGCAGCCGCGGCGGCGGCTGCTACAGCCTGTGTCATGTCCTGCAAATGATAGACAGCGGCGGCAGCCGCAGCATGCACATGAGGTGGACCATCCTGTCCATTTAAACAGGACTCAGCAGAGGCACTTCCCGGACCACCAGAACTCGCTCCACCAGTGCGACACCAGAGCTGCCTCATCTCAGCTCGACGATTGCGCATCAATACTTTATACTCTGATATGCGCATCTTCTTTCCATCCACTATACATGTTCGCTTGGGACGTGGCCGGTAGCGGTAGTCTGGATGCTGCTCCATGTGAAGCTTTGAGAGACGCGACTGCTCTTCATAGTACGGTTGTTTGTCTGCATTCGACATAGCCTTCCAGCGGGCGCCCAAAATTTTCGATATATTTGAATTGTGCATGTCAGGGCAAGCTTTTAAAATCTTTCTTCGCTCATCTTTTGCCCATACCATGAAAGCGTTCATCGGTCTTTTGATGTGTGGCTTGCTATGGCTATGACTGTGACCGTGGCCATGTCCGTGTCCATTACCATGCCTCGGCGGATGAGTAGATGACGGTGGCTGGGCACCTGGGCTAACTTGATTTTTGTTAAAACAGTCTGGGTCCAACGCCGAGGAGCGTTCTGAATTTGTGCCGCAACTGTTTGTGGAGTCGCGACTGATCCGTGCCGCCCGTGATCCGCCAACTCCAATACCAGTGGGACATAATGTTGGACATGCATCGCCCGTGACGCCAGCGGAATTCCATAGTTGGCCCTTGAAATAAAAATACAAAGAAAATCCCAATGAATGTGTTGTATTGATTTTTCTGTTGCACTCTTAAATATATCACATTTTTACATGCACACAAAGATTTTCCGACTCATTCCTCAGCACCCAGCCTAACATACATACATACGTACGAGCCTGGACGTCTGAATTTTTACCCACATCTTCGTGTCTGTATGGGGTGTGGTGGGTAGAAATGGTATTTTTCACTCAAAAGCGTTCTGCGGGGTTAGTCCTAAGGCGGAACTTGCCAGCTTTTGGCAACGAACGAAATAGAGCTTTTCAGATCTTAAAAATTATACATCTATACCATATGCCTATGAGAGTCCATGCTGAATTCTCCGGCAGTTATAAAGTTTAATCAACATATGTACATGTGGCTCTTGTAATTTATAAGAAACCCTTTGATAAATTTGTACTCACACGAGTTTTTAAAAGTGGGGCTTCCATGTCTGTATAATGATTTTGGGCTGCATGATGCCAGCCTAATGGCGGACTGGATACGACGGGAGTAAGACTTTCACGCTGATCTCTTGGGCAACAGCTGGTTGGAGAAGAGCTCGGTGATCCTTTAGGTTTGGTTAGGTTCAGTGGGACCTCCATTTCGGAGTCGTGAACTGCTTCCGAAAGACTTGCTACGCTATGATCGGCCGGCGAGGATGGGAAGGCTAGGGAGCATTCTTCTGGGACACTTTGACTCTGGACTAAGGCTGTTCGACCGTGGGGTGACTCTGGTGGCGTGTGGCTGTAGGAAAGCATTGAATAGCTATGGCTCTCCTGAACGGGAGACTCTGATCTTGACTTGCAGCTTCGTCTTAAAGCTCCAATCTCAAGGGTTGGTAGTGTACCGGAGGTATCCGCCGGCTTGTTGACACTAGCCGAAATTGCGAGTAGATTATTGTTGCTAGAACTGTGGTTATTGTTATTGGAGGCGGCCACAGCCGCTGCCGCCAAAGCGGCCTGAATGTGTGCCGCCGCCACTGCAGCTGTCGGCCACATTGGTTGCATAGCCATTTTGTGTGCGCTCGTTGGTCCATGGTGACCATGACTGTGCTGGTGCTGCGACTGCGCCTGCGGGCTCGCATGCCCAGGCATTAGTTGTATCAGCTGCTGTGCAGGTACTGGTGGACGCAGGAAAGCTGGAAGAAACGGTACCAAGTTGCCGGGACTAACAGCAGTTGCTTGCTGCTGATGATGATGGTGATTCGGTGCTGCAAAACGTCCTGCACCGAACTGTGCATTTAGCTGATGATGCAGCTCCTGCAGGCAACTCTCTTGCTGCAGCCTCTGCACATTTTGGAGCTGCTGCTGCTGCTGAATACTTGCATCAATGTCGGTCATGCTATCGAACTGAGTCTGTAACAAAACGAAAGAACGAAATTTCTTAGTTGTCGAATGATCTAGAATTGCACTCAAAAGCTAAGAAGGGTTTATAATTTGACTTGTACACATTTATGTACATATTAACATTCCAAAGTTAAAGTTTTTATACCCGTACTCGAAGAGTGTAGGGGAGTAATAAACCTAACAGATTTCTGGTGATTGTGGATGTGTGTAACACCCAGAAGAAAGCCTTTCCGAAGCCATAAATTATATATACGTATTCTTGATCAGCATCAATAGCCGAGTCGATATAGCCATGTCTGTCTGTCTGTCCGTCCTTCCGTCCGTCTATCCGTCTTCATGAGCGCCTAGAACACAAAGAGAGCAACCAAATTTTAAATCCAGACTTCTGTGGTATCACTTCAGTACAAGTGTATTGTCCACAAAGGGCGAAATTCTGTGTAATCACCATTTTTAAAATACGATACAACCAAAAACGCAGAATCATGGAAAATGACCGTATCTACCAGATTGTCGAATCTGGATCAGGTTGAACTACTATTATAACCAAAACGAACAAATTGAATTTCAGATAACATCTTACATATTAAAATCTTAATTTTGTTAGATTTTTGTTGGCTAAAATTCAGTTTGGCCTTGGCCACGGCTCACAACGTTCTCCCTCGTTTTAAGATAAAGACATATTAACTACATTGGCCAGACTAGTATTGATCATGTGATTTACAATTTTACGATCGTTCCTATGATATGATATGATGATATATGATAAAAATAGAATAGCTTTCCGATATTAGTGGCTAGTTCCGGTATAGCGTGCAACTATAAGGTAGGGTCAAGGTAAAGTTTCAGCCAGAACGGCATCGAAAATTGAAGACGATGAGTGTTTTAATTAGATTTATTCGAACCATAAAAAGGAATTTTTCGGTTTTTTCGAACTTGAACTCCTATTTCTGCCATATAAGGGTGCTCAACTGCAGTAGCCCTTATATGGCAGAAATAGGAGTTCGAGTAAAAGTAGAGTTCGAGTATGGCTAAACGGTAGGTGGGAAATATCATATTTGTTTAGTTTTGGCGTTCGTCCTTAAGTCCACAAACACTTGTGCATGCTACACGGTGATGCGACACGAAAACAAGAGTAACGTGAATATGTACATATCTTAAAAACCAGTTATGTACTGGTATATATGTAAGTACATATGTAAATACATATGTACATACATATGTATGTATGTTTGTATCTTTTAGATTAGAGCGTTGTATATGTAGATGCCGGTATGCATAGCGTAGCTAATAATTATTTATTTAAATGTCACTACCCCTAAAAGAATCACTTTCTTCACAAATAATCGGCACAGCACATTTCTTGTTCGCTGATTTTAGCACTATGCTGAAATATAATTTTATAAAGTCCACGGCCACAGATAAAAACAAGCACGTGTATCGTTTCGAATTTGTACTTAAAATGACAGGTGGGGGCTTTGCCACCTTACTGCCATTACTGCAAGAAGCTGAATGCCAATTCTGTTGGGGTGTACTATATGTATGTGAATCAAAAATGAAATGAGTGGGATGGCCAAAAAGTGCTTTTTGCCTGATTGGCTGAAGCACTGCGTTGCGGGACAGACACCTTTTTCTTGCCTTACACAATGACAAATCGCAACGAGACGCGTATCCGTGTGAGTATCGGTAACCGACAGAGTTTTCCAATGATGTCGAGTTCCAACGAACAGGACTGATTGCTGCCAGAATGGCTTTTTGGCGTATCCATGCGACCGGTATTGGTAGGCACCAATGTTCAAGAACACTTTCCCTTTACCGTTTCAAACCACTTAGGGATGTTCAATATATACATATCGTGATATAGATCTTATATATACATATGTACATACATATGTAGTACATAAGTAAAAATTGTTTGCTGATAATATGGATACTTTTATGGGATATTCACGAATATTTCTGAATTCAGAAAAAATTCGACACTATTTTGTTGTTTCCTTGTCCGCGGCGCCCGGAAGATTGAGGCACAGTCCACAGTCCATAGCGTTTCCGCAGTACGTTTTTCTCATTTCCCGTACAAAAAGACGCCCGAACGCTGTCGACGTCGCTGTCGCTTCGCTGGTGTTGGTTGGCCCCAAGCAGCATGGACTCTCTTATTAGAAGAGCTTAGCACCTAACAATGGCGAGTGCTGCGAGAGCAGCTAAGAGCACACTATAGTACCATCGGTTTGTTTTGTTCGTTCTCTGCTCATCGCTTCTCTTTAGCCTTCTCTGTATTGCGACCTGGTTTGCTCTCTCCACTGGCGCGCAGCTTTTTGCTTTTACTCTACTACCCACCCACCCCTAGTATCTTCGAGGTCAGGAAACAAGCAAAGCAAAGCACCACGACAGACAGAGCGGTTGGGTTGGCTGGGAATTGATGTGGATGTGGGCGTGTATTCAATTGTTCTGCACATACATATTGTGCACGAATTACAAGCATTGTCTTTCTCGCTCTCTCCATGTCTTTCTCTCTTACACACTCATAGTCTTTTTTCAGCTCCTATCTGTCCATTGGTAAGCTTTTCTCTCCATCTCTCTCTCTCTCTCCCACTGTATCTCTTTCTCTCTCTCTCTCTCTATCTATCTCTGGCATACATATACATACATACATTATATATACATATATATATATATATATATATATATATATATATATATTCATATGTACATATATATGTATATGTATATGGGTATATAAATGTTGAAAAACAAAAACCTTTTTGTTTTTGCATGGCTCAAACAAAAATCGATAGCCAGACACAGGGCAACGGCAACTCAAACGCAAACGGAAAAGGGCATTGAATTGATTGTGCAACACAATAAGAATACGAAACGAACACGAAACTGAGTATAAACTTGAAGCTCCTCCCCTTATCGTTCAGTGACGAAGCGAAGCGAAGCCTGCAGTGGTGGGTGGTTAATGCGCGGCTTGCCTGCTGCAGACTCAGCCAATTGTCTCGTCAATTATTTGCCATTGTACGAGGTAACTGCTGTATTGCGTTTCGGTTGGCGGACGGGTAACGGGGAAACTAGCATACATAAGCCCACATGTGCATACGCACATACATATGTATGCAACTGAACATGTATATGTACATATGTATGTACAAATATAAGACATGTCGTCCTCTCGATTGTTTGTCCCTTCCTTCGTTGCAAATGTACATACATTCGTGCACAGGTACAGTTCATCTTTATGATTCCGATACATACCAAATATATGTATGTATGTATGTACATGCATATGCATGTATGTACTCTGTTTATGAGGGTATATTTTATTTTACATATGTACAATAGTAGCTATGAGCGGAAGAATGTTTTTGAAACCGTCGGGAACAAAGGCGTCTTGAATATGTACATACATTGGTACATGCTTTGCAAATTTTGGTACATGGTCTGTTATTTGAGCATTATTGGTTGTGAACACAGTCCTTATTATCTTTTTTAAAATACATACATGTGTACATATGTATGTATGTATGTATGTATCTTGATTTTTTTTACAATTAACATTATAGTCTATTTAACCGTACATTAGGCATTACGAAACTCCACGAAAATAAATCGAGAAAAAGCTAGTACATGGAAGATCGCCGAATGCATAAATGGTACGCATTGCTGTGTTCGGGCAGAGGGAGCAGCTGCGGTTCTTGGCTATGCGTGTGAGTGCGTTACAGTTAGGTTTCGTACATGACATTAACAACACAGCTATGAGCATAAAAATAGATGCTGCTTAAGTTCACGTGCATTGCTGAACATATAGGGAATACCGTTGCCAGAAATGCATTGATAGAGAGTTGTGGATTGGTGGAAAGTTTACGTCTATTAATCATCGCAAATTCTACATTTTACTTGTTCCTGAGAAGTGGTTACGCACTGCCTAAAAGTAATGGCATTAAAAGAATAATGGATAAACAGTTTTGTATCAACAAATATTCCCCTTAATAATTTATCCGATTAAGTATATTTTATAATAAAGTTTCACCATTGAAGGCTTCAAATTTATTTATTATAATGAACATACATACATATGTATGTATGTACATATGTGTGTGAAGTGTGCATACAATGTATAGTAGATTGAAGAAATCCATGACGAAATCCTTTCTTGCATGTTCCTATATCTACATACATACATATATGTATGTATGTATATGTAATGTATAAAAATGTACAAATGATAGCTTGAAAAAACCAGGTATTTGTGGTTGGAACACACTTGGCCTCTTTTCGAGTCGCATTAGTTTTGGTCTATGCGCAGATTTAATTATGCGCAAGACCCAGCTTGCAGGTTTGGAAGCTAGAAGTTGTTCTTTTAAGATTAGATAGCATAGGCAGTACATATGTACATACATATGTACTTAGGTCGGATGTGAAGTGATTCGGTATCATATTTGTATAGATTTGTTTTGACTTGTTAACAGCCTGTCCGCAGTCGCGGCCATGTCCGTCTATGTTTACTGTGCTATTTGTATCTAAATATATTTAGTTCATATGTTTGATAGTTTGACATTTATATTATACATATTTATATGACAAAGCAGTTGTTTTTCACATTTCTAGCTGATGATGAAACGATCTGCCCAAAATCGAAGCTTGTGTGAGATTGATTTTGTTTTCCATATGTCCATATATGTATGTACATACATACATATGTGTGTTTGTATGTAGTGACATTTTTCTATACCATTGACCCCTTCAAGTATACAGTACCCCTGTATATGCTGTTTAATTTCATTTATTTAAATCGACAGCTCGGATTACTTTATCAGTATTGGATCACTATATCATTTAGCTGTTATGTGAAAGATGAAAATCGGGGAATGCAGATTAAGTAGTCTAGTGCAGAGCCAGCAAACGACCTTTAAAAGATGATGGCTTCTCTATCTGCATTGATTTTGAAAGCTCAACTCTCCGAACAGTGCTCTTAAAAGGTACAAATTAAATTTAAAATGAAACTGTAACTGCAACAGTCTTTAAGTGTTAGCTCCGTTTATGGATTAGAATTTGGCATGCGCAATATCCTTCCGAGCAAAGGATTTCCAGCGTTTTATTGGGCATAGAATTCGTATTGATTGAAGGCGCGTTTAACTTTTGACGAGCCACCGTCCACCGTAATCGAAAGTGACGTAGACACTTTTAGTGTGCTTTTATTTGTATATCTCGTTATTTTGGTTATGTCATCAAAAGCGGAAAGTAAGCAGTCGAAAATTACGCTGGGTTATACATAGTTAGCTGGGGTTCATTGGCTATGGGTGGCATGGTGGCATGGGAGGAAAAAGATCAAAGGACAATTTCCTGATTGTTTTATACTGTTATTTTATTTGGTTTGCGTCCCGTTCTGGTTCTGTTTCTGTTCTGTTCCGATTCGTTGTGTTGAAGGTAGGGATTTTTTTGTTCTTGTTGATTTTTGGACGTATGTATGTTGTCTTTGCTTATTTATCCTATTCGTTTACTTTGTCAGGCGCCGTCACTCAGTCCCAAACGTCCCCATCCAGCCTCCAGTTCGAGTTCCAGCCTTGTTTTGTGCCTTCCACCATCCACCATAAGCCACCCACAACCCACCACCATGGGTCAGACTTATTTATTTATTTGTTTGTTTTCATTATTAAATTGTACTTCATTTGTATATTCCGTTTTGTTTCATCTCATTTTGCTTTTGTTGGGGAAACTGAAACCGACACTGAAACCTCCGATGAACCTACGAGTACATCCCTGAAATGGCTGATAATACTGATACCGATCCCGCTCCCGATCCCGATCCCGACAGAAATGACTGCCAGGATTTGCTATCTTAAAAGCCGATTCTTAATTGATTAAGTGCTTATAGTAGGTAATGATGATGATCCCGCTGGTGTTTATAATTGCCGCCAGATGTGACAGTTCTGACTGTCACTCTGCGCTGAGATACATATTCGTAAAACGCGTGGTGGATGGTGGAGGGTTGTCGTTGTCCTGTCTGTCTATCTGTGTGTGTGGTAAGCAAGGCTAAAGAAAACATCAGTGAAAGGGCTTTTAGATAAACCTTCTGTTTCAATTAAAATTAAAAGTGTTCGGGGCCCAGATCGCACTGACAAGATGTGCTCTCCAGCGCTCCAGCTTTCAAGCTCTCCTCCTCCCATCCAAGAATACGAGCATACCACGGCGTACGGCGCACGGCGCACGGGCACAGGCACAGGCACAGGCACCTCATTAACGCAACGAAACGAATTCACACAATAGCGACTTTTCAAGTGATACTCACTGCTCAGCCCTCATCGAGAAGAGGTGTGGGTGGAGTCTGTTTTGTTGCAAATTTGTGTTCTCATGAACAATTGTTGTAACCCCACTGAAGACCTGAGTCCTGAGAGCACCTCATGCCAAATTCACTGACTAGTGGGGTGGGGGACAAGTTCGCTCGTATTTCGCTTTATCCGCAGAGCAACTGTAAATTTCCGCAAAATGCAATTTCTGCCATTGATGATACATATGTAAGTCTGTCTGTCCTTGCACGAGTAACGGTAACGACTCGAGAGAACAATAAATTTTTTACATTTTATTTACATACATGATGTAAGTACATACATATGCATTCTCACTTGTGCATGTGTGTTTGTATGGGTTGGAGAGAGGAACAGTGACAGAATGATATGACGAGCTAGAGGACAAAGATTTGTTTGCTAGCTCCACCCAATTTCCAAAGGGAAATTGGTCTGCACCATTATCCGAGCTTCAGCTCTGACAGTATCCAATATCCAGAAGATCGATTCGAATGCCAATGATCAGGAACCTGTATAGGGCATGTGTTCTTCTCTGCGATGCAGGGTTTTTGAAGGAAACACCTATGTATACCCTCTCCAAGTACATATTAATTTAGAATAAGCTCGTAGCTCAAAGCTCAAAGGATAAGGATGTTCATACATATGTACATCTAGAAGGCAGGGCGCCTTCGTTTTGTTAGTGTGCGATTACTATGCGAACAACCGCAACACCTCCGCATCTCACCCCATCCTACCCAACCCCATCTGTGTTTGCATTGAAGAATATCTAAGCAGCGAGTCAAGTGAAGGGAATCAGTCAGGGACTGGAGATTACAGTGGAGGAAGAGGTATCGTTGTCGTTGTCGCAGGCCAGGATCTTTTTTAAGACCGATGGTGCGCGAGGCAGCAATTCTCTATTTTTATTATTATCGTCACAGCGTCTGCCCAGCAGATAAATAAATAACGAATATAAAAGAAGCCAAGCCAACACTTGCACAAGCTTACTTGGGGAAAAGTCAGCAGCAGCGGTGTGATATAAGGTTAAATGGACGTTTGCGATTACTCCGAGAGAGGAAAACCAGCTACCCAACATACACTAAAGGTAAATTCTTTTATACACTATTTTTAGTATAGTATTGTATAGTAAGTATTGGGCACTATGTAGTAGTAGGATGGGTTCGTTGACAGCGATGTGCAACATAAATATCTCAATAAGCTAAGGTTTTGACAGCTACCTTTCCAAGGATCAGCGAGGATCAAAAGTTTACGAAAGATTGCGATATGACTTCTGCCAGGCGAAAGAAACCTGGCTGCAAAGAGAACGGTCTATTAAAAAATCTGAGGTACTAGGGACTGTGTATTCTTTTTTTCTGGTAGAGGATTCTTCCTTTCGTGCGTTGCAAGCATCTGGTCTAAATCGATATACCCTCCTCAAGGGTAAATGTACGCATGTACTCTCCAGGTACCTGGGAATAAACACGCTTCCATAATTTCGCGTCTGTAGAGTGCTTCTTAGCGCCTAGACATCAAAGCGAGTTGAAAGGAGTGGGTCGTGGGACCCAAACCAAACCAAACCGAGGATATGATATGAGATGAGATGAGAAGAGAAGGGAACGCTTCGTCAAATTCATAATCAGGCGTAGAGCAGCACTTATCGACGTGTGTACCAACCACATGATGAATATGAATGAAAATGTTTGTATGTACATATATGTATGTATGCATATATATGTACATAGGTACATATTTACATCGGTATTCGTCGGTATTTGCAGAGATACGCGCAAATACATACCACTATATTCACATGTAAATATACAGGTACAAAAGTACATTAATTATGCCTTACATATGAACGGTAATATGTAGTATGTGGAAAATAGTCCGTGCTGCCCCATCTGTGTATTCGGAAAGCAAACCAAGTCAAATCAGATCCAAATCGGACTGATATAGCATTTCCTGCGTCTTTTGGTATCAAGCTGTCAATATTGGGAAAAGAAAAGATTTCGTTGAGATTGTGATTGTGATTGAAATTGCGATTGCCATTAAAATTCATTGGCACGCTCCGTTCGCCGACTCCCAACTAGGCCAAATCCGATAAGGATTTGGGAAACCGCAATACCGCAGTACCGCAACCACCAGCTGAGACATTCAGACCTGTAGTTGTCAAATTCCAATTCCCAGGCGGCCGCTCCAGTCCCCGAAAGCTGTAACAAAAACCGTTAATATTACAAAAATCCCTGTGGCATCAGCTCAGCATCTCGGCAACTTCTGTACAAGTAGTACGAGTAGACGGCAATCCATCGAGAAGAGGCCGTGGGCTGCAAATTACACCGATGACACGCTGTGTCATCGCATCATTGACTTGCTCGAGTGACTACGCCGCGGCGTGGAGGTTGGCGGGTAGGGCTTGAGTTTCGGCTTCGACTTGGGCGCAAGCTGTCAGTGAGCGAGGTGTAGGCGGTGGGATGGGCATGGAGATGGAGATGACTGCCGAAAAAGTTGTGCTCTTGCTTTCTGGCCAACTTTTTCCTTTTTCCTTCCGTTTTATTAAATAATTTGGCATTGTTGAAAATAGGATTCTTAGCCTTTTTGTTGTAGCTGTTGTTCTCAAAACCGGAGCACTGTGGCTATCAATAACGTATTTGAAGGGCGAACAAAATTCGTCCACATTTTTTTCGCCACTTGAGAAAAATCAATAACCTTGAAAACCGAAACCTATATTGTGAAACATCTGAGACTAGATCCATCGTGGTGACAAGAGGAAAATGGATATTTAAACTCTGGGACCCATAGGATGGGAAAACAATTTCTATGAAATTAGGCACAACGGGTGGTTTGCTTGGACAGTTTTAAACCTTTTGCGTGCATAAAAATATTTTTGTATATCCATACTCCCATTTGGCATCAATTGTAATTAATCACCATCCTGTTCTTTCCTGTCCTGTCCCCGATTCCCACTCCCCCCCATCCAATCCCGACCATCCTTGGCCCGGCTCTGACGCAGCGTCCTCAAACGAAATAATATAATAAAATGTAATATAAAACTGATTACTCTGATTCTTATTATTCTTATTTTCATTCAGACCCAAAGTGCCGTGAAATTCAAATGAGTTCAACTCAATTATAATAATAAACTGCTCGTTTTATGTTGCTGCTGTTGCTGTTTCGCTGTCGGTGTCGCTGTCGCTGTCGCCATATTGTTGTTATTATACTCGGTACTCGAAGAGTATAGGGGTATATTAAATTTGTGGTGATAACGGATAACGCCCAGAAGGCAGCGTTTTCGACCCCATAAAGTATATATATTCTTGATCAGCATGAATAGTCTAGTCGATATAGCCATGTCTGTCTGTCTGTCTGTCCGTCCGTCCGTCCGTCCGTCAGTCCGTCTTCATAAGCGCCTAGATCTCAGAGACTATAAAACGTAGAGCAACCAAATGTTGTATCCAGTCTTCTGTGTTATCACACTACTCCAAGCTCCTGTGATATCAAACCAGCACAAGTGTATTTCAAAATTTTTCCACGCCCCTTTCCGCCCCCACAAAAGACAAAAATCTGTGCAATCCACAATTTTTAAGATAAAAAAAAACCAAAAACGCAGAATCATGGAAAATTACCATATCTACCAGATTGACGAATCTTGATCAGGTCGGATCAATACAATACATCCACAAAGGACGAAAATCTGTGGAATCCACAATTTTTAAGATAAAAAAAACAAAAAACGCAGAATCATGGAAAATTACCATATCTACCAGATTGCCGAATCTTGATCAGGTCGGATCAATATTATGGCCAGAAGAAAGAAATTAAATTTCAGTGGCTACGCAACGCCTGCCAAACGCTTCTCATTCCCTCTCTCTCTCTCGCAAACACTTGTACGTCTCAAATATGTAGTTATGCAAGTAGAAATGTAGAAGCAGATGTAAAAATCATATGCAAACAAAATTGGAAACATGTATAAATATTCCAAAAATGGTTTGACTTCAATTTTTGAAATATTATTTTTTTCCTAAAATTTAATTTGTTCCTTTTGCGACCATATAATAAATTGTATAAATCGTAAGCTCATATATGTATGTATATACTGACTGAGTACCGGGTATAAAGTAGAGCCGCGGCCTTTGCAGCGTCTCACAACGTTCCCCCTTGTTCTTATTTTGAAGGCAGTACTTTGAGTCATAGCTCGGTGGGTATACCCATTTTGTTCATATTTTGGTCCCCTAAAAGAATGAATCCTTATCCAAACGTCAAATATCCGACAAGCGCAAAGAAATAGAATTAGTAAAGCAATCATTACATTTTTCTATCTTCCAGTCATAGAGTCCCCACTTTAAATGCATATAATACAGTTTGAAACCAAAAATCGATGGCATCGGATCCCGATTCGTTTTTACATGGTACTCACTGTAGAAAGAGCAAATATTTAATAAGGGCACCCATGATCGATGATTGTGGCGCTCGTTGAATCTTCTACATACATACATACATACATACATGCTGTGGCGAATAGAATGGAGTACAGGGCGCAGCTGAAGAGATAGAAATATCACGATATGATCGGAATTGCTATTTTTCTGCGTAGCCATGCCTCAATCAGAATAATCACTGACACTCAAATCATTGTCCTGACAATTCCCGCAAGGCCATTTGGCAGGGCGATTGTCCATCCTCATCCAGATCCACCTGTCTTTTAGTATAAAATCCAAACCCTATGGAATTGATTTAAAAAAGGCAAGCGGATAAAAACTTGAACGCCAGTCTCTGATGGCCCTCGAATAACTGCATAGGAAACACAGGGAAAACACTCTGGAGATGCTTGATGCCCGGTGGCTCTGATCAGCGCGGTACTAGCCTGCTGCCTGCTACAGCACGTGCAGGTCATTGAATGACCAGGGTTGAGATGGAGGAATACAAATAAATTATTTTAGCTTTGTTGGGGTGGAAAGGCGGCGTGGCAGCGCCCGCTGCAGAGACTCTGCCACTCGACTTCTGGCTTTATTCTAATTACGATTACCCTCTCCAAAAACAACCCTCGCCCCCGCCCACGTCCACGCCCACCCGCACGGCTTGTGTCAAGTGCAAAGGTCTTGGTCTTGGGCAGGCTAAGGTCGCGACATGTGACAGAAGGGCCTGAGAGCAACAGTCCTTTTCGCTCACGCCAAAACATCGAAATTTGTACCGGACCGCCCAGCGTGTTCAAGGTAATTGTTTTTTCTTTATTTGCACGACAGTTCTCTCGTAATTCTCCTTTGCCACACTGCCGCACTGCCACACTGGCCCTCTTCCCTTAGCATCCTACTGCATCCTGCATCCTGCGTCGGCGTCAATTCAATTACAAGTTATTTCACGTTCAAACTGCGAGCGGTACACGCACGAACCATACCATACCATCCACATGTCGTCCCATTCGCATTTCGCCCCACTCTCAGTCAGGAAATTCAGAAATAGATTGGGGAAATTGAAATTCAAATTGAAAACATGATTTGTACAAATTATTATTATGGTTATACGTAGTAGCAGGGACATCATGAACACAAAACAAAGTCCACGGCTGCCGCAGAGGCTGCGGCTCTTGTTCCAGTTCCAGCTCCAGTGTAGTGTCACAGGACTTTGACTGATCTTAAGTTATTTTCTAAGGTCTCGACGTGCACATTGGTGGGTTGGTTAGTAAGCCCGTTTCTACATATGTATGCTGTTAAGCGTATATCGGATTCCGGGTACAGTACAGTTTCAACGTTTCGGCTATCATATTTGTCGCTACAATATTAATATTACAATATGTGTGTCCCATCTTCGGCGAGCACATCATCCACAATAAGAATAAAGCGGCGACGTATTTATGTATTGTCGAAAACAATGGGGGCTCTAATGATGGGAAATCGCCAGACGGCTATACGCAGTCTAGAAGGAGATGATTAAATCTATGACAACAAAGGGCAAAATAGCATTCAAATTAGAAGCTCATTGTCGATGTTTTGTTGCCAAAGTAGCGCCAATGCGAATGTATTGAGCCAGGCGGCCAAGCCGTCCCTTTGTTCCAGCCAGACAATGGGGTCACAAATGAAGAGCGGGGTTGCATCGACATCCACATAAGCCATCAGTGGTGCCGCAGATCCAGGGCTTTCGGCTACGGCTACTATAGCAATGCATATGGCTGTGTGACACGGTCTGTCAACACGTATGTATGTATGTACATATGTATGTAGGGCCAAGTTCATCCCCGCCAATGATATGGATAATAACGATCATCAATCGCCATCATCAATCTTCATCCATTACCACCAAGTACAACAATGAATGTCTAATAATTCTAACACGGGACATGAACAGAAACTTTTTCCGGCAAAAGTCGATCCAGACAAATTTAGAAGGCATTGAGCAACGCACTCCCAGCGCCAGCGCCAGCCCCAACTCTAACCTTATCCTCAACTCCCACTTTTTTCCTTCTTTTGGGGAGGATTTTGTGAAATGAAGCCTTCGGAAGGATTTCTGCGGACAAACGACTGATTAGTTTCTGAAACTCAGGAATAAGTTTACACTGGTCCCAGGCTAGTCGAACAGTTCCCAATCCATTTTCAGAGTTCTTACAGTTGAGGAAATTACTACATATTTCATAATTTGTCTGTTTATGTATACCTTATCAGGGATATTTTGAATATGAGCAACTGTGTGCACCTCCGATCCCATTCCTGCAAAGTCTCTAAATATATATTTACAAGTATTGTTGATCACCCAAAATTGCCGAGTCGATATATGTACATACATCCGATATACATTTCTATGTACATATTTATGTATGTATATATGTGGTTGTAGATTAGTCTACTTTCTCTCCTTTCTTCAAACATGATACTTGCAGCGGACTGTATTCGGTAACAAAACCACTGACAAAAAATGCCCTAAAGATGCTGGAATTTTATTTTTTTATATCGCACAGGGTTATACGCGTATGCGTGTACACGCGGTACTGCTGCTGCCCGAATCAAAGTAAAAAAAACCTAATGTATCAGATGTACTGCGAAAATGATGGACCTAAACAGTTCGATTCTGACTATATTTTTGAGATGCCGATGATCACCATGATGACCACTCCGTACGTGAGAATACCAATTAAGTATATAGATCAAAGTTCCCTGTAAACATCGATTTTAGAAAAGTTGACCGACCGAACGACTGTCTATCGGCTGCGAAGTAAACATTTCTCAACTTTTATTGTGTCACGAATGAGCACGAGTTCACCTTTAAATCCACTGACGACTTTGACTTTGGTTTCCATGTGGCTCCCTGGCCATAGAATATGTCACTATAAATTTTCTTCATGTCTAAATATAACATTTATGATTTCCACCCTAGAAATCATTTATACACTTTTTGACAAAATATCCCACCATTATGAAGAAATGAAAAGTATAACAGAAACGAATGCTTGGGATAATATGTTATGTGTTGTCTAAAATACGCACAGATTGATAATTACGTACATACTACATTAATGTACATGTAATGTACAATGCATGATATAGGGGTACATTTTCATAGTATAGGTTATTTAGAAGCATGGCGTGTGGCATTTCGATTCTACTTCCAATTTTCGTAAACCGAATTCACATTAGAGGGCAGAATTCGGTCTGGGCAGGCTTGGAACTTTAAAGAGGGAGCTGTTTGCAAAGCAATTTACTAGTATAGTACATATATGTATATGTATACACATACATACGTACATATGTGTGCATGTATGTAGGAGCCAATGGCATGCACTCACATTGTCCAGCTTGTTTGCGAACACACTTAACCACACACGCACTTAACCACAGATTTATTTGCCATTTTAGGAGTCATTAACTACGCAAAGGTAAAGGACATCAACCCCACCCCAAATCGCCTTAGCCTCCCCGCATAGCCCCGCTCACGAAGGGCCTGGAACGACAGGCAGGGCCTTGGAAGCCTGCGGCTCCAGTCCGGAAGCGGCTTTTGAGTGAGTTCGTTGGCTAATTATCCGCCTATGGATGACCAAAGCCACACACCCTTATCCAAACACTAATCCTTGTTCTGTATTTTGTCAGGTCATAAAAACTTTTCCTATATTATGAACATGCTCATGTGTCATGGTAAGACGGTCTGCCTCATAGAATTATTTTGTTATCCCAAGGCCTTAAAAACCATTTGCTAATAATTGCAATCATGTTGGGCAGACCGTTGGGCGTGGGGCCGATTGGCCATCGAACGTGCTGCCAAACGTGCCATCTGAGGGGCAACAGGAGCGGTAGCGGCAGAAGGCCATTTCGCCATTCAACACCCTTAAGTACTATAGCTTGACAGAGTTACAGTTACTGCACGAATCTGTACGAATCCGAATATGCGCTTTGCGATTCAAATTTCTATCCCTAGTCTATGATAAATCTAGTCCTACAAGTAAAATCTGAAGGCCTATTGCTTTCTGCTAGTTCTAAAATCATAAAGATATGACTTGACTCGATTATATACAAAAGATTATACACCTCCTAGGAGGAGAGGATTTTAGTAGTTGGAGAATGACAGTAGTTTCAATTGCATTTTCAAGCCGAAGAGAAACATTGGTGACCAGTGACCATTTTCTCATTTTGCTGGGCTGGGGTAACAGATAGGTTTCCTTCTTGAGTTGAGCTGCTGGATCTGGACCGATGTATAGATCCGATTCTGATTCCGATCCCGATCCCGTTAACATCAGATTTCATTATGTAAAAATGTAAAAATGCAGCACTTAGTTAGATTTGGGTCTCTTTTGAGATCACTGGATCTAAAAATAGGACACTGGTACACATTCTCTCTAGTTTACACTCCGCATCTTCCGCTCTTCCACTCATTGATATGATCGTCATCGACGAACGGAACGGGTGACTCTGCCTGTAAAAGAATTGACGGCCCGCGGCCTCTCCTCTTCTTTGGTAAAACATTTCTCACTTCATTAAGACGCCTTATAAATATCAGCCTTGCCTTCCCTTGCCACACGGATCACCGATGGGCATGGGCTAGCGAAGGAGGGGAGAGGAGAGGGGATGGGATGTGCATCTGAGGTATGGCGTGTGGCATACGCGTGGCGTGGCTCCTCGTATGTGGCTGTGACGATCTGTACAAAGTTGATGGGTGGACACGGCTTGCCGAAACCACAGCTGGGGTTAAGGGATAATGTGAGTGAGCCCTAACCTAATAAAAGAATCGCATGATCTATCGTAAATCATAATTTAAAAGAGGTGAGGTGTGCACGATACGGATGGTACCTGCGCATTGATAGACAGTACTCGGTAATGCGGTGGTTGGGTGGCTAAATGAAGGAGCTACTTCGAGGTTCTATGCTTATGTTAAAGATTAATATCATTCCGCTTCGGATTGCTATTGCTCTACCTTACGTGGATTTGGAATACGTAGCTTTTAAAATATCTAATATCTAATTGGAACGAACATCTTTTCTGAAAATATGCTTTTTTTATAATCCCTCTTTCAGTCGCACGAGGCAATCAATAGTGATTCAATAGCGCAGTTGACCATATCCATCCACATGAATATACACACATCCATACATACATACTTATGTACACATATTCATATGTATGTATGATCGGTTTGATTTTGACTTTTGGGGAAGCGACCAGAGAGAGAAGAGATATGATTCTATGGATGAAACTACGCAAAACCCACGCAAGAATTCAAAATTTAAAATGACCTAAATCACTCTTATCGTCGGAGGAGACAATGAACATTTTACAGCAATATTTATGAATTTTACGACATTTATGGATGAGTTGAGCATTTCGACGTTGTCGTGCGGATAAAATATGAACTGGCCGATCAATTTATATGAGAGATGTTCCGCGTTCTCGGCCGCACACTCACGCTCACTCTCACACTCACAGCCACCACCCACACTCACACTAACACCATGAATGGACTCGTAGATGGGATGGCGATGCGAAAGAGGATGAGCATGACGGTGAAGATGGGGAAGGAACGGACTCTACGGAACAAAATGCACAGATTGTGTACGTATATAAATACACATGTATTTATATAGAATATGAAACATTTCAACAGCATATTGTTCATATTTTATGTGTGCTCTTCTAAATGTACATACATACATACTCTTTTATGTGCATATATAGTACGCATAGACACAGTACGAATCGTCCGTTGATTTCGTTATGAGATGATTGCGGTTTTCATTTATCGAAAATATGTAAGTATTAGCTATTCTACCCCTCCTGCCGATGGACATCCACGTAATGCAATATACATACACATACATACATATGTATGTATGTATGTACATAAATGTATTTAAACAAGCATGGTTCATATAACCGACTTCGATATCGTTATTATAGATAAGTACAATAATTGACATTTGCAATCGACGACTCGATCTCGAAGAATTTTTACATACTAGGTACATACATATATGCATGTACATACATAAGTACATATTCCTCTGTTTAATGTGGCGCAACCGATGAAGAAAGTTTGCAATGGATGCAACACAACATCCTATGTATCGTATGAATTTCTGTTTTCATTCATAAATTTTTATTTCAAAAATAGAACTCTCTGTCTTTAGCTACTTTTTATTCCGCCTCCTTCTGCGTATGCATCTGCATATGCATCTATACGAGTACGAGTATGAGTACGAATACGAATTCGAATACATCTCTCCTTCTATTTCGCATTCGTGTGGCAGGCTGGTGCAACGCTGAGCGTTGAGGCTGCTGTCATGCTGTGGTGATGCAGTGGCTTTGCAAGGTTAGCGCGTTTTGATTAATATAAGAATATTTGCGGGCAAATTTTCAAATGCATTTCCGGTGTGATTTGCAATGCACATGGAGTGCAAGTAGAGACAGGCCGTATGATGGCACTTTTTCATATTTATTTACATTTACTAGTACTAAGTGTATGAAAATTTTATATTTTCATTGTATATATTAAATACAAATAAATAAATAAAATTAAATAAATAGATTTTTGTACATTTCGCTTTAGGATTTTAATATGTAACTTGCGTAGCATCGATCGAAATCGACATAGATCGGAGATGCTGATGCTTCCTTCTGTGCGAAGTTGAGAGTGGTATGTCCACTTCGGAAGCTTTTAATATTAATAAGTGTTATCAATATGCACATGTAGTTATGTGTGTGTGCATGTATATGAGAGTATCAGAGTATTAGGGTGTGTATGATGCACTCAGTGAAGGACATATAGTATGTATGCACATACATATACATACATACATATGTACATCGTCAAGTCTTCGTATGAGAAAGCAAATTTAGAAAATCAAAAATTTTAAAATTTTAGATGTATTAAAATCAATGAATAGAAATTATAATATTATTTTTATACCGAACCGATCGAAAAACTTTTTTTCGCCAGATACATATCTACATATGTAGATACATATGTACCCACATTTTGTCCAACGCGAACTTCCATTCCTTTAAGATCTGACTGGAACGAACCGAAGACGTCTATGGATTCGAATTTATTTGGGGGATTATTGGGGCTCGAACGAGCGTATGTGAACGCGTATGTACTATACGTACACCCTTTTACTTTACGATTGCGGGATATGAAAAGAGGCCACTCCTTTTGAGCAATGTCTTGCTAAGGGAGAGGAGAGAGGGGAGGCTGAGCGCATGTGTGATAATGTGCTTTTAATGAGAACCTTTTGAACTATGTACTTAACAGCGAGATAGTATCTCCATTGGAATTATGTATTGCGGCGACGATGTGATTGTCAGTTCAGTGGATAAAAACAGGACAGGAAGCAACTAAAACAACCACCCCTGAAAACGAAGCTGGAAATGGAAAATGCAGATTTTATTAGATATTTTTTTGGGCAGTGACAATGGTAATCATCATCGTCAATCATCCCCTTTTCCTTAACGAAATATTTGGCAGATAAACATCACATTAGCGTGATTCCAAGCCGATTAGCCAAGGCCAAGCGCAAGCCCAAGCCCAAGCCCAAGAGTGAGCCTAGGCCCAGCAGAAGTTGCGCGTTCATTGTCACGCTACGGGTCTGATCTGCTGCCTCACGCTTACGCTACAGTTCTCTCAAGTGATTTGGTCTTTTACCGCTGCGCTGCGCATCTATGTATGTACCCGAGTACAGTGCGAGAATGTAGGGGTAGGAGTAGGGGTAGGGGCAGGGTTGTACAAAAAGATAACACGAGCCAGATTTGCCGGAATAACTGTTTTGTCTTTTGATAATACATATGTATGTATGTATAACGATCTCATAAAAATACATACTATACATATGAATGTAGATATTCATACGCAGAAACAACTAAGAAGCAAGAATCTTTATTTTTCTATTTTGTATATACACGTTAGTATGTCCATCCATATGTACATAAATATATACAATAGCATAGCATAAGTTTAGTGGATATACATATATTGTACATATATACATATGTATGTACATACATTTGTATGTATGTATGTATGTGCAGACGGGCTAACAAGCCAAGCCACATAAGTTTTGAAGAAAAGCTGTTATGAGAATGGGAGGTTCCTCAGGTATGGTGGCAGCGCTATGCTATTGCTATTTCTATGGCCGCGGCAATGGCTATGTGTCCGGCCGGCTATTACATAAAAGCGAATGGGTGGGTGGTGTGGGGTGCGGGGAGATGGTAGATGCCGCAGAATAAAGGAAAGCTTATTGTTCCCGGCTTGAATGGAAAGCACAGTACAAAAGCGATTCAAAAGAAAATTTAACATAGCATAGAAAATCGCAAAGGAAATACAAAAAGTAAAATGAATGTACACAGAATGGTCCTCTTTTACACAATGAAACAAGCTGTGAATAAAGGAAGTAAGAAAGAATAATACAAATTTGTATGCAACAGCCGGGGAAATTCAAAAAATGAAAGGAATGGAATGGAATGGAAAGCAAAGCAAAAGAAAGAACTGTTTTTGGAGGACGCTCGCCCACCTAAGCATTTTGTATACTCGTACATATTTACCTATGTATGTACATATATATGTATGTACATATGCTTTTATATGCAAACTAGTTACTCAGGCTGAACACTATCTAGCTAACTCTTCTTTCTGCCCTAATAGTACAGGATATGGGGAATGGAATGGAATCGAATCGGAGTACTGCATTATCAGAGCAATATCTACCTAAAGATTCGGCCCCTTTCGGAACCTCCCTTGCCAGAAGTCTGCGGGTCTGTATCTGTATACGTGACTACTTACCAAAATTTGTACGACTATATGCTAATTTGCAATTGTCACCTGCAGGGATGTGGATGTACAGATACGTGATTCACTGTCTGCCCGCGGGGGCTGAGAGCCACATAAAAAGACTTTAAATTTCATCTGCATATTGGACACTGCGAAAGCTTTGACAATTCTTGCGCAACGAAACAAACACATTTATAATAAATTGCTTTTTTTGGGTACAGTGGTGTTGGGGTGGGGTCTGTTTTAGTCCTGCGAAGGCAATTGGAAAATGCATCGAATTGAATTAATTCAAATCGTATGACTTTGGCATAAGGGTACATAGTTTAGATTCTGGTTTCTTACTGGAGGCAGTCGGGGGAGTCCACCTTCTCAGCCACGATAATGATAATGATAGGGATAGAGTTAGGGTTAGGGTAAGCCGGGCTCAGTTTCAATATGGTTTTATATGTATTTAAAATCAGTTGCTTGATTGGAAAATGCATCTATTCGCGCTGGTACTTGCCTGAGTAAGCAAGCGACTTCTAATCAGTTGAAGTTGTCTTATCATTTCGGAGACCGTGTGATCCTTTTCGAATGGGCGGTCCTCACGGCTGCAGCCAGACAGCACAGATTGTTCTCTGAAACGATCGAAGAAAAGGTTTAGATACGAGTTAGAGAAGATATTTGAATCAGGCTAGGCCCAATTTTAATATAACAATATAACCAAAAATCCACATACATAGTATCTATATACATATGTACACACATAGTGGACACACATGGACAAACTCAAAAATGTTCCCGAATCGCTTGGAAAGAGTATCGTATCTTATTGAATCGTATCAGAGGCATCGACAACAAGGGACAAAGCGTAATGCAACTAAAACACAAGAGATTTATTTATCGACTATTTTTCCGTTGGCAGCTACGAGTCCTACTATATGTTTTATAAGATCTATGAAACAGCGGCTCAAAAAACTAATGGGCTCGGAAATGCAGAGTTCTAAGCGTTCAAAAATGATGTCAAAATCAATACCATCCTCAACAGTAGTCAGATCTACAAAAGCAACGACTTCATTTTCAATGTGGGAGGCAATCCTTCAGAGATACATACATATATATGTATGTAGCTAAGCTATTCGGTTCGACTGGTTATCTGTCCAAGTGGCATTTTGGACTTTGTACTCGTACGAACCGTACCGCTCATATAATTTCGTCGGATTGTCAGTGCGGATATTGATCCTGTGGTCAGGCTCACAATTTGCTGCTGTAACTTTATTCTCTATTTCCGTTCGTGGTATTCAATTATTTAGCAACAATTTGAAACAGCAAGCGACGGAATGAAGCGGACTTGGAGCGAGGAGCGTGGACGTGCCGGGTGGCGGGTCGTTCGATTAATCTACAGTTTGCCATCCTTGGCCTAAAATTATTTGCTAGTTTTGGTTTGCATTTTTAATGGCATTAGATTTGCCAATTTCCCAAAAAGGAAGCTATTGAAATCTGGCAATTTCAAGGCAATCATTGAAGGCTAATTTTGCACTTTGTGGCCTACCGGATGACAGGAAAGGAAAGTGTCAGCCTCTCTTTCAAGTCAAATTGAAGAATAAATATTTTATTCTTACTGCTTAATTTTCGTATTTTAGTATTAATATTATCGCTCGAACGGTGTCCTATTCTAAAGAGCGCCTTTGTGGCGGACTGGACCTACCTTTGTGGAAGCCCTTGAAAAAGCTTGGGCATAGCGGAGTATTCCGAAGAAGGATCTCTTCCATAAATTGAAAAAAATGCGGTTGTTGCTGAGGACGTAGGCGGACTTCTTTCTTCTGATATAGCTTCTGGACTTGGTGAAATTTTATTGAACTTTTCCATCTCCATAGCTTCTTTTTGTTGGGCAGGAATCAACGGCTCTGACGCAGGGCTAGCCTCAACATTATGTTCTTGCTTAATTACTTTTCTATGCTGTGGTGCAACGACGTCATCGTCTTTTCGTATCGGGTCTTCAAGTCGCTCAATGTAGCCAGTGGTGCAAGTGCTGGTGCTGGTGCTGGTACCAGTGCTGGTGCCCTTGCCCCCACCTTCAACTCTCTCCCTTAGCTGAGTATCAACATCAACACTGTCGGAGCCGTTCGAAACGTTCATTCGCTCTTTGCGGCATATAATGATTCTTGTATCGTCAGCTCCATTTCTCAGACGAGCTGTCTTCGCCTTCTTAGTGTATCTTGCGCAAGAATCCGACTTTTTCGCTAATATGTATCGAGTTGACTGTAAAATATCTCATTATTTATTGCATTTCACTTAGGCCCACGGCGTTAGGAACTTACGTGAGTACTTCTTCTATTCCCATCTGACTCGTTCGAACAGTCCGTTGTACTGGAACTCCCTGAATCGGTATCAGTATCGTGGTCAGTATTTTCGTAATCACTTGTTGACACCATACTCGAGCACATTTCCATTTCCATTTCCTTAGCAGTATCCCTATTCACTGTCTTCGCGTTCGCCCCATTGCCGCTTCTTATGGCACCTGTTGATCCAAATCCTGATCCTGTTCCTGATCCTTCGATTCCATTGCTGTTGAATAGCTGTTGCTGCATTTTTTCTATAGTCAATGGTATGTTTTCTGTGATACCACACAGCCGTTCAGTCTGTAGAAATTCCGATCCCTTAACGCTCCTCTTGGACTTGGCGTCAAATTTGTTTGGGTGCGATTTTCGCTTTCCTGATCCTGACATGCTGAAATCATTCAAAAAAGAAAACTTATTTATTTATGTATAAATCATTTAATCATATGAATATATCATTTAATTGTCTTAAGTACTACTAATAGGAATTACAACCCACAAAAAAAATAGCTAAAACAAAACAAAAAAGAAGAATTCGTGATAGTAGCCGGCAAAGAACGGAGAGGGGCAGTTCTGATCTAAGTATAAATCGCCTGTTTACAGAGATACCTGTGAGCTCGATCTCAAACACTACTTTCAGCCCTTTCCCCCCTCAACATGTCGTATCGTATCGTATCGCATTGGTCCGTACATAAGAAGAAATGATTGTTTTCCCGATTCGCTTTGAACTGAAATTTTATTTATAATGATGACTTCCGCTCTACTGCGACTCCATTACAGACGAGGATGTACAGTGCTCCGCTCCCCTTGCCACGATGCCTGATGCCTTTTGGCAACTGCTGGATGCAGACTCACACATACACATTCTCGTACGAGTACAGATATGTCATGGATGTATGCACATGTGTACAGACATACATACTTACATATGCACATATACCGTCGCATTGAAATACAAATATTGACTTGCACACTTACAAATAGCTTCCGCAAATTCACTTCAATGGATTTCTCTCCTTTTTGTCGGGCTTTTGGTTTAGCTGTATTGTGGGCTGTGGGCTGTGTGCTGTGGTCTGGCCGTTGTTGTTGTTGTATTTAAATATCAATATTTATATATGAATACATATGTGCATACATATGTACATATTCCCCGCACAACACATTATACATACATACATATAGCGAAGGAGCGTATGTAAGTTTCTACAAATGTGTAAAAGTACATTCGTATTTCCGAAAATACATACTTGGTGCGGGGTGTGTGGAGTGGGGGGTGGTGTGAATGCGTGAGTGGGTCCCAGTAACAGAAAACCGAAAATACGAAATAGATAAATAAATAAATTAGTTACGGCGAGTGCCTAAACATACAAACATATAAATGAGCGAAACAATAACAGCCATGTCCAAATAAAAGCATCTTTCTCGCCCCGCCTCTGGCAGCCGGATGTGAGAAAATATAGAGTGCCACTGTTTGGTTTGGAGTATTGTCAATGTACAGTACAATGTACTGGGATGGGATGCAAGGACTGGAGTCGCTAAGTCATGGACAAATTCCCCTACCAGCAGGCTAACAGAAACTGGGAAAAATGGCTAATCGCCATATATTTTGATGTTTAAATACTCGTATATAAGCAATAGTTGGTGATCCGGTGATTATTACTCGTTAGATTCAATGTTAATACAACGTTTTCCAATTCCAGTTATGTATACATATTTACATATGTATGTACATACATATATGTACATATGTATGTATGCATGTATGTATGTATGTCAATTTTAATGTAGCTAAATCAAAATACATACCTCGTACCTCAGAAAAGCTTTGTGACTTTATCAATTTTTTTGCTTTTGTTTTTTCTTTCAGTGTTTTACTGTGACAATGATAATACCAATACGAGAATAGTACTCTATTGGTTGTGTTTTGTTTCCAAATGATTTCCAAATTGATCCCATTCCTTTAGGCCATTTATCATCCCATCCGATGCTCAATTTTTCATACCTTAGCTTTCCTGCCGAGCGTCCGTGCGGGTGCTTGTAGCGTAACGGTGTCCCTCCCTAGACGGCAATTGAGTCTGATTCCACTAAGTAGGCACGTGGTTGATTGGTTGGTTGGTGTGTGTGTGTGTTTGTATGTTTTAAGGTGCACACAATAAATATTATTCTTTCCTTTTTTAAGCACCGCAAAACATCATCGGCAAACAGCACACCACACACCACACACAACACATAAAAAAAAGCGCCTGGCGCAATAATGAATTTTCAATTGGGGTCCTAAGTCCTAACCACTCCAAAGACATGCGGCTACTGCTCAATTCTATTGACTGCGGCCAGCATTGTTTACGAGCCTTCGGCAGTAGCCTTAATGCGGCGGCCCACGCACGTGCTGGCATTAAAAATGAATTTGGTTGAACCCGAAAGGACCGACATGACCACCACCAACACCACGGTGGTGGAATCCAATCCGATGGGGGTTTGTTAAAAAAGGCTGCTGACTTCCACTTTACAAATTGAAAGACACAAAAAAAAGGATAGAAGCCAAGTCGTTTCCGATCGCCTGCACAGTGCTGAAGAGAAGTGTACCGATCGAATTACCATCAATTTCATATCAGAATAAAAATCTAAATCCAAACAGCGTTGTCTAACTAAAAATAATAAAATATCACAAAAATGATGAGAAATTATCACTTTTGATTCACACCTACATATACATACATATGGATACTCATGTAAATACGCGTATTCACATGCCCATTTCCATACTTACATACGTATATGCATACATACTTAAACAGGCAATGGGACTTTCATTTGCATATTTGGCTTACAATAGGCTGACGGAATGGACTGACACAGACACAGACACCGACCCAACCCCTTCTCTGACCCCCATGCTCTGCTCTGCTCTGGTCTGCTCTTCTCTGTTCTGTGAACGGACCAAGGGGCACTTACAATCGTAGTTCAAAGAGAGCTTTGCTTTTGTATCTGTGGCTGTTTTTGTTGTTGGATGCGCTTTGTGTGTGTTATTTGTTTGTTGTTTGTTGATGGTGCACTTGTTTGGTCAAAAAGCCGCAAACAAAGAGCCGACTGGACCGCGTTCAGCTTACGAAGGACAACAGTCTATACTCGCCATCCGTCACGTCACCCTGTCTGTCCTGTCGCCGGTTCAATGTAGGTATGTATTATTTATGCCTGCTTATGTTTGTTCATTTTTGCCTTACACTTTGCCACATCTCGAATTTGTTTCGCTATTCAGAGAAATACTAAACAATTGCCCTCTTATGCCCTTTTATGTCCAAATACTTGGATATATGTACATACATACATATATATCGTTGTAAGCTTAGCCTTACCCTTAGCCTTAGCACACCCCCTCTTTCTACGCTTCTACGCCACCAGGCCACCAGTCCAATTTGAATTCCAGCGGTCATTTGGTAATGACACTCGTACAGTTTTGGGGTAAGCTGTGGGTAAAGTAAAGCAATTAGCTGCATCGATACCCGGCATCGATAAGTGTTTTGAGCAAGTAGGAAAATCCATCTGATGAGCGTTTTTCTTTCCCAAAATGGTTCAACTAAATATTACAAACTTTAATTCAATGCTCAAACTGAAACTTTGAAATTCATACGAATTTGACATAACTTTGTTCTAGAAGAGATTACATCTGATTACATGGAGAGATTATCGATAATTATTCTTAGTGCACAAAAAAAAGTACGTCTGCTTCCTCGACACACGTACATAGTATGTACACACCAACCTTATGAAATTTGATGGTCGTTCAGCCCTAAATAGAATGCCAATACCGCCCTCCACAACAGAATGTATGAATGGAATAATACGTGTGTCTAGTACATGTTATTCTGAAGGGTCAGTAGTCTGGCCTGCCCTGTGACACACTCCATTAAATACGCTGGTGATTATTACACTTGTCGCAGCACATTGAGCTTAGTCTCATCGGCTTACTCGTAGGTCCATTCCCCATTCAGTCCATTAGCAGCCGCAGCCTCTGGGACGGCCCTGGACCGGCTGTGGATGGGGTCCATCCTAATTTTGGCTCTACTGATTATGTCAACTTATTGTTAGACAGAATGTGACGGAAATACGCGTAAATGCAATGAAACTGGGTGTCTGATGATTTTTGCTGGCTTTATCATCCGTTTCTATGTTTTACTGCAACATTTGGGATATCGACATGTTGGACTGAATTAGGAAATCAAATTCTGAATTATTATGAACTGTACTCAAAGAGTACGTGGGTATATTAGATCAGATCCTATAAGAGCTAGATCTTAGGGACAACATTTTGTGTAACACTCAGTCAAGTTATAGTCCAAATTTGATAGGCCCAGGGCCAAAAGCCAATTCAAATGGCAAAAATCTTTAGCATCCACATTTTTGAAGATTAGATCGGATCATTATTATAGAAATATCATGAAGAAAACAATTTCCAGTGGCTGACTAGCTGACTCTACCCCTTCTCCGTATATGCGAACGAAGTTTCGGTTAGATTAGTGATCAGAAGCTTTATCGTCTTTAATATTTATTTATGACAAACCAAGGCAAAAATGGATATGGGTATGGGTATAAAATGGGTGTCAGCCTGATATTGTATTTGTTTCAATGAATTTTATTTTCAAACAAGCTTACATCCATAAATACATATGTTCATATATCCGAAAACATGCATACATGGAATACTCGTAAAAGATAGGACATTTTTCTATGAAAAGCACGAGTATCTATAAATGTAATGTAAGCGAACGAAAAATCCTTTAAGACTGGACGACTGGAAAACTTGCAGAAACCGTTTTATTATTCAGGCATGCTCTTATACTCGTACTTATTCACGTCCCACAGCCTTAAGAATTAGGCTTCGCATATGGTGCTGTGTCGTCTGGAATGTGGTGGGAATCGAGTTTTTTACTGCTCTTAGATTACTCGAAATATGACCACTTGCCCAGTCAATAAATATTATATGCCTACGAGTGCGACATCAGTGACCACAAGTCGAAACTTTATTTGTCATGATAAACCCATTGTTGGGTTGGTCTCAGGCGCCTGAACCAGCTCGAATTATAGTCCCAGTGCGTATATGAGTTCAGCAGTGTAGTCCTTTCCAATAAATACATTCCACATGGGGGTGGATTTATCTTCGTGTAAACTTGTCCATATTTGCAGGCCACGGTTGGCAACATCGACATCGACACTTCCAGCATACTAAGTAAGTACTAAATAAGTATAGTCGAGTTGTTTATTAGTTCTCTATCCAGGCGATTGATAGGATCTTTCAACATATGGTTGTGACCTTGCCAATTTTGAAGCCTTGCACAAATTGTTCGACTCATTACACTGAATTCCCAGGTCAGTATAGTTTATACTATACGTTATGTCCCGGAGCTTTGAAATACATGAGCCGAGCCACGTATCTGCAGAATACAATTTTTGTTTCCACGATTGTAAACGACTCTAGTCGTCTTTAATATTTGGAAGATAAAAAGATAAGATAAAAAAATAAGAAAGTGCCTGAAACCTTGTTCTTTCCGGCAGATACGAATAATATCAAAACGTTTGACAATGAAGTAATTATACAAGCAGCATCTGAAGCGCATCTGGAGTCCATATGGCATATACATATGTACATACCTATATATATTTATTTGTACACGATGCATACACTGGAAAAATACCAGAGGACCCTATACTCTAGTGCCTCAACAATGAGATACCAGGTACATACATATCTTGCGAATCTATAGGGGCTTTGAAGTTGAAATCATCACAGTGTGCAAATGTACTAAAAAGAAAACTGCGGGTGCATTTGTTTCACATTCATGAGTTTTCTTGAAGTTTTTCTTTTATTTAGGTACTTATGTAAATAATCCATTCGAATACGTATTGTCCATGAAACCCCACCCTTAACCCATAACCCCTAACCCTTAAACCACCACCCACTAAGAGAGAAAGAGAGTTAGAGAGAGGCAGGTGTGAAAGCTTGCCTGAGAGCCTGCTTTCGTCGTTCCGGCTACAATAATAATCCGATCCCAGTCCGATTTTTGTGAATCGAGTAGACAAGATCATTATTTATTCTGTCTTATTGTATCTTTAAATTGTTGGGATGCCCGACAGAAGTAATCTTAATAGAAAAGAAAAATATAGGCAAAGCCTATTCCGTCTCTCGACCGACATATTATGTGGATTATTAGAACTACAGTAGACCGCCAAAAAGCAAGTACGGTTCTCTCATACCTGCTAAGAAATGAGAAAATAGTTGCGATGGAACTGAACTGGCTTGTTAAAAGTGCGTGCTGAGGCAACACCGACTCCAGTCGTTGGTAAGGTTGTGATGGTATGTGTATGTGTATGTATGTATGTATTTATGTAAGAAAACAACAAAAAGCAGCAAAGGAGAGCGTGTGACGATCGGCAACGGAGACTCCAGCGCAAAGTGGTTTCTTTCCCTCTTTCCTTCCCTTCCTTTCCTCTCGTTTGGGCAATGGCAATACATCATGTTGCAAGTCGTTGACTTGGACTTGCAGTTATTTTTTCGCTTCTTTCGTTTTGTGTTTTCTTCGTTGCGGAGCACTGTCATGTTAGTATTTGGTTCTGTTTTGTTTTGCTTTGCTTTGGTGGGTCTGTACGTACATATATACAGTCATGGAAAAAATAATAGGAACGACACTCGCATTCGACGGCACTTGAATTGAAATTGTACATACGTACATATCTAGTTCGGCTTGGTTTCAGGATAACGGTGCTCGGTTTTTTTGGTTTCTCTTTTGAGCTTCTTTAGTAAGAAATATCGGCTGTGCATATCGATTTGTAGAAATAACACGTTCTTATCTCGGAAAAAATGATAGAAACACTTTGGATCTTGTTTAAAAACAGTTGAAATATTGTTTGACAGGTAACATTTTATAAACTAAGGATATTCATGGCGTACCTTATCCGTGTGCGGATATTGACAGAAAACAAATGCCAAGCTATATATAGCCACAATTCAAATATATTTAAAAAAAGTGGTTTAAGCGATTCAGTACAAAAAAATACCATGTATGTATGTACATACATATGTACATATGTGAGTAAAAAAGCTCGCAACAACGCAGAAGTTCTACAACCTTCTTGTCATCAAAATAGATCTAAATAATAATCTATGATAATGTAACGGTCAGTTGCCGTACTATAAGAAATAGGCTGATCGGTGTCGATCAAAAAGACCATATAGTTCAAAAAATACCATACCTTAAGAAAATCAATTCCAGTAACACAGTCAATTTTCCGAACGTGCATTTTTACGTCAAAATTTATACGAATAATGTGCTGTGGTCAGATGAAACTAATATCTATCTGATAGGATTTGATGGAAAACCACATACATACATATGTACATATGTACATATTAGGTACTATAAAATTAAGAACAAAGGATCTTTATTAAATCGGTTAAGCATGGTGGTGGAAACATCACTACGTAGATATACTACGGCACTACTTAGATATACTCGACAGTATAATGCTGAATAGGAAATGAAATTAATGTGGAGCTCCCGCAGGATAATGTCCCGAAAAACTCCTAAATTTTGACGTAGAAATGATTCCAGGACAACAAAGTCCCCGGATGAAATGGCCTTCGAAGTCACTAGGCCTGAAGCACCAATAAAGCACCAATAAAGCACCATTGGGAAATCTTAAGGGAGGCTTAAAGTAAAAAAAAAAATAAATATATAAAAATAAGATATAAGTTGCTTAGTTTTTAGTACGAGCATAATTACGAGTATGTTGTATGGGGTCCTATACAAAATTTCGGTGTCGGAGTTACTAAAAGTCACTAAGAATCGGTGCCACAACGATATATTAAAGCTATAAGCAGGTAAAACGTTAAAGCTAAAAATTCGTTTTTCCTTGCCTTAAGTCTTACCTATTTTTTCTATTCTTATTTCTATTTTTTTGCCAGGCCTAAAACATTAACTGATTAATTTTTGCCGCCTATGTAAGTATTTTGATACGTTGATCTAAGACTTTCAATAAGCAAGAATATGTCGTTTATATTATTTTTCCCATGACTGTACACGTGTTCACGGAGTGTATGTACATACGTATGGATGTACATATGGATATGCATTTGAATGTACATATGTATAGACATGCCATAAAACGAGGAGAGCGTGCGTGCATATGTAACTTGTTCACATACGAATAGTATTTATATATGTATTTTAACAGAAAGCTTGCGTATTCGACGATGTGCCAATGTATTGCATGTAAGTATGTATGTAAGGACTCGTATCTACAATATGTAAATATTTATGTGCTTAAAAATCTTTATCTTTGTCCCATCATTATTGTTATTTTGTTACATATGTATGTATGTACATATATGATCTTAGTAAAAATCAATTGCCTTGCAACGTTTATATCAAACAAAACATCTTCGATCTGTCGTCGGCTGCGTTACCGGTTGCCGCTGACGCTGCCGCTGCCGTCAGTGACTAGGACAAGTGTGAAGACGAGGATGCAATGCAGACCGAGCGCAGGGCGAAATTTAGCAAAGCCAGTTTGCTGATTTTCACTTGTTGCTTTGTATTGCATTGTATTGTATTGCGACATTCCATATGAACAAGAACAAGGCAAAACACAAGAACAAATGGCATGGTTTGATGGCCGAAGCTTTAGATACCCTCACAGTTATTTATTTTTTTTTTTTTATTATATAAAAAAATGTGTCATCACCGTCGCACGGAGCGAAGCTAGATGGCTGCAAAAGAACCTTTTAGACACAAAAAGACAGAGAGTAGTCCTGTGCGGGGATAGGGATAGGCTTGAGAGTACTGAAATATGTCGGGAAAGCATAATTGTGAACATCATGTGAACATACATATGTATGTAATGTGAGGAGAGCGAGCAATCGAATTGAACAGCGAGCAGAAATTACGATCGTTTGCATTCAATTGTATGTGCTTTGTGCGAAACCAAATCGAACATGAAGAGAATGAGAAAATTGCGAAATTGTGAAAACCCGATGTTAGCTAAACACGAAACGATTGAATTGAATATATATAAAACCATTCAAATAAATCCATCGAGGACAAATATAAATGAGAGACGGCTAGCTTCGAACTTACAGTGCCGCTCAACTGAATAGGTTTGACTTCTTCTTTAGACTTAGAACATAATATCTTCATAACGAGCACTCGGATTTAAATCAAATAAATTTGGTTAAGTAAAACAATCAATTATTTATAAAATACAAAAGTTTTAGGCCAGATTCAATATAGCCTTTAATTTGACCTTTTTCAAAATCGGTTAAAGATTTTCCCCGGCCCATATTAAAAAAAAATGGTAGCAATTACTTCAAATTTAAGTAGACCAAAGAAATTATATGTTTTCAATCACGCAGTCAATCAAAAAGTGAAGTCAAAGTTGTCAAACCTAATCAGATGAGCCAAAAATATACCACACATTTAGCGAATTTCACGATGAAAGCAAAATTCTCATTTACTGTTGCATAGAACCCGTTAAATTTTTTTGTCATATTATGAGTAAACAAATAAATGTTCAAAACAAAAAAGAAAGAAGGAAAATATGCCATAGGAGCAAAGAGAGAGGGAAAAATAGAAGAAATATTTTTCAAACCTATTCAGTTGAGCTGCACTGTACTTTAGCCGGGAGTACTACACGTACATACATACATATATATATGTACAAATACGCGATTTGTAGAAGTCCGCCCATATTCATGTCCTTGTCAGATCAAAATTATAATATCCTTTGCTAGAGTAAGAAAGCAGATGAAGAATATGTACATATGCCTACATTTATTCATTTTCATATGCACATATGTACTTACTATAGTACATATTTAATTTAATAACACAAAAGAAGACAATTGTACTTTATGTAATGGCCGATATGTCAGCTTTATGATAGGTGTACCTACATAGTCATCCTATTTTTATAAAATTTAATTGTTTTTTGAGTTAGGGACCCACAGATGAAAATTGCATTGTCCACAGTTTTTCAAAAGGGACTTATCTTAAAACGTATTTTATCAGCTAGGCAGAAGTTAGATCTTCGGAGACGAGAAGACGAAACACTGTCGCAAAAATTGAGCTAAGAAAAAAAATAAAGAATAAACATTAGGAACTATTCATTAATCCGACGTCTTGTGTATTTATTCACAGGTTTTCTGGAGCGGATTTTTACTCACTTGTAGGAAACCCACTGAAGATGCCTGCACTATGTAACTGTAGTACACTATAGTTCTGTATACATACATATACATATGTATATATATATTTATAAGTGTACTTCTGAATGAAGAACTAATCAACCATATTCATATCAAAACTCAGAGGCCAAATGTCATTGTTTCTTTGAATGCGTTGGCTGTCGCAGTTTTCCTGCACTCGTAGAAAACCAAGACAAACGCATCGTCTGTGGACCGAACCCTAAAGTAAAGCAGTCCTCATCTGGACAAACAATACAGCTTTTGTTCTCGACGCAGAACTGACTCACTTGATAGTAATCTAGGGTGGACATTCATTCGCACATACAGATGCACATATTTTAGAACTTTCAAACTTTATTCGAAAAATATTCCATTTAAGTCCTCTATATATTGAAAAATATTGACCTTTTATACCTGATACGATGCGATACGATTCTCAAAGGATAGGGAACGATAAGGGTATAGTACTTTAGTGGTAGACGGGGATGTACGAGTACATATCATAAGATTATATACGAGAATTACTGACTGCCTATCGGGTATAAAAGTCACAGCGTTCTCTCTCGTTTCTACAGGTCCGGTAATACGGAACATTTTTCTTCGTTTAAGTATTAATAGTAACTAATTACCCACCCCACCACACCCCACGGCACCCGATAAAACGCTTGTACGTATGTACATGCGTACTTATATATGCATGTATGTATGTATGTACTATATACCGCTGTTTTCAATTCCTACTTCAAACGAAGCCTCATTTGCATAACTCTGATAACAGAAACAGGCCAACAAAAAGATATGAGCAGACAGAAACAGAGACAAGTGGATCTGTCTGTGTCTGGACATAAATTGAACAACATCCTCGATCTGGTTGTCGTCATCGTTTGCTTCTGCGCCCGATATTTCTCGAAAGATAAACACACCTATACTTCAATCTCTAGATGGTTTCAGCTTTGGCTTTGGCTTCGGCTTTGGCATCGGCTTCGTCCAGCAAAAACAGGAAACAACATTGTAAGCTTTTAGCAGAGGTAGCCATAGCCCTATGAGTATATTGGACTGGCCAAATCGTTATAGGTGCATATTTACATACATACATACATATGTATATGTAAGCAATGAAATTGCGCTTGAATCTCAGGAATCAGGAATCAAGAATCTGGAAACAGCAGCTTTAAAAACTCTGTGATTCTTTGTATCCCTTGGAGCATCTGGCCTGTAGTACGCGATGAGACACTGTGGAAGCTTCCCTGGCTTGCCTTAAACTGCAATGGCATAGCATACCCCTTAGTTTGCCAGGGTGTGCAGGCTTCGTGTCTCTGAACCTAGGCCGCCTTTCTTGTTTTATTTTATTGATTTCTTGTATTCGCATTCACCTGTTGTTATTTTGAGTGTGTTTATTTTTGCGTCGACGGAAAAAAACAGCATCAACATCGACAATACAACTAGTTTTCCATGCTGCATTCCGGTCGACTGTCGTCTCATGTCGTCCCGGCGGATCGACGCTGTTCGTGGCGTCGCAATTCGGATTCGGACTTTATCTATATAACCCAAAACACGTTTTTCGCTGCATTTTCTCAATAGACTGACACAAACTCCAAGCTCTTTAGTATGTGTATGATTGTATGTACATATGTATGTACATACGTATGTACTTACATACATACATATAAATACAGTCTTGTATTTATGTATGAACTAGTACACATGCGCGGATATTTATGCATTATGCGTAACAAAACCAGGTTCGGCTCCAGTCCAGTCGACTTATCACTGAATTTTTCGCCATACCATTTGCAAAAACCAAATCTATATTTACCATTTTAGGCCAGACTACGGGATAGGAGTTGCTTCAGTACGATATCACACTACACCAGTCCTCTACTCGCTCTGACATAAATTTTCATCGAGACGAGACGAGACCAGAGCAGACCCTATCACTGGCTGCTCATACTCGTACATGTTCCTCGAAAACATTGGCTGAGAAATAGTAAGCTAAGTCTTAAAAATTATATATACATACATACATACATACATTTACGTACGTATACATGCATATGTACGTTTATCTTTGTAATCAAAATTTCCGCGACTATAGCAAACACTAAAATGCGTGAGTAAGTAAATTCAGAAAAATTATGCGATTCAATTGCTAGTTCTTTGCGTACGCTGCCAGGTTTTCCGGTTGGCTAGTTTTACCAGCCCAGCTTGGCAGAACTAGATAAAAAACCTGTCATTCTGCCTCGGAACGAACTCTTCAAGTTACATACGTCTAATGATAGTGCGTGCAATCGTGTGAGTAATGCTCTTTTGGAGCTCTTTGGAATCTACATGCGTGGTATACCTTCGACGGAATAACGTTTCTAGATTCAGACACACATACAGGCAATGATAGCTTTTCTAATAGTAATATTAGAACTTGTATGACTAATATCACTTCATCTACTGTCTGCATGTTTGTTTGTTTTCGTTCGAACACCAAAAAGAAAAATGTATTGCAAAAATAAAATACATACGTCTTTCCGAGTATTTTTTTAATCTATTAAATATTAAATCAAAAGAAAATATATATAGATTTTTGGCCCAATCGAACTGGAATTGGTGCGATCGAGTAATTTTTACAGTCAGCACGAATTAATCAAGTTCCCTTCCCTTATTATAATGTTAAGTTATTATTGCCAGCCAAGCCTCGGCAGAATTGAATTTGGTTTCCCTCTCAATTTGAGAGGAACATTTCGAACTCCAAAAATAAATATGGCTGACTATAGCGTTCGTTCTTGTTATAGTGTCATCTAGATTTTGAGACGAGATGTTCCTAGGATATGCTCCCACATAACATATGGGACTATTTCCCGTGGCTGTAAGCAAATTCTCAAAGACATTTTTAGATGGCCGCATATTCTTTTTGTTGTTGCATCATTATGCGGTGGAAATGCTGCGAGGGAAAGAGGGAAAGTGGGGAGTCCACCGAGGACTTCTTCTTAAATGTTTTCTTGTGTCATTGTTTCGCCTTTGATTATCTCTTTGATGTAACCGTGGACCTTATTATAAACGCGATGGATGTGATGCCGGTGCTTGTGCTTGTGCCTGCACTCGCCAGAATTTATGGCGTTTCACACTGACACCCCTGGACAAACAAAGCCAACAAACAATCGACAAGCGGCAACAAAAACAAAAACAAATAGTTTGACAGATGTACCAATATTATTAAGCTTATCCTTGAGCAACAGAACAGAACACTATGAGCATCAATTCAACAACATAGGAATCAACAACACAAAAGGAATTGGATTGGATCGCAAAAAAAAGCTGGACGGGAAAGAGTTGACAGCTAGTAAATTGTAGATTTGCATCGTGGTATCGATTTTAAAAATCTCAAACAATCGTATAGGGGTGTATGATTCGCTTGCGCATGCGTAAAGTGTCCCGCAAAACAGGAACGTAACGGAGCGGAACTGAAATTAAGAACGGAACGAACACCGTAAATCACACAATGTCTGTCAGTGAAAGATTAATTCTAAAATTCAAATATTCGCAATTTTCGTGCGATGGCAATTGCATGCACACACCGTTGTACATATGTATCTATGCACATTTATATGTACATACATGCATACATATGCATACATACGTATGTATATATATGTGTATGTACATCCATACATACAACAAACCAGTCTGAACCATCGAATACACGATCTGCAACTCCATGAAGCCAGCTACTGGCGAGATGTGTTGGCCCCTTTGCCACAAGTATGAACAGCGCGAGCTTCAATTCCAGTTCCGATTCCAGCCCCAGTCCCAGCCTCAGCCACACCATTAAAGATCTTCTCGCGTGGCAAGTGCACCTGTCGCGTCCAATGCTTGTGTGCAGCACCATCACCAGACTCAGACCCAGACCCAGGGACAAAGCAGGCAACTCCAGACGAAGCCAGACCAGATTTTAGCACTGCAGGTCCGATGCAATTAGCATGTTATAAGAGTTCACAGGAGTACACTTTTACCGGCTTTAATCTTTAAAGTTGTATTGTATATTTAGTAATGTCTTCATTGTTCGGCAAGAGACAGATTAGCTAAAATTTTAAGAAATTTATGGAAGCCAGAGACAAAGGTGTGCTTCGTTTGGTTAGTTACACTCATTAGTGTATAAAGTATGTATAAAGCACTCACCTATGCAATCTACAACCTGAAGGGTAGAATTCCATAAATTATTATTGTGATGAGTATCGTATCCCTTCTCTGACTAGGTTCGTTGGTCGTACATATGTATGTGCAAACATACCTATATATTCCTATAAGTATTTGCATACATATATTTAATTGTATGGTGGTTTTATGGCACTTTTGCATGTTCACATTGGTGTTGCGTCACATTTAACACTTATTATCAAGATAGCCGTATCTAGATTCTAGAGGATACCAGAAGATCGAATCGGGAGTATTTACTATGTATATGTATCTGCATAAATGTGTTTGCGTCGAGACATACAATATCATTAGAAACGACAGCAATCATACTTATGTACATATGCAAATAAAATCGGCGCTCCCAATCACTTCGTTTATTCATTTTTTGTTTTAGTGATAAGTGTTTGACCTCTCTATTGCCAGTTCAAATTTAGTTGGTTGTACATGTTTTTTGTTGGTTGGTTTTTTGTAATCGATCGAGGCATTTCAGTTCGATTCAGTATCTCAAAATTGTTTCATTTGTTGCGATCAATCCGATCCCATCGATGCATTTTTAAATTACACTGCTCGTCTCCAAATAAAACGAATATTTATCTGAAATTATTCGATTCTATCCTTCTATATCCAATTAAGGTATTGAGGGTTGATTAGTTGGGGATTTTCGAATTCAGATTTCAGCGCTTTCGCACGCGCGAAACCACGCACAATGCGCCAGCCCAAACGACAACTGTAACGGAAATTGTGACGGAAAAACGACGCGTGTTTGAAGTACCACCAACTCTGCGGCGTGGCACCGTGGCAATGTTTGTCGCTGATTCCAATTCCAAGTCCACATCCACCGAAGAGAGACGACTGCCGAGCGACAAAGCACGCGCCACCAAGGCGAACGAACCGAACAAGTTTTCGTTCAGAGAGAACTTCAGTCGAACAGCACAGAACAATATTAAGGTGGTCTTGTCTCTCTCTCTCTCTCTGTCTCTCCCTCTCTTTAAACTAAGAGAAAATTGCTCCTGCTCGGGTCGGATTGGTTGGAATGGGAACAACCAATGGAACATGTGGAAATTTAATGTTAACAGAGAGAGTGAGAGAGGGTTAGTTACTTTCACTGTTAATGCAATGTTAACAGAGAGAGAGAGAGAGCCTGGTGCTTATCACCCTCACTGTTACTTTTTTACACTCTAAGCTAGATTTACTTAAAAACCAAATTAACTTTCGATTGAAAATTGATCTCCGCCTCCTGTTTCTGATTGGCAATGTAAGAGCCCTGCCAGAGCTGATCATAATCTTTCCCATTCAGCTCGATTGTCTCTATGGAATAACGTAATGTTCTTGTACCTGTGTGGCAATGTAATATCGCGATTAGGATTGGATGTCTTAAGATATCTGACATAATCATTCGCCTTCTTATTTTTCCTATAATAAGGACAAGGATTTTGTTTTAGCTAATTAGTTAATTCTTGCTGCGCCGTCCTGATTGATGATGGTGGTATCACCAGCATTTTTCTCATTATGTAAACTAATCTTCTACATTACATTTATTAAATATAATTAAATGTTCAATTTTTCTCATTTAAAAAACGAGGGGAAATGTTGTGATCCGTGGCAAATACCGCGACTCTACTTTATACCCAGTATGCACTCATTCAATATATGTATGTACATATATGTGAGCTTACGATTTAATTATTTACTGTATATATTCGTTTTAACCGCTGTTCGCAAAAGGACAACTTTTCATTTCTAACGAAAGAAATCGGTCGAACCGTTTGGCTCAGAAACGCTTCCTACTGTTACACATATCCACTATCACCACATATCGAATATACTCATATACTCTTCGAGTGGGATTTTTCTCAATTGATAATGCAATTTGATATTGATATGCAATTTTCAAAATACCAATAGGAAAGAGTCCGTTGTTGCACATATGTACATATTTTTATACGCTGTTTAATTTATATATATATATATATATATATATGTATGTATAAATATATAACATGTATACATATATATTAATATAAATAATATATATTTAAAAGCTGTGAATGTGCAACCCAAACTCAAACCCACAACCCACTCCTTTTATTTAAAAAAAATTGAATTACGATATTTTAATTTAAAATGCGCGCCATAATCAGTGCTGTGCAAGATTAAATATCCAGTGTTGGGAAAACTGTCGATTTTATTGGCTGAAACAAAAATCACCTAGAAGTCCAACGTCGGACCAATTTTCTCAATTAATAGAAAATTGTATTGGATTTTAAAAAAGTATAATAAATTTTTTTCATTTAAATGAAAACGGTATCTGATTTTTAAAAATGCCATTTCACTTTCGTGTGTCAATTTTCCGCAACGTAGTCTTTATTCTGGACTTTTTCATGCCCACCTGGGCGCTGCAATGTACATCCTTTAGCATCCTAAATATCTTATTAATATTTTATTACCACTACTTTTACATTAATAAGTGCAAATATAAACCAACATAAAAAAATTAGGCATACTTTATATTTTTTAATAATACTCTAGTCTAGTGTAATTATTATTTTTCACATGACTGTTTATACTAATTTCAACAATACTTGGAGATACGGTGACATTGGAGGTCGTCGAGATGCGCGTCCGCATGTCCAAGCTACGCGTCCAATACGAGCAGAAGTGAATAAGAACAGGCCAATGGGCATTTGTGTTGATCCGACCCAGTCCAGCATAGTATCTGTTCCTGGTACTAGCGAATCCTACAGCGCCCACGGACATAAACATTGCAGCATGCTGCTGCGGGATTTCGTAGCGTGCAGTCTGCAGGGGAGTGCGTTGGAGAGCGACCTCCGCTTTGTCGAGGAGAAAGCCGAAACGAGGGCTTACCAGGACCTAAAATTCGAAGCAGAGGTTTCCAGAAAGTGTCAGCCACATCAACAAGTGTGGTTGGATGCAGAACAAGCTACAACGTTTATCTGACACGCTGCCTTAGCTTCCTGTCTCAAAGAAGTCGGGCAAAAGGGAATAGAAAGATGATACGATTCGACGGTCCAATACAAAAACGGTACGCATCGATGAATGATTATGCAGCTGCGAGTTTCGGCTATGAGTGTGAGGGCGTTACAGTTAGGCTTTGGACACAGGCAATAACAACACACCTATGCGGGTAAAAATAGGTGCTTAAGCTGGAAAATACAATGATGAGCATATGAATAGGACGACCACGGCGATATAAATTTTCCCCAAAATAAACTTTCAAAACTGTAAAATACGGCTGGTCTTCAATAATGGTTGGGGCGAGTTTTTCATATTACAATATTTGGACAGTATACGTCTTAAAAATATAATCGCTCGTCATTTATAGGTTGGAATATTGGCCGATATGATGCTACCTTATATTATGCAACCTTATGTCTCATAGGACATGCATCTCTTTTTGGGGGTCCAGGAGGACAGCGATCTGTAAAGTCAATGGAATGGGCGAATCGGTCAACCCATCTTAATCCAATTAAAAATTTATTGTAAATAGAGAAGTCTAATATGTACAAAAAAAATTACCTTTGAGACTCTTTAAAAAGGTCCTGGAACTCGATTTTAATAGAGAAATGCTACAATTTGGGTAGCTACATGCCAAATCGCTGTACTACACATATTTATTTATGGATATGGATGTCTTTTATCGAATATAAAGGACTCTGTTTGACTGTAATCTCTTTTGGAAAAATGCACTACTATTATTTATTGTTTATTGTTGTTTAAAGTTCAACAATGTACAGTTAAACTATAAGGGTTAAATTACATGTCAACTAATAAATCGAAAGGGCTAAGGCAAATACTCAGGCCCGGTGGGGCTTATTATCGGCTCAGTGGCCGATTTCCAGTCAGCTTTATTGTCAGATCCACCGGCTCGGGTATCAACGGCTTTGAATGATACACCGGCACACATACATACTTTCGATTTCGATTGTGCACAATCAGCCGGGCCGGCACACATACATACTTTCGATTGTGCACAATCAGCCGGGCCACAATCGACCATCGGACGGGCACACATACATACATATGATGGAAAAAATATATATTGTGGAAATTTAGCTTGTTCCTTCAAACCGTATTTGACAAGTATCCAAGAAAATGGGTATACTGAAAGTAATCTAATCTGATAGAAAATATATGAATTTACCGTATAAAATTATTTTTTTTGTGTTGAGAGTCTGAGTCAGCTGGTAATACTAAACCGAACAGCAAAATCGAGGAATATGACATTTTACTCGAAAGCCGGCTACAAAAATTATCGAAATTATTCTCCGGCTAGCCGGCTACAAAAATTATCGAAATTATTCTCCGGCTAGCCGGCTACAAAAATTATCGAAATTATTCTCCGGCTAGCCGGCTACAAAAATTATCGAAATTATTCTCCGGCTAGCCGGCTACAAAAATTATCAAGATCATATCGATATCAAGATCCCACCAACAGCCAAATTTAGGTTAGAGAAAAGCCGGTAGCCGAACAATTCCCAATTAGAGCTATTTAAATTAAGTTATTGATTAAGATAATTTTGACCTTATTAGAACTAGTATCAAAGAAAAACAGATGGAAAAATTGGATATAGTTTCGGCAAAGGCTACGGAAAGATTCATAATCAGAGTAGTTAGAAACACAGAGTTGGAGATGAAGAGGAAAGTAATGCTTAGTCGGGCGGGAAGGGACAGCAATACTAATAGGGCTGATGAGGGCAGTCGATTCGACCTCACCAAAGAGAAGCTTATGGAGGAAGAGAACTCCTTGGCAGATTCTACGGGATTTTAGAGAGTGGAGGTTAATTAGGGGCAACCTACTTTCATAAGAAGGGAGCAAAGATGACGAACGGGTAATTTGCTAAGTATTTTCACATTGTAATTTTTTTTTTCTGAAAATCTGGTTGATTCTCTTATGTTGCTATCTATTATTATAATCTGTAATAAGCTAGGTTACTATACAAATTAACCAACTTTCGGGGAAGCTCTTTTCAGTCTTGATATTGAGGAAAACTGAAAATTTGTACCGACACTACTATTATTTTTGACGCAGCTTTATGTGCATAAGTAGGGTTATTTTGAATTTTCTAATATTCTCCAGTTACGAATCAATCAAGCCATGGCGCCATTTGAGAAACACAAAAATATAAACTACACAAGAAATTAAAAGATTGAAGTTTCAGTTTTCATCATGAATCTTGTCCTACCTTCTGTGGTTTCTTTATTAGTTAGCCATCGCATTATCATCATGCATCTCTCCCCATTCCCACAGGCTGCGTAATCTCGTCAAGCAATACGTAATCAAGAAAAAGTACGTGAATATAAATATGAAGAAGTAGAGACAGCAGCAGCTGGAGCACTTGAGGTGTTTGAATACCATGGTTTTATTCTGGAGCTCATCGTGAAACTGTACAGAGACATTTGACATTTTGTTGATTCTGGCAACAATTCGGTAAAGATCTCAAACTGCGTTGCCTTTTGCATCCTCTGGAATTGCTGACACATTTTTGGAAGGCGGTCGAACTAGACATTCCTCTTTGAAGCTGCTGATAAATCTTTTCATCTCCAGACAACGTACACAATTCCATCTTGGTGATTCGGCGACAGAGAAATTAATGCGGAAATGCAATATGATCATTTGGTACGCGAAACCGTGATGCAATTAGGCGATGAAACATTGCGAATCAACATTGTGGGACAGCAACACAGCAATAAAGCGAGCAATTCTTCAAGATCTACAGCAACTGCTTATGAACATTATTTGTCAGTCTGTTTAAGACTTCATTAGAACGCATGCCAAGTGATGACTAGAAAGTCGTGTGACCAGAGCGAATTACCGACCAGCTTGAACATATGAACTTCTTTTTTACGCTCCAACAATAAATGAAGTTGCAATCCTGATTGTCGGTGAAAACTTAGACACACGCGACATTGGCTGACACGTCGCAATACTGGGTAACTTTAAAAAATACCCAAGAAATACCAGATTGTGCCCAGTAGAAGTTGGTGCACGCGTGGCTCGTCGCATCATTCACAGGTTGTAGATTTAATTGGAAACCATTAAGCAAGCTAAATGCGGATCGTACAAGGGTATGTAAGGTAAATCTTACCCTACATTCCTCTTCGAGAAGATCGAGTAAAGCCAGACGAGATTCAATCAAATCGATACACGGCTGATTGTCATAGAATTCGATCATGGCCCAGTAATACCCTTCTCGACATACTCGTCCTGTTCCATCTTGAAAACGTGCTGGTTGAAATAATCCTGGAGCTTCTCGGTAGTATATGCAAAACTGTTCAAACGAGTTCACCTCAACCGTTTCAAAACCGTAGATATCGAACACGCCAATGAAGCTGCAAGACTCGCTACCGCTGTTGAGGCGCTTGTTCAGCGAACCTACAATATACTCAAACAGTTTGGCGTAATTATGCTTGGCTAGCGCATTGCTCGTCGCCTGCCCGGCCTTAACGCTGTTCGGTTTCAGCACATGTTCATTGATGGAAACTATCTAACGCTCCATCTAACGGGTTTCATCCGCAGCAGGTCTCCAATGACTTGCAGGTAAACATCGTTCTGCTGCACAAGAAGAAAATGAAATGTCAATGCTTTCGTTATGTGCTCTTTAGTGGTGCTTACGGATATTTTACAGAATCGGTGTCTTCATCATCGCCGCCCTCGGTATACCTCTTAGCCATTTATATTTTGTTGTCAATTATCACAAATAACAAAAAAAATTTTTGTTACTTTACTGTTACTTTAGATTAGCAACTTATAAAAGGCTTATTGCGACTTCCAGGACTCATCTGGGACTCCACGTATATCATCCAGATATATCATTAGTTCCATTTTTTTTCCTGCATTTTGCCAACCCGCTCTCAACCTTAGTCATTGGTGGGGGCCTTAGTCATTGCCCAACCATTTGGTATAGCACTCATCGAAACCGGAAACAGGATTCTGCTCAAGGAGACCTTCTTCGAGCGGTCGCAGGCCGGAGCCGTCGGAACGCATGTCCATGCCGTTACCTCGCAATTTGTTTCTTTACAGCTGGAGCTTTCTTATACTCGTTGGTTTGTCGAGCTACGGGCCTCGATGCACGTCTAGAGACGAAAAGAAGATTTCAATTGATGTGAGTAAAGGAAATGTGACTGCTTGTTACTGGACATAACTCGAAAATGTTTGCCAAGATGCGAAATGACAATCAGGATTTTCACCATCTCCGCTAACTGCTGGAAAGATAACTCTACACTGTCATGGCCTTGGGTAGTCGCGTTAAGCTGATCGGCTTCCGAGACCCGTTCGATGTTCGGGCGCCACCCATGTTGAGGAACTGAGTCTTGTCCTGGTGGTTTGTAGGAAAAGAAATCAGAGAACATGTCCAAAAGAGATCTCCCCGCTTACTCAGTAACAATTCAGGGTACTTGACCCGCGCCGCTCCCCCTGAGCCTAGTAGACCACACACGACTTCTCCAGGAGATAGGAGGTACATAACACCCATCTGGTTATTAAAGGTGCGAAAGGTTATAGGATTATTTGTGCCAACCAGAATACCCGAATTTCGAATGCCGCAAACACAAAAGAACGCACACACACACAAAGTGTGGCAATTAAGAGCATTAGTTTACCGGCTGAAATAGTCGCAAACGAACACACACGCAGTACCTTAATACATAAAAAACAAAAATATGTCACAAATCAAATTAAAACATATTAGTTATTTCTTTATTTTCAATCCCTCGAAAAATTCCTTCACCATTTTTTCTGACAGCAGTGCAGTGTGACCGCGACCATAAAAATACCTTTTCGCCCTCAAAAATATACCGAAATATACCTTCTGATTTTCAAAATATACCGATGTAAAAACATTTTTATCCCTTAATTTTTCAGAAATATTTTCGGATCTAATTACTTTACTTTACTTTAGGACGTTGATGTGCAATGACTGCACCATCAAGTGGCCCAAGCGACACCAGCCGATGACTGTTACGCGCGGATCCCAGGCAAGAAAGCAGCCAACCGACCGAGGGGCGCAGCCGCTAAACGCGCGACTCGTTAACCGAACCGATCGCGGGCATGCATGAAAGATAGACTGGTTAGACATGTTAGACTGGTGTCCGAGGAAAAGTATAACTAATCTGACTAAAAAAACTAAGCAATTTCTAATTACGAGAAAGATATGAGAGTATTAGTAGTTTAAGACTAGGAAGGGAGTTAGTAGTAGATATGATATTGTAGAGAGAATTATAATCCGAGCATCAGACCCTAAACGGTTCATTCAAGGAATAATTCGATCTACAAAGCGGAAGGAACAACGGTATATAGTTTCTAGTGTTCCTAATAGGAATCGTGAAGTTTATGCGGCTCAACAAGTCAGGGCTATCTACGTCACCCTTGATCAAGTTGTGCACAAAAATCACACCAAGCATTTTCCTACGATTAGCTAAGGTTGGTATTAAAAGCAATCTATCAGGGTAAGACGGCAATCTCACACCAGCATCCCAGTTGGTGCCGCGCAGAGCTAAAGTAAAAAGTTTTTCTGAACTGATTCTATACGGTCACGATGTACGTTGTACTGAGGGCACCATACACCTAGCTTAAAAAAACAATTTATGCGCAGAACTGGTGAAAGATATCACAATTATTATATTTGTTAAAGCCTACTACTTAATTCCGAAAAAAGTGCTATTAAACAGAATCGGGGTTGATATTTGTATGAAACCGATAAAAAAATGTTGAATGCAAAATGTTTTGCCTAGGGTCAGTTCGAAAGTAGTATTCAGAGCACCAAACAAACGTACCGATATATGCTGAAAAAGTATTTCATTGTATTTTTGGTATTTTTCCCAGTCACTAGAGTTTTAGGTGCCGTTTGCACTGAGGCTGCGTCTTGATTCTTTGCGTGTTCTCAGAAACGCAGTTTTTTTTACATAGGTTTAGCATAGGGCCCTAGTGGTGGCAAAAAGTTGCGTCGTTTTCCGACGCAACTTCGTTTTGGTATTTCTGTGCGCATAACAGCAATTTTCGTACTTTTCTGCCTAATCAGCGGAACTATCACCACTAATAACAACAAAAACAGCAGGTTCAAATTTAAATTTTGCCGCGTAAAATTTTTAACTGAGTAAAAAGGGGCAAAAATTCATGTAATGGTTAGAACAAATTGATTAAACTAATTCGGAAAAAAAATTAAATCTTAAAATTAAACTAAATCTAAAAAATTAAACGGAAATTCTCCTTAAAGAAGCCATCGGAGTTCTCCACAACATCTTCCTCCCAAAATGAACCATATCGTGGCTATTGCAAATACATAAAATACATTATTTAATTGAAAATATAAGATTATCTGCACTTTACTAACAAGGGTCCAAACGCGAGGAGGACGTTGCAGTTGCAAAACGAACTGCAGCTTTTCTGAGGATATCCCAGATACTTCCATACACTTCAGCAGATTCACTTCATTTTGCGCCACCGCAGATAAAAGAATCAGCTCTTCTTCAGACATATTTTGTTTATTTTCAGACATTATTTCTTTTGTTTACAAATTTTTCTTCCTCTTCCCAAGACGCACAGACGCTGTAGTGTAAACGGCAAACCTGCTTCGTCTTGCAACTGCAACGTCCTCCTTGCTTTTGGACTCTTGTAGGTAAAGAGCAGACAATGTTCTCTCTTTTCAATTAAATAATGTATTCTTCATTGCAATAGCCACGATATGGTTCATTTTGGGAGGAAGATATTGTGAAGAACTCCGATGCCTTTTTTACGGAAAATTTCTGCATAGAAAGGAGTACTTCAACGTTCTCGTTGGACTGTTGCCCAATCTCAAAAAGAAAAAAACTTCTTTTCGACTGACAATCGCTCTGGAGAAGAGAATAGCCATAGGCTCTTTATTGCACGGGAGTCTATTTGGTGTGTCAAGGGCTTTTGTCTGCCTCATATTACTGCAGTTTTGTCGCGAGTTAGTTGCTCAACTCGCTGACAAGTATCTGCCAGCAGACTTTCTTACCCTGAGAAGATCACGGAAACAGTGAAAGGATTCAAAGACATGAGATTTGCAGCATAAAATTTGAAATCAACTATATTGTTGTATATGCTTTTTTCAATATTAAAATTAGTTTAAAAAATTTTTTCTAACCATTACATAAATTTTTGCCCCTTTTTACTCAGTTAAAAATTTTACGCGACAAAATTTAAATTTGAATCTGCTGTTTTTTGTTGTTATTAGTGGTGATAGTTCCGCTGATTAGGCAGAAAAGTACGAAAATTGCTGTTATGCGCACAGAAATACCAAAACGAAGTTGCGTCGGAAAACGACGCAACTTTTTGCCACCACTAGGGCCCTATACTAAAACTACGTAAAAAAACTGCGTTACTGGGAAGACGCAAAGAATCATGACACAGCCTCAGTGTAAATTTCACATTAGAATACACTATTTGAATGAAAAGAGAACATTATCTGCTCTTTACTTACAAGGGTCCAAACGCGAGGAGGACGTTGCAGTTTTAATACCCTTTTTACATTAGGGCGCATCAGTTGATTTTTCTGTTAAATGGAACATGCGACAATGATGCCTATAAGAGCCCTGTAGGTAAAAGAAGACAGCGATGCGCCCGCATGATACAACATTCCGCGCATCATTCGCAAGTGTTACCGTATTCTGACAAGTATTTTTACAAAATACTGAAATTATTCCAGGTTTCGACGCGGTATTGGGGTATTTTGGTCGAATCAAACAATAAATTCAGCTTAAAGTTGAGCGGCCAAACTATTCCTGAACATTTCAATTAAAATAAGTACGATTACAAGCAACAAAATGGTGACACAATGACTTGCAAGGTCTTTTGGGACGCACTGACTCAAACTTTAAAAATGCCACTTGAAAATTAAAGTCAGCAGCACATAATTTTTGTTTGGTCGAGCCAATGATAGCTTCACTTACATCGGACTCCTCTTTAACAAGCACCATAAACAATTGGGTGCTCGCAGTGAAACTCTCAAATGCACCGTTTTACACATCTAAAAATAAATTGCTCATTATTTGGGTAATTTCTTTTAATTTTAACAAAAATGGGTGTGCTTTCTTCTTCTTATTTAATCGGTTTGTTAACGTTTGTAGGCCGAACGGCTGAAAAAAGGATGCGGCCCAAGTGTAAACGCCTCGCATTATTTTTCCGCACCTTCGACAATGATGCGGTAGTGTAAAAAGGCTATAAGACAAATAGCCACTTTTCTGAGGATAACCCAGCCACTTCCGTGCACTTCAAAAGATTCTCTTTATTTTGCGCCACCTCAGATAAAAGAATCAACTCTTTTTTGACATATTCCGTTGAATTTTGCACATAATAGTATTCTGTCGAAAAATTTTACAAAATACTGAAAATATTAGGGGTATTGACGACGTATCGGGGATTTTTTGTCGAATCAAACATATACATATGATAATTTTGACATTTTGGCGCCTACGATTGTGCTGTACTTCTTCTTACAAAAATATGTGCCGCTACCAACACAATCACTTCATCGTCAGAATTAGTTTTCATCCTTTTTTTTAATTTTAGTTTTTTATGCCTTAAACGACGCCTAATTAATGTGACTATCTAAAACTAAAAATGTTAGATATAAAATATTTTTTTTTCGACTTTTTCTGAGTTTTTAAAGTCAAAATTTCGGGAAAAAATACCGAAAAATATTATGAAATTTGAATTTAAAAGCTTAGTATCTTCCAGACGTTAAGTTGCAGCTACAAAGTGTCTGGGTCGGACTTATAGCTGCATTTGTCAGCTTTTCAAAACTGCAAAGTTAAATACAACTGGTTATAGGAAAATTAATTTTATGTGAAAAATAGAAGCAGTATCTCTGAAGAAAAATACCAAAGTTTTAAAAAATTCTTGAAGTTTTGGTCAAACGGTTATAACTTAGCCGTTTATTTTCATATTTTTATAGGCGATACCTTATACGACGCCTAATTAATGTGTCTATCTAAAACCAAAAATCAAAGCATTCAGATATTTTTTTTTCGACTTTTCCTGAGGTTTCAAAGTCATAATTTCGGGGGAAAAATACCGAAAAAAAGTATGAAATTTCCATTTGGAAGCTTAATATCTTCCAGACGTTAAGTTGCATCTACAAAGTGTCTGAGTCGGACTTATAGCTGCATTTGGCATTTGGCAGTTGTAGGAAACTTAGGTGGTTAGGTTAGGTTGCAGCGGCTGCCCGACTCACGTGGAGCCCAGCACACTTAGGCCGTTTCCGGCCCGTTGTGATACCGCGGTGGAATCTGCCCCTACTCGCATTGTGAGACCCGAGGTCAACAGTTGTCCCAGCCTGCAGCTTTTATGAAGTTAGCTATCTTTCTGGGACATATGGTGGACATTACCGAAATGTCTGAAATGAAGGGCGAGCCCAAGTGCTGTAGCCTTCTTCTGCTGAGAGCTGGGCAAGAGCAGAACAGGTGTTCCACCGTTTCATCCTCTTCTTCATCTCTACAGCTACGGCAAAAATCATTGTTTGGGGCGCCCAGTCTATTAGCATGGGTACCTACTAACCAGTGCCCCGTTAGGGAGCGTATGACTGCGCTGCACCTTCGTCTGCCGAGCTTGCATAGCTCAGAGGTGCGCTTCCTATCTATGGTCGGCCATGTTTGCCGAGATATGCGACAACGTGGTGCTGATTGCCACTTGTTATCTGTTAGTTGCTTATATTGCTCCTTTATTATGAGCCTACATGTGGCCATCGGCATACGTATATCCTCCTTGTCTTGGAGAAGGGGGATTGTGGTGCCAAGTCTGGCCAGCTCGTCTGCAATGCAGTTGCCTTCGATGTCCCGGTGTCCCGGGACCCATATAAGGCTAATAACAAATTGCTGAGCCATCTCGTGAAGAGATTTGCGGCAATCTGCAACGGTGGCCGAGTTTGCGGAGATCGCATTAAGCGATTTGATTGCAGCTTGGCTATCACTATAGATGTTTACGCGGGTTACCGTGGCGGTAGTTTCCTGAAGGCAGTTTAGGGCCTCCTTGATTGCAATGACCTCCGCCTGGAAGACACTGCAGTGATCAGGAAGTCTAAAGGAGTGCCTAATGTTTTGCTGTTCGGAGTATATGCCTCCTCCGACCCTATTGTTCAGCTTTGATCCATCCGTGAAGATGTTTAGGGCCCCTTTTGGGCCTGGGGGTCCCTCACTCCACTCGTCTCTGTGGGGGATAATTGCATCGAAGGGGGTATCTGTGTACTCCCTTGGAACACAGTAGTCCGTTTTAGTGGGGACGGAACTGCCGTTTAGTATAGAGGAGTGACCTATGTTCTGTGGTGCCCATTGGTCAGAGTCTCTCAGTCGTATTGCTGCCATTTGTGCCCTTTCTTTTCCTGCGAGGGCAAGGCTTTGGAGGCACAGAATAGCGTCTAGCGCATCATTTGGAGTGGTACGAAGAGCTCCGCTGATGCAAAGGGCGGCTGTTCGCTGAACCTTGTCGAGCTGTTTGGTGATCGTCCTTTTTGATAAGGCCGGCCACCAAACAGTAACTCCGTAAAGAATTATCGGTCTTACTATGGCTTGGTATATCCATTGGACTATATTTGGGTTCATGCCCCATTTTAAGCCGATAGCTTTTTTGCAAGTGTAGAGGGCTATCGTGGCCTTCTTCACTCTGTCTTTGGTATTCAGGTTCCAGTTTAGCTTTTTGTCGATTACTAACCCTAAGTAATTGGCACTGTCGCTAAAGGAGAGCCTGCATCCGTTTAATGTGGGGGGTTTAGAGACGGGATCTTGTATTTGCTTGTAAATAGCACAAGTTCTGTCTTTGAGGGATTAACTCCAAGGCCCCGCGATTCTGTCCAACTTGACAGTTTCGCGAGCTTTGCGGTCATTAAGTCGCAGAGTGTTTGAGGGTATTTGCCCGAAAAGATAATTGCTACGTCGTCCGCGTATGCCACGACTTTGCAGCCCCCCCTTCCAGGTCACATAGAATCTTGTTGACTGCTATGTTCCATAGAAGGGGGAAAGGACACCACCTTGCGGTGTGCCTCTACTGACATACCTTGACTGAGTGGACGATCCCATCGATGATGTCACCGTCCTGCATGTGAGCAATTGATCAATGAGCATCACCAAGGGACGATCCACCCCAAGGTCAGTCAGCGCTTCCGTAATGGCACCGGGTATGACGTTGTTGAAAGCTCCCTCGATATCTAGAAAAGCGATTAGACAGTATTCTTTGAGGTATAGTGATTTCTCTATCCCCGAAATTACTTCGTGAAGTGCCGTTTCCGTGGATTTTCCTTTCCGGTAGGCATGCTGTGCTCCTGACAACAATTGAGAATTTATAGTAGTTCTCAGTTGTAGCCCGACGAGTCTCTCAAAGGTTTTGAGAAGGAAGGACGATAGACTAATTGGTCTAAAGTCCTTTGGTGTAGAGTGTGAGGCTTTACCTGCTTTAGGGATGAAGACTATTTTTGCCTTAAACCAAGCGTGTGGTATTCTCCCCACTACCAGTATCTTCTTAAAGATACATCGCAGCCAGTTGATGGCCGTGTCTCCGGCTTTTTGTAGTTGGGCCGGAATGATCTGGTCCGGACCAGGGGATTTGAACGGATGGAAACTGTTTATTGCCCAGCCTATGTTCCGTTTTGAGAGAATGTGCTCCATCGAGGTGATCGTACCCTCACTAGGGAGGTGGGTCGGTCCATTGATGGAGGATTGATAGAAAACTTAAGTTATGTGAAAAATAGAATCACTACCTATGACAAAAAAAACCAAATTTTTTAAAAATTCTAAAAAAAAAACTATTCTACGAAAAAAAACCATAATTCTTTAAAAAATTGTAATTCTCCAAGTCTATCAGAAAAAGGCATTTTTGGTCACAGCGGAAAAAAAAGTTGAATTTTGTCGAGTAGTGTAGTCATATAGCTGCAACAGCTAATAAAGCTAAGGGTGTTCTAGCATTCATTAAGAGTTGGTCCAGGGAGTTTGACAACGCGTATGTGACCAAACAATTGTACATTTCATTAGTGCGCCCGATATTGGAGTATTGTTCCTGTGTGTGGAGCCCACAGTATAACGAGCAGCAAGCTATTCTTGAATCAGTTCCGAAACAATATTTAATTTTCGCTCTTTGTAATTTACTGGTAGACTCTGGTAGAATCCTGCCACCTTACCGATCTAGGCTAAAACTTATTGACCTACCTTCGTTACACCATCGCAGAATATGCAATGGGATAATGTTCGTGCACAAGCTCCTTCTCGGGATGGTGGACTCCCAAACTCTCTTGAGTCAGATTAACTTTACGGTTCCCTCTCGTTCTACTCGTTCTTTTAGACCTATCAGAATACCCTTATTTAGGTCAAACTATGCCCAGCATGAACCTATCATATCCCCTGAACTATATATATATTATATAGCATTATTAGCAGATAATTGTTAATTAAATAAATAAATATTACGGTATTATCAGACCTACATATTTTGCATTCATTTTTTTATGTTTATGTTGTTTTTTTTTTGGAATATTCATTTAATATCTTCTGTCGTTTTTTCCGATTTAAACCATTTTTAAAAAAAGATTAGAACAAAGTTTGATCTAAAGCATATACAAAATAACAATTATTCTAATATTGTAAGGCAAGCGTCTTCAAAAAGGGTCGAATCTAAAAATGCTAAAGAGGTGACCTGAGCACAGAAATAAAAAAACTTGAACGAATTCAAAATTGTAGTTCTCGCTCCCATCAATACGCAAAGTACGTGAGAAATCATGTTAGTGGTACTACTTTCGGAATGATCCTAGGAAAACAATTTTACAAGAAAATTTTGTTTATCCTTACAATTTTTTTTTACCCTGATTCTGTTTGGATCTGAGTTCTAGGCTTAAACAAAGCCTAGTGTCCTTATTATTTTTCACATGACTGTTTATACAATTTCACGATGCCTTGGAGATGCAAACGGTTCCGAGAGCTAATGGCCTTGTCCCCGAGGACAATGTTTAAGAGACCCACGAGTCTCTAATTGCAGCGAGCTGCTGCGCGCTGTGCCCGTCGCATTTCCCTCCGCGTTCTGCTCATTGACTGTGCTTGGATTCATTGGTCGTTAGCAACGTAGGCCCTCAGTTCCGCAGATTGGTCTTTCTCCAAAATGGATCCCCAGAATGGATCCCTGCTATGCTCAGAGTGGTACTTGCAGCAGCATCTGCCTTGGCTTCCTGCTTACGGGCTGTGGTGCATTACCCTACATTAACCAGCATGGAAAGAAGAGTGCTCTGCACACTTTTGGCATCACCGAGCTGTTGGGCTTAATACTGCTGAATGAACTCCTCCATGCCTGCAAGTGCTGAAATGGCAACAACAATCAATTCACATAGTCAACCTGCTAAAACTTTCAATGCGCACACTCAGCATCAGCGTCAAAAAAGCTATTTATGGTTTTATGTATGGGCTCCGTGGCACACAAGGCAGTTTGAAAATATTGTAGGGCGCCTGGTTTTTCTTCAAAGCGTTTAAACAATGCTGCGTTATTCTGCAATAACGCGCAACGCCACGATACCGGTACCACAGCCCCTCGACTGATATCCATTCTCGGAATTCGGAGTATCCACGATAACCAAATCTTATTGACGAAATTAACGACCCCGAAAGAGAGCACATATGGGGCATACACCAACGAAATTGATGACCACCAGAGGGTTAGCTCTATAAAAATAGGGGATCACAAATAAGAGTTGAGTTAAAAAAAATCAATGCAAAAAAAAGTGTCCTTGGTGTATGAAACAAGTAGAGCTGTCATATTTTTTAAAGAGGTTTCCTTAAACAGCATAAACTTGTTTCAGAGTGTTGAATCTGGATCAGATCGGGTTATTAATATAGCCACAATGAAGAAAACCATTTCAAAAGTCATCGTTCCCTCTCGCTCTCTCTCTCACACGCGACCCTGTCTGTTTTGCCTATTTGTGCAAATGATCGCCTAGATCTCAGAGACTATAAGAGCTAGAGCAACCAAACTTTCTATCCAAGCTACTGTAATGTCACTTAAATGCAAGTGTATTTTTACACGCCCGGGTATAAAGTAGAGCCGCGGCCTTTGCCGGGGCTCACAACGTTCCCTCTCGTTTTTATATGGAGTTTGACAGTAATTTTTAGTTTCCGCGGTGCTGGATACCTAGCTTAAAAATCAAAAATAAGTTTAGTTTTAGATTTTTATAATAAAAATCACAAATAAAACTAATTTTTTATATATTATATTTATTATACAATATATTTATTTTATATTTATATTTTATAAAAAAAAATCAAAATTAAATATTTAATTTAAATACCTTTTGAGTACGTACGAAACTGATATAGTTTTTTATATACACTTCAACACCATTCATTTGATATATCTTATGTCTTTAAGCATTGTGTGACTGCTACACAGATCTCGGTGTCTTCCATTGTCTTCCCAAAACTGTTAATATCGGACCTAAGGTGCAATTTGTCGTCAGAATCGATAAAAAAAATTAATGTTCCCTAAACTAAATAGACAAATTACATTTTATTTTTTTATTGGGTCCTTTAGGGACTGGACGGTTTTCTAAAAGTTATGCCTCAGTAGGGCGGTGCACCGTTTCGATGTTGAAACATAGTCATAGCTCCCTCTATCTACAATCGCCCACGCATCGAAAAAGACGAAGACGAGCGTTAAAGCTAAGTCCGCGGAACTTCGCAGCCGCTCACCAAAATGAATCTTCGACTGCCTTTCGATGTGAATACAATTTGCAAAAATTTAAGATTTTGTAAATGTTATAAAATTAGATCTGAATTAAATATACATACATACGTATAATACCATAATACACCAGTTCTTTGTTCATTACAAAATGACACCTATAGGGTCCCCCGAGAAGTTTTGCTTAAATTGAACTACGAAACGAGAATTTCACAACAAGGACATATGATATACCAAAAGAAAGGTATTGACGTGTAGATCAAAAATATATATCACTCTTCGTCTGAGACCTTCCCGCTCAAAAGGTTTTTGATTTTTATTATAAATAAAAAATCAGAAATAAAACTTATTATTATAAAACACAAAAAAACATTTTTTATTTAATAATTATTATTTATAATTTAATACAAATAATTTTTAAATTTTCCCAGTCATATAAATTTTTCTCACTCCACTTTTATCTGTACATATAAATGATTAGACCGTTTTTTTAAATCAACATCCCACAGCTTATGCTTCAGTGACTTGTTTTTTTTCGGTAAATTGTTCCTCTTGGGATAAGGATGTCAACTAACGAACTGATTGTCAATCCATCCACTAGGAGTGGGAAAATTTGTATTTTACCGAATTTTCCATCAAACCGAAGAATGTTCTGGTGCTATAAGTACAAACTCCCAAGCCTTGTGTCCAAAATTCAAGTCCGGCACTGGACGTGCTTATCACTTTCTTTTTTTTCGTTTTCTTAAGCAAATAAATTTTTTACGGCCGACGAAAAAATAAGTCCTATTTGTACTAACATCTGTATGTATGTAAATGTAAGTCCGTACAAAATATTCAACTTTGTTGACTTGTGTTACCGAAAAGCAATATATTTTACCTTTAATATGATGGTAAAGGTATGAAGGTTCTACGAAATCAGTAGTGCGTTTGTGTGCGTACAACGGAGCAGAAAACGACAGAAATAGATTATTGTATTGGTGAAGACCACTGTTATACAAGCTTACGGTGAGCGGCAGCGCAGAAGGAGAGGACTTTCCTATGCCTACAAGATAGGAAATCAGATGTGCCAACACACTGTACCCGTGCTTACAAATACATCAAAATTTACGGCGGTCGTATTGAGACGTGTATCCTACCTTTTGAAAGTACAATTTCTGCCGCGCTATCTTCTGGTCGTTCCAATTTCGAAAATCTGTGGCATCTATAAAATTTTGAATTTACGAGAAAACCGAAAACGGAGAATCACAGGTCTACTAAATTGTACAAACACAATACAATCGGCTGAATCTCCTCCCCGCCTCGAATGCATTTATCTTTTCTGAAATATTCAACCTAACCTTTTTAACGTACATATTTTAAACAAAAACATTAATTATTTACAGTATTTTTATTTTTATTAAGTTATTTTCAATTATGAACTCGGGATCTAACAATAATAAAAGACTTTTACATTTACCTTTATGGCAATGTGTATTCTCTCAGATAAGCTTAAAACCTAGTAATACATGTGGCATATACATACATACATACGTGTGTATTTCATGGTGGGTTTACAGTTATTTTTTTCATTTATGTATGTACAAATAGATACTCATATGTAGATACGTATGTAAATTGTATGTTTTAGCATATTTTTTTACTTATGTGAGATTATTTCGATGGTGGGTGGAGGGGTAGTGGTCGATTTTTCCCTAGACGCTTCCAGACTAGCACGGCGAGCTGCGGCCGCCATATATGTCCCATAATATCTACTCAGTATGTGTGGATCAACATGGTTGAGTTCTATGTATGCCTTAGGAATCGCTACTGCCAGATGTGGCGTTGAATTTAACCTTGCATTGGGTGAGGTGGCAGGAGCAGCAGTGGGACATTCCTCCAATGAGTTTGATTCCTCATGTTGGCTACTACTGCTGCCCAAAGATCTTGCTGCCGAACTGGTAATGGAGTAGTTATGCGGCTCGAGATCTTCAGGATCAGGATCGGCATCAAAAGATGAACGCCTACCATCGCTTAGGTACGAGTTATTGTCATCGACAGAGAACACTTGTTTTAAAATCTCTGTTGTCTTTTCGGGCTCATCCGCATCCGGGTCGAGATCAGGATCAGGATCATTGCTGTCATCTACCACATCAACATTAACTTCAACGTCGATATCTGCGTCAATGTCATTATCAGGAACGGGTTGCTCCAATCCCAGAACCACTTCTCGGTGTATGGTTTGCTTTGTAATGACCGTATGTTGAGTTTGAGTTGTTGTCCGAGTAGCAGTAGCTGTATTAGCCGCTGGCGAAGACTCTTGATCTTCAGATACGATATCAACTATCTGGACATCGGGTGCCAGTAACGAGGCTACGTCGAACTGTCGCTTTCGTGTTTGCGAGTACATGTTTGCTATTGTTGTCGTTGTCGTGGAGTTAATATACGCAATATGTTGATGAGCTTGTTGAATTGATGGTTCCAGGCAATGGGGCTGCCGCTGTATCGCCTGGACCGGATGTGATACAGTGTAATGTGGCAAAGCTGTGTCTGAATTTCGATTAAAAAACTGCCCGATATAGTTCTGATGATAAGGATAACTAAGGGCGGCCAATTGTATTGTAGCCTGAGAGCTTGGCGGTGGAGGCGTTGTAAGGTCTAACGGTGGGGGACTGGGGGAATCAGTGCTGGCATCATCTACTGACAGACCCATATGCTTTCGCACTTTTCGCTGGGCCTTACGGCGCCGAAAATCACCCTTGCGAAAATCATCCATGTTGGCCGGATGTATTGCCCAGTAATGGCCCTTGCCATTTGCGCTGCGTCCCGATTTAATGAAGCAATCATTCAGCGACAGATTATGTCTGATCGAATTTCTCCAACCAGGCCCACGGCTTCTAAAATACGAATAGTTATCCAAAATGTATTGGTAAATGTCTGAGAGGACCAACTTCATCTCCGTTGAGCTGAGGATTGCCATAGCTATGAGTCCAATATAGCTGTGTTGGGGCTTAGGCTCCTCCGGCTGAAATATGCGCTGCGACTGGGGAAACAGTGAGATGGTGGAAAGCGCGGTCATTCGGTTGACACCTGTTCCGGTGCTCTGGGCTGCATACGGATTCATATGCAGCCAAGGCGCACTAGACCCTCCAGTTGTTCCATATTGCGGACAACGGAATCGTTCAATATTCAAGGCATAATTGTACAGCTGCAGTCGGTACTGTTCTAGAGCCATGGTTGTAGCTTGAGCATTTCTAGAAGAGCTAGTGGGATAAATTCCAGTCGTAAGTGGCTTAGGCATGTGTCCGTTGTCAGTGGCACGGTCCCGTTCCTGATCGGGTGTGTTCGACCGCGATGTAGCCAAATCAGTGTGTGCCATTTTCTGCGTGATTTATCCAGGTTATCGCTTTCATTGCCTCATTCCATCATGAGCATCAGATAAAGCTGTAAAAAGTAAAAAAAAAAAATGTCTTGAAAAACTAAATATGTTATCTAAATATGTAGGTATAGTATCGGCCTTGTTCCTAATTACAACCCTTCACTGTTCGATCGAAAAAAAATTAAAGAAACGATTTTTTTTTTGTTGATGAAAACAAATTAAATCATCATGTACCTAGTATAGAATATTTGGTTGCTTTTACTTGAATATTCCTCGAAATATTTCTACGTATTTAGGTATGATTATGTCTATCTGCATACATATGTATGTACATACTTATGTACATATGTAGATACTCGTATGAATATAAATAATTAAAATTATTATCCCAGAAGGAACCGTTTCCGACCCTATGGCCGTACCTACCAGATTTCCAAATCTTGACCAGCTAGAAGGAACAAGTTAAATTTCAATGGCTACGCAACGCCTGCCAAGCGCTTACTCATTCTTCTTCTCACTCGCACAAACTTCCATGAGATGAGCCGTAGACATATGTAGATGCAGAAATGTAGAAGACAGATGTAAAAATCATATGTAAACAGAAATGGAAGCAGATAACTAATATATTAAAATCTCCTAAAAGGATCAAATTAAATTTTTAAAATTTTCTTTTTTGTCTGAAATTTAATTTGTCTCTTTTGCGGACATATAATAACTTATGTACATAAATTTTAAGCTCATTTATTTTTCTTGAAGTCACTGATCAACACATACAGTGACTCAGTGCCAAAACAATGCAGTGTCAAATAAAAAGTTAAAGGTGGTACAGATTTTAAACTAGAGGAAAAACAAAAAATGTTTAAACGCCAACTTGTTGTATGTTTTATCACATTTAGAAAAGGAACTTTATTTGCTGATTAAATATTGCTCAGTTTTAAAAATAAAATAAAAAATTAAAATATATCTTTAATAATAGTCCGAGCTCGAACCATGCAGCCACAAACCAGTTTAATATAAGTCTAATAAAAGGTTTAATAGGTATTTTAATATTTAGTACGTAATCCCTTAGCCTTTATTACGGCTTTTAACCTACTATTCATGGAAGAGATCAGCTTCCGAGTGCTTTCCGAGCTTATTTTGTTCCATTCCTCCAGCAGAGCTTTTTTAAGGTCCTTTTTGCCAGAAATCCTGTGATTCTGGGTGTTTTTCTCCAGCGCAGCCCACAAATTTTGAATAACATTTAAGTATGGAGACTGGGCCGGGGGAATCATCAAGTGGGGGCGGTTCCAGATAAGCCAGGACTGTACTATTCCGGACTAGTGTTTCGGGTTATTATCCTGGTAGAACCGGAAATCAAGTCGGATTCCTAGTTTCTGGAAGCTTTGGAGCAAGTTATCGTTCCCAAAACGTACCTAACAGGTGAAGGACAAAATGGGGAAGGAGTGCAGTGTGGAAACTGTGCGCCGGGTTCTGCACAACCATGACTTCAATGCCCAAGTACCCCGAAAGAAACCCGTTATAAGCCCGAAAAACAAAGGGACAAGGTTGACGATCGCAAAAACCAACTTTTACAAGGATTTGGTGTTCTGGAATACCGTAATTTGTGCACACAAAACCAAATTCGACCTTTTTGGGTCGGACGGAAGGAATTTCGTGTGGCGACAGCCCAATACTGAGCTGGATCCCAAACATGTAAAAGCGACAGTCAAGCACGGCTGAGGAAGTGTCATGGTACGGGTATGTACAGTCCGCAGCCGGTGTCGGAAACTTGGCGCTTATTGACTCTACGATGGATAAGCTCACGTACTTCAATATTCTAAAAGAAAATTTGCACCAAAGCTCCGAGAAACTAGGATTCCGACTTGATTTCCAGTTCTACCGGGATAATGACCCGAAAAATTCGGCCGGAATAGTGCAGTCCTGGCTTATCTGGAACTGCCCCCACTTGATGATTCTTCCAGCCCAGTCTCCAGACTTAAATGTTATTCAAAATTTGTGGGCTGCGCTAGGGAAAAACACCTAGAATCAAAGGATTTCTAGCAAAAACGACCTTAAAAAAGCTCTGCTGGAGGAATGGAACAAAATAAGCTCGGAAAGCACTCGGAAGCTGGTCTCTTCCATGAATAGTAGGTTAAAAGCCGTAATAAAGGTTAAGGGATTACATACTTAGTATTTAAATACCTGTTTAACCTTTTATTCGACTAATATTAAACTAGTTTGTGGATATATCTTTCAAGCTCGAACTTGTATTTAAAATATATTTTAAGTTTTTATTTTATTTTTAAAACTGAGCCATATTTAATCAGCAAATAAAGTTCCTTTTTTAAAAGTGATAAAACATACAACAAATTGGCGTTTAAACATTTTTTTTTCCTCTGCTCAAAAATCTGTAGCACCTGCAACTTTTTATTTGACACTGCATCGTTCTGGCCCTGAGTCACTGTACATATGTACATAGGTGTAAATCCATGTTCGGCCATGCATCCAATCATACTTTGTGGGATTGGAGACATTTCCAATTACACATATGACTGTACATATGATCTTCTAGGAACACTATACAATACAATACACTCTTACATTCAGGAATACTTTGTATCAAAGGATTTTCTTACAAAAGCTTTTTTCCACCGGCTTGAGATTATAAGATTTTTTTCACAAGTGATTTTTTTTCGATATATGATTCGATCTTTCCGATATTTTCTATCTTGACAGTAAAATTCTGTGCCTACAAAAAATTAGCGAAACGTAGAAATAATTTCTAACAGAAAAAATAACTTTAAGTCCGAGGTACCAGAACAACTAGATACAACTCTTGATCGTAATCAAGTTCATAGGTATACTACGCTCAGTCGATCCTACAGCAGAGATATGTTCATAATTTGATCAGCTAGAATAAATTGAGAGGCTATAATAATCTCCGTGCACTGCACAACTGCAGTGATCGTACGCTTTTAAGGCAAAAAAGATCGATTTCCAAAGTTTTTTTTGCGATTCGATAGCATTTTGTTAGGTCTATGTTTAGTACAAAAGATGGGAACGGATTATTCTACAGCGATTAATTTATATTCCTAGAGGAATGATGTAGTTTTCTACCGAGTACTTGCACAATAAATTATCTCTATATCTTTTTTAATTGAAGTAAGTACCGGTCGAGAACGTACGATTTTTCCAAATGTTTTCTGTTATTGTTATCACCTCACATTTTAACAAAAATCAATTCAAGTTTCGTTTTTAAAAAGCTTTTTACAATTTTTAGTTAGACTTTGAAAAAATTTTTTTTATCAATATGTATTCATCTTTCTTGTAGGAGAAAATGGAAAATAATAATGGAAAAAATTACTATAAAAATACCAAAAAACACCGAAATAGTGAACGTTTTCTTAATTTAATAGGTTTTCAGATCAAATTTGATGAAATTATGTGTCAATTGATTAATTTAGCTTAGTTTCCATATACATATTTAGGAAATAATATCGAGGAAAAAGTATATGAAAATGTGTTTTTATTGACTTTTATTTTTTTAGCCTCGGTACACACTGTTTTCTATTGTGGCCGTCGAAAGTGAATATTTTGTGAAATATTATTATTATAAATATATGAAAAAACATACATATTTATGTATGTAGCATTGCAATAATCCCTATCACCTTGTGCTATTTTTTCTGTATACTCCCAGATAATGGACTGTAGGGATATATTCACGATATGCACATATATTGTTCTGAAATGTTTAAATGAGACACAATACTGCTTTACCTGGTTTCCGACTGCAAGGCACAGCACACCAGCACAATGTGGGGTCTAGTGGAGCCCATGTCCCCATCCCATGCTTCCGTGCCCAACACGATGTGTTGATCTTCGGTATTTATGTTAATGAGTGCTCCACTTGACGCCACTTTTGAAGTGCTGAGCCGTTTTTCTCAATTTCAAGTTTGATATAGCAAAAACACTCTTCATCTGGGATTTCAAGTACACGATTCAAATAGGAGTATGTACATACACACATATGTATGTATGTACATATGTATGTATGTAATTTCGAAATGCTGTCGTCGTGACTTACGCCGTGAACGGAAAAAATTAACAAGGTGTGGCACACAAAAGCAAGAGTTTGAATCAGAAAGTAGTACTTTAGAGTATACGCACCGAATAAGCACGCAAGTCTCGGAAACAAGTAGTATATTCTACAGCATAGTTCTATACAAATACCCAATTGTCATGTTTCAGCCAAAACTGAGAAAAGCCGATATTATGTACATATGATTATATGTACATACATTTGTACACATGTACATGTTAAAGCTCAAGCAGAGAAAATACACACATATGTATGTATGCAGCTGTTATAAGAGTAGGACATCTGGAGCTTATGCCCCGAAGCTAGATATCCTTTCCATATCTTTTGCTTATTGCCTTGCAGATCGGATGTTTTTTGCACAGAAGAAAACAGTTTCGACGCCATGGCATTCTTAAATTAATCAAATCAGGTATAGGTTTTCAGCGCTGTCTTTACCCGTTCACATGTTCGATTTAATGCAATACAATCACATATTGTGGCCCCCACTACGATCACTCACATTTTATTACGTTTTAGTGTGTTTACTTACAACAAATCGGTCGATGTCAAAGACTAGACGACTAGGAAAAACTAGAAACTAAGCGATTACTCTACTTGTAACTTTTATTTTAATTTTACCAAATGGTCGGATCAGATCAGACCATTATAAAATGCTATAATTCTATTGACACTATTTTCATTTTACAGGAAATTATTTTTGGTATTAACGATGTGAAAATTTCGCACAACTACCCAGGTCGAACTTGGCACTTTACTTAGGTTTTTTTATGTATGATTTATTCTTACAGAGTGAATGCTGGCTGGTATTTTTAAGCACATGCCAGCACATACAGAATATGTAATTGTCCGCGAAAAAACGAACACAGCGCGAAGAGCGCAGTCAAAAACAAGAGACCTCAAGTACGTGTGGTCGACACGGGACGCAAACTGTTTCTGAGTCTGGCCAAAATGGCTGAGGGTTCAAGGCATAAGGGTGGTTAGCGGTAACGGTACAGATAGAACCACAAGGCACGCCCAGTCCCGGGTTTCTCGATTCTCATTGGCTCATATGGTGCTATTACGATGTGCGTGCGCAGACCTGCATCATCACCTGCTCTTTTTATCCAATGGGCGTAATAGTGCCGTCTCTGTTACACGATAGCAAAACACGTACAAAGTTTTTCCAAAATACTTACTCCACTATTTTTGTATTAGCATTTCAATCTATATAAATTCTCCCCGGATCAGAGCACACTGGCCTCAACTTCTATTGAGTTTTAATTCCCTTGAATATAAATCCCGTTGTTACAAATATAGAGCCTAAGTACACATATGTATATGTATACATATATGTACATACATATTTTTCGTGGGGCTAATCAATCAAAGAGCATCTGAATTATTTATTTTTGTTTAAATCGTTTTGAATGTTTCCCTTTAACTGTTGTTTTTTTATACATCTCCTCATTATGAAAAAAAAAATCGGACCGTCCATACAAAATTTGTGGCAATATGCTGTCAGTAAAACACTATCCTACAGCAGGGGTGTTGTGGTATGTTTTATGGTATGCGATCATTCAAGACAATTTTCATTTAAATATTGCAAAAGCAAAAACCAAAATTTCATTTGTGGATTTTTTAAATTTGGTTGTTTTCCCCGTCATCAGACACACAAATTAGATATTACTATACCCTTCTTTTTTCAAACCCTTCTCAAGCCCCACCTAACGAAATGCATTTACTTACTATAGTTAGGTTTCCAATAGGAAAATAATTTGGAAAATAGCACAGGCACGCTAATCTTACAATAACGGAAAACTAGAACGCGAAACCTTTCTCACATACCGATGAATATTTTGAATATTTTGGCAATAGTTTTGTGTATAATGCGAAGACAAAATGTACGCACAAAAGACATCTGGGTTCCTTAGCATTGGATCTTATAGATTATTTCTCCATTAGACAAATAAAAATTGTTTTGTTTCTCTGTGGATTATCAAATACTTGTCCAAAAATGCAATTAAAGTATAGTATATTAAAGTATCACGTAACTTTGTGATTATAAAATTAGTTTTTCTCTAATCGTACATAAGAGAGTCTTTCTTAACAATATAATGATATTATAAAGTATAAAATTACAATATAGTCCATTCACATATATGCTTATTTAATTAGGATTAACTTAAAAATTATGTCACTTATAATGGATGAATAAAATTTCGATGTCAATGTCTGACTAAACTTGTGAATTTCTTGAAAAGAACAAAAGAGATGAGTGGTATTTCGGTCGTACAATAGACAATCTTGTCGACTCTTGAGAAAACATTACACCTTCATTGGGCTGAACGATCGTGGTAGGAAAATAAATGCAAAATCCTAAACCCACTTTGTTGGCCGACTGCCAGCAATGCGATTAAGATTTGCAAAATAATCCCTTTTGTCGCTGACAACTCTGTTCTCATCTTACCACCACTAAGGGATCTTTGCCTTTTCAAAATTTCGAGAAAACCTGAACATTTTTTTCGAATCATTATTATTATTTGTTTACCACACTTTCTTTTGAAAATTTTAAGGGATTACAATGGGATGTATCATGAAGATTATGTGTTTCTAAGGAACTCCAGCCTAATCGAAGCGAAACCACTTTCCGTTGTCGTTGCTGTTGTCTATGCTGGTCATAGCAAAGGATGTTCTCTCCGTTCTTGCTTAAAACTATACTGTACATATGTATGTATATACATAAATATGCACATATGTATAAGTTAAACGTACATATGTACATTTATATCTCATCAGTTTTGCGATTAACAACATTTGGATTTTTTTAAGCAAGTGTGGGGGAAAGAGCTTAAATACTAACTGGAGCTTACTGGTCGATACAGGTCAAGGCACAAGCAGACATCAAATGGTAGTTTGCTGCAGTATTTTTCATTTACATTACGAGTATACTAACGAAAATATTCGGTTATAAAATTACGTGTATTTTAATTGCGATCATAAGATACATAAGTATTCTTGATCAGGACGAGAAGCGAATTTGATGTAAACCTCTTTGTATGAAAGCTAGTATCTCAATTTCAATCTATTTAAGTTACTAATGCATGTGTCTAATACACAAATCAATGATGCTCTGCTGTTGGGAAAACGAAAAGTGGCCATTATCTTTGCAGTTTTTGGAGTGATCTGCTAAGCATTAATCGATATTTCATTAGTTTTGGTGTTGTTATACCCGGTACTGGAAGAGTTTAGGGGTATATTAGATTTGTGGTGATAACGGTTGTGTGTAACGCCCAGAAGGAAGCGTTTCCGACCCCATAAAGTATATATATTCTTGATCAGCATTAATAGCAGAGTCGATATAGCCATGTCTGTCTGTCCGTCCGTCCGTCCGTCTTCATTAACGCCTATATCTCAGAGACTGTTAAAGCTAGAGCAACCAAACTTTCTATCCAAGCTCCTGTGATATCACTTCAATACAAGTTTATTTAAAAATTTTGACACGCCGCCTTTCGCCCCCACATAGGACGAAAATCTGTGGAATACACCATTTTAAAGATAAGAGAAAACCAAAAACGCAGAATCATGGAAAATAACCGTATCTACCAGATTGCCGAATCTGGATCAGGTCTCTCGCAACTAATCCCTTACTGCTGGAGAGGCGTGCTTTGGGTCATGCAGAACCTTCCATAAATGATGTATATTTTATATATAAATTATATAAATTAATTATATATTATGCTTGGCACAAGGTTGCATTACCGTCTCCAATAAATTGTTGTGAACTAATCTGTCCATTATTCCGTTAATACGATGAATCGGACCAACACCATCCCATGAAAAGCAGCCCCATACCACTAGGCTACCATCTCCATGTTTCACAGCTTTACATGTGTACCTGGCATCAAATTCTTTGCTTTTCGGACGACGAACATTCATTTTGGCATCACTAGCAAATAAATGTATCTTGGTTTCGTCATTCCAGGAGGATATTACGCCATTTTTTCTCACCCGAGGTGGAACTGGAGCGCCCTAAGTTGCACAGTCTGCTGCTGCGCTGAACACAAAAGTAAAGCTTCTTTTTATCACACAACTTAAGTATCTTGTTGAATTGGCAGTTCTGAAAAGCTGACAAATGCAGCTAAGTATACCGCACAAAATTATCAAATTTGAATTTGAAAGTCTAAGTGTGAAAGTGTAAGTTGAAGCTACAAAGTGTTTGGGTGCGATTTATAGCTGCACTTATCAGCTTTGCAGAATTGCAAAGATCAATACAACCAGATATAAGAAACTTAAGAGTTGTGAAAAATAAAAGCACACCTCTGAAAAAAACATGACATAATATACCAAATTTCTGAAATTCTTACAAAAAAAAACCATAAAAAACATAGTTCTTGAAAAAATTTTAAATCTATCAGAACAATTTCGTGTCGACTATAGTTATCAAAGCTGCAAGGTTTGATCATTTTTCTTTTGGCTTAACGTAAGTAACAGTTCCAATACAGCCTCTTCGATTATAGGTGAAGACGAAGACTTGAGCCGAAAGTTGGAAAACACGGTCTTGGGCGACGGTTCCTATGAGAGTTATACTACATAAAATTTACTTTTGTTGTTTTAAAAGTTTAGATTAAGATATATGTACATATATGTACATATGTACATACATATATGGGCATTTCTGTCAAGAGGTCCACAGAGGCCAAAAAATTAAAATTCAATAACATCGCATTTGAATATAATATTCTCGGGATGTTATTTTTAAAAGATATTGGAAATCCGCAAATTTAATTAATTGACATAATTTCATTAACTTCGATCTAAAACCTATTAAAATTAGGAAAAGTTCATTTTTTTTGTATGTTTTGTCATGTTTCCATTATTTTCGGTTTTTTGCAAATATCTCGAAAACGAACAGTGGCCCAAAATCGCCCTTAGCACCAGCTATAGGGCTAGTCAAGCGGTGCATAAAAACGGTAAAAATCGGTTTTATTTTGACATTTTTGCAACTTGAAATGCGTGCGAACGTCCAGTTCAACATCAGAGAAATGCCCATATTTACATACATATATATTCATATCGATAATAAATAGGAAAATCTTTTATTTTTAAGTTGAAATGTTTTTTAGAAGTTTTGACTTCGTATATAAATTGAAAGTAGAGATTTTATCTTTAATATCTAAAGTTCACCCAAAACCAATAAAAATAATAACCATACATCCAAGTATACATATATCAAAAACCACTATACAAATAGATACTTCGGGAATATATTTTTCTTGTCCATTTTCTGGTTTGTAGATTTTAATTGGCTTTTCATAATTGCGACAGTTTTAAAATGGGGTGTAGCATACTCAAGTTACATAGATATATAATAGCCAGCAGCTAAAAGGGGTAAAAAATTAATTTGTCATAAAATTGATGAAAAAAAATGTAACATAAAAAACATTAAATCTTTTTTGAGACCAGAGTCTATCAGAACAGGATGTTTTGATGTCAGAGTTTTATAGTGTAATTCATACAAATTTTAATGGAAACCAAAAAAGTAACATTTTTCGGTAGAATGAAATTATTTCCCAAAGATGCAAGTATGTATTTAAAAAACATTATCTTTGCATCCGTCTGTCGTGCCGAAACTTTGATTGGCCTTTTATTTTAAAGGTCAGTTTTGAAAGAAAAACAATTCTGTCTCTTCTTGTCATTTTTCGATAAAAGTCCCCCATAGTCATAAGATTTGTATTTCATTTGGCGAAGTTGATAACCATCTTCCTCTAAAACTGAAAAAGAAAATGTTTTTCCCACAAAGACTTAGCTTTTATAAACACCAAGCTAAGGCATGTTAACCAGCTATGCCAATAAATTAGTTGATCAAAACTATAGCATAGCGAAGTAGAAATCGTAATGCGTGCAAATTGATTGATAATCACCGGTCCCCAAGGAATTTATTCTGTGAGGTCTCAACTGACAACAGGATACACATAGCACAGACATATTATCGAATAAAATAAGGGATCAAGGGTAGTTGCGTAGCTTTTCTTGCTCATTTATTTCATGCGAATGTGCAAACAAGAGTTCCAGTAGCAAAGCTCGCCGTCGGGAAATTGTTAAACGGTATTTAAACATAACAAGCAGCACCAGAGCTGGGACCGGGACAAAGGCGGGCTAATCCCAAGACGCACGCACACAACAGGAAGCAACCACAAAAATTTGTTATTTCAACAGTAACAGCAGTAACAGAGCACCAGACCAGCGCCATCAGTCATGCAAGGATAACACCAACAATAAGGCGTATCAGCGCGACACAATGCAGGGGGGACACTAATGAAATAAATGGAACAGAGCTGATGAAGTTGAATGGGGTGAATGGGGTTGGAGGATACGAGGGGGAAGGGTGACTTTAAATATGGGCATATGAAGTGGGTGGTCGTCAGTGGAAGGGCATGGGCCTGGGCTGAGCCTGGGCCTAGGCATTGGTATCTATCAAAACCGATATTTCAAGTTTGGGTTACCTTTGGGCTAGCGCAGGTTGGCATGGAACCAGCGCTGAAGTACTTGGTGGGCTTAATCCGTTTATAACATATAAATCCCATTGGGGAATAGAAGCCATGCCACGGAAGCCTGCTAAGCTCTATATTAATAGAGGAGAGGGTCTGATGATGAAGCAAAAGCCTTGAAGGCAAACGCAATACAATTCCATCCCGTCACAACCCAACCCCCCAGCATGATTCAAGGAATAATTTGTATGTGTCTATATTATATGATTCTTTACTTTACCTAGTTCGCTTTTAATTCTTGTTTCAGCAGTGGCCTGTGGGGGCTCAGGTTCATATTGGCACTCAACACGTAATATCAACTCCACAGCTCCGGCCTACGTTCTATCCACCCCTGGCCTGGCCAGTCAGCCCTGGCTCCAAATCACGCATGTTGCTCTGCTCTGGTGCTGTCTCTCAGCTGCATTTGATTTATTTGTGTGCAACACAATAAAGGTAAAGGTAAACTGTAACAGTATATGGCAATGAAGGAAAGAGATGGACGCTGTATAAAGGTGTTGGCTCTGTCTGTGGCCACAGGGTGTTGCTGTTCGTGCTGGTTTTACTTGTTGTGGTTGTTCCAAAGATGGCTCTGCTCTGACTGAACAAAGGCCCTTTATTCGGCGTCGTCAATAAAGTGGTGCGTTTAGCACAACACACACCACACCACACCACACCATCGATTGCCGTTGGCACGCCCCGTCAACGATGACTTCTCATATTCTCATACTGCCAGAGTTTTATCAACGAACTGAATCTGGTTTTTTTACGGGACAAGTCGCTTTGTAAATTCAAATGTGTGAACATTTTAGAAACATTCAGTGATCTGTATCTGAACCTAATGAAAGGATACAGGTGTGCGATTTTTCTCAAAGCAACTAATTCCAAAAGAGAACATTTTGTACATACAGACATACATATGTATGTACATACAGACATACATATGTATGTACATACATATGCATTATATACAGATGTATCTGCTGTGGTACTTCAATAATACTTTTCCAAATCCATATCCAACAAAATTAAACAGAAAATAACATAGAGAAAAGAAAAAAACATTTTTTTATGTAGTTGGTCATAAACTGAAACTGAAAACGGGCTTATTACATCTTGAAATCTTGAGTTGCGACAAGTGCGGTGTTTTCTTTTAAGTGCGAAAAATTAGGGCAATTTATATTCGAGGGTCGTGTGGTACAACTACCACCATCAATATGATGCAGCATTACTTTACTCGTACAGCACGCCCACTATGTGAAAAAATAACCAGCTCAATTAGATAATATGCAGGTATCTGGTTTCAAGTGCGTCGCTACCGGCGGCAACATCTGTCGCCCCTGCCCATTTTCTAAACCAATTCAAAGCTCATATAACTTAAATAGATGGTGTTTGACTTAAATTTCTTAAATACATACGTACATCTGTATGTACATATATGTAAGATATATGTATACCTTCTACAAATGTTTTTTTGAGGGATGGGGCACTGCTAAGATAGAAAGATGGAAAAAGTTTCATTCCTTTGAAATTACATACATACAGTGGCTCACAGCCAAAATGATACAGTGTCAAATAAACTGCTTAACTGTGGTACAGATTTTAAACTAGAGGAAAAACAAAATGTTTAAGTGCACCAAAGCTTCTAGAAACTAGGAATCCGACTTGATTTCCGGTTTGGCGTTTAAACATTTTTTGTTATTCCTCTAGTTTAAAATCTGTACCACAGTTAAGCAGTTTATTTGACACTGCATAATTTTGGCTGTGAGCCACTGTATATGTATTCTTAATAAATTTATGCAACAGTTAACTAGTTACAACACAGAATTGGCAAGTTTTTCTTGTTTAACAAGCTATAGTATACAGAACAAATGGGCAACGTACATAATCGTTTTGCTTATGTGACATTGGAAACCATTGTTACATATACATACATACGTACATATATATATATATACATATGTACATATATGCAAAGCCCAGGCTCGACGGCGTCTATAATTACAGGATGGGACAAATAAGGGTAGGATTTAGGGCAGTACAACTTCCAGTTCCGCTCTTTTCTATTGTACTCTACATATGTCCGTACGAGAGGCCTTTTCATAGACAAAGTCAAATGGCATGGGACTGTGTCGGAGCTAACAGATTTAGCTCCAACTGCGTATTTAGTTTGATCAAAAATGTAGAAGTATATTTTAAAAAACACATAATTTAAGAGACATTTGTATACCAACAGTTCCACAGTAATTACTGTGTAATTCTGCGTTACTGACTCAGGATAATTATAGAAAGAGTGTACAGATATCCAGTACTGTTTTGCACTAATTTTCCACATTTTAAAACTTGATTCTGTGTTGTATTACTTTTCATTCAAGTGGAAAAGGACAAAAGTCGTTAATTTGTTTATTGGATTGCGAAAAGTATACAGTTCGAGTGTTCAAAATGCACTCAACAACGACCAAATAATAACAGCTCAACAAAAGCAGCAGCCAGCATGAAGCATCATTGCCGCCGGGAACGAAACAAAAGCAGGAGAGCTATTGGAGAACTATTGTTCATTTCTACTTCCACCCTTGTCTCATTCTCCCGGCAAGTAATTCAGACGAGCCCACAAAGCTACATATATGTATGTACGTATATACATTATATGTATGTATTAACATGGTAGATGGAAGTTGAGTTTTGCGCGATTTTCTTAAAAAGTATAGCAAAATACGATTTTTGAGAGCTTAAGGATGTGATAACTTGTTATAATATGAAAAAAAAAAATCTATCGTTGTATTGACCCCACAACCTATAGATACAAATTATCAGTGCACATACATTTATGTTTATCATCGGTTATCATCACCATTCTCAATTGTTAAGTCGCAGGATTATAAACAATTAATTATAATGACAACTTGACTCGCTCCGCTCGTACGCCTATCGCCGTCTCACCCGCTTGAGCAATATATGATTTTAAGTAAAATATCGGTCGACGATGACCAATGCCACGCTCACGACGATGACCCAAAACTTTGTTATATTATATAATAGAGAGATAAAACACGAAATTATGTTTAACAATATAACTGTAAACCTTACAACACACAAAACGGAAGTTCTGTTGAAATACGGTCGTTATACAGTAAGTGGCCAGAATACTGGTATGATTGCTGACTATTTCAATATAATTTCTAACTATACTTCACATTTCACTTTCATTTTTACTATTATTATTATTGACAGTCAAAATAATGATACTATAAAATCAGTAAAAATTGTATTTCCATTTTCGTGCGATGATTCGTGGTGCAGGTGTGGGGTCTACGGTTACTCCAATTCTCAAACGAACATAAGTGAAAAGTAAATTGAAAAACCCCATCATTGTTTCCGGAGAAAAACGGAAATCGACGCCATAGAACATCTCTTTGGTCCCCATATAAGATTTTTCCAACTGCATTTTCTGCATTTAGTCAACCTCTGGTAAATAACATTAAAAAAGTCGTTTAAAATTTCACTTGGGCCGCAGTTTAAAAGGTGGTGTCTTATACCGAATCTTTTTAAAAGAATCAAATAGTCGTACATATGTCTAATTTACTTGTATGACTTGTAATTTTAATCGACCTATACGATATGTTTTACATCCAAAGCATAAATTTGCTTGTCTTTAACTGGAATATTGAATTCAATAACTAAGTTAAATGAGTTTAAATATATTGGGACCGCTGCCGCATTATAGTTTTCAATCGCTTGAACAACTTGAATCCGCTAAGTTGTAACCATTCTTGATAACCGAAAGGCCACAAGCACATTTCATATGTATTAGTTAATGCACCTGAATGTTGCTAATAATAAAGCAGAGTTGCTAACATCTGGACATTCATAAGAAACCAAATGCAACCAAACCAAACCAAACCAAATCACTCGAAACTGTTGTTGATGAAAATGAAAGTGTAAAATTTCCAAATGAATCTTCACTAGATATACCTGGAATGCTGCCACATAATCTTCGATTATTGGTTTATAGGTTTCACTATCATTTTCCTAGGTAATTTGAATCCACCTCAATTATGCAGCGGTACGCGTTTTGTCTTGGAATAGTGGTCCTTTTGCCACGTATTCGAATGATACTACCAGATTCTACTTTACCCTTCAAAAGGCTACAGTTTGCAATTCGTTTAGCTTTTGCCATGTCTATAAATAAGTCTCAAGGCCAAACAATGTCTATTAGTGGCTTAGATTTGGAAATCCATGTTTTTCTCATGGACGACTATATGTTGCATGTTCACGTGTAGAAAAACCATCGAACCTAACTGTGCTAAAGACAGTTTAATCAAAAATATTTTGCACCGATTAGTTCTAAATTAAATTGAAATTCAAAATAATAAATATTATTGTTAAACATCTACGACTATCTTCCCTACCTACCTCATTTATAAGTTTAAGTTTAAATAGTTTATTAGAATATAATATAACAACACAGCAACGCGTGGCCGGGTCAGCTGGTATACATACATATATGTACATACATATGTATATACATATGTACATAAATATTACCTACATACATAAGTATATGTACAGCTGCGAAAAAAATAATAGCACCACCACAAGCAATTTTTGAATAGTTGCCAAACTCACATTTTTGACTTTAAGGAAACTTTAAGCACATTTTTAGAAATTAAACATAGGAATATACAAAAAATCCAAAAAAATAATATCACAATTTATTTAAAATTGAATTAAAAACTAAAGAATGACCAAAAATTTTGAACTATTATTACTAAATATATATATATATATATATATATATGCCTATACTATAGGTATCATTTAATATTTAGTACAGTGTCCCTTTTTGGCAATAACAGCTGCGCAGCGTCTTGGCATGGAAGAAATCAAGTCCTGGCATCGTTTTAGGACCAGGACTTCCTGGATTCACGTGCACATGTTGATCCATGATGGTTTTTATCCAACCTATTCGACCTACTCCATAGTAGAAGAAGCAGTCCCATACCATTACACTAAAACCCTCTATGCTTAATGGTTTTTGTGGTGTACTAAAGTTTGTATTCTATTTTCCTTGTACGTCTAACGTATGATCGAGCTGCTTTTCCACCAAACATAACCACTTTGGACTCATCTGAGCATAGAATATTCATCCATTGTTCGGATTTCCGATTTGCTTCCACCCTGGCAAACTTCATGCGCTTAGTAATATGTGTCGCGTTTAAAAGTGGTACCTTTCTTGGGCTGCAGGCGTTAATGTTATGTTGGCTAAGATATGTGCTAACTGTTTGATCCGTCGCGTTTCTTCTCACTTCTTTAAGCGCGGTAGCGGACTTGAAGGGACCCTTCTTGCTCTGACGAATCTATATTTTGCCCTGAATAGGGGTCATAGATGGTTTTCTTTCGCGTGTTTCAGACTTTTCTTCATAGTTAAGACGTTTTTAATCATTTCATTGGAGCATCATACCAATCGACAAACTTCTCTGTAAGTTTTTCAGTCTAATATCAATTTTTTGATAAGATCGCTCATCTCTGCTGTGCAGTGCTTACCATTGTCCCATTGTAATGATTATTATTAACTTTTATGACAGAAACAATGAAATCTTAGTGAAAAATAATGAATACGTGTCTTCTACAAAGACAATTCTGATAAATATAGGGGCTTCACTAAGAAAATGGCTAATGGTTCTATTTTTTTGTTTTGTTTTTTTTGAGTCTTTTTTCTTAAAATCTTAAAAAAAAATATATATAGATAGAAATTTGAAGAACGGTAACGCAGTTTTTGTTTATGGGGAATACTAAACAATATAAAAAAATCCAAATTTGTATCACGAACAAAATTTATAGTAGTGGTGCTATTATTTTTTTTTGGCAACTGTATGTGCATATATGTGTATTTATACAGTGCCGCTCAACTGAATAGGTTCAACAATTTGCATATATTTAACCGCTAACTTTTCAAACGACTTACCGATTTTGATGAAATAATTTTTATTTTATAGGTTGATTAATTGCTAATAAAACAAGAAAGATTGGTTTCATAAACTATCATAGAAGAAAAAGAAAAAAATAGAAGGAAAACATAAAGATCGAACGAGAGCGCTAGTGATGTACTATTGTTCATTTTTCCTGTTCGTCCATTCTTTATGCCTAGCTTTTCCATACCGCACCGTCCGCTGAAAATCTCGCTATCCGACCGCTATATCTATTAACTATATTTATTAACTGCTTGGAAAAACAGAGCTCGTGTCTCAACAACGAAAAATAGTTTTCTTCATTATATAATTTGGTAGATATGGCCATTATCTATGATTCTGCGTTCTGATTTTTTCATATACTTACATATGTATGTACATACTTACAGCATACACGTACCAGATTTGTATTTGTCATGCAGAACAGAACCTACGTAGAGTTTACTGGTGCCATATGAAATAGACTTTGTGGTTCGTTTTCTGAAAGGCAGTTATGTTAAATTTTCTTGGAGTTTCGCATTTCGTTTATGTTCGCACCCTATCTTTCAGCAAGGCCTGTGCATAAGTATAAAGAGTGACAGATACACTGGCAGACACCATGGTCTGGACATATAATTTACGCAAAACGCAAAATGAAAATATATTTATACCCGGTACTCGAAGAGTAAAAGGGTATATTAGATTTGTGGGGATAACGGTTGTGTGTAACGCCCCGAAGGAAGCGTTTCCGACCCCATAAAGTATATATATTCTTGATCAGCATCAATAGCCGAGTCGATATAGCCATGTCTGTCTGTCCGTCCGTCCGTCCGTCCGTCTGTCCGTCCGTCCGTCTTCATTTGCGCCTATATCTCATAGACTATTAAAGCTAGAGTAACCAAGTTTTGTATTCGGTCTCCTGTGTTATCACACTACTCAAAGTGTATTTCAAAATTTCGCCCCGCCCTTTTCCGCCCCCACAAAGGACGAAAGCCTGTGGCGTACACAATTTTGAAGATACGATAAAACTAAATACGCAGAATCATAGAGAATGACCATTTCTATCAGAGTGTTGAATCTGGATCAGATCGGATCATTATTATAACTACAATGAAGAAAACCATTTCGAAAGTCATCGTTCCCTCTCGCTCTCTCTCACACGCGACCCCATCCGCTTTGCCCATTCGTATTTTGTGTCGCCTAGTTCTCAGAGACTATCAGAGCTAGAGCAACCAAACTTTCTATCCAAGCTCCTGTGATACCAAACCTGAACAAGTGTATTTCAAATTTTTGCCACGCCCCTTTCCGCCCCCACAAAGAACGAAAATCTGTGGAATCCACAATTTTTAAGATAAATGAAAACCAAAAACGTAGAATCATGGGAAATTACTATATCTACCAGATTGCCGAATATGGATCAGGTCGGATCAATATTATGGCCAGAAGAAACAAATTAAATTTCAGTGGCTACGCAACGCCTGCCAAGCGCTGACTCATGCCCCTCCCTCTCTCTCTGTCCTAAACACTTGTACGTCTCAAATACATATGTAGTTATACATGTCATGTAGAAATTTAGAAGCATATGTAAAAATCATATGCAAACAAAATCGGAAACATGTATAATATTCCAAAAATGTACTTCAATTTTTGAAATATTGTTTTTTGCCCATTTTTTTAATTTGTCCCTTTTCCGAACATATAAGAAATTACATAAATCGCAAGTTCATATATGTGTGTACATATGTATATACGGACTGAGTACCGGGTATAAAGTAGAGCCGCGGCCTTTGCCGCGGCTCACAACGTTCCCCCTCGTTTTTTTTTATAATCGAATGGTAGGTAACCGAAAAAATTGTTTCAAAAGACTAAGATCGACCGGAAACGTCATGCTGAAGTTGATGGGATTTAAATTCGTCCATAATCTACCTGAGTAAAGCTGTAATTTGAAGAATAAGCTTTAAAAAAAAAGTGAAAATTAAAGTAGAGCCGCTGGCTTGTCACCATATGAATATACATCCAAAGATACATATGTACGAAATTACAGCCAATTCGTACAAACGTGTTGTTTTCTTTTTATTGAAAAATTACTCATAAATATTTAAGGCCATAAACCTTTAAGCGATTACAGAAACACGCTTACCTTCTTTAAATAACGAGTGATAAAATTACGAGTAAACTGTAGGGAAACTAGTATAAAAACTCGACCCATATATTTGACATATACTCGACCCATATTTGACTGAAATAGTAAACTTTACTTATTATGAGGGCTTTCACAATATTTTTTTATGTTATAGAAAATGTATTGTAGATGTGTCTCTCAACATCGAAAACGTAAGATTCGATTCAATTTGATTCCAGTAGCTAGTCTGAATCTCGCATAAGAAGGTGGAAATCGCGCAAAATTTGGCTTTGGAACATTTTTTTGAATAATTATTTACATTTGATATAAAACCGAATCTTGACCAAGACCAAGGTTTACCTGAATGTTTTCATCAATATAATCAAATCAATATACTCATCCGCTTATCGTTAGTAACATATGTAAGTATTAAGTTACACGAATGTTAGTTACATATGTATATACGGATTTATTTTGAACCTGGTTAAGTCCACTTATTACCCGGCCTTCAATTCAAATCTATATTTAATAAGGTTTCTCATTCTATATAAAACTTGAGGTTGTCGATGCCGCTTTCGGAGTGGTTATGGTCCGTCGACATAGTCCCGAACGCCAACATTAATGCGACCCTCAGCAGCGGTTACCGAAAAACCGAGAATGCGTGCGTCCATCTTAGTCATTTTATTCTTCTTGACCTTCTTCTGCTTGTTCTGTGGACGAAACGTTGTCAACGTTATAAGAAAGTATGAAATATTTGTACCAACCTTGCTTTCTGTATTATCGTTTCCTGATGGTGTTATAGCCGGAGCGGGTTTGCACATATCATCATTGTGCGCGTTTTGAGCACGCTGCAAACTCTTATATTTACTGCGCCGCTCCAGAAATTGTTTGGCAAAGTCCGAAGATTCTTTTCCCTCGCCTAAATTATTTTAATTTATTATTTTAATTAGACCGCGATTACCGGTTATTTAATAAAATCATTAATTAATGACACTGTGCGACAAAATGCAAAATTTAGAATTTACTTTGCTCGAGACAAAAATGAGGATGTATGAGTAAATCACGTCATCAAACATAGAATTATCAGTCTACCCCCTAAGTGTTGAAGAAACATTAAAAATTGTATAAAACTTAATCTTTGTGTCTTCTGGTAAGCCTTGGATAACGCCCGTAGCCAAACTCTCCCGGAGGCGAAGATCAGAGACAACTGGCTAACGGCAGAATCAGAAATACTGAGCGCCATGAAGGACGCCGTTGTTCGCGCAGACAACCCGTTTGTGTGCAAGTTCAAGGGCATCAAATGGTACAAGGGTTAAAGTTGTCAATCCTCCCTGCTCCGCTCAAGGCGACACAACGAGTCACTTGTCCTGAAGACACACTTGTCCTGATCAAGGCTCAGAACAGAAACCCTGGACACAGCTGACTGGACAAGTGTGATAGTGCGACACAAGGGCAAGAAACTCTGGATCAGCTTTGGCCAAATAACCCTCACCAAGCTTCTTGCAGCGAACTGCCGATTATCGTTTGGTAAGGGCACACTAGTGTTACGAGTGCTGCGACAACCTAGGTCCCCTGAATAGCATGCAGGTAGTACAGATTAATGTGCATCACTAAAGTAAGCCATTATGGACGAGAAGGCGGTAGACGTTGCCCTCATCCAAGAGCACTGGTTCGTGAGTGAAAGGGTTCGGAATTTAAGTGGTAGCGGTCTTCTCATATCACCAGTAGTTAAGCCAAAAACATGTATGTTTATGTTCTAAAAAATTTAAACCGCAGGGGAGAGTAGCTGTACGAGTATGTCCTGTCCACAAATTTTGTTGTGTGCAGCCGGTGACCGCAACAGGAATCGTTCAAAGGCTATTGATATAACCCTGGCCATGCCATTTAGGATTGGCATGAGTCCGATGAATGCTCCTTTTCTGATCACTAAAGGAAACTTTACAACATCAAATGGGATGGAGAGAGGACAGACTGGCCCCTGAATGGATAGATAATGCCACCAGACAACATCGCATGGGCTATGAAATCATTCAGTCCCTACAAATCTCAGGGGCCAGACTAATTTAGACCAGTCATGCAACAAGAGGCATGCCCACACCTACTACCATGGCTACAGGGAATAACTATCTGGGTACGTACCCAAAGAATGGAGGGAGGTGTGGCAAGTGGGGATGAAGATCCCAAAGGATGGGAAGATAAGGCAAATTTAAACTATGGATCTAACTAATGGATCTAAACATAAGAAACGAAAGAGTTTTCAGCGGAGCTCAAAATGTCTATCTTAAAGGTAGATCAGTGGAGTCCACACTGCACGAAGTAGTTTGGGCAAGTTGAAAAGCCTCTTGACCAGGAATATGCATTGACGGCCTTCCTCGATATAGATGGTGCCTTCAGGATCGAATCAGCAGCATTCGCCAAGATCATTCCGAAGGCAAGTATCTTGGCGTCATCCCATTTTGACATACGGAGACTTGGTATGGTGGGGCGCGGTCAACTCAAAATCTCACCTGGAAAACCTCCGTAGAGTCCTATAGCAGCCCTATAAACCTAACCTTACCTTCACTTTGGGTCGCTATATCTTAAGGTATATCCACTCTAACATAATAACAAATCCTGCGAAAAGACTCACAATTCTGTTCCCCAAGCTATATAATCTAAACTAAACTAAAATTTTGTTAAGTATATAAAACTCTTCTCAAACTTTTTGATCTATAATTTATAGAATTTTAACATTATGCGCTTGCTAAGGAATTTTTTGTTTATTAGGATACCAATACTCTTGCCCGTCCATTTCGTCCGTCTATATCTATTCCAACTGGTCTGCCTGTTTGGAAGCTACAGCTTTGCATATGCCCTTCTTTCTGCTGCTCACAAAGCGCCCAAGTGAGATCAATAAATCATAGATAAAAATTCGGATGTGTTTAAGCCAGATAGTAAATTATATAAAATAGAAATAAAATAAATTAAATAGTAATCAATACTCTGCAAAGGTTGACTAATTGCTACCAGTGTTGATGGGGCTAACTAATGCTGGCGATCTGCAAAGTGGACTTTAGGCGGATGTTTTAACTGAATTTAAAACTAAGCTCTTTGGATTTCTGATTTTGCAAATATTTTCAGCTGGACGTTATACGTTGTACGTTATCTGGTACGTACCGAGGTATATGCGCACATAGTCCTTCACTTCATATGGTGCCTCTAAATCCTGCAAGAACGCAACGAACGTGGGTACTGCAAATATGAGAAAAATGTTTAGATTTAGTGAAAAACTCTTCGCTGAAAATATATATTTACCATCCACTTTGGCGGTCATATTGTCCAAGCTTCTCATACACCAGCTAGTAAACTCGTTTTCATATTCGTTAACTTTATTGCTGGCCTGGTCTAAAGGCCCCTTACCAATCGATTTTCTATCCTTGTCCTTTTCTTCTGCCGCCGTAGTGGCCACCTTTGGACTCGCCCTTACCTGACTCGTTTTGTTCTTCTCAGAAAGCTGTTGTACACCAACAGCTTTGCTCGTTTTTGCCACGTTCTGCATGGTCGGCAAGGTCTGGCTTTTCCGCAAATTCCGCGGTGATTCTAAGGCAGTTGTCGATTTGGACTGTGCGTGTAAGCTATGTTTATCCGCCGAGTGCAGACCTGCGGCTAGAACAGCCGCAGCAGTGACTGCTCCAGCGCCGCTAGCACTGGCAGACGGTTGCACAACAATTTGATTGACCGACGGGGAATTGGGATCATCCCATAGACGATTACCTGTTGACAATGAAAGCGAAGAAGAGCTGGCTGCACTCCACGCCTTATTAGCAGATCCCCAGATGTTGGACAGGCCAGACGTCCCACCCACATTTGATGCTATGGCAACCTGCTGCAGCTGTTCTACTTCGCGGCGCCGCTGCTGTTCCATAAGCTCGTTGGCCAGCCGCTTGGCCTCCTCTGCTTGAATATCAGCCAGGCTCATTACGGGCGCCGGAGCAGGTGCTGCCTGCCACTTAAGCAGAGCATCGTTCGCTTCGGCCGCAGCTGCTGCAGTGGCGCGCATTTGTTTATCCAACTGTTCCTGCTGCCGCTGCTGATCCGCGCGTCGTTCTTTCCTTTCAGCCTTCTGTATCTCTGCCAGTCCAGGCGCGGCGCTATTGGCTTTCGGCGATCGTAGTGACCAGGGCGCAATCGATGTAGCAGCCGAACGATTAGGTGCTTGTAGATCCCCCGCCTTGGCAACGACATGCTTGGTGGTCGGTGCAGATGCTGCTATTCCTAGAAAATATAAACAAAAAAAGCTCTATAAACTTATAAATGTAAGGTTCAGCTAGTGGTAGTAATTGTTCCGCTTGAAACTGGAATCCACCCCCCAGGCAGCTCTGGACACCATGTTAGACCTAACACTGATAGACATTCATCTTAAGTACCAGACGGATACAAGTGCTGCGAGAGTACTGGCAGGAAATAGAGTTTCCAGTACTTTCTTTGTGGCTGTCCTGCTCTTATGGGAAGGTGGCAACGCATTCTCGGTAGCCTGGCAAGCATGCCGCTTGAGAAACTGGCACTTTTTTTTATTGAGGGCACGGGATGGTATAAAAAAAACTTGTCACATGACAAGTATGGGCATCCGACCTTGAGTGACCTCGACTATGGTTGAGCAGCCCTATAAACCTAACACAACCTAACTGACGCCGTGTGCACAGTGTGCCTAAAAAGATTTTTGAAACGATTGAGACCATAAATCCAATTAGGTGAAAATAGTAAATACTTTAAACAGTCAATTGTATTCCACTACCGCTACCACTATCAGTAGTCTCAATAGATTTCGATTTCATTTCAAATTGTACGTGTAGCAGCAGCGCAACAACAGTTTTAAATTGTTGAAAGCCACCACTTTGTAACGTTCCCTCTGACTTCGCTTCTCACTCCCAAAACAACACAGAGGTAGAGGATAGGCGGAAAACGGCGGTAGAATCTCTCGCTATGAACCTAGCTTTTGGATTAGCCATTAGAGGCCAGAATTGCTAGATTTGTATTAGAAACTATCTCCGAAACATAAAACTATCAAATTTAAAAAACTTTCCTCAGTTATAGTACACGCGAGTGAACTTATGTACACTATGTACCATATACCATACCATAGCTACCAAAGTTTTCGGATTCAAGGCCACCACCCTTGTGATCTTTCAAAAGCAAGGGAGCCGCAGTTTCAGCGCCAAGATTTTCACCTGCAGCAAACCACCTTTACCTTTTTGTATGCTTTTAAACGTTTTATCCGATTCTTGAATGTGAAAAAAAACATGAATGTTTTCTGCACTGAATAAGAAGTTGAATGGCCACTCAGGACAAACTCTTCAAAATATATATGGAAAATATTACGCACCTGTTGCTGTCCCTTGAACTGGAGCTTGTGTGCTACCTAGTAATGCCTTCCGACGCTGACCTTGTATTTGCAGTTGTCGTTCTTTTTCTTCCTGAGATTGTCGATTTTTTTCTTCTTCCACTTGCAGAGCACGGCGTTTCTCCTCTTGACGCTTGCGCTCCTCCTTGAGCCGCCGCTTTTCCTCAGCTAGTTCGCGCCGCCGCTCTTCCTCGTTAATAAACTTGGTCGGTGCCGACTGCTGCGGCGGTCTAGCAGCCAAGTTCTGTTTATTGGTTTGCTTGACATGTGCCTGGGGCTGTGTTGGATGTTGATCCTTGAGTGGTTTCACATCCGCAATCGCAGTCTGTGCTGGCTTTGGACTGAGCAACTCCTTTAGATGATTGTTTTGATTGTCAGTAGCCTGGGAAGGAGCACCCAAATTATCCACCGAGGTAGTTTCAGGAGCGGCTGCCGCACCAGCAACTGGTGCTTGCGCTGCACCTGCCATGAATTTCTGTTGCTGCTGTTGAGCTAGTAATTGGTGCTGCTGTTGTTGGCTTTGCTCTTCTTCCAAAGTGGCCACGTCCCACAGAGTGACCTTTGCATTTGCCATTCCAGACCACTGCGGGTTCGGGTTCTGGTTGGGGTTCGGTGGTTGTTGTTGAGCAGGCAGCCACATTGGAATCATCAGGCTCTGCGCAGCCAGCATTCGTGACTCGGTCATGAAATCCCCACCAGTGGGATTGTCACTGGCAGGAGTTGGTAGCGGAGGCTGGGAATGCCCAACGGTGGGCTGTCCTCGCAGCAGCATACGCAAGTTATATTCGTTTAGCATATCCAGATCGCTGGCATGCATATCGTCAAGCTTATTGGGCTCAGCAGCCGATCCAGGCAAAGCTACCTGGTCCGCAGGCTGCTGCGAAACAGCCTGAACCTGCTGTGCCTGCTGATGCATTAGCTTTGCGTTGTGTATGAAGTTGTTGGCTTCCAGAAGATTGCCCAGTGGCCGCTGCTGTTCGGTGTTATTGGCAAACAGCTGCTGCTGATCCTTTTTGCCTTGCTCAGCTATCACATGATACAACTGGCTCCCGGCTGCCGGATTTAGTGCAGCCAGCGAGTGACTCAGCCCGCTTAGGCTGCTCAAGTACTCTGGCAGAACGAGCAACTGAACCTTGCGCCGGACTACCGACTCCCGATCAACAGCAGAGAGGCGCTGAAAGCACTCGTTTTTTGATAGCTCATTGACTATTTGGTACTCTTGGTGCTGCAAGTACTGATCCTGTAGCATCTGGAATCGCATTGTCAGCATATGCGATGTTGCGTCTAAGCCATTTCCGCCCAGATTTCCCTTAATGGCGGCGCTGAGCGAGTCTGCAGCGGCGGTCACATTCGCTTTGAGCTCTTCTCTTTGCAGTTGTTGCTGCAATTGCTGTTCACTCAACGAGAGGGAGAGCGCAGCTGACGATGGCTTGCGCGGTGTAAGTGGAAGTGGCACAGGAAGTGCGGCTGGGATCTGTCCAATAGGAAGACTGTCCAAGTCCATCGGTGAAGGCAGCAAATGGCTGTGCGAGAACGGCATGTTTCCGTGACAAAGCTTTATTAGCTCGCCCAGTGGCCTGAATCTACTGTCAGAGAAGCGGCGCACAAAGAGGTTTTCATTGAAGTAACCGGCCCTATACCACTCCGTCATCTCCATGGCACTAAACGGCCCCTGAACATTCGACTGAGGATCCCGATAGAACCACAGCTCATTAGGATTCGAATTCATCATCTGCGATGTAGGAAGCATTGTCAAGTGGTGTAGATGGTGGTGATGTTGCATGGCCAACTGATCCGGAAATGGTAGACCCGGATGCTGATGCGATGGATGGGCAATGCTTGAATTGGGGACCGAAATTGGGACTGCAATAGGTATCGCAGGATGCGGATGCTGTTGCTGAAGCATTGTAGCGTCGCCCACAGAGTTCGACTTAATGCTCATCTCAATCTCTGCTAGACCAGGCATTGTATTTGCGAACCGGCCGCTGTCTATTTGTGGTTCTCTATGATTGTGGGAGACTCTATTATCATCATCCATTATCAATTTCTCCACCTCGTCGGCCACTTCTTTGATTCTATCCGATATATCCCCGTGGACAGCTTCACCAATTGAGGCTGCTGGGTCTGTTGGCGATTGACAGGTGTCATTTAAGTGCGGGAATTTCATTGGGTGCGATTCTATTTTCCCTTCGAAGTCCTTATCGCCATCACTGTTTCCGTCAGAGTGATTCCTACTCCTATTCTGAGGTAAGTTGTTGTCAGAGTTTGAATCAGCAGAGTTTGCCGCATCGTTAGAGTCATTTTGTCCAGATGCTGCCTTGGCCTTTTGTAAATCGGCATCACCGTGAAAGGCGCCACTCGAATCAAAGGTGCCACCCAATTCAGATGGATTCTCCATAGCCCACTCGGGAAGATTGTCTTCGGTATCACCTCCGCCTATATTGCTGCTAGACCACAATTGAGAGTTTTTAGCGCCCGGCTGACGGACAGAAGCAGCAGCCACTGCCGCTCCTGTTTTAATGCTTCCTCCTCGCTCACGATCAATGTCTACAGTGCCAACCGTCGAAATGGAGCGCTGTATACCGGCCAAGCCATCCAAGTGGGAGTCCTCGTCGCGCCAACTGGTAGACCGACCTAAAATGCAAGGTACAAAATCTAATTAATTGTCCAGTCAAATACAAAAAATGTAGGTACATATACTAAATAAGCTTTAAACCTTGTATACTCCTGACCTCTGTCTCCCAGTTTTAAACTAGTAAATCACTAGTCGTCGCCGTTAAGGGGACACATACATACAATGTAAAAAATTAAATTTTCCAAAGCAAAAAAAAATATAGATACAAATTCATTTGATCCATTAAGTGTTTTCACTAAACCTTAACAAATAAATCCGTTCGCGATTGAATTTAAATTAAAAGACGAGTTATCCATTTCTACAGACCTGTCTGCGATTTAAGAATATTAATGAACACCTGCCTAAAATAATAATTCACTAACAATTGATGTAGTACTCTTGACACTTGTTGGTGGGTAAAAAAATCAACCAAAAACCAACGAAAAGTTTCAGCCAATGTTCAAGCTTCAAGTTGAGAAAAATTCCAGATTCCTAAAAGCGTTGTAAACATCTGGAATAATGATAATTCCCTATGCAAGGGTATAAAAACAATGTATATTGCAGATAAGGGAACTGATAACTGACCCCAGCGGTGCGTGTTGCCGGCAAAACTAGTATTGGTACTTCCTCCTCCGCAACTGCTTCTCCATCCGGCAACATCCGATCCAGTTAGGTTGTTGCTTATTATCGGTCCGTCTCCAGATCCATCTTCGTTTCGGCTTCGCCGCCAGTTTTCCATGTTACGATGGTGACTTGAGAACTCTTTTCTGGGACTCGAACTGGGCGTCCCGTTCCAGTCCAGGCCCCCCGAATTACCAAGTGATGTGCTAACTGCCACTGAATCACCGGTTCCATTTCGCTCGTTCCAATTTCGTTCAGTCTAGGAAAAATGATTTGCGCATGTACTCGTACACTCGTACACAATGAATCTGTACTATTCTCTTACCTTGATGGACATAGCTGATAAACCTTCATCGTATAGACCTCCAGGGCGCTGATATATAGGATGATAAACTGATTTTCCACGCATTCGGCCCCGATCAACTGTTCCACCACGTCCAGTACCACGCGGAGCTGTTCCAAATCCGCCCGTCGAGCGTTGCAACCAGGCCGGACGTGACTGTTGGCAGAATAATCAATTTAACATAATTATGGGAACGGGAAAAGTTTCACTTACGCTACTTCCAATTTGATTGTTGTCCTCTTCAGTGCTGGGCGTCAGAGCTAGCGGATACTGAACCTTGTCCACAAAAAGCTTCTTAAACGAAGGTAAAATCTGCGGCAACAAACAGTGCCGATCAAACAAAGACAGCATTTCCTCACGTCCATACCGGTACTCTGGAAACATATTGCGAGAGGAAGCTGCTGTCGTGCTATTGCCAAGGCTGTGCGTTGCCAGAGAGCTATTGGTTCCTCCAATGTTATTGGTACTGGAAGATCCTGAAGGCTCCGCTGACATATTGCGCAACCATTCTGGACCAAACTTCATAGAATCTGTCATTTTCAGTAGCCTCTTGTTTCCTTTATATTTTGTTGAAGCTAAGCGAATAAGAGAATAAACAAAATGTAGTTTGAATTTGACAAGCAAATCATGAACAAATATTCTTCTGTATTTTACATTATTTAATTAAACGCGAATTAATACAAATAATCATATTTAAGAACAATATCTCACAACACTTCCAGTTTAGAATAGTTACAATTGCTAAAAAATATTTTAATTTACTGATCATGGCATAACTTCTGATCGTAAGAACATGGAAAATGCACTTATTCTTATGCTGCTTTATTTGATCAGTTTTCGGGTTGATCAGATTGCATTGCGTATGCGTTTGTGCATGTGTATACAAACAAGAGAATGTTTTACTGAATTAAAAGAAAAATAACAAATAAATGGTTCAGAGCAACGCAACCTAACCTAAAAAGGGAACTTAAGTCTCGCACACAAACGTAAAATTGAAGAAAAAAAATCACACATGCACACAAATTTTACATTTTGAACGACATATCAAGACTTAAATATGTATATACATATATGTATGTATTATTTCAGCATGTGTTTTCTCATAATTCCATTTTAGTCCCACTCATCTAAACAAAATCATTAGTTATATTATATGTACACGTATTCCCGCATATAATAGATTTAACAGTAAGATACGAAAGAAAGTAAAATTGTAAAGCAACCAGCTCAAATTAGGCAGTCAACATACACGTATACATATGGACATGTGTATATATGTACATATGAGGGCATACGCAACATGCATTGATAATTAGTTAAGATAATATGGAGGAAAAATTTGTCTACATTATATTAGAATGATTCTGACTTTCTGATATAACGATTCAAAGACACCAGGCGGCCCGAATTATTTGCTAAGGTTTACTTACACACGAATTACCACCAACGTATTTGCAATAAAATACCAATACCAAGAACCAAGTTTAGTGTGACCGATTACTAAACGAGTCAAAAGCCGAATTTCCATTCAATCAGCAATCAAAACTAAAAACAGACAATGCCAGCTCGCAGAATGGATATTTTAAATAAAGTCATTTTAACTAAAATTCTTTCAAACAAAAAGAAGAATATATTTTATGTCGCTTGTGATATAATGGAGACAGATTACTCTCGCTACTTTTTATTATTTCATTATTCGAAGCCCATCAACGGTATTCCTAAAAGCGAGGTGGACTTGCATAAATAATATCTGTAACTGAATTAAATTTAAATTTTAGTGCTCCCATTTTCGCGTCTTTTAGCTTAAATTGTTTGGAGATATGTATTTCAATTGATACAATTAATTGTGGCAATTGAAATTTATTATTTTCAGTGCTAAAACAAAAAAAGAACATAAGATATGCTGCAACGCAATCACAAGCCACCATTCCATTCGAGGTAACTGAAGGACGTGTCAAGCTCGAAGAAGTCTAGTCTAAATGTTTTTAAAGAAAAAACAAGTAGAAGTCTGTTCCCAGCTATTAGGAATCTACCATTTAGTTCGTTTGTGTGGAAAAGTGTGACCAAGAACCTAAAAGCTTGGTCACTCTCGTGTTTTGTAACAAGTGACAATTCTGAAAATAGAACTAAAATTAAAAAAGGAAAAAATTAACTCTTACGATGAGGTGATTGTGTTGGTCGCGGCATATAATGTTGTCCAAAAATAGAAAGAAGAAGTACAGCGCAGACGGAGGCGCCAAAATGTCAAAATATAAAAATTCGTATTTTCCGTGATCCGTCAAAGACATTGTCTAGACTCAACTACTTTTATTAAAGTAATCTTCTCCTCAAGGCATACTAAATTCCCTCACATAATTTAACATTACATTGCTCGTAGATTCCCTCACATTATTTAACATTGTTCGGACTGTTGGGAGCTGTCCTCAGCGAAGGTTCAGGTGTTGACAACCCACAGACTTCGGGTGGGCTGTCGATCTATTCGGCTCTTTTGTCGTTATGTTCGGCTCATGATGTGGCTTTTCTCATTTTCTGTAGGTTTTTTCTGTTTTGTCTTTTTTCTGCTTATTTTAATGTATTGTATGGGTTCACACAGGGCATACTAATCAAGGTAGGCTTATAGAGAGGAATAAGAAGGTATTCAAAATGACAGAAGAGAGAGAAAGAGAGAGACTCACAAATGCGTTGTGAGAAAGAGTATCAAAGGAGTAATGCGTTTGCAAATAATGAGTATAACAGACAAAATTATAAATTGCAAATAATGTTTATTTTATTTCTTTTATAATAAAATGTTTAACATTGTAAATACGCAAAAAAGTCTGAAGGAACACGAAAAAATCGTCCGCGGAAATGCTTCGCTCACAACTGTTCACAACAGACTGAAATTTAAGAAGTAAAACACAGAGAGCGAGCGAGCCAATAAGCCTACCCTGTTTAGTATGCCTTGCTTCTCCTCACGTTTAAAGTCCACAATGGTGTCGATAGGACAACCATCGATAAGAATCTGTGGATTTCGCTGAGCTTACTGGATACTGAGACCAGGAAAACACAAACGAAAAATTCCTGAACTGGTTTTTTTTAATGAAGTTTGGCAGTAATTTTTAGTTTCCGCGGTGCTAAATACAGGCCTTAAGGCCAGTAAAATGCGAATGAAAAATTCCTGGCATAGTTGTTTTTTTATTTAAAGTTGGGCAGTCATTTTTAGTTTCCGTGGTGCTGGATAGAAGCCCTAAATCGTAAAAATGTTTTAGTTAAATGTGCTCGTCGTTTTAACAATCGCTTTATATAAAGCCAATTGATAAAAATTTATTAGTGAATTAAGGGACAGACGATGTCAATAGTTAAACAGTTGCCACCACCTTTGGGTGGCAGGGAACCTGGCGCGTAAAAATTATGTCTGACGGAAAAGGTACAAATAAACATAAATACATATAATACTTAAAATAATTATTTAATCTAATCGATGGTGTTCAAGGTGTGAGGAAGAACCCCTACAAACTCTACAAAATGGCTGAAAATAATAAATAAATATGAGAACTAAGTCTCTTTCGATAATTTTTCTGCCGTTTTCCATAATTTTTTTATTTCCAACATTTTATTGCTTTCATCGTCTTCAAAAACACACAAGTCAGCAGTTCCGAAGACGCAATAACCTACTTCAGCCATTGGGAACGACTCTTCTTCATCTATGCGTCTTTTCCGATACCGAAGAAAAACGCCTCATTTTATTCCACGTTCCCCCTTGAAACTTGTCAGCCCTTTCTCACTAATTGATATACAACGATACTTTATCGGTCCACGAATATTCACACATGAACACGGGTAGGATTTCTACTAATCTTACGAGTAGCCTTAAAGCTGTTATGACATTAGACCTTGCCAAAATACTACGAAGAGAAAGATAGCATTTTAAGTGTTCGTAATCGTCTCTAAGCGCGTCTCCCGGCTACAATAGTAGACATTACATTTCGGCTGTGGCCCAAAATTACTAAATTTGTCATACGAAGGTTTGGTCAAATGGCTGCATCTTATAGCCTGTTCCTATAGATCCACCATCCATTTCGGGGATGATCCGTAAGGTTTTGCCGTTTCGAAATTTCTCAGTTAGTTCCACCAACAATTTTCGATGTTCCTAAACCGCACGTTTCTAAGCTTAGCCTATACTTAGCCTTATCGTTTTCAAATACAACTCTGAAAAATTGTCATTCACAACCAAGGCACAAGGCATACTAAACAGTATGTTTAGCATGCCTTGTTCACAACGAAAAAATAGAGTTCACTGCAAATATATAAACAATGACTGACAAAAATAATTGATATTCTCTAGCAAATGAGTCAGAAAGTTTTTCTATAGCATATCCTCAAAATTTAGTTAGAGATGCTATAATTCCTTCGGGAGAAGAATGCGAACGAATAAAAAGCATGAAATGTAGTTTCAAATATTTTTTATTTCTTTTGCAATGGCAGTTCTGAATGTATCTGCAGATAAACGCAGATCGCCCTGTTCAGGCTGCTCACTTAAATTAAGCAGCACCCAATTAATGGAGCTGTTACGTTTTTTCTACAATATTGCCGACGCTTCGATCTGTTGTGCAAGGTTCGAATTCCGATATATTGTCGAATAGCTGCAACTTTCTGGAGAGCTGATGTTTAAATACGCAAATCTATATCTATATCTGAAGTAATTTGAAATGAAATAAATTTGGAAGTCTATGACGAAGACAAAAAGTTCCGTTCCGCTTCTACTACAATTTACTTTGATTGCATTTTACTTACAACTATCCATACCCTTCTTGGCATACTTTCAATAAAATAATTTAGCGCTGCAAAAAATTCTTCATTATTACGTTTTCCACATTTGTTGTTAAATTTTTGACAAAATGCAGAGCATAAATTTTTTGTTTATTGTTGTCAACTATGTTTTCCATGTATGGTGGAAAATTTCCTGTGGGAATGGAGGTTCCCCGTAAATGTGCTGTGTGGGAAAAAGCTATAACTAATATTCCTATCTAAAATAAAAAATGCAGGCCAAATATATTTTATATATATATATATACATATCTCTCGATCTCACTGCATGCTTTTCTTATAAGGATGTTTCTGTTTTTGCTATTATTTGGTTTTTTTGTTGTTGGTTCGCTCATTTTCATTCGTTTCTTTTTGTTAAGTAAGCAGTTAATTTACTTCTTTAGGACGTTGATATGCAATGACTGCACCATCAAGTGGCCCAAGCGACACCAGCCGATGGCTGTTACTCGCGGATCCCAGGCAAGAACGCAGCCCACCTCGCGCCCAACCGACCGAGGGGCGCTGCCGCATAACGCGCGATTTCCTTCGATGAGCTAAGGTTGGAAGATTTATTAAAAGCAATCTATTAGGGTAAGACGGCAGTCTCACACCTGCATCCCAGCTGAGGCCGCGTAGAGCAAAAAGTAAAAAGTTTTTCTGAACTGATTCTATACGGTCCTGGTGTACGTTGTACTGAGGGCACCATACACAAGAGCCGTATTTTAAAATCGGACGAACCAGAGAGGTGTAGAGAGTCTTTGTTATATAGGAGTCGTCAAATTCCTTTGACCACCTCTTTATAAACCCAAGCACGCCCATGGCCTTGTTCACCATGGTAGAAATGTGTTCTGAAAACTTTAACTTGGGATCTAATAGAACACCAAGATCATCAACCCAGGAACCAGAAAGGCGCTGGAGCGATGAAAAGTCATTACTTTACATTTTGAAGCATTAAGGTTTAATTAATTCGTACAACACCAAGACTAAAATCTATCGAGATCGGATTGCAACCTGGATTGAAAAGAAATGTCCTTATACTGGACACAGAGCTTAACATCATCCGCATACATAAGTACTCGAGAGTATGTTAACACAGAAGGCAGATCATTTATAAAGAGTGTAAAGAGTAAAGGGCCTAGATGGCTGCCCTGAGGTACACCCGAAGTCAAAATAACTGGAGGGGACAGGGAGTTTTTGAAAAGGACTCTTTGAGACCTAACACAAAGGTAGCTAGAGATCCATCTCAGGAGATTGGGCGGGAACCTTAGAAGGTCGAGCTTTTGTGCTAGGAGAGAATAGTTTACAGAGTCGAACGCTTTACTAAAATTGGTGGTATCGGTGGTAAATTGGTAAAATCTTTATTTATAAAGGAGGTAAACCCCAATAAATTAGTAGTGGTTGATCTCTTCCTTATAAATCCATATTGAGCTGAGGTGTTGCAGGTGCGGAGTTAAAATTTTCTCAAACACTTTAGGAATAGCGGTTAACTTAGATATACCTCTATAGTTCATACCAGGCTATTAGACTCGTTTACCGAAGAGCAAACAATTCCTGGCAAGTTGAAGTCACCAAGAACTATCATATGATCTTTGTCTGATAGCGAGGAAGAAATAGCGGTTAAGGCGGACAAATGCTGCTCGTAAATTGCGATATCCAAAGAAGGTGAGGTGGAATATACGATCAAGTTGTGAAAACTGAGAAAGCGGGAAGAATCAGTTTTTAAAAGAAGCTATCTCTCTGGCAAAAGATAAGTTAAACTTTTCCACCTTTAAATCAACGGCTTTTATTTTGTTTTGAATATAAGGCGTCGCATCTTTAGTTGTGGAGTCAGGGGCTAGCCGTGAGACAAAAACTTGTCTCTTTTGTGGGACTCCCACCAATCTTGGCCCCACAGGCCTATCACCTGTGATGGTAATACCCGGTGGCCCAGGACGTATATTCACTGGTGGGGTCGGAATTGAGGGGACAGCTAATGAGTTTGCGGACATTACGGACACGGACGCTACAGACGATTTTGGCTGCATGCTTTCCGACGCGATAAATTCGGCTACCGAATTTTCATCACCATCAGCTGTAGCTACTCCATCAGCCTTTGGAGTAGCGAACGAAATCAACTGCTGCACTATTGGGGTGGTCGGAGTCAACTTATTAGCATCGGCTGGCCGAGGGACAGCTGGCACATGCAGATCCCGAGGAGTGACCTTTTTGCGCCTAGGAGACTCAGTCAGTACTTTGAAACCACTAAACTGAGACTCCATGGCTAGGAGCCGATCGTATTGCTGTTTGAAGCCCACGGTCAGCTCCTTAAAGCCCTTCTGGGTCTGCCTCATAAATACTGCCATCTCCTTCTCAACCAGACGGCATGCCTCACAGCTATAATGCAGGCCATTCCTTTTGGAGATGGCATCACCCACGAGACTGGAAAACCCAGCGCATTTAGCGTGCACTACGCTATCGCAGAGCCAGCAGGGGATACTCGGCTGGTCATGGGTGATCTGCTTCTTGCTGGTTTTTTTATATAGACCACAGTGAATTCCATATTAAAATGTAACAATTATTTTTTTTTCTTTAAAAAAAAAACTGATATCAGGAATCAGTAAGAATGAGAGCGGTTACAGCAGCTACAATTGAGAGAGAGAGCGCTACTGCACAGAAAATATCAAGAGCCAGAGAGGAAGAACAGTTATTCAAGTGTGGGTAATAGGGAGAGAGTGATAAAGCAACAAAACTAATATTGACGGCTAAATATGATGTTGTGTGTACTTACGAAAAGCACAAACAAAAACACACTGTTAGGCGATGCAAAAAAAATAATTTAAATTATGTCTTTCACAGTAAACCGCGATCAAGAATAGATAATATAGTAGGTGATTAATTTATGAATTTATGAGGGATTATTTTCATAAAACACCTGCTGTTTAGGCAAAATAGGTTGAAAGTAAGCGGATCTCAGCTCAACGGAAAATCTGGCCACCTAGTTTTTCTAATAATTTAATTTTTTCAGACTGCTAAATTTGAATGAAATTTTGCATTTAATGGTTTTAAGTTAAAGAGACTAAAAAAGAACTTAAGTTTACATCATTTAAATTGCAAGCCGTTGCAAATTAAGTGTGTAATTAATTAAAATACTGTCGCTCCAACTATTTATACTAGGTGGCAACGTACAGTGTGTTATCATGTGTACACGTAAATGTCTAAATGAAAAATCGCATCTTGCGCTCATCTCTTCTCGTAATTTTTTTCTTATATTATATTATATAAAATTATATTATAATCTCAATTAAAATTGTAAGCAATTGACGTTTGCAAATGAAGTTTGCAAATAGTAGAAAAGATATATTTGTCAGGGCTGTCACATGATTTTTCGATTAATTAATCAAATTTTTCGAGTCAAAATCACTCAAAAAATCTGTGGCAGCCCTTATTACACTAGTCAACACGACACTTCCTCTGGTGCGAAAATTACTTTTTCTGATAGATTTAAATTTTATAGAGTTTTTTTTATTGGTTAGTTTTTTTTTAAGGAATTTTTTCAAATCTGTTATGTTTTCAGAGTGATTGATTTTTTTTATTAAATAACTTAAGTATCTTACATATAGTTGTATTGCACTTACCAAGTGGTTGGGACTGAATAATAGCTTTATTTGTCAGCTTTTCAAAATTGCAAAGTTCAATACAACCAGATATAAGAAACATAAGTTATGTGTAACAAAAAACCATTTCCTCTAAAAAAAACATTAAAAAATACCAGATTATTAAATTTTTTTTTTAAAACTAAGCCAAAAAAAATAAATTCTTTAAAATCATTTAACGCCAAAAATCGATCAGAAAAAATCTTTTTCGGCCACAGCCGTTTTGGAGTTCTCTACAAAAAATTCAAGATTTTATCGGCCCGAATAGAGCACACTCGAGCAATTAACGTAAATAAAATGGTTGATGCAATTGAAATTACGCAAGTTAGATATTTATTCCGATGCTTAATCGTTAATACCACTTTTATTACAATAGAAAAAAATAAGTATTCACATGGACTTTTTGTGCATGTGAAGTATCTTTAACAAATATTTCAGAATTACCAATTTATATTTATACAGGTACTTATTTACATAAATAGGAATGTGCGTGGAGTGTATTTCAAATGTACAGATGATTATGAAGCCATTATCAGTTGTTAACACATATGTATTTATATGAGCAGATTTCTCGCAATTTCATAAATATATATATTATATATATATAGGGTAGTGGGCTCCGCGCCCCTGCTCACTATCGCTCTCCACTCCTCAACAGCTCTGATACATACATATGTATGTATGGATGTATTTGGCACATGGACTTGAATACAGGATTTGCTGTAAAATTTGTAAAGAGATAACGGCTCTTGATAACAAAATAACATAAATTATAATACAAGTCCACATGCCGAATATTTTAGTGAACTGGTGGTCAGGGAAGGACAGTGAGCGGGGTTTTGGAGACTATATTGCAGAGAGTATATGTATATATACATATAATGTACGTGAATGTATGTATTGTATGCTGGCTTTTATTTAGGTATAAAACATAAGTTTGGACTTCACAAATGTTAAGTACATTTTGTATGTCGCAGGATAAATAAAAAGCAATTGAATTTTTCTTGTACGCTCGTACTATTTCGTTTTGTTGTATGTAATTTTTGGGAAATCGGTAGATCATTCAATGACGATCACTTATAATATCATAGCATTTGTATTGTATTTTCTTGTATATGATGTATGTTGGGTTATCTTTGCGATTGGTAGGTATGCAGGTATAATTATGTATGTTCTGTATATATACGAAATTGTATGAACTTCTTTAAATTAAGGAAATTACTATTATAAGGTCTATTTATAGAGATGTATGTATACATATGTGTGTATTTAAATGTGTAGAGTTGATTCTTAGCCAGTCTGGACACTTAGGTACCCATTGTTGGTTCCTGACGTATTTCTGATTTCAGCTTAACAAATTCCTTGGCGACCTCATCATTATTACGCTGTGATAGAATTCGTAAAATTGTCCAACCCGTCTCGTCCATTTCTATGCGTCTCTGCAAAGGTAACCAACAGGCGACAGATCCCTAAAAATAGTCATCGTATGGATATTTAATACAATCATGTATTTATATGAATATTATAGCGCATTATTAAAACCTTTTCCGATATGTCTTTGAGTGGAATAACTGCCACGCCGACAAGTCTATCATCACGGGCAAAACAATAGTCCTTAACGCAAATATGCAACTCGAAAAAGTCCAGCTGCTCCTCATTACCAATTGCGCTAATATTATAGAGAAGTTATAAAAAATTGTTGTTTAATTAATTTAAATGCGCTTACAAGCTAAATGATTCATTGTATTTGGGCGACCAATTGTTTGACTTTGACTTGGTTGCAAACTTCCTCTTTTTTTCCTGGAGATGCGGTCCAATCAAGTTGATCTCAACAAATGGTCGGAACATTCCAGATGGTATTTGCCATTTCAGATCATTGGCAGCCACCACTACGGGGAAAGATACAAATATTTTGATTAGAAGTTTTCAAACATCGAATCTTATATTTAGTTATTTACCTTTCACATTCACCTTGTGTTCTCCTGTTCCAGGATGGGAAAATAGGTCTATTTGTACTGAAATTTCGCCGACACTTTCCTCTGCATTTTCGGGATCAACTTCAAAATGAAATGTCAGTTTATATATTATATTATAATATTATGTAATAAAGATCATAATAATCAGAGTAGTAATAAATGTTATATAAAAGCAATTTGTTAAAATAGATTTTTAAACTGGCAAAGAAGATGTGATGGTTCGTTTTGGTGAAAAAAAGTTTTGTCTCATCAAAAATCTCTTTTAAATATTAAAATTATTATAAATTCCGGTAAAAGCAACGATCACTTACCTTCGTGAACTTGACTGGATATAAAGGTTTTAATAAGTGTGTCGGTCATTTGCGTATACAAACTGAGTGCGTAACGTAGACTTTGAAGCTCTGAAGATTTCTCAAGAAACGTCTTTTTCAGTCCATTGCCACCGGCGTGGAAATATTGTTTTATTGTATCTAAGGCAACATCGAGTACAGCACATTGTTTGGGCGATAAGTTTTTTTCCACCTCCTTTGATATGTCCATGACACCGCTAAGCGCACTTTTTACATCCTGTTTTCCAGCCATATGTGACTTAAACAAACGACCCATATCTTCTATTTTTGCGTTGGATGCAAGGTTTTTTGCATTGTCAGTTAGATGCTTAAACATCATCTAATTGGAAATAAGTTTAGAAGAAATTCGTTAAATTAAACAGGAGGCACTGCTTACAGTTTTATCAGTCATTGGTGGCAAAACTATAGTTTTTTCCAATATTCGCATAACGATCTTCCAGAGTTCTTTTAATAGTCGTTTTAGTACCGTCTTTTCACAAGACTGCGCATAAAGTGTCAATGAACCATCGAGCAAATCCATAAGCGGCCGCAAAACTTCATCGGCCTCAACGGCGACGGCGTTCCGTTGTGCGGCTTGGTTACCAGCTGTTAGATTCCCACAGCCGCCTCCTTTAATAGACAGCAGCATGTCACCTAGCTCACGCACCGACTGAGTTATACGAGGCTCCAAACTGAGTAGTAATTGATAGAAATGTAGCAACAATAAAGTATGAAGATCCTATAACTTACCTAATGGCAAACTGTGAGGCCAAATCGTCCAGTGCAGAATTGAGATTCTGTTGAAGCTCTTTTAGTATATTAGCTGCGTCCTCTTCCAGCTTATCCCCACCCATAGACTCAAACATTTTCTCCAACTGTACCCTTAATTGCTGTATGTTGTTCATAAGTATGCAGGCCTATTTATAGTGTAAAATATGGAAATGAGGGGGAGAGGCAGACAAGTAAACGGCAGAATAAGGGCGAATCAAGAGTAAATTTATTAAAAATTCCGATCTAATGAGTTTCCTGACTCGAAGAAGCTCCTTAGGTCGTAAATTTTTAGTACTCACGATTCTTTCATCCCTCATATGCTCTGGAAACTCAATTTTCACAATATCTGCATAGGCTATAAGCACTTTTACGATTGTTTTAGCAAAACGCCTCATGTAACGTTTCCAAATTTCTGGATCAGGACACTCGAGCTTGCTAACAACATCGAAACATTGCGTCAATTGCGTGAAAACGTCGACTACCGAATTTGAAAACAAAGCGTGCTCGCTGCTCTTTGTGAACTGTACCATTGGGGCGCAATGAAAAAAGTGAGTATTTTACTAAATTAATAAACAATAACATATATTTATACATATTTTATATATTGAGGCTAAGCCTGGAAAATCTTCAGCTTCGGCAAGCCGAGGTTTATGTATATATAGAGAACCATAAGAGTTAAGGACTAAATTGCAAAGATAGAATGATTGAATGACATGTATGTAAATAGCCATATCTCTCGACTGTTGCTACTGATCCCTTATATCCCTTATGTGGTCGGGTCGGAGATTCCTTCTGCATTGTATTGCACACATCTAGTCAAAAGAATAATATAAACAATATACACAAATAAATAATATTTTCGTGGATAATTGCCAGCCTTAAGTCCTTTGCATAAAATATAAATTTCAATTCGAAAAGATATACGTAGTTGTCCAACTTGGCATAATTATTTTTAACCATGTACATACATATGTATATGTAGCTACAACATTTTCTTGTTTTACTAGATCTTGTCTTATGGCCAATGATTCCATGAATAGCCTGCAATTGAAGCCCATCCTCAAGTTTACTGGACTACTTAGTTCGGACAGAGAAATAACAGTGAGGTAACAGTGAGTCGGTTAGAAGTTGTCACATGACAGTTGAAGATAAAAAATATAAAAATTCCATAAGGTGGGGAAATGCAAGCACCACCCGTCAGAGTATAACTAAATAAAAAATCATTTTTAAATTTATTATTAAAAATAAACTTTAAAAAGCTTGCTTATTACCCAAGTTAGCCTCTGTATGCTTACCCCGTCCTTTTTATCCCGATTGAACGCTCCGTGAAGGTATTCCAATGAAACATCATCGTTCTCATTTAACCATTGCATCACAAAAGGCTCGAACCATGCTGGATAGTCAGGCACGGCACCTTTGTAAGGCGGAACCTCCTTAACATAGTTGCTATATAGCCATTTAACGCGAAAATGAAGATTCATGTACGCCGAAGACTTGCAAAGACGATGTTGTTCGTGCTCCTCCAATGCGTACTTCATGTCCACAGCGAAAAGATGCCACATTGATGATGCAGACAGCTGCAAATTTTCAAAAATATACAGGCTTTTTAATTGGAAATGTCACTTATACATATAATTTTATTTTCTATATATTTAATGATAACATCCATCCCAGCGCCACAAGCTTAAACTCATTATTATTGCGTTGGTAAACACACATTTTAAGAATCTTTTATGCCGACGCCGTTATTCTTGCTGATGAAAAATATATGTACGTATGGTGTCTAAAACTCTATGAGTATCGGGTATAAAATACAAAATTTAATAAGCGGGAAGTGCACTGCTAATCTTACTTGTCCAATATTAAGTTCCTGGGGAAATTGATTCAGCACAGTGCCATAGCTGTTTTTGTCCTCATCGATGACCGATACAATAAGTGCAATTAGCTTGTGCCAGAAGTCTACGCTGTCCAGTTTTGGCTCATGGTCGTCTGGAGCACGCTTTGCTTCGTTTGGATCCACCTTAGACGGAACAAAATGAATAGCTGAGAAAAAACCAACATATACAGATCGACTCATACCTGGAACTCTCTATTGTAAAGCTCGTAGCAGTTTTCAAACAGGAATTGATACGTGGATCTTAAACAAGCCTTCACACAATCTTTAACAACAGTACTCGCTCTCGGTGGGCTGGATAACTCTTGTACCTTGGTAATTACATATATTCGTAATTTGATATCGAATTAGATCCGAAACACATCACATACCTTCATGCGGAAAAATGTTATGCTGGTCAACAGATCGACAGTAGACTTAAGGTCCATTAACTTTTCAGGACTCGAAGCGGGAAAGTTATTTCTATACATCGACAGGTCAATTCTGAGCGAATTATGTAGTTGGTCCAACAATTTCACAAATTTCTCTTTCTGAAACGAGCAACACGAATATAACCTGGCTTCGATATGACCTTTCCTGTCATTTTATAAGTACCCCAAAATTGCTAGCTGCAAACCGATCACTAGCAGAGACAGCAGAAGAGGCTGTGGTATGAGCGTAGTACGCATTTATGTTGGCCAAAAGGGTGCTCATCACGGCGGGTACACCAGGGCATAGATACTTGGCAGAAAGACAATGAAAATGAGTCATTCCTTGATAGATATTTTCGATACCGTAGCGCATTGAAAACTCATCGACAATTTCCTCGGGGATTTCATCAAAATAGAGTTTCCATGCATCGTCACCCTTTTGCGTTGGCAATTTAACCTAAAATTATAAATGTGTATACATATAAATATGCACGTATATATCTAAAAGACAAAAATAATTCGTAAGGAACTTACCATTCCGCTATTTTCTTCACACAGATAATGAAACAGGTTCTCGTGCAGGCAGGTATATTGGACATGGTATGGAGCAACCTTTTCTTCTCCCTTTATTTCAACGGATATGTGTAGTCTTATTGCACCTGAAACTGCTGATTTATCCGTTCGTTTCTCTAAATTATACCAAACATCCATTTCCCCGGAGAGCGTACGAACTTCAATTATTGTTTGTCCCAGAAAATCGTCCGACTCTCGAGTCAATTTTTGACGAAGTTTCGATTTAAGGTCATTGTCTTCATCCCAAACACGAACTTTTATGCGGTCAGAGGAGTTATGACACTCGCTGCATATCCATCCAATCAACAATTTTAACATCATCAACATATTAACAATCAATCAAATTATTCTACGAGCGAACATACATATTAAGGCATGCACATGTACCTTCGTACATTTGCAGTTGATATTAAAGTATTATTGAGCTGAAACACTAAAACCAATTTCGAAAAGCGTTTTGGTTTTCATTGAATTGGGACATAATGGTTCTCATGCCAAGAAGCAAGTAATCAGCCATTTGGTTATTTGATTTTTTTTTCAAATTAATGATTTGATAATCATCATTTCCTTTCTACGTAATTTAATTGTGGTGTGTATTTTTTGTCATTTACTATTTACCAAATCGGACCATCGGAATAGTTTTACTATTTATAATGTAATGGATCTTTTTACTAACTAGCTATATCAAAAATTGGTTTTATTTACTGCGTATTTGCGTACCTAGTGCTTCAGCTCGGTGCATTGCTTTTCTCTTAAGTGCTTATCGAAAGGAAAGAAATAGTTTTGCGGATAGTAGACAGACCAAATTAATAGGTTTATCCGAGAGGGAAATAGTGATAGAAAAAGAGATAACCAGTCTACAGTGAAACATAAATACATAAGTATATTTTTACATATACAAATCTTATGCAAACTCATTAGGCAGACACTTTGTTGTCAGCTACATCTTAGCTGCAACCAAAACAGAAACAGAATATCTGGGAAAAGTGAAGAGTCTTTTCATACGATTGTTCCTCTGATTGTTCTATAATTTTTGAACAAATGTACATATGTGTGCATTATTGTTTTGAAATTAGGGAAAATTGTATTTGAATAATATCGAATTTAATGGGTCTAGATAGATTAATTGAGAACAGAACTGAAGTGTATTATATAGAAGGAGCATAAAGTCAAGCAAGCCGGAGTGTGCGTTTTTCATGTGCTTGATTTATGAGAAATATCACATGGTTCAATAAGTCCCCCGACTAGTCCCCCAAGTAGGTTTCAAAAAAGAAAGCACAACTTTCTTTTCATAAGTTAAAGCCAAAAAGCGGCTTGACCAAAAACTCTTGCCCACTAAAAAAACCACACCAAATGAGAATGTTAACTCAGAAAACATAACAAATAAAAGTACTTTTGATAGAAGAGAACACACGCACACAGGTGTCAGGTGTTTTTTCTTAAAAATCGTAAACATACACGGCATAAAAAAGTCTTGGAGCGCTGCGCTATCAGGAGAACGCGGCATAGAACAAGTTCATGGCAACAAAAAAAAAATGAAATGTGGAAATGCTAAGAACACGTTGGACAGCAGGAATCACCATTGGATTGATCTGAGTTAAACAAAAAATACATTTTAGAAAAAGTCGTCAGAGGTCGCAGGACTTTTTGAACCATGTGGTACGTATTTAAACGCTTACATAATGTATAAGATCGCTAAATACGTATGTCAAAACAATTTCATTTAGCAATAAGATAAAGGAATCTTGGGGACAAGTACTCACAAGTGAAACTTCTCGTTCCACACAGGGTTAAGTTCCTGCGGCATTGTTCGCGTTCGTTTTTTCACCTTGCTAACCTGCACCGTCACATATGGATCACTGGTACCGCTTTTATCCTTCGCTATCAGGCCTTGAGCACAAATCACTGCATATCAGGTCAAATAAGTATTTATATGGCAATTCGTTCGTTTCCAACACCACATTCCACAAATTTCCCACAATTTAGGGTGTTTTTTAATCCGATTTGGGACCGATTTGATCATTATAATGTTCCAGGCAATATGTAGAATTATTTGTTTTTTTTTGTAAAGATTTGGATTTTTTGTTTGTTTTTTGGTTTATTAGTAAATTTTTGATGATTTTCGATTGGGGTTGTAATTTAGTTTTTAAATAATTTTGATTTTTAAATTAATTTGTTGGGGTTTGAAACGAAGAAAATCGTTTGAGATTTACATTATGTGCATTTCAAAATTTATTTCCAATTTTTTTATTCAGTGTTCAGTATTGATTTTCAAGGGAGAAAGAAGAAGAGAAAAAAACGGAAGTTTTTAAATACATATACGATTTTATTATCAGTTCAGCAGTAAGAAAGCCGTGCTGCTGACTCCACTGTATTTGTATATGTACATATATGCATGTACATACATTACGTTCCATCAGTTAATATAAGTATATACAAATATGTACATAAGGGGACTAGTCAGTAAGATGCAAGTGACAACGGTATAGTGTTTGTGGTATATACTGATCACAATAAAATATTTAGTTCTGTACATAAGAACTATACATAGTTATGTATGTATATGCAAAGTAAATATAAAGTCCAAAACGATGTACATATATGTAGGATAGAAAGTGTTTGGTTTGTCAATTATGTACACATACTTACACATAAATATGTCAACCAAAGGATAGACCAAGGTAAACTGTGCAGTTTTTAATTGGTTTTCCATATTAAGCATGTACATATTTATCTATAAATATATACATACATACTCGTAGGATTGGTTAAAGTGCAGGGTTCAGGCAGGATAACTTATATTACACAAAACTTAAAAAACAACGGTCGCAGTCCCTAAACCGTCTGCTGAACCTTTTCACGAAAATTTTCCATCACGTTGTTTCAAAATAAAATAATTTAATTGAAAGATTATTCAGTGAAAGCTAAGCAGTGCGTACATTAGTGTGAAAGAGCGCCAAAACGATTTCATATATATTTTAAATTAGCTTTAATCAAAGATGATCTCTATAAAATAATGCTTGCTGGCATAGCACTGTTTCCCGAATGAATGTTAAGTGGAAATCTCAACGAAAATGCTTAAATCATGTTTCTTTCCCGAATAAATGGCAAGAAATTGCAAAATTCCAATAGTCAACTATATTACTACATTTTACATAGTAAAGCTGCCATAAAAAATAACCCGGCCAATAGTGGCAAGAATGTAATGTGCCCTCAGACAAATATGATACAAATTGGGCTCCAACTGTAGGCTACATAGCTAAATCTTTGGTTTACGACGCTACACATTCTTTCATGTTGTACATTATGAAGACGATTTATCGCGCTGTGTGCCACTATATGTAAATATGTTCTCTTGTTGGTCTTGTTTTCTTGTACCATTTGTAATAAAAAAATTAAAAGTTAAACAGATACCGAAAACATAAATACGCCAAGCGAAAAACGAGTCTTTAAGGACGATTTCTTCGAGCCCTATTGAAATCAGATTGGTGTTCAGATTTTTGGCTCACAATAGGAGATATTTTGGTCATCATACTATAAGATACATACATATGTACATATGGACATTACTCCCCGCCGAAGACAGTTTTCATGCAAATTTACGCTTCACAGTTGGTACATTTTTGTTATTAAAAGTATTAATCAGAGCACCCATATTTATTTTTAAAAGCTAGACATGCAAAAACAGTACAAGAATTAACTTAATTGTTACATCAGTTAGCCGTGCCTATAGCGGGCCTTTAATCGCTTTGTAAATCAATTTAATTGTTAAACGGAAGTATTTGGGAGAGGATTAAAAACATGCGCCGTGCTGGGTTCTCAGATTTTGCGAAGTACTATAAAATGTGAGTATCTTTATACTATCCTATTTTCCGGTCTAATGTTTGATTTAGAATATTTTTTGAGTTTTCTTTTATATACGTAATTACTATAACCAACCCTTTCTATCTATGTTAAACTGTTCTTCGATTACACGTAGTCTCAGTTTTTAAGCTTCAGATCTGATATGTATATAATTTGGCTAAGAAAATATATACATTTACATTGAATTTAAATCTGTACATATACATATGTATGAATATACATATATGTATTGTTATGATACTCCCATTATGTATCAGATTATTTCACCTGGCTATGATCAAGTTTATGAGCACATCGCAGTTGGTACCACAAATAGTTGAAAATAGTCCATTGGAAATTCGGCATATTTTTTGCTCTTAGGTCCAAACGAACTTAAAACAAAACTTGATCCAAGAGAAAACACACATAAAATGTATTTGAACGACTGAGTCTACAGTTATTAAGACTTTTAATATTGTTAGCATAGAAAGAACAGGACGGCTTTTATTGGGATGCAACATGCATGAACCAGAGCTTCAGAGCAAGTAAAATACTCGTGAGCGCTGGTACCGTACCCCTATGAAGGCAACTTATGTCGTAACTATGTAAGAAACATCTGAAAGGGATACATAGCAACCATCTAGATAGGAGTATGTGGAGAGCCATCGATCGTTAATCTTTAACCGTTAATCGGCGGCGAAAGATAAATAGGCATTGCGAATAGTGCAAGAGATTTATTTAAATATTTACAAATTGTATATTTACATTATTGTGTATTATCAATGAAAAATGTATGCATGTAGGTTCAGTGCATTATTTTAAGTGAGTTGAAACTAATATTACTTTCCACTTAGTAAATGCAGTATATTTATACCAAACAGAACAGTATTTGAAAAACTGTTTAATCGGTTCTCCTTTCGAAAGATATTGTCTAAATCAGATAACTATATTATGTTTACTGGAGAATCGATCGGAAAGGGATTTCACAGCTTTGGTTAAAAAATATAACAAGATAGGATATTTACTGTACTTTTACAAGTTTAAAATTGGTTTGAAAAAATCAAAAAATAAAGGAGACAACGAAATAAAAGCCCTTTTAAATATCTGATACACGGAGCAACCTCTTAAAAAATATAGGTATGAATGACATACGAACATATGTATATTACATATATTTTGTCATATATTGTACATATGTACATACATATATGCTGACGTAAAGAATATCTATCAAATCTTCCATTTGGTCTCAACTGAAATCTAATTTAAACAGGAATACTCTTTCAGTCAGGAATACGCTAGGAACGATCGGTCGCTCTAAAAAAAAAACCCGTCCGAAGATGATAAAAGTCGGACAATTACAATAAAGACGGACAAATGTTTCAGTGCCGGAGCATTTTTCTTGTTTTATGAATTGTATTATCAATGTAGTATGAACAAATGGGTATGGGTCCAATTGAATGTTGCGAAAAAGGGTGTTTATTACTTAATGAAAACCATAAATTGTTGTTTAAAAGCGAAGTGGCTTTAAAAGTGTACCTGTAATTGTTAGTTTGCATGACCATTTAGATGTTCCCTCAACAGTTGCGTGCTCAGCCTGTTCTAATGAATCTATGTGTGTATCTGGATCCACACCGAATGTCATCCTTAAATTAAAATCGATTACATATATGATTTGTTAAATTGAAGACTCTATTTAAAGGCGTTAAAAATATCAACACGTTTAGTGAGTTATTGGATTGGCTAGGCGGGGCGGGGAGGCTAGGCTATCTCACATTTAAAAGTAATAATGATTTTCGATAATCAGAAGCGGTTTGGTACTGGTACTGACACTGGTTCCGGTTCCTCCTAATTCAGATTCTTGACCGAATTACCGAATAAACATTATCAAATTCGATCTAATTAAAAACTATATTTGTCCTTTAGGGTGATCTCACTCTGTTCCTTAATAGTCCTGTATGTCGGTTATTAGCAACATGTACAAATTGTATGTAAATGTTTGAGTGTGACAAGCACAGCAGCCAAGTATCTTGTTTAAACAGTAGTCCGCCATTGCTATATGCATATATATTTATTGAAAGCAACATACTCGTAAGTATGTACATTGTACATACTCCTTACATACATACACGTGTATGTACGTACATACGTACACGTGTGGGTCTTAGCACAGGCAGAAAAGAAAACAGTAGTCTTCATATAAGTCATATGTACATATATTGTATATATATATATTCACTATATATATACATTTATATGAACATATATATATATATATATATATATATATATGTATATATATATATAAATATATATTCACATACACATATGTACATATACATATAAATGATTTATACAAATGTGTATATTGATATTGCGTACATGCATGTTACACATTTTGCACATACATAAAAAAACACAGTTAAATACAATCACACGTACATTATTAGTTATCATTACATTAATACATAGTAACACAGCTGTGTCATTCAAATGCAAAATGCGACTGCAAATAAATTCACATACATTTAAATTTAATTTGAAACAGAAAAGGAAGACGTTTATCAGTTTAGCTTGTGTAGAATGTATCTCAAACCTGTGATTGCTATTTTGGCGGACCATTTGCTTGTGCCATCCAGGACGCTCTGTTTCACAGCCTTCATATGCCCAGTGTGACTCTTCTCCTCAACGCTGAATACGGCTCTAGTGAATGAACGCCAGGGTAGAGTTAACTATCTTTTTTCTTTTCTTTTAAAATCAATTTGTCCGCTTAAACAATTTTGCGTTTCCGCTTAGTTCCGCGTAGTATATGTATATACACACAATTGAAATACGTAAATGTAATTCTACCCCCATTGAAACTATTACATGTCGTACGAGTAGTGAAGGACACTCGGCACTCGACACTCGACAATCGTGAGTCCGTTTTCCACACATATCCGCACTAGTCAAAACCACTTTTTAGGGAAAACCTTACCTAATCAACTCAAATATTTCGGGCTTTTCGCGTTCGCGTTGCTTCATGCGCTCCTTCATAGCGGTAATAATGGAGTTGGCTTTGTCTTCGGCACCGTGTTTTGAACTCTTCTCGGCAGCACCTATAAGAAATGTTACTTTCATTTTACTCGCATCCCAAGCTGTTATTCGAAATACTCACGCTGAAGACAGTCGGCATTTAACAGATCCTTGCATTTCTCGTGGCACTTCACGCCGCATTCTGTGCATCGCACTCCCTGACGTGCTATTCCCCAGAGAAGGCCTTCACACTCGTAGCAATATGTTGGTGACGTGGCCGTCCATAGTAAAAAGTTGTGCGGCGTTGTAGATGATATGGGATAGATGAGAGCCTGAAGTGCTTTTTTGTACACGTGCATTTTCTGTATTGCAAACGGGATTGAAAACAGCTCCGATTAAAATTGTAATAACTGTATTATTGATCTGCATTTTGTTATACCAAAACTTTCGACAAAAACAAAAAAATAATATCAGCACATGAGGAGTGCGAGAAGCCCACTTACCAGCTCTTCATCATTGAGCGTAGCTCGGGGAACAGCTGATGTGAGTCCGGCATTTCGTTTTGTGGCAGCCATAGTCTGCATTCGGGAAACACAGAACAATTAGGTTAGGATTTTATGATTGCATAGGATTTTTGGATATTTGCATAAAGCTGAAAATTTTGTTTAGAAGATTTGCGTAAAACATTCAAAACAAAGGTATCTATGCTACTTCAGCCGATATCTACTGCATATACTTAGATTAAGTATAACTGCATGTGTGTGTATTTAATTATGTATAAGATCCAAGAAGAATACGAAGCTTCAACAAGCAGAATGCAAATTCAAACAAAATTCAATGAAAATTCTCATTTAATTAGTGTGCATTTAATTAGAAAAATGTTGTAAGAATACAGCATGATTTTTAATATTATTTTAGTAGGTATTATTGTCAATTGTAGTCTTGCAGAATAACTAACTAACTAACTATTTCGATACTAATTTATATTCCAAGACATTTTTGTTTCATTCTATGTTTATATTTTTCTCAATGAAGGCTTATTTGTTGCATGTGCGTATTTTTAGTGTTCAACCAACCGTGTCCTGATTATATTTATGCAAATTCAATAGAATACATGTCTCCTTTATTGTGTGCGTCTGCTGTTGCTGTTGCTGATAACAATAACAGTAGATCAGAAGAATCAGATATCATATATTTATACTTTACTGTAAGTATCGCACAATCAGCAGAAAACTGGGCTTAAATAAGTAATACACCCAGAATACCTATTTCTACATTCCAGAAACAATTAAAGCACGACGGTGAGTTTTTCATAAATTGATTTGTGTTAAGAATCAACCTTTAGGCAGAAGAGTTCGTTATCGCAGTGTCTTATGGTTTATCAATTATCTATACTAGAGAGTGCTCGTGCTTGTTGTTCGTGCGTGTTCGAAAAATAATGAATATTTTTTGGAAAGCACAAGTTTGTTCATGGAATGTACATATGTATATATTTTGTATCCTTTATTCGGGATGCTGTCTAACTCTGCAAGTTGGCAATTGGGTTTCATAAGTATACTATTTGTCCAGGAAAATAATTTAAATGCGTATAGGAACTTATTTGATTGGAAAGCAAGCATCAAAATTTGGTTTTTATGTAAATATGCTTTATAAATTGTAACCTTAATAAATGCAAGTCTGTTTATCAACAATACTATCGTACTAATTCTATTATATATTAATCGTTTCTAATCGTATATGATATACCATATGTAGACCTGTATAACGCTTAAATATAATCCTCAAATAATACGAGTCACGTTGAATCGCTGAACGAAATTCCCATTGGAATCCCATAAGTCCCATCCTAAAGTCCTTCGATGCGAGTCAAATCGATTCAACAATCATGAAATGATTTAAGCGTTAAAGTAACAAATGTATGATACTTGGCTAGTTTTTATCACAATTATTTTACTCTTCTATTCTATCTTCGCTGTCCGGGACAATGACAATGACAATGGAACAGCTTGATGTCCTATGGCTGCACTTTAAGTTTATGCTACAACCTTCCCTGAACTGTATATAACCGGTTTCTAAGTGTTTTTAAGTATTGTTAGTAATTGTTGTAGTGTTGTAGTGGAGTCTGAGGAGTAGCTCGTGATCTACTGTGCATAACTACATTAAAAAAAACAACAACAAAATACTCCACTTGTGATTATTTTATTTGTATGTGATAAGTGTAAATACTTTTAAAATTGAATAACTGCTAGTGGGAACTTGTTAAAATCTAAGTTGAAACAAAAGTCTGTAGTTCTATACCTTGAGCACCTGCAGTCCATTAAATCATGGTCGAAAGAAAATGAGATTTATTTGTAAATAACAGTATTTAAGGTGGCATTAGTGGAAAGTAATTTGGAATTTTTTTCTGGACTTTCATCATCAGAAAGGATCCAATGAACCCTACAATCATATCCACATACATATCTATACGTATCGTATGCATTTGTATGTCATACATTTGAGAAGAGCTGTAAAAGTACTCACCAATTCAGAAACAAGGGGAATAGACTTTCGACGAGGCCGTATATCTGGCATACTGTCGATATTGCTATAGAAAGGGTTATCGCCGGGATGTCCATTGGTACGTATCCCAACATCTCCAGTTCCACCTCCATTCTGTGAAAGATATTTGTGTTTATTATAATTTGTATAATAATAATTAATTATAATAAATAATAAATAATTATACATGAACATACATATACATATGTACATGTGTTATTATTTTTTTTTTACATATATCGCGTCCAGAATAGAAAGCTATGCACTTTCATTTATTTAAGCATAGGAACATTAATTTTAAACGAGGGGGAACGTTGTGAGCCGCGTGAAAGTCCGCGGCTCTACCTTATACCCGGTACTACCCGGTATATATACATTTATGAGCTTTATGAAATTTATTATATGTTCATAATGTACATGTGTAACTACATATTCGAGACTTACAAGTGTTTGCGAGAGAGAGAGGGAATGAGTAAACGCTTGGCAGGCGTTGCGTAGCCACTGAAATTTAGTTTGTTCCTTCTTTCCATAATAATGATTCGACCTGATCCAGATTCGGCAATCTTTTAGACACGGTCATTTCCCATGATTCTGCGTTTTTCGTTTTCTCGTACCTTAAAAATTGTGGATTCGACAGATTGTCGTCCCTTGTGGGGGCGGAAAGGGGCGGGCCGAAATTTTGCAACACATTTGGAGTAGTGTGATCACACAGGAAACTGGATACAAAACTTGGTTGCTCTAGCTTTAATAGTCGGCCATACGGACGGACAGACGGACGAAAAAAGTCAATCAAATAAAAATATCTGGTATCTTAAATAAAAAATCGGCTTTATATATTGATTATACATTTATATTGAAGATATGATATTTTGGTGGGTATGTAGGCATGTACTTGAATTGAAGAAAATATTTCAAAGGTGAATGATTACCTATCATATTAAAAAGATTGAAAATCGAGAATATTACTCGAGATATAACGATACGATGTACATTACGATTAGCATTACCTTCTCCCTATCTTTGGTCATTTCTTCTTCTTTAATTTTGTCCTGATTGTTTTTCTCCTCAATCTTACGCTCCTTAAGAGTTTTGAGCAGTTTCCACTTACTGCTACCAAGACCAGCCGCGGCGCCATTAGTGCCCATCGCCTGGGATCCCTCAACACTGGATTCTTGACTTATTAATTTCGCTGGACGCGGCTGAGATGAAAACGATCCCCGAGCGCTCTGTAGAGACGATGTCTGCTTGTTGCATTGATCAATTGATTGTTCAAGTGCGGGTGTGGTTACAGACACTGGGTCGCGAGGGTCAATAGCGGGGGTCATAGTATTGAACATGTCCTGTTGGTTTTCTATTGTTATTACACCTTTTCCAGATATACCACAGCTTCTGTTAGGACTCTCTGCTGTCATGATCAAATCCTTTTCCATGTCGTCACTCAGCTCTGCTGGCGTATCGGGTCCTGATGTCGCGCTAGATGCCGATGATCCTTGAAAAATTTCTATGGAAATATCTTTGTCTTCCTCGGATACTGACACCGTATCTGTGATTAAACGTTGATTCTGCTCGTACTCGTTTTCTGAAGCGCAGGACGAACTTGAGCTGGCAATATTATCAGTTGCAACTGTGTGCTTACTTGTTTTTTTGACACGTTTCCGCTTCTTTAATCGCTTCGACTGTTGTTTTTTTTCTGTGTCATGAAGCGAAGTTACCACTTTTTTTTCCCCTTCCCTAGCTGCCACATCGGTATCCTCATGAGATTCCATATCAGGTGTTGCTTGCTGAAAATCGCCGTTGACATCCTGCCAAGCGCTATGCATGTCACAGACAGTTTCAAACCTGTCCCGCACTGGCTTTGACTTTTTGAAAGCTTCCCCCGTGTCGGCTGTAGTATTCATATTCAAACTACCGCCATAATTGATTTCTGGCTCTAATTTAACCGAGTACTTCAGCTCATCTAGTACTTTGGACATCCGCAGCTTGACACTTTCATCCGGTGAATAAATATGGGACTCCTCCGCCTCCCCTTCTGCAAAGCCAAAATGTTCCGCGGGCGCTTCGCTATCCAACAGCTGTCCAATCTGCGAGAACAAGACTTGGTTGTCCGCACTTTGCTCGCTGGTTATGTTATCAGCATTCGTTCGTTGATGCTCTAATTCCTCGAGCTGGCGAAGCTCATAACAAAAGTATTCATCGTCTGTGTCGATGCTATCTTCGGTGCTTTGGCGACGGGAAGACGAGAATGTGCGACCGGAATGCTGACTACGACAGTCGTCGTCTTCTCGTGACCCATATCCTAGATTGCTTGGAATGTCCAAAGATTGCTGTGCAACCCAGACTCCCCCACCTCGACTGTTTGTTGCCATAGTCGCTGTGGTTTTCGTTGGTGTGCCTACTGTTGAAGCTAGCGTAGCAGCGATTGTTCTTGCCATTTTCGGTGCTGGGGCATTGGTCTCAGTGTTATTATCAGATACTTCGATAAAGGGAGAAACGTCGCAGATCTCATCATCAATATAGACTGAGCTTATTTTCTGAAGGCTCGCCTGTGGCTGAGCTGTTGAATATGTGTCTGCTGAAGTGCATACTGGCATCTCACTGGTTTCCAAGTGAATCTCTGGCATCTTCATAAATATATCAACATCATTACGCATTTTGTCACGTTCTAAAAGCTCAGATGGGATGCTGGATGGGACAGCCTCCGTTGGAGTAAGCTGTAACTTTTTGAGGTCCCCAACGACAGCAAACAGATTGGGACTATCAATTTCAATTCCGAGGCCACCATCATAAACGCCGGAGTGTTTTGGTGGCACATCAAAATCATCATCAAAATCATCATCTTTATGGCTTTCAGTTTGTTTTGTTCTCGGTTTAAGCTCAGTCCCCTTAGATATGTCTTGTTGATTCCCTTGGCACTCATATAAAGAACAATCCTCGTTATCCGATGAAGTAAAGCCTGGCAGATCTAGTTCGGTATCTGACATATTTGAGCCGCGGCGCAGGACACTGCTGTTCCGTTTATAAGTCTTTGCTTTTTGCATTAAATTGTTCATCTTAGATGAAAATGAGCGCTTCTTCGGTGCTCCAGTACCAGCGTCAGCTGCACCTCCAGCTGAGTCGGAGTCTGACAAACGTCGTACATAATGCGTAGCCGTAGCTTTTTGTATAAGACGCATCGGTAGCTTCTGTAAACGTTTTGATAGCTGTCCGTGACTTCCGTTTCCAGTAGTACGCTTATACGAAATTAACGGATACGAGCCTGCCTGGCCACGGGCTTGTCTCTGATGGCCTTGACTTTGCACATCACCGGGTAATGACTGTGATCGATTGTACTTAGTTGAGCGCTTTAACTTTAGATTTTCTGGCAAAAAAGTGCTTAATTTATTCCATACCTTCGGTGACTTTGTAGTGACTGGTGGGACTGTCGGTATTTCGTCACGCTCAAACCGTTTTGCACCATTAAGGTGAATCTGGGCTAAAGCACGCTGACTGACAGTATAATCAACTGCTGGAACAGAAACAGGAACAGGACCAGGACCAGGTACTGCGCCTGAAGACGATTGAAGCATGGGAAGAGGTAGGGGAAAATTGTTAGATCTATTCTGGATCATATATTGTGATTGGTTTTGCTGCTGATGTCCCAAGTAGTCCAAATTGTTGCTGCTGTTGTAGTCGGTTATATTGTTCGAGGATGGATAGTAGACAAGTCGATCGGTCAAGTGTGGCTTGCGGGACTGATCTTGAATTTCCACATGGTCTTTACCATTTTTTTCAAAACTGTACTTTGATTCATTCCCATTTAGACTACTGCTTATTCCGGAATCCGTTCTTGGATTCTTCCTGAAGGAGGGCTTAGGCGTAGTACTCGGGGTTTGGTTAGTTAACAGGTCCGGCATACGGTCATTATTAATTAATTGTTGCGTTGAAACTTCCTGCTGATCCCGTTGATTTAGTTGATTTCGTTGGTCCCATTCTAGCATTTCGTCAACGGTGGAAAATTTTCCGGCTTGATTAGCAGCCTCATTGACATTGAATATGGATTGGTTTTCATATGCAGAGCAAATCGGAATATTTTTTGAAAGCTCGTGAATATAATTCAGGTTCTCTTCGGAAAATTTATAATCACACTGTTTTGTGCTTAAATTGTCGACATCAGTACTATTAAAATTGGAATCTGTTGCTGAGGCCATTAAAGGATATGTTAGGTGGAAAGTTTCCGCACTTCTCTCACTATTTTTGTTAACCAAAAGATTACAGTTCTGGATGCCAATGGTTACTGGGGAATTCGGCGACCAACCGCTCATCGAAGATAATCCTGAATCGGACTTGGCCTGTTTCTGTTGATGGGCTTCAATTTCTCCGCGAAATGTATTCTCTGTCCCCGGCGCATCCATTCCCAGATTGTCGTTCGGTGCTGGTGGTGGAGGACTGGGACTAGAACGATTTTGGTCCATTAATAAATCGTTAAACTCAGCGGTAACCATATGTTTATCTGGATTTTGCAGATGAAGTAGGAACAGCATACTATTGTGACGTTCCAGGCTTTTTTTTAGGGACTGGATGTACTCATCCTGGTTGTAAATATTTCTGGATGAATTGGATAAATTCTCGGTTTTTCCATGAGCAACACTCAAATCCCAGTTGCTGTTATGCTGAAAATGCTTATCCATATGGTCGTCCTTTTCCACTTCCGCTACATGACTCTGAACTATTTTATCTATATTTTTCTTGCGACTAATTTCAATCTCTTGTGTCTCCAAAAGCTTTAGTTGTTCGTCCAGATCAGAATTATTCCGGAGTAGCTGTGCACTAACATTGCCCACATTTAGTTTAGCAGTTAGATCTTGAATGGACGTGGACGTTGGATGTGCAACAGGCTTTGAAGTTATGTCTACCTTGTCCTTATCCTTGACCTTGTCATCGTCCAATGAGTTGCCAACTAGTTTTTTGAGTGTGTCAATATTTTTATTAAACTTCTTCATTACCAGAATAAACTTTTTATCGGCATCCGTGATGCGAAGTCGTCGCATCTCCTCAGCCAAGGTGACAGGGTTGAGTAGCAGTAGAGTTAACTTCTTATCGACGTGGTTGAGCCTTTGGAAAAAAGTCTCCTCTGCCCAAATGGTCTGACGTATTTGACCGATTTGAGAAGCACTTAGTGACTGCAGATCAGAAATTTTATTGATTTCCCCTATCAAGGTCTCAGTTATACTGTCTAAAATAGATACATTGTCCTCGAAGAAACAGCCAAAGCTGTTCTTGGCTGCCTTTCGCCGATTGTCACTTGCACTTTGAGTTGTACTCGTACTCGTATCCGCTTCAGCTCTAGCCGTGTCGTGCAGCGCAGAGCTGCTGTCGAATTTGTCTGAAACGGTGGTATGTATACTTCTTGTTGATTGGGACTGTGCAAGAATGCATTTTAAATTATTTATCATTTCCATTTCATTCTTATGATGCTTCTTTTTCCGATGCTTCCTTGAGTCTCTGTTAATATGAATCGTTGATGATTGAGAACTGGAGTCAGTGGTCGTTTCCCTTGTTGTGGCGGCTTTACTGATGCCCGTGACAAGGTCCTTCTTATCCTCATTGATCGACATCAGGGAAGACGTTGAGTGCTCGTGAGCCTCGGAATGTTGTAATAATGAGTCCACCTTGGAAATCTCCGAACTCAAGTCATTGTCACGATATGCTTCATTAAGTGTTTTATAAAAGGTTTCATTCATTTCATTGTTATTTGTTGTTAGCAGAATCTGTGTTCCTCCAGTATCCTCAATAGGTAGGACTTGGTTTCCCCCTTCCCCTGTTTTAGAGGCCGCCAACCGAAAAAACTTAACTTCCTCGATAAGGTCATCCAGTTCGTTGGAAGCATTGCTGCTCTGTCTGATGATTTCTCCTTCCTGACCTCGTTGACCATATGAATGGGTCCTTTGGAGCCCCTCCACATTCACCATTTGTGGTAAATTGAGAAAGCTGTTGGGAGTGGAAGATAGAACTGCTGATGCTGAGGCCGATGCAACCTCAGTTAAAACACGTTGTCCATTGAGAAATTCTTGTAGTAATTCTGCCCGAGCATTGTTGGCCAGAGTTTGCTGTTGCTCATAAAGTATTAGATCCGAATCAGAATAAAGTTTCTTTCGGGGCTTTTTGTGTTGGATGTCCACATCAGATAGCCAAACGTTTGCGGCTCTGTCGGACTTAGTGAAACTGATTCCCATTTGTTCGATATCCAGATTGTGGTCATCTAAAGTTGCACTGTCGTAGTTAAGAAAGTTAAGTTCGTCTTGATTATGTTCTAATGCACAAGCTGCATTCATAAATATATCCGGTTCACGATGTCCTATCAAAGTTGCGGAATGAAGTGCATCTAGGCTGATCATTTTGTCATAGTCATGGTCAGAGGGCGCCGCCCTCATTTCCATGTCAATATTGACATTTTCATCCATTTCCAATGGCAGTGAAAGCAACTCTCGCTCATCTGCGAGAAATGTGGTTGGCCCTTCCATGTCCTCCTGCTGAAGCTGTTGCTGCTTTGCAGCTCTGATCAGACCCATCAAATTACTAACCACCGACTGATGTTCCACTGATATGTTTTCAAGCTTCTCCAAACGAATCCAAATTTTTCCATATTCTGTAGATAGTAAATCCAATGCCCGCCAGGCGAACTTCAGCTCTGTTTCGAGCAAACTAATGCGCGTTGCAATTTTATCCATATAATCGGAGATTATATAATCGGAGTGTTGCTGAGAATTGTATATCTGACACAGCTGCTGCTCGCTTCTAATTGACAGCATGCTGCCGCCATTTGCGGGGTGAGGGTGAGATTGAGATGCCCCTAGGCTTAGCGGCGACTTGCTGCACTGTGGCTGTAATTGAGGTTGAGCGGTGCCCAAGATTAGATGATGTTGACGGTACTTTGACATTTGATCTACCTTTTGCAGTAGTTGGCTCTGGTCCTGGGCCTGAGATTGGGGGTGCGAGTGCGATTGGGATTGGGATTGTGTCAGGTGCGGCATCGTATATTTCGTTGATTGCTGGCTCTGGTCTCTCAGCTGTTTTTTAATCTGGAACTGACTCTTTAAAGCATTTTCCGCTGCTGTGTGCTGAAGCTTTTCGATGTCAATGTCAGATATCGTATTCTGGGCTTGATGTTGGTAGTTACTAAATTTGTCTCCAGGGACCCCAGGATAATTTTCAGCTAATAGCGTCGTAGTTTGAGATGCATTGGGTTGCATCATATTGGTCCGAGATGCAAATCTAATATTCGACGTTGACGATTTTGATTGTGTTGGATTCAAAGACATAATGGAACCGAAACTGGTTTGCAAACTCCACCTAAATTATTTTAACTTTAAAAGACGTCGATCTAGAATATATTACATAATACATACGTTGGATTCCAGAATTCAAAGTCGACTTAGCTGAAAGTCTTAATGCACATACAGATCTACTCTACAATATTTTGAAAGTATGACAAACATAGTAAAAACACATGCATACACATATGCATATATGTATGTATATATGTACATATGTACATGTATACATATGTAAGTGTGCATGGAGTCTAAATCATGCTTAGAGCCATGAGATTTAATTCACTTGAAATCACTTGAGCCTACTTTTTGGGACAGTAGAAAGGTCAATATACTCGCAAGTACAATAAATTACAAAAGTGTACAGAAATGTTGCTTGTTTTTCTTTGCAATTTGCGGAATATCTATGTACATATGTATGTACATACATATGCATGTAAACACTAATGTACAATATGTCTAAGATGACCGTGTTGAGGAATCCACACAACCATTATTGTTGCTCGTCGCACGTTGGTTACTGAAAGTATAAATTCTCAATTCTCCCATTCTGAATAGGCCATTTAAAGCTTTTCTAAAGGTGCTCTGCACAGAAGGACTATAGCCACACCACTATTATTGTCGTGAGCGCAAGTTTAAATACTCAACAAAAAATGATTTGAAATTTTCAAAACTAATTGCTGGAATAATAAAGGCCTAGGCAGTAATCTTTAGCAGAGAAAAGTACTCTTGTATTTTTTTTGGTCTTGTATCAGACTGGACTCAAATCATCGTTTGCACAAAATTCTGTATACGCATATTGTTGCCGTTGCCGTTGTGCTTATTTGTATTCTATCCTATTGTTGCATGTTAGTTGGGTGAAAGTTAGTTGCCAGCGAATATCATTTATTATTTCTTGTTAGTAATAGTATTATTTATTATTTATTGGTTAGCAGTACAGCACACACTTTGGAAAGGGAAAAAGCACTTTACTGCGCAAAAATTTGTGTGTCCCGATGTGAATTGAAAAGCGTTTAAATGTGTACTACAATTTTGTAAATTGTTCTGTTGGGCACTCCAGTTCAGCGTTTCGATGGAGTTGCTGCTACTAACTAAGTTTGTGTGCGTGTGTGCGCACGTACACTCTCTTGTCAGTGTGTAAGTGAGACACCCTTAGAACTTTTGTTTTTAGTACACATACGAAAGGCGAAATGTCAAAATACTTGTGTATACTGGCGAAGGCACACATGCTCAGAGAGCGGGATTGACAGCAACAGCGAGAGAACGAGAGCCAGGTAGAAGTGTCTACTGCGCATGACAGGTTACAAATAATTTTGCGGCCTAGTCGGTCGGTTAGTTTTTGCGTTTCGTTCCCTAAAACAATGTACAGAGATAAGCTGGAAAGTATTTGCGGGAGAGTTGTTTAGTTACCCCTGCAGGTAGACAGCGAAAGCGACAGTTGTTAATCCAATTAAAGTCAAATTGTGTTTATTAGCCAGGACTGTAGCTTTTTACTGTGCCGAAAAACAGATTCAAAGCTGACGCCATGAACAAGCATATGCTTTTCCATACCTATACCTAACCCTTGCAGAGGTTGCCATTACATTTACTAAATGTTTGCAATATGCTAGCCTACCAGTAAATAATTTCTGATCAGAATAACGTGCTCATCGGTTTAGTATGTCTGCCCCTATCGTTATGCAAACTAGTCCCTCTGGTTTGAAGCTTGTAGTACATGCATACAGCTGCGAAAAAAAATAATAGCACCACCACCACAAGAAATTTTTAAATAGTGAGAAACTCACATTTTTTACTTAAAGGAAACTTTCAGCACATTTTTAGAAATGGAAGGAATATAAAAAAAATCCAAATTAAAAAAATCGCAACATAATTCGCATTTTTTTTATCACGAAGCAAATGTGTAGTACATAGTGGAGCTATTATTTGTTCGCAACTATCTTATCGAAATTATGCACAACACAGCAAAACACCGACCAGACCCTTTGTTTGCATGATATTACTTTGCAGAATATTGTCCACCAAACAAGTGGTCACAAGAAATCCAGTCCACATCAAACAAAACCATTCATGCAAATTTAATTTAATATTCTTCCATTTTCACATTACCGAGGAGTGTGCTAAGCCCTAATAATACACCAAGATCATTTGAATTTGAAATTCGATCCAATACATGATTACCAAGAGAAAAAGATACAAAATGTGGAGCAGGACGGTAGAATGTCATAAGCTTGCATTTCGAGAGGTTCAAAAATAGAAGATTTCTTGAGCACCACAATAGCAATTCGTTTAGGTCCAGCTGAAGGTGTGTGTGCAAGTACCAGTCGGTTCACAAATAAAATGAAGAGGATCGGACCCAAATGACTACCTTGTGGCACACCAGTTACATCTGGTTATTATTAACGATCTCTGATAAAACATTAGTAAATAAGACCCGTTGTGTACGATTAGAAAGATACGACGAAATCAAACTTAGAAGATTACTAGGGAAACCTAATAAGGACAGCTTCCGAATTAATAGAGTATGGTTAACCGAATCAAATGCCTTGCTAAAATCCGTAAAAATAACATCAGTTTGCAAACCGCTCTGAAATCCACGGTTGATTATGGAGGAAAACTCGAGCAGATTGGTAGTTGTTGACCGATGTTTAAAAAAACCATGTTGTGAAGGAGATATCAAGCTAGAACAAAGATGTTACAATTGCCGGGTAACCAGGAACTCAAGGAGCTTAGGAATGGCAGAGAGCTTTGCAATGCCTCGGTAATTTTCTATTTTGGATCTGGAACCCTTCTTGTGAAGCGGAACTATGTACGACTCATTCCAAATTACAGGGAGACAAGACTGTTCCAAGGATAGATTGAAAAGAAAGGTTAAGGGTTGGCATAAGGACTGGGCACAATGTTTTAATCAGTTTTGCGAAAACACTTGATCCGGTGAGAAGTCGAGGTAATGTTAACAGAACTAGAACTGGTACACTCTAAAGTTATAGATAGCGTAGGATGGTATAGGTCTTCAGGAAGTGGTAGTGGGGGACTTTGGCAACTGTACTTAGAGAAGCATCCATAACGAAAATAAGGTCGAGAAGTCTGTTCCTATTATTTTTAATAGAATTAATTTGGGCAAGGGAAACATCCGTTAGATCATTGATAAATTCGTTATGAGTACTAGGAAGCAATTGGTTATATAAAGTGAATTTCTGTATGCTCATTAAGCATTTTTGGAGGAAAAGAACGGAAAAAATCACTCAAACCAAGCCTAAGCTTGATTAATACTGCAATGATACAAAGTTCCAAACTATGCCTAACATCGTAAACTCCCAGTTGAGGTTTCTAACCCGGAAACAATTGAAAAAACTCACGATATGATATTGGCCGATCAGTGATTGACTTTACTTTACATTATCAACGTTTTGAAGGGTGAAAAACTCCCATCTACGAGTAGTGGATCTATTTAATAGGGATTTATAAAAGAATCGACCGCTTGTGGCCAAGAATAGTGCATAGTCATGAATTATTCTACGAATCCATCACCCACCCGATTCTCCAGATTTAGCCTCGAGAGATAATTCCTTGTTTCCAGACCTGATGAAATGGCTCGGCAGGGAACGAAGGGAAGGGTTAAAAAAAAGATGGCTTGTTAAAAAAAAATGATTTGTTATCACAAAACCTGTGAATCATTCAAAAGGTAACGGACTTATTGAACAGCCCTCGCATTTAACATGTTATTCAAAAGCCACAAGCCACCGAAATCAATTTAACTCTAGTTTTTTGAAGAAAGTAATAAATAAAACACTAGTACATATACTAGTAGTACGTATACTAGATACACTAGATGTTATAGTTTCAGTTAGAATAAATATGATTCTATAGGTATACAAAACTAGCTAAATACATAGGCATACACCAGACCAACTGCTTGGCACGCATAGGAGGGAGCATCTCCTATTCAAAGTTTTCCTTTTCCACTCAAAGAGTGGACATACATACACGCATGCATTCATACATATGTACATATTTATATTGTACAGCTGCTACGATCGCTCGCAAAACTAATAGAGGTAAGAAAAACTTGTTGCTTTTTGAGGATATTTGACACTTGCTTCGAAAAATAGTGTTTTTTTATTTATAATTCCTATACAAATTAGGTGTATACTTGATCATCTCTCTAGTCAAAATGTATTCATAAAATATATCTTATTACATACATATTTATACATATCTTCAGAAGAGACTTACATGTGACTCTTGGCTTTGATATTTCAGAAGTGTGCTTAACTTGCGGGTACGTTCCGCCACGGATGGACTCATGTTTATGTGGTTTGAACAAACCGAATTTTCAAAATTTTTCTTCTTTCGAGTAACAGTTCATGTTGATTTCAATTCGTATGACGTGTTGGAAGTATAGCACAGAGCTGTGAATGCCGTCTCTACAAAACTGTCCTACTCAGTGGCGCAGTTATTTGCAATGAGCTCATGCTCACATGGGCTGCTTATGGGGTAACATGACATACAAACGGTGCAAATTCAACCCACCGATGTGTGAGTTAGATTATCAATACAGGTTACCCTAAATACATTAGCCTAAATTACGAATAAATTACGAAGAATGCGGGTAACCAAGCGTTCACAAATACGACTATTGCAGGTAAAAAGGTGGTCGACATTCGACTACAAAATACCATCCACTCAGATATCTTTTTCTGTGGGGGAGTTGCCAATTTTTATACCCGGTACTCGAAGAGTATAGGGGTATATTAGATTTGTGCGGATAACGGTTGTGTGTAACGCACAGAAGGAAGCGTTTCCGACCCCATAAAGTATATATATTCTTGATCAGCATCAATAGCCGAGTCGATATAGCCATGTCTGTCTCCGTCCGTCCGTCTGTCCGTCCGTCCGTCTTCATTTGCGCCTATATCTCAGAGACTATTAAAGCTAGAGCAACCAAGTTTTGCATCCAGTCTCCTGTGTGATCACACTACTCCAAATGTAATTTAAAATTTCGCCCCGCCCCTTTCCGCCCACACAAAGGACGAAAGTCTGTGGCGTACACAATGTTGAAGATACGAGAAAACTAAAAACGCAGAGTCATAGAGAATGCCCATTTCTATCAGAGTGTTGAATCTGGATCAGATCGGATCATTATTATAGCTACAATGAAGGAAACCATTTCGAAAGTCATCATTCCCTCTCGCTCTCTCTCACACGCGACCCCATCCGCTTTGCCCATTCGTATTTTGTGTCGCCTAGTTCTCAGAGACTATCAGAGCTAGAGCAACCAAACTTTCTATCCAAGCTCCTGTGATACCAAACCTGAACAAGTGTATTTCAAAAATTTGCCACGCCCCTTTCCGCCCCCACAAAAGACGAAAATCTGTGGAATCCACAATTTTTAAGATATAAATGAAAACCAAAAACGCAGAATCATGAAAAATTACCATATCTACCAGATTACCAAATCTGGATCAGATCGGATCAATATTATGGCCAGAAGAAACAAATTTAATTTCAGTGGCTACGCAACGTCTGCCAAGCGCTGACTCATGCCCCTCCTTCTCTCTCCTAAACACTTGTACGTCTCAAATATGTAGTTATACATGTCATGTAGAAATGTAGGCGCAGATATACAAAGCATATGTAAACAAAAATGGAAACATGTATAAAAATTCCAAAAAATTCATTTTTTTTAATTTAAATATTATTTTCGTCCCTTTTGAGAACATATAATAAATTTCATAAATCGTAGGCTCATAAATGTATTTATGTAAATACTGACTGAGTACCGGGTATAAGGTAGAGCCGCGGCCTTTGCCGCGGCTCACAGCGTTCCCTCTCGTTTTTTCTTTATACCGTTGAAGGAAAACAAGATGCTTACAAATCTATATCGCTACACTATATTATATTCCTATATCGATCATCTCATCAAGAATATATGTACATATACATATAAGTATCATATCCATATACCCTTTTTGCAAAATGATCGTAAGCGATATTTTTTGAGAAATTGACTTTTTGATTTTGAATTGTTTTAAAGTTCCTGGCATATAATATTTAAACATTATATTTATATTTGTAATAATAACGCTGGAAATTCAGTTTTAAATTCATCTATGTCACAGCGTATGTTTCGTTAATAGCGAAATAATCTTATACATATTTAAAGTGAGAATGAAAGTAGGACGAAAGATCAATTATTTAATGCATTAATTCCACTGCTATTCGCGTGCAATCTTATCTTCCTAAGAAGTAATGAAACACCAGCTTTGACCGAGCTCCGGAGATGAGATTGCATTTGAGAGAACAATAAAAAAATAAAATAATAATTTATTGTGTAAATACTCGATAGACAGCTACATTAATCCGTTTCGCAGATTTTTTCATTTTACGAGATTAAATTAAAGTCTATTTCTATTTCACGCACGTTCGCGAACACATGTCTATTGCAACTACTATGAAAACTAAAACTCGTTCAACTCCATCTAAACATACAGATAACTAAATGCTTTGAGATCCAAAAAAATATGGGAACAAATTGTTGTTTTCTATATTTTTTATACCCGGTGCTTGAAGAGTATGCGTCTATAAGACTATAAAAACTAGAGCAACCACTGCTGCAAGTGTATTTCAATATTTTGCCCCGCCCCTTCCCGCCTATAACCTGAAGGAACAAATTAAATTTCAGTGGCTACGCTTACTCATTCCGTCTCTATCACGCACACGATGTAGATGTAGAAATTTAGCGAAGACAGAAGTAAACATATCTAACGAAACATACATATGTATGTATGTACATACATATGTAAACAAAAATGGAAACAGATAACATATAATACGAGAACCATTCAATAAATATAATACTTAGCCTACAAAAAATAGCCCCGTGATTGTTTTGACCTTCTCGAGGTAAACGCAAAAACTACGCCGGATTCTCCCGCCGCATTCTCACTGCGCGTGAAAAAACTTCCAAAAACAAGAATCGAATCACCATACGATATGGCTCTTTTTCTATTTTTGTAAAATCGACCGACACGCTTCCAAATGCTATCAAAACAAAACTAATGAAGCGAATTGACGGGAACTTTGACACTAGGGTTCTGATAGAATTTCTGCACGATGGTAAAGCTATTTTGTAATAGCAGGGCCATTGCACTGTGAGGCTAAGTACTTGTTGACCAAACCTCGTATATAAAAATGTCACAAATGGTTCGAACGTATTAAAAAAAATTTTCTTTGTCAAAAAATTGTTTTGTCTTGTTTGCGAACGGCAATACAAAACGATATATAAAATACATTTTATAAATTACAGAAATCGTAAACTCAAATGCATACATACATACTCGTATGTACATATACATATACAGACTGAATACCGGGTATAAAGTAGACACAACGTCCCCCCTCGATTTACATAAGAAGGGTTCGCGACCCGCTGAAACGTTCATATTCATTGCAATCATAAGCTTAAGAATTTTCACTCAACCGAATTAAAAATATCAGATTTAAAATACAAGGATTTAAATGTCTTATATACTTAGAATACTACCCCCAAAATATTATTTAGATAACAGTAAGTTTGAGAAGGAAGCCAATTAGAGATGCTTTGGCTTAAATCGTGGATGACTATATGACCAACTATATATTTGTTTTTGCCATAACTATGAATCGATTTACATTTATATTCATATTTGCCTTAAAATATGAAAAAAGTCCTCAGTTCGGTTTATAATTTCGTTTAACATTAGATACTCCGTATGGGAAGCGGCATTTGAGAATGATCGTATGGCACAGATTTTAGTGTCCAAGGAGTCAAAGCTGTGCGTGCAAATATCATACGTGCATAAAAGTAAATTTTTCCCTAGAAAAAACATAATTAAATACATTTTTATACCCGATACTCGAAGAGTATAGGGGTAAATTAGAATTGTGGTGATAGTGGACCGACCCCATAAAGTACATATATTCTTGATCAGCATCAATAGCCGAGTCGATATAGCCATGTCTGTCTGTCTGTCCGTCCGTCTGTCCGTCTTCATTAGCGCCCAGATTTCAGAGACTATGAGGCTTTTGCAGCGGCTCACAACGTTTCCCCTCGTTTTAGTAATTTTCTTTGTACTAAGAACATTAAAACATATGTACATATATCCATTTTAAGTTGGGCAAGTTTTTCTCGAGTGGTCGATATATTGTACTTAATGGTGTATGGCAATGATATCGACTGATCTAAGGATGATCTATGAAAATTCACCAAAATGTATACATTTTAAGAGTTATGGATAATCAAAAATGAAAATAATTATCCATAATGATTACACTAGTCGACACGACTTTTCCGCTGATAGATACATAGATGTTCTAATAGATTTGGATGTTTAAACATTTTTAAAGAATGTTTTTATTTTCATGGAGTAGTTTGCTTTTTAAGAAATTAAAAAAAAATTTTGTCATAGGTAGTGCTTCTATTTTTCACATATGTAACTTAAGTTTCCTACAACTGGTTGTATTGAACTTTGCAGTTAAAAAAGCTCACAAATGCAGCTTTAAATCCGACTCTAGTTTTCTCATATCTTCAAAATTGTGTACGCCACAGACTTTCGTCTTTTGTGGGGGCAAACGGCGGCGGGGCGAAATTTTGCAATACATTTGGAAAAGTGTGATCACACAGGAAACTGGATACAAAATTTGGTTGCTCTAGCTTTTATGGTCTCTGAGATATAGGCGCAAATGAAGATGGACGGACGGACGGACGGACAGACAGACATAGCTATATCGACTCGGCTATTGATGCTGATCAAGAATATATATACTTTATGGGGTCGGAAACGCTTCCTTCTGGGCGTTACACACAACCGTTATCACCACAAATCTAATATACCCCTATACTCTTCGAGTACCGGGTATAAAAATAATGATGTTCAATTGATATTTGTTATTTCGATCAAAAATAAAACTCAAAGTGGAAAAAACGTATTCATTTGGGTGGAGAGCTGAAAAAAAAACTTGAATACATATGTCCTTACAAATTGAGCCAAGGTCAACAGGTTAAAAATGTTTTTAAATTTATAAAAATGTACAGCACAGACTTTCAGTGCATTAGATATGCCAGAAGTAACATCCACTTTGAGTTTTATTTTTAATCGACAAAATACACATCATCAAATAATAATACTAATAATAATTATTATTATAATCTGATATACATATGTACATACATATATATGTATGCGTACTTCCAGCTACCCTCTGCAAGAGTTAACAAAAAAATAATAAAATTAAATTCATATTTGATCAGATGCGTTCAACAAGGTGCGATAACAAGTTATCACCCTCTGATCAATGATCCCATTGCATTCAGTGGCGGACCTGACCATGTATATCTTTATATTCGCTTTCGCAGATATGATATGTACATACAAACTATATGTAAAATTCTGCATAAGAAGGTTTGGTAAAACGGCTTCAACTTCGCTGTTTATTCATCGATTCTTACAAACGATACCTTAAATAACTCCTAAAAAATGAGCCTATCTAAAAAGTTAAAATTAGAAAATGAAAAATAAAAGCACTACCTCTGAAAAAAACATGAATAAAATACCAGATTAAAAAAAATTCGTTTAAAAAGTAAACCATAAAACTTTAATTAAAATAAAAAAATTCCTAAAAAAAATGTAATCCCCGAAATCGAACAGAAAACGTTTTTTTAGTTCACAACAAAATGTCGTATCGACTAGTGCAATTCATCAGTAAGCAAAACCGGATAGTGAACGCATCCAAGGCACCGGTGGTCAAATAGTTCTTGTTTATACAATATTATTTTAAAAGAAGGAATTCAAGGATACTTACATTAAGCTGCATGATAATTTTGTTGTAAGCCCAATGCCAGCGTTGTCGAGCAGTTATTTCGGGCTGTCGTATCACTTGCATGTGACCACCAACTACTTCCTCGGTTTCACCCCGCATGAGTGGCTTCTTCTTCAGGGACTTCAGTCTTTTTAAGTCGGCGAGATCGGCCAGTTGATCATTTATATCTTCATCTCCAGTGACTATGTCAGGTGACATCTGTTCTTCCTCACATCCAATTAAATTTGATTCTGTTTCTTGAAGAATGCTATCCTGCTTTTGAACCGGATGATGTGTTGGCGTAAGTTGCGATGAAATATACTCCTGTCTAAATTTGTCTTTTTTTGTCTGATTAATAGCCTCTTCGGTGGTGTCTTTTCGAGCTCCGACGCCATTAAGGTCGATTTTATTAGCCTTGCTCCCTTCGACGATACCAACGCTCCCGCTAGAGCTTTCATCTAGATAATTGCCACTGTCTTCTTCACTTTGGTAGTGTTCGTAAAGAAAGTCATCGTCCTGTCCTTCGTCAATGAAATCTAATGATGATTGATTGTTCGATAGCATCATTTTGGTCTGGTGCTGCTGTCTTTTGCTGCTGTTGCTGTCACTGTTGCTGGGTTGCTGTAGTTGCTCTTGCTGTCTCTGCTGTTCAAGATACTTATATTCATCCTCCTCATTAAAATAGTCCTCTCGATAGTCATAACCACAATTGACATGTTCATAATAACCATTCGGCTGACTTGACGGTGTCGTCTGCTGGTGACCCATGTAGTAATCACCCTGCTCACTATCAATGCAATAACTCGGTTCTTTGCCGATCGCTAGGTCCATATCATCTATATCGGATTCATCATCAAAGATCTCGGTAGGCATTTGTTTGATAAGCAGTCCCGACTTACCATTGATGGTGGGCAGTTTTTTGCCGGTGGATCCTGCTGGCGGCACCGTCGGCAATATTTTTGCCCCATTGCCAACATTTTGTGATTTTCCTGCTCTTACCATATCTTCATGCTGGTTTTGATTACCATTCGAATAGAAGTTAGCGAATAACTTGTTATCGTCAGGACTGAAGTCATGCACTTTGACATTGCTATTCTCATAATCATCCCCATTATTTGAGTAATGGCTTGACAGTAACTCCTGATTGGTCAGCTGGTTGTTGTAATCGTTACTCACGATTGCATCAAATCCTGCGGATCCCATTTCAGTCTTCGGCGGCTTAATTGCATTAGGCGTGGACATAGCAGACACGTCACTCATATTACTGGAACGTGCAGCTGAAGAGGGCACTAATGGTTTTTGTGTTACAGCTGATGCTACCGAAGAGGCGCCTTGGTTAACTGCTTGTGTTGCTGATTGCACAGCAGCCGCAGCTTTTCCGAAAATAGATCCCAGCATTCCACCACTGCCAGTTGTACCAGAAGACACGCTTGTTTTTGTCGGTGCCTCAATGGGATGTGATGGAATAACAGAATCGGTGATTTTTGACTTCGAAGCCAAATATTGAAATGCTTCGGAGGCAATTCCGGGCTTCATATCACTGGGTATATCTTTGTATGACTCATTGTAGCTGTAACTAACGTCGCTGTTACCTTCGACTGACGTTGGGTACGAATAGGGATGTTCCGTGAAGCCATACTCTTCATCATGGTCCAGCATTACTCCGCTCACCACTTCGTCAGTTAAATTGATCTCATCATAGCTTTCCACATAGCCATAGCCAGGATTAGAATATGTCGTTGAGCCGGGTGCGACGACTGCATTATTGTAAACATGAGAATCGTTTATGGGAGTTAGCTCTGTCGCACTGTTGTTTGTGTATGGCTCCCCTAGTTTATAATCGTAAAGATTTTCTTCAAAGTTCGTTTCCATAAAGCCAGCACTAACATCCAAAACGCTTTCTATTGCTGTTGTCGTTGGTAAAGTAGCAGCAACACCTGTTTCCTGTTGTATTTGCTTGCTGGAGCTGGTGCTGATGCTGGAGCTGGAAAGTAACCCACCCACACTCGGTACAAGCTTAGATGCTAGACCAAATCCAAAACTCTTTTTACTGGTAATGTTAGCCTGTTGCTGTGTTGCTTCCACGGTTGAACTGACACCACTAAAAACGCCATCTAGTCCTCCCTTGAAACCTTTCGAAAGGCCCCCTAGCACACTCGTTGCCGTTGAGGCAACCACTTTGGCTTTTTGTTGCGTAGGCGTGGGTGACTTTTGGACAGGCTTATAATATCCACCATGGCCAGAATTCAGGCTCTGGTTCGGTTCAATTAGGACAACGGGATCCACCTTTTCATTGGTCTTGCTTATAGCAATGTCCTTTTCTTCTTCGATGGCCATTACTAAGCAATTGTCTGTGTTTGACTTTAGCGCTGCAGTTGAGCAGGTTTCACTTTCAATATGGGATATGGATGCAGTCAGTTCTGTTAGATCAACATTGAAACTGTCGTAAAAGGAATCATCAAACTCAGTGGTAATGGACACTGTTTCCGCAGGTTCGAAGCTATTTTTGGGTCGAAATTGAGTGTCTACTGAACATTCTGTGGTGGCAGTCGGTGCTAATGTTATTGGATTGTTCAAATCGTCAATTTTGACGACAGTTTTCGATATTACAAAATCTGTTTTGGTTTCCTCACATACTACGGGATTACTGAACTCTTTATATGTGTCAAAGTTAGACGCTGTTAATTCGGTCAAATAAGACTGCGATGTGCTTGTGCTTGCGCTTGTTACCGTTTTTGAAATCTCAAATTCTATATTTTCAGTCGAAACAATAACATCGGCAGCCACTGAAAGCTTGTCATCAATTGCAGTGTCACGGACGGGTGAGCTGCTGCTACAAATCTCTAGAATTGGTTGCGGCAGTTCGGGCAACTCAAATTTCTTCATATAATCGGTGTAGGATAATATTGGCGCTGTTGATGATGTCGAAGTCAACGTTGATGGTGAAGGTGAAGCCGAAGCTGAAGCTTCGCGGCTAGTGATAATTGGCTTTGCTGCAGAGCTAGATGCGAAAACAGTTTTTGTGAACACATCGTTAGAGTGACTCCAACTCGAAGTTGTGAATATGTCGTGAGAAAAATTTTTCGTTGGGGATATTGCTTCAGTTGCATGTTCTAATTTGTCGGTTCCTAATTTCTTCTCGTTCGGTTTGCTGAATAAATGCGAATATGTGGAGAGGGGTGAAGGCGAGTCACTCAAATTTAATTTAATTGGTAGTGGTGGCGCTGTAGTCGGGTCTGCAGGCTCAACCTGAGGTGGTTGATAATTGACAGAGCTATTCCTTGCAACATAGTATGGAATGTGTGCGTCCAATGATGTCCCAGATAAGTTAAATGAATCTAAGTAATCATCATTTTTGAGATTTTCAGTGCCGTATGAGGGATCTGTTATTTTGGTGGTGCTGACAGCAATGGTGATATGATCTTCTTCGTGTTCTTTGGAATAACTAATTGTATCTAATGTATAAGGCTTTAGATATTCAGATATGTCAAAAATGGCTGCATCGGGCTTGCTAATGTGGGGGGATGTTTCTGTTATGGACGCAGGTAAAATCTCTGAGCTTGTTACTGGTTGTATCAATGATGGCTCCAATTTTAATTTTATGTTGGCATCAGTCGATTTTTTTTCAGGAGTGCTGGCTATTGGTGAATTCTGCAGTTGCATCTGCAGACTAACAGTGCTAGGAAGCTCCATTGACGGACAAGGATGGGGTTCTAGGGGTACTGGAGGTGATAATGCCCATGACTTCAGCACAATATCGTTTTCGGACTGTGTCATATCTACTTCATTGGGTTCCTTTTCCTTATTAACAAAGGCATAATAAGGTTGCGGGCCTTGGCTTGTGCGGCTTAGTAAATTGGTAGAGCTTTCCGCTTCTGTTTCTGGTAATGAGCGAAAGGCTGATGTGCTGTCTAAAGAACTAAATGGTAATGATGCCTCTGATGCAGGAGCAGTCGACCAGTTCAAATTGGGAAGTAACTTGGAATGTTTTTTGGCCTGGACTTGGGAAGTTGGCAACTTTGGGAGCTGCTTTGGACGATGATTTTTCTCTACGATTGGTGCTGAAGCTTGTAATGAGGAACCTGATGTTTCATCTAAGGCTAAGGTGGCGGTTGTATACAATGCTGATGATTTGTACTGTGGCGTTGGTAGAAGTTTTGGCAATTTTCTAGTTGTCGTCGATGTCATCGTCATAGCAGTGATGGGAGTACTAGTAAGAACTTCCCCACTGCAGAAATTTGTCTCTGACCACCATCCTGAAGCTATTGCAGTGGCATTGGTACTGGTACTGGCGCCTAGTTGAGACTCCGTAGCTGTAGTTCTCTCCTCTGTTTTATTAGAGTTCTGAACTGGTACTCTAGTCTCACCAGATGCTATTACAGACGCCGTTGTCATTGCCATCATCAGAGATATTTTACGCTGCTGCTGTAATTTATGTTGTGCATTAGTTGTCGTGTTTGGCGGTGTATCGCTGTACGTTGACAGACTGTCAGCATTGTAGTTGCTCTCTTGGTAGTCAGTGTAGTCTAAGGCCAACATAGAGGTGTGAGGCCTTGCCATTTGTTCGAGTGCATCGTAAGTGCTGGTCCCACTGGCCACTAACGGTGGGGCCATACATAGTGCTGACATGGTTAGGCCACCTATAGATGGATCTTCTTCGTATGTTGAATCTGCATTTAAATCAAATAAATGTTGACTTAAACTTGAGCGCTGAACTGGCCGTGCTCGTATTCTTGGCAAGACACGCAATGGTGCTGCTGGCACCCTATTATCTGTGAGAGTTGGTGCATAGCCCGTATGTCCAATAATATTATTTTCGTAGACATTCTGGTAGACGCCTGAACCATGGTCTATCGCACTATCATGTGCATTGGGCAAGCAGGCACCATGGCGTCTGGTGTTTTCTCTTTGCGGGTACATATACATACCTTCCAGATTCTTCTCCATCTCCATTCCAATGACACCTCGAACTGAGGACCCGTTCGCGGCACCGTTACTACTATCATTTTGATTGGCCGGCAGCAAAGGCAATAATTTTGTTGAGGTACATTTTTGATTTCCATATTCAAAGCCATATTCATCAGTGATAACCGTATTATTTCCATCCCAGTTGTCGGTAGCTTCTCCTTTCACACTTTGTTGGTCTTCCTTACCATAGTAATCTACATAATCGTTATTATAGCTGCTATCTACATGTGTAAGTTCTGTTTCACTGGTCCAAATCCGCTCACTACCATAATTTAGTGGTTGGTTTAGTGGGTTGCTTAGATCACTGTACTCATCGTAGTACTCTGAGTTATCATTTACTCTATAGGGATTATTGCTGTTTGGTTGACGAATGTTTGTTGATAAGGCATCATTTTTTTCATTATAGAAGTAGTCGTGTGGTTCATAATGCTAGAAGAAAATAATTCGATTATAAGTTGCACACCATCCATATGATTCTGTACTTTACCGTCATATTTTAAGGTGTTGTTGTTCCCAGAAGCCAAATCTGGTACCGTTTTCCGAAAGTCTCTGCTCAACACTGATCCTATAACTGTGTGGCATTGTAGATTCGCCCTACCATCAGAAAATACACATAAATACCTATGGATATATTATGATGGAAATGTCTTTATTTAATATCTTTGCAAGAAAAAACCAATCGTAACAAACAAGTCCATTATAAAGGACTATTATCCATTATGATACATCCATTAGAAACCACAGAACCGGGCCACTTGATTCATACATACATACATATGTATATACATGTACATATGCCACATATACATATACCGATTTTACTACCTTAGATCACGATTTCCGCAACACTTCCACGATTTGCTTTGTTGTATACACTTTACTAGCCATCACCAACATGTCATGCATAGAAACATGTGCATATCCAGATATGCATTGGTCGCACATACAAACATACATACATATGTACATATGTAATTTTTAAACATGAATCTAAGATAACTCAAAATACACTTGGTATAACCTTTCTGCATATGTATGTACACATGTAAATAAATATGAATGTACCTACATATATATTTAAAAATGTGCATTCGTATTGGCACGTACATATATATCTGTATGTACATAAGTGTGCATGCACGGATATGTAGATATGTACATACATGCATGTGGATTATTCCGTACCGTACCACTAGGCTGGGCTGCACACCCACACATTCAGTTATTCACATTCGATTCTAGTTATGTTTTTGTTATGCATCTTCATATATTTACACATATATGTATGTACTTGTATAGAACATATTGTGTATAATAGGCCATTCATTTTTATTTATTTAAACAAATTTTTCAAGGATTTTCAAATTTTATTTGATTCATTCATTTCTAATGGATTGAAATTAAACCATTTGCGGTTTTGTTTTTCATCGAATTGTGTTTTATTACAATTTTCATTTCAAACGCACTGTTAAGAATATTTGTAAGCACCTTATTTAAAAGCTCTTGCGCTTTTTAGCTTATGCGTTAATTAATTAAACTTCCCACCATTTTGAAATTTATTTATATTTAACTTCGTTTTTCTTTGTACAGAGCAACTGAAAAATGATTATTTTGTATTGTATAATTCGGATTGAGTAAAAAACACCGGACATGCGCACAAGAGAAAGAGAATGACAGTAGCTGAGAGCTTAGATGTCAACGCTATTCGAAGAGAATTGGACTATACTACAGCTGTCAGTTTTTGAATGTTGCCACATAGCTGATATGTCAGATGAGTAACAGGCATGGCATACTAGGCACTTGAACAAACCCCATCGCTAAAGCCGTTACGAACCAGCATTGCGAATACTTTCTAAGACTATTGTAGGATATCGCCACCCCATTAAGTCCGATTTCTAGGTCCCACTGCTCCTCGAAAATCAAGCATGTGAAGGAATTCATTATACTATGCTCCTTGAGTATCGGGACATATTAGTTTTGTGTAGATGTGTGTAACTCCCAGAAGGCACCCCCATAGTATATTCTTGATCAGCATCAATAGCCGAATAGATATACATACATATGTATATATGTATGTATCTCTTTCTGTCCGTCCTTCCGTCTTCTTTGTTTCCTAGTTTAAAAAAACTGTTAGATCTAGATGAACCAAGTTTTGTTGTTGTTGTTTATTGTTGTTTAAAGTTTAACAATTTTCAGTTAAACAGTAAGGGGAAAATTACATGTCATCTAATTATTTGAAGGGACAAAGGAAATTACTCTGACCCGGTAATACCGTTTAGTACCATCCCAAATGCCCCAAATTTTACCGTTAAAAATTGTTACAAACACAGATTTTTGGCATGTTTTGTAAGAAAAAAACGCTTATATGTCGAATAACGAAATATATCAGCGAAATTCGGCATATGAAGGTTTGGTCAAACGGCCTGGTTTGGTCAAACCGCAAACAATTATGAAATTTGAATTTAAAATTTTAATATCATCCTGAAGTTAAGCTACATAGTGTCTGAGTCGGGTCGGACTTAAAGCTGCATTTGTCAGCTTTTCAGAACTGCAAAGTTAAGTACAATCAGTCATAAGAAACTTAAGTTATTTGAAAAATAGAAGCACTACCTCTGGAAAAAACATGACAAATTTAAAAAAATTCTTTAAAAAAAAAACTAAGCCATACTAACTAATTCTTAAAAAAAATGTAAGTCTCCAAATATATCAGAAAATGTTATTTTGGGCGACAGCGGAAATGTCGTGTTGACTAGTGTTACCTGTGATTATTGTAAAATTAAACATTATTAATGACAAAAATCGTAAAAATCATTATACTATAATCATAAAACTTATAATGATTACGGTCCCTGATATATATTCTTGATCAGAATCAATAGCCGAGACGATATGGCCATGTCTGTATAAAGGCTAGAGCAACTAAATTCGATTCCTCTCAACCTAATAAATTCATTTTATAGCAGGGGTTTTAATATGCTTACCTCAATCCTAATTTAAAATACATTTTTCTTTATCGAGATTTTTAATCCTGTTCTAGAGCCCATAGCTTATACCAGAGGCCGACAATGTCCTGTGCTATGTGCATAGAAAAGGACCACAGGCAGCACTGTCGGTACGCGCACTGTGTAAAAACTTCATGTGGCACAAAAGGCTTCATTATTCTGCTCGACAGCGCCGTGGAAAAGAAAATTAATCGTGTTGCTTCGTGCTTGTTGTCTGCGTACAGAAATGAACTAAGAGCATGTGAGTGTCTCGCAACCCCTGCTTTATACCATTCCAACCCCATAAAGTATATATATTCTTGATCAGCATCAATAGCCGAGTCGATTTAGCCATGCCTGTCTGTCCGTCCGTCCGTCCGTCCGTCCGTCTTCATTAGCGCCTATGTATATCTCAGAGACTATTAAAGCTAGAGCAACCAAATTTTGTATCCAGTCTCCTTTGTGATCACACTACTCCAAATGTGTTGCAAATGTGCAAAATTTCGCCCCGCCCCTTTCCGCCCGCACAAAGGACGAAGGTCTGTGACGTACACAATTTTGAAGATACGAGAAAACCAAAAACGCAGAATCATAGAGAATGACCACATCTAGAGTGTTGAATCTGGCTCAGATCGGATTATTATTATAGCTACAATGAAGATAACCATTTCGAAAGTAATCGTTCCCTCTCGCTCTCTCACACGCGACCCTGTCTGCTTTGCCTATTCGTTTAAATGAGCGCCTAGATCTCAGAGACTATGAAAGCTAGAGCAACCAAACTTTCTATCCAAGCTCCTGTGATATCACTTCAGTACAAGTGTATTTCTAAATTTTGACACGCCCCCTTTCGCCCCCACAAAGAACGAAAATCTGTGGAATCCACAATTCTTAATATAAAAGAAAACCAAAAACGCAGATTCATGGAAAATGACCGAATTGATTGCCGAATTTGGATCAGGTCGAATCATTATTATGGACAGGAGGAACAAATTAAATCAGTGGCTAAGCAACGCCTGCCAAGCGCTTACTCATTCCCTCTCTCTCTCGTACACACTTGTACGTCTCGAACATGTAGTTATACATGTACCTTATGAAATGTAGAAGCAATTGTAAAAATCATATGTAAACAAAAATGGAAACATGTATAAAAATTCCAAAAATGGTTTGACCAAGACACCAAGACTGAAATATATCGAGATCGGATTGCAACCTGAATTGAAAAGAAATTTCCTTATACTGGACACAGAGCTAAACATCATCCGCATACATAAGTATTCGAGAGTATGTTAACACAGAAGGCAGGTCATTTATAAAGATTGTCAAGAGTAAGCGGCCTAGATGGCTGCCCTGTGGTACGCCCGAAGTCACCACAATTCGTGAGGACAGTTTGATATCCGCCTTATAAATCCATGTTGAGCTGGAGATATAAGTGATCTGCATAGGTGCTGCAGGTACAGAGTTAAAATTTTCTCAAACACTTTAGGAATAGCGGACAACTTAGATATACCTCTATAGTTCATTGCGTCAGACTTGCTACCTTTCTTATGGAGAGGAATTATAAAAGACTCCTTCCATATCGGGGGAAAGCATGAAGAATTTATGGTTTAAGCAACGGCCCACAGAGACTCGGCACATTGCCTGAGTACACAGCCGGGAACTCCGTCCAGACCCGGTGAAAACACCGGGTTTACTGTTCGTAGATCATGAAGCAACGAGCTTTCATTAACCAAAGGACTAAAAATGCTGTTCGACCTCAGTAAACCTTATGAATATTGGGCAAAAAGATCGGCAATTGCCTGATCATTATCTGCCGACGTATTAAGGAAGGATAGCGAGGATGGGTGTGCGGACGTTCTACGCTTACTGTTTACGAAGCTGTATAACTGTTTAGGGTCCTTAGAAAAAGCGTTAAGAGCTGAAAAGTTTGACCGAGCCATTACATAACGAGAGAGAGAAGAAGGAGAGCCAATTTCTTGAAATTTTTTATAAAGTCCTGATTTTAAGTTTTGTAGACTGGATAGCTCCTTGGTAAGCCTTGGGGTGTCACAGATCTAATAGGAGAGGAAAGCGGAACACAAGAATCAAAAAGTGAGTCCTGTGCATCATAGAAAATGTTTGTGCCTATCGTAACATCACTGCACAAATATAAAGCGGACCAAAGCGGGGTAGTCTACCCGACCGATCCAATACAGTTGGTCCTAGGTGGACCGACAATTCGAAAGTAAGATGGTAGGCATCTTCAGGTATAGTGAGCGGGGGGACTCGAGTTAACAACGCTAAGGTCACATCCGTTACAAAGCACAGATCTAGAAATCGACCCAAGGAATTTTTAACATGGTTAACTTGAGACAGAGACAGGTCAATCAAGCCGTCAACAAAGTCATGTCGTGACATGGGTAGCAAGCTTTACCGTTTACCGAAGACCAAACAATTTCTGGCAAGTTGAAGTCACCAAGAACTATCATATGATCTTTGTCTGATAGCGAGGAAGAAATAGCGGTTAAGGCGGACAAATGCTGCTCGTAAATTGCGATATCCGAAGAAAGTGGAATATACGAGCAAGTTGTGAAAACTGAGAAAGCAGGAAGAATCAGTTTTACACACAGGAATTCCAGTTCCTGCTGAATCTGGACTGGGAAAAGTTCCGACGTGAAGTTTGAGTCCACAGCAATTCCCTCCTGCACTTCGAGGCGAACGATCCTTTCTAAAACTTGTGTACCGACCTGCCAAAACTTCGGAACTAAGAATGTCCGACTTTAACCAGGTCTCGGTAAACACAATAGCGTGGGATGCAATTGCGACACTATCCTGGAAAAGAATACTGAGCTTACTACGTAAGCCTCGAACATTCTGATAGGTCACTAAGAGAGAATATAAAACTTTTTTGGACGGGTTGAGGTAGAGCGGGAAGATGAGGATGGCGCATTGGTCTGATTTGTTAGCAGAGTTATTGGGGGCCAAGTCTTCTTCTTTGGCTTAAACTCCTTCACCACCAAATGCTCCGGCCAAAATTTGGCGGAACAAATGGTGTTAGAGTGAGTTTGGGAGACACTTATTTTGAATGAAGCTATCTCCCTGGCATAAGATAAGTTAAACTTTTCCACCGTTAAGTCAACGGCTTTTAGTTTGCTTTGAATATAAGCCGTCACATCCTTAGTTGTGGAGTCAGGGGCTAGCCGTGAGACAAAAACTTGTCTCTTTGGTGGGATCCATACCAATCTTGGCCCCACAGGCCTATCACCTGTGATTACCGGGTATTAGGTGATCCAAGACGTATATTCACTGGTGGGGTCGGAATTGAAGGGACAGCTAATGAATTTGCGGACATTACGGACACGGACGCTACAGACCATTTTGGTTGGTAAATTCGGCTACCGAATTTTCATCACCAGCAGCTGTCGTTACTTTTGGAGTAGCTAACGAAATCAACTGCTGCACTTTTGGAGTGGTCGGAGTCAGCTTATCAGCATCGGTTGGCCGAGGGACAGCTGGCACTTGCAGATCACGCGGAGTGACCCTTTTGCGCCTGGGAGACTCATTCAGTAGTTGTAAGCCACTGAATTGAGACTCCATGGCTAGGAGCCGAACGTGTTGCTGTTTAAAGCCCACGGTCACCTCCTTAAAGCCCCTCCGGGTCTACGTCATAAACGTGACCATGTCTTTTTCGACCACCCGGTATGCCTCACAGCTGTACTGCAAACCATTACGCTTTGAAATGGCATCACTCAGAGGCCTGTGAACCCAGCGCGTTTTGCGTGCACTACGCTTTCGCAAAGCCAGCAAGGGATACTCGACTGATCATGAGTGATATTCTTCTTACAGGTTTTTTTTTTGCACAGACAACAGAGTTTTCCATTATGAGGAACAAAATATATAATATATGAAATAAAAAAATAAAATTTCAAAACAAATAGATATCAGACCAGTGTGCCAGATAAACGATAAAAGAGCAATAAGCATCAGAGGAGAGCGGTTACAGCAGCTTCAATTGAGAGCGAGAGAGGAAGAACAGTTAAGTTAGTTTGGGTAATAGGGAGAGAGTGATAAAACAATAAATCAACTAGGTGAGAGCGGCAAATTTTGATTTTGTATGTGCTTACGAAAAGAAACAACAAAAACACATTGACTACCAACACAGGAAAATAATTAAACTATGTTTAAAACACAAGAAAAGGGCATGAACTCGCGCGAACGTTATTAGTTTATTTAGTTAGTACATTCAAAAAACAGCGGCTGTTTATATAGGATGAAAGGCAGATAAGCGGAGCGCAAAACAAAAACACGTCTACAAAGAGAATCGAACGAATTGAATTGAATTTGAAAGCTTAATATCTTCTAGACGTTAAGCTGCATCTACGAACTGTCTGGGTCGGATTTATAGCCGCATTTGTCAGCTTAGCAAAACTGCAAAATTCATTACAACCAGTTATAGGAAACTTAAGTTATGTAAAAAATAGAAGCATTACCTCTGAAAAAAATACCAAATTTCTGAAAAATTCTTTTAAAAAACGAGGGGGAACGTTGTGAGCCGCGGCAAAGGCCGCGGCTCTACCTTATACCCGGTACTCAGTCAGTATATACATATGTACATACATATATGAGCTTGCGATTTATGCAATTTCTTATATGTTCGCAAAAGGGACAAATTAAAAAAATGGGCAAAAAAATATTTCAAAAAATGAAGTAAATTTTTGGAATATTATACATGTTTCCGATTTTGTTTGCATATGATTTTTACATCTGCTTCTAAATTTCTACATGACATGTATAACTACATATGTATTTGAGACGTATGTACAAGTGTTTAGGACAGAGAGAGAGAGGGCATGAGTCAGCGCTTGGCAGGCGTTGCGTAGCCACTGAAATTTAATTTGTTTCTTCTGGCCATAATATTGATCCGACCTGATCCAGATTCGGCAATCTGGTAGATATGGTAATTTCCCATGATTCTACGTTTTTGGTTTTCATTTATCTTAAAAATTGTGGATTCCACAGATTTTCGTCTTTTGTGGGGGCGGAAAGGGGCGTGTAAAATTTTGAAATACACTTGTGCAGGTTTGGTATCACAGGAGCTTGGATAGAAAGTTTGGTTGCTCTAGCTTTTATAGTCTCTGAGAACTAGGCGTCACAAAATACGAATGGGCAAAGCGGATGGGGTCGCGGGTGAGAGAGAGCGAGAGGGAATGATGACTTTCGAAATGGTTTTCTTCATTGTAGCTATAATAATGATCCGATCTGATCCAGATTCAACACTCTGATAGAAATGGTATTTCTCTATGATTCTGCGTATTTAGTTTTCTTGTACCTTCAAAATTGTGTGTACCACAGACTTTCGTCCTTTGTGGGGGCGGAAAGGGGCGGGGCGAAATTTTGAAATACACTTTGAGTAGTGTGATAACACAGGAGACCGAATACAAAACTTGGTTACTCTAGCTGTAATAGTCTATGAGATATAGGCGCAAATGAAGACGGACGGACAGACAGACATGGCTATATCGACTCGGCTATTGATGCTGATCAAGAATATATATACTTTATGGGGTCGGAAACGCTTCCTTCTGGGCGTTACACACAACCGTTATCCCCACAAATCTAATATACCCCTTATCGTGTAGTGTGACTAGTGTAATCTGAGTTAACGCATTTTTGTATCTGAAAATATGTTTTCGAAGTAATTATTATACGGACTGCTTCGAGCCGTTCTTACAGTTCTGATTTTTTGTATGGTGTTCCTATTTAAAAAGTGTATGTAAGTGCTAGTTATTTATTCATTTTTCCCTATTTTTAATTTTAATTCCATTTTAATTCCAAACTATTTTTATTCCCGAACCAAAGAACTCTCCAGTGTTATAGGGACCATCCCTTTATCCATAACCTATATATGCACTACAAGTAAATATGTGTTTTCGATTTCATTTAAAACTGTTGGATCCTTTCCTTTCCTTTGAAATGGGTTGCAAATATTTAATTTGCAAAGTAAAATACGCATGTGATGTATCCGTTTGTCGTTTTTCACCTTTAAAAACATTATATTTAAAACTTTATCGTTCTGTTCAAGTTACAAATAGATGGATAATCTCTTAGAGATAGAAACATAATCGATTATTCAGTTAAATCTATAAGCTGTACTGGGAAATTCTATTTTCACTTTAATCTTCTTTTTTTGCACTTCCAAATTGGGATTTGTATAAATTTTCTATACTCGCCTTTGCGTACATTTTTAGCTGTCTATTTAGTAGTCATATTAGCGAACTAGACTAGCCAAAGCATTTCTTGTCCCTTTTGTGGTGTTCTATATCTATATTGTAAGAGCAACCATCTATATCTAGGAATTTCTTCTGGGTTCGCTTTATTTTACATATGTTATACACTTTCGTATTATTGCATGTACTCGTAATGCAAGGACAGTAATATCTATTGAGATAAGTCCATATCGAATCATAGGTATATTTTTAAAGAGCTCTTTTCACAAACCAGCTTTCTGTTTAATTAATTTTATTACAAATTTAAATATATTGTTTTTTTTTATTCCCCTAACTCGCTGTCTATGTCAGCTCTCCAAGTACTGTGCTGTTTAGTTGGTTTCATCATTCAATAATGAGTTAAAGAAGGGATTAAGACTTTTAACAGCAACGCCTAATAACGAAAATAAAAGGAAAATCAATTATTGAAAGAACGAGCGTGAAAGTGTATTTTTTTAAAGCTCTTACCCTTTCCTGCTGATTGATCCTTTGAATCACGCCACTTGCAAAGTGACTCTTTCTGTATAACATAGGCATCATATAGCTCACCAATAAGTTCACTCAATAGTCCTAAACCAATAAAAAAATTTAAATTCTATGTTCACATGTAAGTATGTATTTTCGTACCTCTGGGATGCTCTAAGCTATGCACCAATAGTTGCATAGCATAAAGACATTCCAATTGATGATCTTCATGCGAGTCGATGTATCGCTGCAAAACAGGTATGCAAAACTTTTGGAAGATTTCCGGCTCAAGTTTGTAACTGTTGTCCTTGTACACAATTGCAAAATTGCTCAACGTTTCAGTCAAGCCTCTAATAAACAGTTTATCAGCCACCAAAATATTTCCCTGAGAGAATCATCCAATAACGAAATTTGATCATTATTAAATTACAACTTCAAACAATTTTGAGCCTTACGTTACTGTAATCGATGATGCAGTCTGCCGTCGCTCCTTCTTTTAGCAAGTGCTCTATATGTTCTATCACATTTTTAACGTGCTTCTCTGGTGTCTCGCGTTGCTCAATCACTGGCGATTTCGACTCGTTTTCCACATACTCTAGTCTCTGTTTGAAATTAAATATAAATAATTGAGGTTACAAATATTATTTGGATAACAAACTTACATTGGATTCAATGAAATCGATCACTTCGTTGTCAGGCATAAAGTCGGACCAGTGCAGGTTGAACTTGAGCCACATACTACGAGTGAAATTCGGTCCTACTTCTCGTGTACAATATGTCAAATAGGTTTTGAGGAACTTTTTACCCACGTTTGATGGGCTGTTGTCTTTCAGATTTTTGTTCCACAGATCTGATACCGTCAATATTTTCTTCACAATTAGGGGCCCTGCAAAAGAGTCAATTAATGATATGTCAAATATGGAGTTTATATTTTTGTATTACCGGCAAATTGCAGAATATACAGCCAGAGCTCTGGAATATCAAAGATTAAATCGTTTGCGCACTCGGCAAATTCTTTGTACGCCAGTCTAAAGTGGTCCACGGAGATGTAGTTCTGTTGTATGAGAAGAGCCACAGTAATGGCCAGGTAACGCCTGTACTGTTTGCCCACATTCGCCAGATGCAAATAGTCCGTTAATATGTAGTACAAGAAACCACAGCGCATGTCCTCCGGTATACGTTTCATACACGCAACTACAGTCGGATTTACAGTCTTGGAGGCTGCAGCCAGCTCTATCATTTCCGAAACAACCGCTTTGATGAGCTTTATGTCAGCATCACTGGGCTCGCTGAACACGGCCACCGGGGCCACAGATCGATTTATCTGCACTGACGTTGCAGCGGCACTGGAACTGGACGCAGCTGACTGCTGATCGCCACCTCTGTAAACGCCTCCAACGTTGACAGCGGAACTTCCTAGTGAGCTTTGTGCCTATTTGCGAATTAAATATTTATAAAATTATTCATTGGAGACAAAGCAAATTACATATATGATTCTGTCATGTGCCAACTAAAATACTTCAGTTCCGTTTTTCCCGCCAAAACAATTTTAAGCCAAACGCATTCACTAGCAGTACGCATTTCGAACACCATTTATACATATATGTAATTCTCCAGGTAGGCAAAATAAATCAGACAGACTGACATGGAACGAATGTACATCGCGTTACACAAAGAACGAACAATTTGTGGGATACATGTTTGTGTAAAGGTGGACAAAATTTATGATTTGAGTATATTACGAGTAATTCATTTTTATATTAATAGATTAGAAAACGGAACCAAGAATTTGTAACTTACCTTGCCAGCAACTCGAACAGATGGAGCCTGTTGCGTATATTTTGAGTGACTAGCAGACTTCTGAACTGAAGAGTTCATCAAGCCGCGACTCTGTTGTCCAGCGCGAGAAGATGAATTCTCTCGCGATCCCTGTGATGATCCAGTTCTCGAGTTGAGACCTAATCAATTGGCATTTATTTTGAGCTCAATATGACGAAAAAAAAAGGGAAAAAGTACCTCTATCGCCATAACGATCACGCTCCATAGATCCCTTGTTATATGATCCCTTGTTTCTAGGGCCACTGCGGTCACGGTCACGGTCGCGATCCCGGTCGCTGCTGTTCTTATCCACTAGGGACGACAACACTGCGAAGGGATTGGATGGCGTTGTTGTGGGAGCAGATTGTAACGCAGCATTTTTATTCCAAATAAATTGAGTTAAACCACCCATTTTTTTGTTCTCTAAGTTTTGGTTTAGTTGCAAAGACTGAAAAGAAGAAACCAAAGAAATGAACAACAAAACTAATCAACTATGTAACTGAACCAATTTTCGTTAGTCCACTTTGACTAACTTTGACTTTTTTGACATTAAAAATTAGTCTTCCAAAGTTTAACAGAATATTTTCATTGTCATATATTAAAAAGAAGACGCTTCTGTCATTTTTACTGCGTTCAGCAAAAGGTAAAAAAGGTGTGTGCAAATGTAAAATCAGATGGCAAACCCCAAACGAACAGAATAAGACAGCAAGAGGAAACTCCATCGACTGGAGTTCTGATTCTGACCAAGACTTTATGACGACAATTGTTACTATTGATGACATAAACTAAAAAAATAAATGCGTCTTACCAGACCCTCCAGTTTGATGCTATCAACAGCTTGCGAGCGGCTACCCTTGCTTGTTTGTACGTGCCATGTGTCATCGTTGTTTCCATTAGAATGACCAGCACCACTTGATCCACCGCCTCCACCCCCGTTGTTTTGCTGCTGGTGTCGCAGGTTTCCATTGTCACCGCGCTGACTGTGACTGCCGGAATAGCCGCTGCCAGAACGAGAGTCGCCGAATCGAGCATTGTTGCGATCGTCTCGTTTTCCCGATCCTCCCTGGGACCCAACGGGGGTGCTGCCGGAAAGCGGACCGAAGTATTGCGCCGATAGTTGCTCGTTCTTGGTCTCTTTTTCGATTTGTCCCATGGTTTTCGGTGCCTCGTTGCGCGTCGATTGCCATTTGTTCTTGCGCAGATCTACAACGTCTTGGAGCATAAACCGCACACGGGAGCTCACTTTGGCGCCGTCTTTGTCGGTCTTGGAGGCAATTGCCTGCATCCTGGCTATGGACTTTTCCAGCGAATAGCATCGCGACGGATCCTTAGAACTGACGGGGGTCTGCTCGAACTTTGCCCCGACGGTTGTCAGCAGCTTGCAGAGGCACTCGAGCATATCCTCCGAGTGCGGATTCAGCAGAGTATCAATGCAGGAGTATATGATTTTTCCAGTCAGCATAGATATTTTAAAGAGCTCCCCTATAAACCGAACAGTGCCTCCGGAGCGTCTGCGTATTTTTCGCTCTTCCTCCTCTAGAAGTGCTTCAAGCTCGGCTTTTTCGTTCGGATCGTTGCACTTTTTTATCTTGTCTACAATTGGTTGCAGTTTCTTCTCCTTTGCAGTGCTCTGTGAGACGTTCTGTGTGAACTCTCGCTCCGTTTTGTCCAACAAGGCGTTCCGGAAATGTGCCAGATTTGATTTAGTGCCGCTCTCCATACGCTCGTCACGAGCTTTCACCTCACTTATAAGTCGATGGCACAGCCTGGCGTACGAAACCGAGAAGTTTGGTTCGTCAATGGCCTTCTCAAACACTAAGACAATAACCTCATCCATCTTCTCGGGTGTATCAATCTTCAATTTGATTATCTCCTCGACCAGCGTATCGAACCGCTCGGGGGTAAGCTTGTTTAGAATACCCCTGACACGTCGCACTAACTCATCTTTCTCCTGAGTGGCCTTCACGTCTGCGCTACTGTCAGACTTATTTACGCCTCGAGGACGCCAGGCGTTCTCGTTCTGATTCAGCTTCACATCCTGATTTAGTGAGAGGTTGACATGAATCATGCCCTTCATGCTGCTCCTACCTCCTCCACCCTGCACACCCGACATCGATACCTGCTTGCCAATGAAACCTCCTCCTGATTCGCTGTTGCGACCTCCAATCACACCAACCATCGACTGCACTCGTTTGTTGTTGTTGTTGTTGCGGATGAACGACGGCATTAAATTTGGCTGGGGCAATATCGAGACGTTCTTTACTTCCGGCTGTATACGTGAGGCCTTTGCCTCGCGTAGTTGCAGTAACTGCTCGCGATCGTATTGTTTCTTGCCACTGGGATTGCTGGGTGACCATTGACCCTCATTATAATTAATCAACGATGCTAAAACACTGTCTGAGACTGTGCCTGTGCCAGCCGCTTCTGGTTCCTGTTGCAGCTCAATATCCGCTTGGAGTTTGGGATCGCCAATCGGCTTAGGCTCCGTTTCTGGCTCTGGCTTTGGCTGATGCTCTTCCGCGGCAACACTGGACTGTGACTCTAGTGCCAGCTCAGGGAAAGTCGTCGTATCCATTGCACCTTGTGGTAAAAGTTCTTTAGTCGTTGTTTCTACTATTTTTTTTAATGGTCGGGTCTCCGCACAAATTTCTTCTGCTAATGCCATCGGCGCTTGATCAGTCTCATCGGGGGCACTTTCGAAGCTTTGTTCTGGTTTTGTTTCCTGTATTTCAGTCTGGTGGGCCTGGTTTAGATCTAAACTTTTCTCAGTTACGGTCTCTGATATTTCGGTTGATGGCGTGTTCTGCGAGATGGCCTGCACTGTGTGAATGGACTTGGCTTCGACAGAACCCACTGAAGCGGCATCAATGCTCGCCTTCTCCGACAGTTCGCCAATGTCTACAGACAGATTTCGTGCTGTCTCCGGTTGCAGCGACTCGGTTTTGAGGTTCTCGGCGGGTAGAACAGCATCTAAGGTAACAATGTTGGTTTCCTCCGATGCATCGGCTGGCACTTCCGCTGTGATCTGAGCAAGTTGTGGTTCCTGCTTCTTTTGCTGGGAACTGGATGCAGTCTGATACGATTGGTTTTGCTGAGTAGCCTCCTTGCTTGTTTTAGTTGCAGCGCCTGGTTTTGCAACTACATCATCTGCATCAGCTGGAGAGAGTAAATGACAAAGCAGACATTTGATTTGTTGGTTGCGTATGCTGTGCAAAATGTTAATATAATAAATATTTAATCTAAATTTTGATTTCTTTCGTTTTTATGTAGATTTGGAAAATTAAACTGTTTGTAACTGACAGGAAAAATAATATTAACTCAGCTGGATTTTCGTTTAACCTTCGACGATTACTTTCTCCTAGGAGATACGATAACTTAAGGAGTTATCTTAAGTGCCATACAGTTTTCATCTGGTTATGTCAAATTTAACCAAACTCTAAAATATTGGTTTGCTCAATAGAGTTTTGTTCGTTAGAATGGGAGAGAAGTACCTAGCTTTCGAAACTTCATACGACACAGTGATAAAAAGATTCCTTAGGGGAAAGTGGCACAGATATCGCAATGGCTTTCTTAAATCAGCTGTCAATACTGTTTTTTTCTTCATATGTATATTTGCCAAGGAGAGAGAGAGAGAGAAGTACCTAGCTTTCGAAACTTCATGCGACACAGTGATAAAAAGATTCCTTAGGGGAAAGTGGCACAGATATCGCAATGGCTTTCTTAAATCAGCTGTCAATACTGTTTTTTTCTTCATATGTATATTTGCCAAGCCGAAAATTTTTAACAGGCAGTCGTTTAAGAGTTCACACTCGCATGAGCCAATTAGAGAATCAATATTTGTTTGCGGACAAACTTAAGGCAAAAATAGCATATAAGTCGGAGGAAGATCTATATATGTAAAACCAAAAGATCTATATATGGCAACTTAACAACGACAAAAAAAGCTGTGTTTGTTCGGGTTTTTATGGTTTTTGATATATTGGAACTTTGTCTATTATAACTATAAAACCAATGGAAATAATTCGCAAAATAAGTCGAAAACACAAAATTTTTTTTCATAAAGAAAATGAAATATGAAATATACGCATAATATATAAAGCATGCCGTGACGGAAAATTAAAAAAAACCTAAATTGATTTTTTGTGTGGTAATGCTCAATAATACTCAGAAAAAAGCCTGACTTTCGGATTTATAAAAGCACAAATCATGGGTACACCACACAGGTTACAAGAATGTCATACGGAACATTGTGAATCAATTAACTGATGAAGAACGACAAATTCCACGAGAAGAGCGCCGCGTTGGTATGGCACTACCTATCGTGCTTCTAAAACGCAATGGCAAGTTGAGGCAACCCGTGAAACGGCTATATTAGAAACGGGAAATCGTAGAGCTAATCGCAGAGATAGTCTTCAAAGTGTAAGAAGAATTGTTTCAGGCAGCGTTTCCATACGATTGCACAATTCAAAACAGTTGAATCAGTTTAATGCACGTGGAGCCAGAGCCATAGAATTCCTTGCTTTGTGGCAAAACACCAGAATCACGACTATTTTCTTGCAAACACACTAAAAAGTACAACGCATGTTTTGACTTCAAATGACTTCATTTGAAGGGGAAGTTCCAGAATATCATGGATTTAATCCAACATTCAAGGTAATTTATTTTGAAGAGTAAATGTTTCTTTCTTTCTAAATTTTTGCAAATATACGTCATGGGCAATATGGGGAAGCAACTTGATCGGCATCGTAAAACCCAGCAGTGAAGAGATCAATTTTTCAAGATCTACAGCAACTGCTTCATGAACATCATGCATTTGTCAGTATGTTTGAGACTGCATTAGAGCGCACGCCAAATGATGACTACAAAGTGATCAGAGCGATTAAACAACCAGCTGGAACGTACGAACGCATCTTTAACGCTCCAACAATAGATGAAGGTTCAATCCTGATTGGTGGTGACAAGGAGACGATGGATATTTCTTCAATATAAAGATTATTGATCCATTAAATGGTGAGTATCAACACCATAGAACGCTAAAAGTGACTTCGTCGTTTGGTTTTACTTTTACTTTTCAAAAAATACTTATTTTATTGTATTAATTTCAACGAACAAGAAGGCTCGTCGATCAATTATTATGCATATCGTTTGAAGATGCGTCAAAATGCTGACAAGTATTTGTTGCGATCACGTCGATTGTTCATTAGGTTGAACCAAGCTTAATTGCATTCCGAACAGTATATCCAGGAGAGGCATCTAATGTTGGCCAATTGACTATGTTGCCGGCGACATATATGTATAGGTAGTCCGCGTCACATGCATGAATATGCGCAGAATGCAATGGTCTGTGTCGGCCAGACCTATTCAATATCTCAATGTGCCTTAATAAAGAAAATTGAGCCGAGTGGGGTGCACTCGTACTGCACAATACGTACATAGTTTAATTACAAATCTGTAGCACGACATTCGTCAACTGTTGGGCGGTACGAAGTTTGCCGGGGGGTCATTTTTAGTTGTTAGTTGTATGTAAAATTTTGCATGCTCCCAAAGCCAGATTAATATTTTCCTTACAGCCAACACAACACAACGTTTCGACTAAACGATGCTCCTTTCAAAATTCGAATAGTTTGATATCTTTGTGCATAGGTAGGTGGTACCTGTGGTAGCATGTTCCTATAGACATTCATTTGTACACAATTCGGCATATGTAACTATGAATTTTTATTCATAGTATACATATGTACACATACATATACTTTTTATTCACAATTGCACGTGCTCAAATTCGCGGTGCTTTTATACTATAATATATAAAATGACACGTTTTATCTGCCTGCTCCATAAACAAATCCTATGTACTATTTACTCTTGTATTTCACGATTTCACGAGCAGCGTTATTTCTGATGGAGATTAATAATCGAATTTCATTTCGTCAGTGCTTGCAAAGAATCGCATTTTCAAGTGAATATATTCCTCGGCCAAGAATTGCCAAATTCAAAATGTAATAAAAAAAAATACAGATACAAATTAAAGGCAATAAATGCCTTCGTGTAGTAACAATCTGCACACAGGTACTAGCGTCACCCCAAAAATTAATCATTATCTGCAATATAATATATAATATATCTATATATATACATATATGCATATACATATGCATATAAATTCAGTTAAACTTCCCTAACTCGAGCGTCGGCAACTTGAATTTTCTATATTTCTAACTAAAACGGGTGGCAACAGCGTTTAGTAAACACATTACGTCCAACTCTGTGATTCGGAGTCCACAACGTAAGTCAAACGTTTTCTTTGGACAATTGTGGTTCGACTGTAATAAGATTGTATATATGCATGCGCATACATATACACAGGTATATAAGAATACTCATATTTATTCACTTTCGACGTGCTTTGTCTTGCCGACCAACTGTCGCGTTGTTGCCTAGGCGCTATAGATAGACACAGATGATATCGAATCGCACTAACACTCACGCACCTAGAAGTGATCACATCGAACCAATTCGCTACGAACTGAATTACGAACGGAGCAACAGAGAAAGACGTCCAACGACCGACTGCCACTAGTCGCTAGCAATCTAAAAAGAAAAGGTCTAAACACACTCGCATCAATTATTATTCGGCTACGCACAGCGATCGGACATGTGTGCGGGATCGATCTAATGAATGAACTAACCTACACTACACAAAAGGGACCAGAAGTGACCACGTTGCGATGCCGAAAGTTTTTATCCCTCGGCAGAACAGTATAGATCTAGTTAGGCTAAATTGTGATTAGAGCCAAAGCAAAAACAAATACATAAGTAGGTGTTCTATTTAAAACGACAAACTCTTGAAATGACACCCATTTGTCATAAATATCATAATATATCGAAAGAGATTTCCTTGTGACCTTATCACCGCCCAAGTTCAAATTATCGTCGGTACGCAGTTGTTCCTATTCATCCAATATGTTCCAATATGTCTTGTTCGAAGTAATTTAAATATATTTAGCAATGGATATAAATTGGATTTTATGTTCTGATAACCAAGGTTTTCATTGTTTATACCCTACTGGTCAGAATAATAAGAACACGCGTATTAGATTAAACATAAAAAAAATGTTCAGTTCATAAAGAAAATTTTAATTTTAGTTTTAAACCGCTAAAAATATGATTTTGTATGGAATCTATTAATCTTAATCTATTTTTTCCTTGGAGTACCGAAGCAGTAAAATGCTTTTCTCAGCACACCTAAAGAATTTTTATTAGGTCGCATCTACTGAGATATAGCTATAGCAATAAAAACCATCAAACCTTTGACCATAATAATAATAATATTTGTGTATTTATTATTTTGACCAGACCAAAAATGCCCATCCAGCAAAAGTTTAATCTTGGAATTTTTTGAAGGGGGCTCTTTACTTTCACTTTTTGAGTTTAATTTTTTGCAGGACTGTGACTGTAACCTTTCAAATCAGTAGTGTATTTCACTTTTAAAATATCTATAAATAGTTAGCATTAGGAAGAATGCAGTTATGAAGTCTAAGGAATGTTGATAATTGTGCAATGTTAGTCATTTACATTTTGAGTCGCTGTCATTTGTAAATTTATACTCGTCTAAAATGCACCGCGGTCTTCGGCTATCTAAGGAAGAGCAGATTAAAATCAAAACTTTGGCTAATTGTGGCGGATTTTGCGGTATCGAAATTTGTTTAAGTGCCTGCAAAAATATGCTCAGAGCGAGCAACCATAAAGAGGGGCTGTTTCTAAGTTTCTGAATTAGTACCAGATACCCAGACCTACAATAAAACTTCCCCAGACCATCCCGCCGCATCCTTGCCACACTGTTCGTTTTAGACACTCATTTTTATAACGTTCTCTGATTTCCGGCGATCATTCGCAATGCTTACCCTTACAAAAAATTAAAATTTCGTAGAGTTTGGACCATCGACGCTTTTTCTGGAGAATTTGTAATGCCACTTTTTTGCTGGCCGATGACCGTTAAACCGAGTCTCTTGAAGACGACACCGTAAAGTTTTGGTGCTGATATCAGTACCAATCGACTGAATAAACTCTATTCTAATATCTACTTTGAACCGTTTTGGATGCTCAAGCGCCTACGAATACCATTCCACTTTAATGATCCTCTTACTTCCTGAGCTCATTTTACCGATCAGCGTTTTTCGAAATTCTTTATAAACTTGTTTAAAGAAGACTTAGTCATCCCAAGTTTGGTGCTAATAGTGCCAAAACTAATATTATCTGACCTCAAAGCCAATAAGCCTGCCATATCGGCCACAGTAATTTTTGAAATTTTTACCCAATTGTGTTTCTTGTTTTAGCTTCATGATTTGAAAAAGAAGCGCTAAATAACAGCGAATGAACGCATTTCTGATACGCGTCATCGGTTTAGTTTAGTTCTTTAACATCTAACTAACGTTTACTTAGTCCACATTTCACTTTCCGCTTAAGTATTTACATCTCCCGGAAAAGCTCCATGGCGATAAATATTCAGTGCATCCTCTCAGCCAAAGCTATCCTTAATTTTACATATTTACTAACTATGTGCATACATATATAATAAAAATAATAATAACAATCAAACCCACAAGTGTGCCTAAAATGTATATGTTTGATAGAGATAGAGAGCATCTTTGGGATTTGAAGGGACCAGCACTCATTTAATATTGCAAGAAAATTTGTCAGTCAATAAGAATTTTCTCGTCGGGCATACCATAATTTAACAATCGCCCGCAAAAAAGCTCTTGTCTATTGGTGCGAATACAACCGGATGTCCGGGTAACTCAACAGATTTTTTGAGCACCCAAAACTTTGAACAAATCCAGGAACACAAAAAGCCGTAAAAAACATCGTTTTTCGATGTCGTAAGTCCTCTTTTAATGCAAAAAGATCTTAAAATGTTAAAAAATAATGAATACAAATAAACATTTTGAATGATATTGATTTACCAAAAAGCTCGTTTAAATGATATCGAGTTTTTGATGGTCTAACTTTAGTAATATACGAGTATGTACATATGTATATGTAAAATTTGGCTAAGTTGGCTTCTGCAAAGAGGACACAGCTCAGTTTTCAGTACTATCTGTAATTTCACTGGCTCCAAAACACTCCACTCCAATAATAACAACTAATAAACTTCACAGCAGCAGTCGCGTCAGAAGGCAAATACATTTGCCGTCCATTTAGAAAATATCTTAAACCACATCCAGAAACATATATGTAGCTTTGTGCCCCCATTAACCAACAATCTTAAAACATCCCGAACATCAGATTCTAAGCAGGAGATTTTCCAAGAGTCATTAAGGACCAAATCTCAAAGCAAAAAAAAAAAAAAAGATATTTGAAAACCTGCTCTTGAATCGTATAAAGCAACACCTAACCATCAACCACTGTTGGCAATCCAACAGGTAAACTGGATAACCTCTGAGATACCAAATGCATTTGAATCATCTCATGGGCCTGGAATTATTGAATAGCAGACTGGCACATGTGAACCAACAAAAGTGAAATCATGTCACCTTTACACTAAACAGACAAGCTTGCCAACCTGGCTCTCTGAAAAAAACCACATCTCACAAGCAACCGAAGTAACATACATACCTTGGTGTCCATTCGAATAGACTGCGTGAGCGAAGCGAAGAGAAATCAACTGAAATTTTAACCTAGTAAGCTACATTGGCTTTTAAACGTCCGTTCACCAGAGTAGAGAGTACTATCCATACACGACACTGGCAAAAAAAAAACTTTCCCACCCAGCAAAAGTAGTGTGGGCCGTACTCTAAATGAGGGAGGCCGTGGGAGCTACTTTGCCTGCCGTCGAGGAGTTTGAAAGCCGAACTGCAAAGGATGATGCAACAGATTATGGTGGAAATGAAGGGTCAAGGAGGCCAGCAGTAACAAATGATATTGAAGACGAAAGATTATATAAAAAATCAAATGGAAGTGATGAAGCATCAAGAAGAGAGATTGGGAGCTTTTGATTAGATAGTAGTAGTATTCGTCGATGGTAGGTGAGTATTCTTTTGATGGCAACATCAAGACCTCCGATATACGTTACGATATACGATGACGTTTTCATGACGAAATTTTAAGGATTTTTATCAAGAATTGCTTTTGATATGGCGTCTATTGCCGAGTGTCCAACGCGTACTTTGCGAACTGAGATGAATGATGGTACTTATTGGTACTGATGGTACTGATCAACATTTTGTTGAGAATTGATCCCACTAATGAACTAATGTTTCAAAATAAGATGCCATACAAAAAAATCAATTTTTGTGGAAGCGGTGCTGCAGATGCCGAGTGAAAATTAAAGAGAGCGCAAAGCCACCAACTCGCGTGCTTTTCGCTACTCGACTGTCAGTTTTCTAACAGTGGTTGTATGTGCCTGTATTCACTATGAACTTCTTTTGCTGACTGTCAGTTCTTCGTCTGCCTATCTATTCTTTTGCTGCACTTTGTTTTGGTGAGATTTTGCGTATGAAGAGACCCATTGATGCGTAACTCGAGTTCCGCCGGCTAAGGGTAACGTTTTTTTTATTGTTTTTCGACTGCTTCCAAATTTAGTAACCATGCCTACATCTGCTCTAGAGATACTAATTTATGAGATATTCTTTTTGTTTTAGAATTGTATTGCACTAAAATCATTATATGATAATACAATTTCGTTTACTTACAAGTGTTAGAGACAGGAGACTCAGAGACGTTTTTAGGAGACACTATGGGGATTCTGAAAGAAGGTAATGGTTATTCCAACATATGTGACGTAAATCTAGATAATTCCATAGACGTACTTTTTGCTTCTTCCCTTCTGAGGCGTTGGTAATATTTCAACAGATGGTGCATCGGACATGGCGGATACGATTGGAGTCTGACCAACGATATCTTGGCGCTGTATAGGTAATTGCTCTGAAGAGTAAAATAGAGAAAGAATTTAATTAAATTAAAATTGTATGTAGCTAGATACGTAACGCATTCTCACCCATAGTATATGGAGCGTTGGTCCTCGAGTCTGGAGCCTGCAGTGTTACGTTATTGGAAATATTTATACCAACATTATCCTGTGTTGGAATACAAATGGGAGTTTCGGACACAACAATAGGAGCCGTTACCGTTGCTGAACATGCTCCTTGCTCTGTGAAGTCATTGTCCGCAGTCGAGTTGCTCTGTTAAAAAAATCAATTTCAACAATATCGTAAGAGATTCAAGCTAAAAATCCAAAATGATCAAGAACTTGCCTTATCGAAATCGTCCAAAATGTTTTTCCTCGTTGCCGGATCGATGATTTGCAGACGATGCTGATGTCGGCGTCTACTCGCTGGCTGCACCTGAACTGATTGCGGTAGCACGCTGGTTGGCATCCCACCGACTCCCACCATTGGAGCCACACCAACCTGCCCCACACCACTGCCAGGACCTCCCACACCGATGACAGCATTTGCTCCCTGTTGGACAGTGCTTGCGATCAGCTGCAGCTGTGTCGAGGAGGCACCGGGACCAGCCAGCGGCCCATTGGGTCCGGACTGCACCGGTTGCATTGTGTTGCCCACATTTGTATTGACTGTCACGGCGCTACGAGTATGTGGTGGCGGCTGCTGTTGGAGAGTCGGCACATACTGGTACTGATAGTAGGGCATAGGTGCTGGTGCATATTGCAGGTGAGAAGTTGGAAATGTTTGTTGTCGCGGGTTGTATTGAGTGTACGGCTGCAACACCATATTCTGGTGTATTGCCTGTTGGTACATAGGTTGTACATGTACGTGACGGGTTCCGCCGGCGCCACCGCCACGCGGAGCATTAGACGCCGGGGGTGGTCCTCGAAATATGCCGCCACTTTGTTGATTTGAACGGGCGTTCCCTGAACTGTTGTTTCCCGTTGATACGTACTGAAAATTAATGGGTAAAATGAGTTAATCAAAATATCATGGTTTGTTCTTGGTTCTGGGCAAGAAACAAAAAATATTGAACGAAATGTTTAAGTTTTAAATCTACTTTCTCTTACTACATACTATCCGTGGTTAGCATACTTAAAATTATTCTTATTCTCATATAATATATATATATAAATTATAAAATATAATATATTATAATATAATATATATATATATATTTATATTTCAATAATCATATTTTTAAATATTTTTTCTTTAAATATCAGATAGTAAGAGCAGCTTTAATATGGTCCTAATTTTTGGGATTTTTCGAGTTCGTGAATTTTTTTCTTTTAAATAATCTTTATGTTTAAAACTAATGTTGAGGAGTAGTTGAGAAGTAGTGAAGTTTATCAAAACGGAGCTAGCATAAGCAAAAGAATCCACTATATGTATTTACTGTTCCAATTTTGAATAGTTTTGGAGTAAATTAAAGTACTCTTGACAAAGACAATATAAGAATGAAAGTCGCAAATCATCCAATCGTAAAGCAAAAGAAGAAGGCCGACTTCTGGGGGAGATATCTTTGAAAGAGAGGGACCAGTGCGAACATAAACGGACAGACGATTAACAAGCCTTGCATCTTAGCAATAATACGACGTTTAATTTATTTTTTAAACCTTTTTGTGTATACCCTTTCAAATGAAAAATCTATATTTATATTGAATGTTGGGTGTGATTTCAGAATAAATCAGAAGTGGAAGACCCAAGGCGATCGAGCCTACAGTGCTTTTTCCGATGGATTACCTCTGCTTGCGCTGTTTGGAAGCTATTGCTTGACAACAGATTGCTGTTTTTAAAATCGAACTTCCTATTAGTATCAACACAACTGACGCCGACGTTTACGCCGACACCAACAAGATTCTTTTCGTGCATGTATGTCCCAGCGGTGGTTGCACCAATAGCGACACCAAGGGTGCTTCCAGTACTGGAACCGTTGCCCACTCCAGCGGGAGAGTTGTTACTAGCCGTTACCGTACCGCTGCCGACGCAGTTGCCATTTTTATTCATGTCCGGAACGCTCATGAATCGAAGGTTCCCATCAAGATTGCCAGGTAACGCCCGGTGGCTTGATACATTGTAAATAGCGGTCGAGTTCAGTTCCCCCGGGTTCAAAGGACAGCTGTTCACAGTCATTATGTTAGCGCCGTTGCACAGTACAGTAGACTGCTGGGATCCCGCTGGTCCTGCTGCAGCCATGGGTCTGTTCACAACGTTAGCGTAGCTCTGTTGCTGTTGCTGCTGCGTGTGCTGGAGGTGATGGGACTGTTGCTGCTGATGCGTCAGGTGGGCTGACTGGTGAGTACTCGGCGTTGAAGTCTTTAGTATTGAAACCACATTGTAGGCCTTGTTTATCGGATACTGTGGCTGTGACGCTATGTGGCTGTGCTGCTGTTGCAGGGACTGCTGAATGGGCTGTGGCTTTATGGGCGGCACCTGTGGAGCATACTTTTTGGACTTTTTATTGGCTGGCAATATCTACAACAAATCACAAGACTTGAGATTTTTTTCTGGACTATGAAACGAAAACCAAATCAAATTTTTTTTTAAATAAGGTCGAAAAATTAACGAAATCCAGAAAGGAACAATACAAAATATCAACTAAAGAGAATTGCAATAAAGTCGACCATTCCCATTATAAGTATAAGTATAACTATACGGATTGGATATTTTTGTTGAACAATTTTAATTTGAAACTTCCGTCAAAACTATATTTCGAGTGCCGAAGATCATATCTTCATTTAAAACAAAAAATGTACATATTTCAGAAGAGAAGAAGCCTAATCCTTGGCGTCATTGAAAAAAATACATGCAGTCCACATTCATCTTCTAAATGTATCAACAGTTGGGTTCAACATACAAATATTAAGACATTGTATATACTATAATATATTAAAATTTGGGATCAGCCCAACAACAACAAAACAGCCTTTACAAGCGAAACCGCCAATGACATGTACATAAAATATTTTTGTATTATTCTCTTTCTCGTGCACTCGACTTGGTCGTTAATATGCTGCGTCATGCACACGCAATGCATATTGTTTTTCGTTTCAAATTTTTAAAAGGGGAAAATCGGTTTAAATGGGTAAATTAATCGATTTTTTTTGTGCATATTTTGTTAGAAACATTTTTTGAGAATGTGGTTGCAAAACGAAATTCCATTTAGTTCCAAAGATATGAGCACTAAGGTAAACAACGGTCCATGCAGTGCCCAAGCGCGCGGTCGTTTTCAAATGCATTTTTATCGAAACGACTACTTTTGAACTTTCGGATGTGCTAGCTCGAAAGTTGTTGACGAATCGAACTGAAAATAAATGTGACTATTCTTAATTCATGTACGAAAAATATGAACCAAACTCCGGAATGATATTATTGAGTAAATATATTTTTTATTGTAAGAAAGTATTTTGGTATTTTGTTCAAACGCCTCCTTGGTTCATACTCTGTTACTAACGAACGAAAAAAAATTAATGATTTCAGATCAAAACTGCGACCACTAGGTGTCCCGCAAGCAGTCAATAGTCTGATAGCGATAAATGGCCACCAGCCTTTAACTCTACTACTTCCAACGTAAATGGCTTCCAAAAATTGTAATATTTAGTTTCAACTAAGAATAATTTATTCTCCAAGTTTAAAATTTTGTACAATTTTTGTTTTGTACGGGTAGCATCTGCTAATCCAGCAGAATGGAGAACGAGGTCTGAGCTAGAAAGCCTCATCAGTCTATGGACTGCCAGCTTTCTTCATCGCCTTGGGCTTAGTATCGGATTCGATTTTAACTGACAAATACCTACCACCAATTACAACATTCTCATCCAGATTTCATCCACTCCATACCTCTGCGAAATCAAGCTACGTGTGGGTGCAGATGATTATCGCAGTTTAGTGTTATTATTTTAATCGCAACTGAACGTAAAGTATGTCGCGACATGTCAGCCAGAGCTATCCGTAGATGAAAAAAGTTGGCTTGGCTGATTGGGTACAGTTGAAATACAGTTGTCTTTCAGACTGGTTACATCAGACTTATGCTGTATGGCCTCGTCCGCCCTATTATCTGTCCAAAAATATAGATTACCGCAAGAATGTCTTACAATGACTTGGGTTGCTATCCTGATTAAAAAAAAAAGGCCTTTAAAGGTTTAAATAAATAAAAAACTTCAGGCTTTAGCTATAAAAACATAACGTTTTTTCTAACAAAAATACAGTACGAATACCAGGAATAACAATAAATAATGGTTTTCTTCTTTAGCAAGTAATAGTTCAAACATTTCAGTCAGGGAAACATCCAAATTGAAATTACAATATAACAAAAATACATATATAAAAAGAGAAAAAATATTCGATTGACCCGAATGTTATAAACACTTATTACTGGAAGATAAGATTGATCCATGGCAATTGAAAAGTAATCTTTTTTTGTATTGTAGTTATCAAATATTATGCTAAACATATCATCATGTATGTATGTCTGTATGTTAACAAGATACCATTTTAGGTAAATATATCAAATGTTAATCTTTGACATGAAGTATACTTTTAATATGAAAACGATTAAATATAACCTACATACAAAGCTTCTCCACCTTCTTAAGTAAAGATAGGTTAGCGGATTGCGGACGCTGCCGTACTGCGCATCACTCGTTATTTAAATTCACAGCTGTATACAAGTTAGGAATGGAATTCTTTTTCGCCAGCCATCTACATCTACCGCAGTAAAGTGTGTCTCTGGGTCTGCTTGAGGTTTCACTTACCATATTTTGTGCTGAATGAGGCTGCATGGCTTTAGCTATATCGGATTGTGTTGATATATTTGGCGTAGCTTGTTGCATTACGAATAATCCTAGAAGTGTGATTGTATCTGAAATCGCCAAACGGTTATCTAGCCGCTATATTGACGATTTCTGTGGCGATCTCGGTCCCACTGCAATGTGTCGTCACACAACCATCTGACTCTGGGAGAGTTGTACATCAAATTCAAATGACCAATTTAATAATACTGCTTAGCTGTGTCCTTCTTACCTGTAAATGGATCAAGCTGTTACTTCCAGAAATGTTTGATCTGAAAGTTTCAACTAAAAAAGACAATCAAATACATATGTAAGTACAATTTCAGTGATATATGCAGATGTGTACGTTCATATGTACTTATTATATATGTATATGACTTATATATATATGTATATACGATGGTGTTGGAGCTTAACTAAAGCAAATTTTAAATGTCTAAATGCACACCCATACAAATACATATTTATGTACGTCTCAACAAGTTCAATTTGCTTAAATTCCTGTCTAAAATCTTTACAACGTTTGAACTCTAAATATTTGCCGACGTTGCCGTTTGGTGATGAGACGCACGGTAATGAGCAAGCATGAGAGATGAACCTCTTACAAAGGCACCCTATTGTAAAAAAAACGTGCATCTGTCTTTATTATTTTATTTAACTGCACAAAGGAAAATATCTTTTAACAAAATGAATGTGACCAATCTGTACATTAAGATTGTGTTTTAAAACAACTGAAAACGTCGACATGGCTTAAAATATCATGAAATTTTAGTTCGCAAGCCCTCGTCTTACCCTTTGATTTACCTGGAGCATATGTACGTTCCGTAACGAAGCAACTATGTACAAAAAAACAAGTCTCCACCCAAAGTGTATTATTGAATAGCAACAAACTAAATTCTATTTCTAGTTATGTTTTTATAATCAAAAAAATCTACTTTTTTTTATTAATTTCCACATGCAATGTGTTCAATGTGTGCAGAGTTGCAGTTATTATTCGATATATCGATATTTTTACTGGTTATAGCGATGGTGAAATGTAAATACCTTACACGATAGCACCAATTAATAAATAATAATATTTAACAATCTGACAACATAGTTTTATTCCATTGTTAAAAACAAGTGATTCAATACTTTGTGCGACTTTTTAGTAATGGCGATTACTTTTGGGAATTATATCAGAATTGTTCATTTCTATATATAAATATACTTATTAGACTGGCAACAAAAAATTAATTATTATATATACAAAAAAGGATGAATTAGCTATGCTTCCATTGTTAAAAAAAATTAAATCTTTTATGTGTTTTTTTGCTGTGTAACACATTTATTTATTTTTTTCGTACATGTAGCGTTTATACATATATTGTTCTCGCCCCTATCGATACGTACAATATAGTACCTAACTACTATCGAAACAATGAATACTATGAATAACATGCTTATAGTTTAATGGAAAGTCTTTTTGCAATTTATATCATAATTTTTCATCTATTCTATGCACGTGTACCTCCACTATGCGTGCCATTTGCATAAATATCCGATAAATACTGAAACGCAACGATACATAGTGGAAAAGAAAAAACCGATTTTGTTACGTTTATTTTTTTAAAGCCTAGTACTCAGATAAACCACTAGTGGGCGAGTGTGACCAGATGTGCATGCCCTGTGGTGACACTGTATAGAAATAAAATCCGTTAAAAATTCAAATGTTTTGTCAAAGCATGCAGGAAGTGTGATAAGTGTGCGCTGAATCTGCTGACACTGAGGACTGAGGACACTGTGGACGCTCTTCGTTGATCAAAGACGGAAATTGAGTAGAAGCAGCATCAACCGATTTGGAGTGGACAAAACTTACAATAGCGGACAGTGAAGAGTTCATTAGCTTATAATAAACGTATCTGTTTTATATTAAAAAAGCAAGAAATTAAAACAAAAACTATGTGGAACGTTGGGAACCGCCGTGAGCGATTTATGTAATTTATGCAATTAATTAATATATGCAAAAGGGTTAAATTGAATTTTTGCCAAACAAAAAACGAAGTCGAACGCTTTGAGACATTTGTATACATATATTAGATGTTATTTTTTTCCATTTTTGTTCACACATGTCTTCTCTATATTTCTACATTTACATTTATATCTTTACATAATTTATTATTACTCCATCCTTGCGGGACAAGAATATTGATTTCCTCGATGGCGTGGGGAAGATGATTCCAAACTCGAACAGCATATACAAACCATTGTTTCATTGTGCATGTGTATTTGTATTTAGAGCTAACAATATTTTTCGTCCGTCTTGACGTGCTAAACTTAAGTCGTTCATATAGGTAACATGGCACTTTGGTGTATATAATTTGTGCAGTAATATTTCTATCCAGGATTTAAGTGGCATATTGAACATTTTTATCAATTCGTCAGATTATAAATCGTCTATTATAAATACATCTCGCAACATTATTAAAAGCAAATTCCACTAATAGGACGACTTTCTAACATTTGAAATATGAACATTGTAAATATGAACTACACAAGGCGTAGCCACTGAATTTTCATTTGTTCCTTCTGGCTATTATAATGATCTGACCGGATCCAGATTCGGCAATCTGGTAGATACGGTAATTTTCCATGATTCTGCGTTTTCATTTTTTATACCCGGTACTCGAAGAGTATAGGGGTATATTAGATTTGTGGTGATAGTGGATGTGTGTAACGACCAGAAGGAAGCGTTTCCGACCCCATAAAATATATATATTCTTGATCAGCATCAATAGCCGTGTCGATATAGCCATGTCTGTCTGTCCGTCCGTCTGTCCGTCCGTCCGTCTTCATTTGCGCCTAGATCTCAGAGACTATAAAAGCTAGAGCAACCAATTTTTCTATCCAAACTCCTGTGATATCAAACCAGGACGAGTTTGTTTCAAAATTTTGCCACGCCTTTTTCCGCCCCCACAAAGGACAAAAATCTGTGTAATCCACAATTTTTAAGTTACGAGAAAACGAAAAACGCAGAATCATAGAAAATGACCGTGTCTAACAGATTGCCGAATCTCGATTAGGTATGATCATTATTGTGGCCAACAGGAACAAATTAAATTTCGGTGGCTACGCATCGCCTGCCAAACGCTTACTCATTCCCTCTCTCTCTCGTACACACTTGTACGTCTCGAATATGTAGTTATACATGTACATTATGAAATGTAGAATCAGATGTAAAAAGCATATGTAAACAAAAATGAAAATATGTATAAAAATTCCAAAAATGGTTTGACTTCATTTTTGTATTGTAAATAAATTAATTTAATTTAATTCGTCCCTTTTGCGAACATATAATTAATTTCATAAATCGTAAGCTCATAAATGTATGTATATACTGACTGAGTACCGGGTATAAGGTAGAGCCGCGGCCTTTGCAGCGGCTCACAGCGTTCCCCCTCGTTTGATATTTTCTTTTTGGCCAAAATGTAATTCCTCCCGTTTGCGAATATATAATAAATTACAAAAATCGTAAGCTCATATGCACATATACACATATTCTGACTGAGTACCAGGTATAAAGTAAAGTCACAACTCGACAGATTTTTTATTCTTTGTGAGGACTGCAGAGGGCGTGGACAATTTTTTAAAATGTACTTTTAGCAGTGTGATGTCCCAGAAGTCTGGATACAATATTGGGTTACTTTAGCTTTTATAGTATCTGAGATCTAGGCTCTCATTCAGACAGACAGACACGGCCATATCGACTCGGCTATATATGTACATATGTATATACTTTATTTGGTCGGAAACGCTTGCATCAGGGTGTTACACACTTTCACTATCATTAAAAATCGAATATACCTTCGAGTACCGGGAATAAAAACACAAAATTCAGGAAAATTTATTAAATCTTTATTAGATTCGATAGAACGATCTATATGATTTAATGTATTTTATATCAATGGTTCATACCTTACTGCATACATACATACATATACTGCCTAGTTCTTGCATACTCTCTCCTACATATGTATCGGCTGGTGTCTCACGAATAAATTCTTCAATATTGGGTTCCAGTGCTTCTACCGTTGCTGGCTTGTTTTTATAGACATGAGCTGTAACATACATAGTTCCACAAAAAATAGTCTTAAGTCGTTAAATCGCTCGATCCAGGCCCAATTGACGATTGACCGGCCCAAAACTCGAAATAAAGTTATCATCGAACTCACCTCTCAATGGGGCCATTGTTTCGCGTGCTGTGTGACATGTGGCACCGTCTTGTCAGCCAAGTGCAGCTCATCCATTTTGGGAAAAAAGAAATTTGTAATCATCGCACGGTAGCGTTAGCCATTCACAGTAATGTTCCAGTCATCGTTGTCTTTAAAAAATTACAGGGATGCTTTGGCAGTTCTTACAATGTTTCTGGCTGCTCTGCTCTTTACACCAAATACGGACATTTTGCTTGATCTTTTCATCTTTTTTAGCGGTATTTTCTTAGAAAACTTTGAAAAATTTGAAAAAAATATGTCCTTTGTGTTATAATAGTTTTACTTAAATAGGTACATTAATTAGGTGTCGTTAAAGTATCGTTTATTAAAATCTATGAATAAACAGTTAAGGTGCAGCCCTAATTTTGTAAAAATAAATAACGATACTGTGCAGGAGGTTTTGAACGGTAGGTAACGGTTTTTCAAAAGTTTTTCAAAACTAGGCGTATCGTCAAGTTATATAAAAATGCAAGTTTACCTCTTAAAAAAACATTAAATGTGTTTTATGGCCGCGTTTGCCGTCATGCAAATTAAATATAATTACTTTAAATATTATTTTAAGATGAATGCTTTTAAACGTATATACATACGCTTACAGCTTTTTTATAAATTAAGAAATATAAGGGCATACGGACCAAAATGTTGTCTTTTTCTTTGGAGAATGTGCGTCTGAGCAATAGAGAAAAAAGCTTTACACAGAGCGAGAGAGAGAGAGAGAGAGCTTTAACCGAATACTGCTCTCTTAAGCTACAGTTATTTTCAACTTCAGTAAGAGATTGAGCTGGTCTGTATTTTTATTGTTGTTGTCGTTTCTCTTCAGGATGCTACTAACGGTGCTTTTGCTCCTGAAAAATGCTTCGAGAGAGATGGATGGGCAGCTAGAAGGAGGCCATGGATGGTGTTGTAGATGGCTGCTGCTTGTCTTTTTTCTTGGAACCACCGCTACGGATGCTGCTTGGTTGGTTGTTGTTGTGCTGCTGCTGCTGCTGTTCGTACAAGAACTGATTTTGTTTTGGCTTATCATGTGTAAATCAGTTTATCTACTGGTAATGAAAAGTGCAGAAGTACGCGTGGTCCGCTCTTAACGGTTAGTACAACTTAAGAAAAGTGAATGCTTAGTTTTTTGAAAAAAATTGTGCCTCAAATTAATAATAAAAAAATCGTGAGTTTTTACGTACCGACTAAAGGAAAAATATACATCTAAATGTTTACATATAGTAGTAAAAAAGGCATTTTTATAATTATAAATTATATTCGAAAGGAGTGTATATGAGCAAAAATATCTCTTGAGAGAAAGTGAATGCATTTGGGGGGAAGACTAATGTTATGTTATATGCGCTGGGCCTTTATAATACCTATTATATACACAAAGTATTACATTAAATATAAAAATATTGACTTAGTGAGTTTCCTATAAGTTAAAAGATAAAGTATAATAAGATATTAATTAATAAAAATTAATACTTTAACTATGCATACATATGTATGTACATATGTACTACTATACACACATATGTACACATGTACATATGTACATGTACATGGTACTCATTCATATTTTAGGTTGCACAAATTTTACAAATTGCTGCGCATACTGATACCTTTAAAATCGAGCATATATTTTAATGGATATTTGTATGTATTTGTATATGGGTGCTGTGCTGGTGCTTTTGCTAACAAATCTCATATTGTCCGCAGCTTCGAAACAACGCCATCCTCAAATGTACCATTCTTGCTGTTGTTGGTACTTCTTTAAGTTCTTGCATTCAAAGCTTTTTCTGGGTCGCTTTTCACACCTATACAAACACACATTTCTGGTGTAAAGAGAATCTCTTAGATTCTTGGCTCTCTTCTCATTCATCTCTTAATATACTACAACATCCATTTCTCTCTCATCTTGGCCAAATGTCCAAGCTCAAAACTTTAACAGTTGCACAGCATATCATATGATAAAAGAACAATAATAATATAATTTATTGAATATATTGATATATGTGTGTACATATGTATATATGTACATATGGTCATACTGAACCAGTTGAAACTATGTCCAATTTATGACCGTTGAATCTAACGTGAATGTTTGAATGGTGTATCAGTTTAATATGGGTCTTGAATTCTAAATATACCAATGTACTTATATCCTATATATTTTAATACAGGTTGTATATGTATTTTGTATTTTCAGCGTGTGTTTAGGGTTGAATCGTTCGATCGTTGAATTAGCTGCAATGACAAACGATAGAGTTCAGATGAGTCTTAGGTTTTAAAAGGAACAAAAAAACACACATTCTACAAAGGGGCATTTGTAAAGATGCATCAGGAGGAAAGTGTATTTTTCAAACGGACCAGTGGTAATATAACTCTTGTTGTCTTGGTGGTTTTGTGTTGGAGTCCAGTGGCTCAGCTCAAGGGCCCGAGCAACACGCATGCCCAGGACACTGTCTCTGTTTCACTGCCTGGAGACATAATACTTGGTGGTCTATTCCCTGTTCACGAGAAGGGCGATGGTGCTCCATGCGGACCCAAAGTGTACAACAGAGGAGTTCAGCGCCTGGAGGCCATGCTTTATGCAATAGATCGCGTAAACAATGATACCAACATACTTCCGGGTATAACCCTAGGGGTTCACATACTGGACACCTGCTCCAGAGACACGTATGCTCTGAACCAGTCGCTGCAATTCGTGCGTGCCTCCCTTAACAACTTGGATACCTCTGTTTTTGAATGTTCGGACACATCAAGCCCGCAGCTAAGAAAAAATGCATCATCGGGTCCCGTTTTTGGAGTAATTGGCGGTTCATACAGCTCAGTATCCTTGCAAGTAGCCAATCTGCTGCGCCTTTTCCATATTCCGCAAATCTCGCCAGCATCAACAGCTAAAACGCTGTCAGACAAATCACGCTTTGATCTGTTTGCTCGAACAGTGCCGCCAGACACCTTTCAATCCGTCGCCCTGGTAGATATAATTAAGAACTTTAACTGGTCCTATGTATCGACTATTCATTCAGAAGGCTCTTACGGTAAGTGTAAAAATTCAAACTACATGTACATACATACATACATATGTACATATACACAAATAAACGATAGCCGATCTAAAAGCTATACTGCGCTCGTGCAGCGACAAGCGACAACAGTAAAAGATACACTTTCTGTGTAAACAGGAAGCAAGCCTGAATAATGTATATCTCTCATTTTCGACCTCGACTCTTCCACAGGGGAATACGGGATTGAAGCGTTTCATAAAGAAGCAACCGAGCGGCACGTGTGTATAGCTTCTGCCGAAAAGGTGCCCAGCGCTGCAGATGACAAAGTCTTCGACTCCATTATCAGTAAGCTACAGAAAAAGCCGAACGCTCGCGGTGTTGTGCTCTTTACGCGGGCAGAAGATGCGCGCGGCATTCTTCAAGCAGCAAAGCGGGCCAAATTGACGCAGCAGTTTCATTGGATTGCTAGTGACGGCTGGGGAAAGCAGCAGAAACTACTGGAGGGTTTGGAGGAAATAGCAGAGGGAGCTATTACCGTAGAGCTGCAGTCGGAGATCATCGAGGACTTCGATCGCTATATGATGCAGCTTACCCCAAGAACAAATCAGCGCAATCCCTGGTTTGCTGAGTACTGGGAAGATACATTCAATTGTGTATTGACACAAGTTTCCACCGGACTTGATGCACCTGATATCAATGCAAGCGTTATACAGACCGAAGGCAAGACCAAACATATTTGCGAAGAAAGCCTTCGGCTGTCGGAGAAAGTCGGGTGAGTTCAGTCGACTAACAATTCCAAGGAACAAAACTAGCTACGACGACTGTGGAATCTATTAATAGTTCAAATATTCCATTAAAAAGTGGCGGGGTGGGTCTATTTCCCTTATTCTGGCATAATCTTTTCCCGGATCGATTTTTACTAATTTGACAATCTCATGAGCTTCAAGTCCTGTATCTAGAATTAGATCTCACGTTTTAAATTTAAATAACGCTCCAAAGTTCGCTGTTCCACTCAAGTGCGCTTTAATAGTCTCTAAGCAAACTATTTTTTAACAGCCTTGTAGAGGATGTTAATTTATTATGTTTGAAGCAACAGGTCCAAGGAATTCTTTTGTGGTGACCTGTTTTGTGGTGAATTTCGTTTCAGATACGAGCAGGAGTCAAAGACCCAATTCGTAGTGGATGCAGTGTATGCATTTGCCTTCGCACTGCACAATCTACACAACGACCGGTGTAATACACAAAACGATCAAACTACAGAGCAGCAAAAGCACCCGCACAGTGAATCTGTGTGGTATAGGAAGCCGATTGACAGCAAGTCCCAGGCATGTCCTGAAATGGCCAGCTATGACGGAAAGGATTTTTATAACAACTACCTGCTGAACGTGTCATTTATAGGTAGATTATTTCAACAACATTATTTCAACTTGCATAGTTCAATTCTATAATTTTTCGGTAACTGATACCCAATGTCCTTGTTCCTGGGTCCGTCTCATTTTATCTGCGAAGATCTGGCAGGTAGCGAAGTGAAGTTTGATCGCCAAGGTGACGGATTGGCCAGATACGACATTTTAAATTATCAACGCCTTGAAAACTCCTCAGGATATCACTATAAGGTATGATAGTTATTTATTAGTATCATAGCTCCGCTCCCCGACCTTTGCTGTTAGTTTAACCACAATGAACTATATGTGACTTTATAGGTTATCGGAAAATGGTTCAATAGTCTCCAACTGAATTCGCAAACTGTTGTATGGAATAAAGCGGCTGATCAACCAACATCAGCGTGTTCCCTGCCATGCGAGGCGGGAATGATTAAAAAACAACAGGTATGGTAAACCCATAAAGCCCCAACTCCATAAAACTTTATACTACGGCATTTAAAATATTGAAAAAACATTTGCAGGGAGATACATGTTGCTGGATATGCGACAGCTGCGAGTCATACGAGTACGTATACGATGATTTTACCTGCAAAGACTGCGGCCCAGGTCTGTGGCCGTACCCCGACAAACTTTCCTGCTTTCCTTTGGACATTCAGTACATGCGGTGGAACTCCCTATTCGCTCTTATTCCCATGGCCATTGCTATATTAGGCATAGCAGTGACCATCATAGTCATAGTTCTGTTCGCCAAAAACCACGACACTCCCCTGGTGAGAGCATCAGGTCGTGAGCTTAGTTACACGCTTCTATTCGGCATATTGGTGTGCTACTGCAACACCTTTGCTCTGGTCGCTAAACCCACTATTGGGTCCTGCGTGCTTCAACGGTTTGGTATCGGTGTTGGGTTTTCTATTATTTATAGCGCACTGCTCACGAAAACAAATCGTATTTCTCGCATTTTCCACTCTGCCTCCAAGTCAGCACAGCGCCTCAAGTACATTAGCCCACAGTCGCAGGTGGTCATAACAGCATCTTTGATAGGTAAGAAACGTATTTCTATAAACCCAGCGGCTACAAAAATGAAACAATAATGTGATATATGTGTGCAGCAATACAAATACTGATCACAATGATCTGGATGGTAGTGGAGCCACCTGGAACGCGGTTTTATTACCCAGACAGGACGGAGGTGATACTAAAGTGCAAAATACAGGATATGTCCTTTCTATTTTCGCAGCTATATAATATGATTCTGATTACAATCTGCACCGTTTATGCAATTAAAACTAGAAAAATACCCGAAAATTTCAACGAATCAAAGTTTATTGGATTTACCATGTATACCACTTGCATTATCTGGCTGGCCTTTGTGCCAATTTACTTCGGCACTGGAAACTCCTACGAGGTATGTATTTGCTATTTCGATTTCACCCGACCAATTTTGTGGCTCTGTGCATGATTTTTCAACTGCTTTTAAACCCATCCTGAGGCTCGTTTTATAATAACACTGCCAAGATTGATACCAAAAAATATGAATTAATTACTAATTTAAATAATATCCTGAAATTTTATGCTCTTTTTATTAGTTTGTGGAAATTAAAAAACCTTATTGGAAAAAATGGAAAAGTATTTTTTGTTGAATAAATCGTTTTTATAATTTCAATGCATTTTTTCCACCGTTTGGTCAAATTACAAAATGACCGTTGAAAAGTGTGAGATTTGGGGAAATATTCGTTTTGAATTATATAAATATGATATCGACACTTTTGTAGGAATTCATTTATTGACCCAAAAAAAAGTCGAATCGATTAACATTTGGGGTAGCCCCAGGCTGGAAAAGTCTAAAAAGGCGAAATTGAAAAGTTCGGCTTTCTGTGGATTTATCCATTTTAGTTTTAATTGAACTGCACTATGTCGGTTAGTGGAAAAAAACGAAAATTTTTGGTCTACTCTATATGTAGGTTCTTTTCATACTTTGTACACAATGCAATGCACACAAAAACACAAAAAAATCGAAATCAAAACCAAAGCTATGAATAACATCGCATTGCTTTTTTCAGATACAAATTACCACCTTGTGCATTTCAATAAGCCTTAGTGCTTCAGTGGCACTGGTATGTCTTTACTCCCCAAAGGTTTACATCCTTGTCTTCCATCCGGACAAGAACGTGCGCAAGTTGACAATGAACAGCACCGTCTATAGAAGATCGGCCGCAGCTGGAGCGCAGGGTCCGCCAACTAGTTCCGGATACAGTCGCACACAAGCTCCGGGAATACCATTGCCAACGGCTGGTACAGCAGGTACAACGGCGACTTCAAGTGACCGGCCATCGCAAAACAGCCCTCGGCCAGGCCTGGACCTTGACCTGGACCAGGGTCAAGCAAACATTGTTCACAGAGGCAGTACCAGCAAAAACAGCGAGCCTGATCGAGATGAATGCGACTACAATGAGCCATCCTGTATCCGTGTTAAGGACTAAAACTCTAGTAGAATACATTCGAAAATATATACCGATAGCCTAATTCAACAATTTATACAGCTATCTGTGGGAAATGTTCAATTTGAATTAGGTTTGAGTTTGGTCTGCTACATCGAGAAACAAAAATGCATACAAACATATGTTTTCAGAAATATCATACGATCCGAACACAGACGAGTGGGCTAATGTCTAGTGACCCATGCATCTAGTCAAACTAGTATTAAAAATTCAATTTAAGATTCTAGTTACCTGGGAACTCGTTTTAGTTAAGTTTTTATAGACCTATTACTTTACATTCAAATTGATTATGTTTTATTATGAAATATGTATGTTAATCATATAAAATTATATAATAGTGTTATTGATCTTCATTATTTTTAAAGAATAAATTTGTAGATTTTGGCTATCTTGCTAAATGAATAAACACACGGATGTTTGAAACCCAATTAAGCTCATGATACGATTAATCTGTCTTAGTCGATTCAATGAAATGCTAAAGTAGGAAGAATTAGTAATAGTAATAGTTGAATTAAAAATGGATTTACGTTGGCTATCAACGTCGCACCATTCTGAAATAGTGCGCGTTGATATCGATTTCGTAAAGTGCCCTGGAAAGATATCGGAAACCTACGCATGCTTACATAGAGTGCATAAAAATGAAATACTCGTAAATATTGCAAATCGAATCAACAAATTGACTTGAAAAAAGTAATTTTTTGTCACCGACTGCTTATATTTTGTAGGGGTGCTTATCTCCAAATATGTATACCCTTGATGAGGGTTGACATTGAAAAAATCTTAAAAGACCAGTTAGGAATCTTTACTGGTTATCTATTAAGACATATGTAGAACAACATAGAATGGCTCAAGCGACACTAAGCAAAAGCTTGTTAGACGTTTATTAGGCGTGGCTGTAAATGCAGCAGGAATCACCTACACTAGCCTCGGAAATCGACAAGCTCGCTGTTTGACATCAGCAAGTCGCCCAACCCAGCCAGATTAGGGCAAGATAAGTGCAACATTAGAGACGGTACAGAACATACTCCAGTAGGCGGGCCGATTGTTGAAATTGAAAATGAATGCATGATTTTTTAAATGTAAATGTGGATGGCCCTGTAAATAAAGAGCCCACACGTATATCATGCGGATAAATCATGGACGGAATTTCGTGGTGTTTTTCTTTTTTGTTTGGTTTCTAACAATATTATCAGTCATGTTTACAGGAATACACTTCAATAAAATTTCGTATAAGAAAACTGCACTGTTTACTTGAATAAAACGTGGCATACAAAATTGCTCTGTGTACTTCAATAATACCATCTATCATTACATGCAGACAGCCGAAGTTTGAGTATAAATTCGAAAAACAAAGTTATAGACTTGAAACTTTAAAGTTTATTTTAATGTTAAATATATGAACACTCATGTATGTATATAAAGCCATTTCAAACCGATCCGATCACGCCCACCCCTACGGCCCATATAAGTTTCAGATTTTGCTAGTTGCTTTTGTTGAGCAATGCATTATTATTGACGTAATTATCTTATTAACATTAAAAATTATAAAAAAATATAATTTAATATTTATTGATATAATTGATATTGATATCAATTAAAATTTTGATCATCGTGTCATAGAAAAACTCAGCCTACCTAATAGGAATCACAGAAAAAGTATAACGGCATTTAAAAAATATTAGTAAATCTACACGCTTTACATTAATTTAACATAGTTAGCAAGCGGCACGAGATGGCACTAAAAATGTTGTGAACCACATTAGACTGATAAGCTGGTTAAGTTTGGTTAATTTTGGATGGTCCAAATCAATACGCACAAAAATAAACTAACAAATATGAGCTAAATCTTTTTTTATATTGACATTCCACATATCCTGGCTCTTCTGATCCATTTTTTACATTCACTTTTCCTTTAAATTTACTACATTTACAAACAAACATACTCAAAAAAAATGTTCGCGCCTTTTTATCTTCATCTCCTAAAGATGATGACTGCGTTAAAATCAAAAGCTAAATGCCGTTTTCCTAGCCAGGGTATACACTATGTTATCATAGTGATACGTTAGTATCATTCAAAAATTTTTTTTTATTACATTTTTGAATTTATGCCAGAATATATGCCGTCTGGCACAATGTGCAATGGACCACTTGAAGTGACCAACCTACCGAGGGGTGATGCCGCATGCCTCGCAACGTAGAAAAGAATTCAAATTAGACTAATAAACGAGGGACTAATAAATCAGTAATATACAGTGAAAAACTTAACCCACCCTAAGTGATCAAATTAAAAGAACTATTAAAACGGCTATTAAAAATTCTTTATGCAGCTTGACCGTTGGGACCAGCATTAATATCATCCAGCGAGCTTGATTAAATATTTCTGCTGTCCGCTAACCTTTTTTCTCAAAACTGTTTACTCAACCTGTTTACGAGTAGTGAACACACCTGGCCGAAACCGACGAAATTCGCGCCTTTTCGTGCTGAACAAGAAACTGCATATACTTCTGTACGTTGCACGCATGACCAGAAGAGGATGTCTTTCAGATGACACCAAAAAAAAAGGCATCACATTCCGGAAATTTGACTTGATCGGATAGGAGGGACCTCTCGACCTCAACAGGACACAGTAAAAGCATATCGATACTAACATTTAACAGTCATATGTATAACATAATAAAAACGAATACTTTGCGTCGAACGAGTCTATTTACTACATTTGAGACACCATTCTTGCTTTGTTTATTTTGTTTAAGTTCAAACCAGAATTTCATAGTCTTACATAATTAATTTAGTATATTTACAGTAAAATATATTTTACAATATGATTAACTACAATCAATAACTAGGTACTTAAAACGGTTTAGTTTCTTTATATAATTTATATGAAGTTACCAGAGTGTACCCGAAATTTAGTGACTTAAGGTATTATTTTGGTGACAGGACGTGTCCTCGTCACTATGTCCCTATACACAAAAGTATGCGTAAACATAAGATATAAATAAAAGAAAAACTGATGATTGAACCCTTCAACTCAATGTGCTTTCTACTAAAGCGTTCTTCTGTAATTGGGCCTGCGTTACACGCTTAGTTGTGCACTACAGCCGAGGAATGTTGGATGCTACGTTCAAATTCTTCCAAACTAAGGGTTTGATTCATATTTAATAGTGGCAATTTGCCGGCAGAAGCTCTGGCAAGAAGTTCTGGAGAAAACCACTGTGCCAATTGATTATTTGTTGGAGATGGCAGCCGATCGTCTCTGTGGTAATTACTTTTGATTACGTTTCCAGATTCCGAGATGTCGGGACAACCTGAATTTATATAATGTAAGTTAATGATAGTTAGACGATAGGAAAGGAGATGCGAAATCAGTTTCATACCTGGAACTGACGATGATATCTGTGCTCCGTGAATTAGTCTATGTCTGAGTGGTTGATGTGACTGCTGCTGCAGTTGCAGGTAATGGTGATGCTGCATTTGCGAGATTCCGTCAGAATAAGGAATATTCTGATTCACCGTTTCAGTGTTCAAAACTGAATCCGTTGGCTGCATTGGTTTAAACCTTTGCTGGTGATGATGTTGCTGTTGCAGTTCTGTTTTTGATGCAAATGGCACTGCAGTCAGTTGGTGCGGTACTGTGTTCAAATTTCCCTTTAGTATAGGACGGCCTAAAAATACAATGAGTCCGCCAAAGTTAGCTTACTTAACTTACAGACTCCCCAAAATTCTCCATCATATTTACCAAATGATTTTCCTTGTGCCATTTGAACCGTACCATGAGCCCATTTTATCGGTTGCTGATTGCGAGACTGCTGCAGTTTTGGGGACATTTGTGGGCTGTTTGGACTTATCGAATAGTTTCCTCCACCTAATATCATGCGAGGTTGAGCGGACATTGTCTGTGGTTCATTTCCAATTGGGTTTGGAGCAAGCAGTTTAGTGTTCTGTGGATGCATTTGGTATTGCTGGTGTGTCTGATTGTAAGGTGTATCCTTATCAGCTGTCATCTTCCGTAGCACAGACGTAGGTGTGAACGCCAGAGGAGTGGGGGAATTGCTGTGGCGAATGTGCTGACTTATCCCATGATTACTCGAGTTTTGTGGGAATAGATCTAGAAGTTTAAGTTTAGGGAATTAATACCTGAATTAATTAATTAACTAAGCAAACAATCGTCAGTAATTACATACCCTCAGAATAGTTCTGATGTTGCGGTTGACTTTGATGGAACGATAGGTGGGCCAAGCTGTGGTGATCCACCTCGTTCGGATATGCTGGCTTATAGGCTAAAGAATTTCTCCTACTATTTGAGTATTCCCGAAGAACGGTTGCAATGACATCTTTTGTGTGGGCCACGGTGCTAGGGTTGCTTAATTCCTTCTCCAAAAACTCAACCGAAACATCCCCTCGAGCAATGCCTACAATCAGAGCAGTTTATCAGTAAATAATCGCAGAAGAATTGCCAAATAGAAATACTACGAACACTCTAAACAAATTGTATTCAAAAAAAATATGTGAAACATCTTACTTTGAATTAAATGATGGACTTCCATTCGCTTCTGTGCCAGTACTATATTTGGCGTGTGGACACCTTGGATTGAGTGCTGTTGCTGCTGCAGCTGCGGATGCTGATGATGCACCATGGCCTCATTCATCCGCTTTGGCATGCAGTCACTATGCTTAAAACGTTGCTGAAATACCTCTAAGTCATCTTCTTTCACTTGAGGACTGTGATCCCGCAGTATGTTTTGTTGGGGATCGATTAAATGAGGCCTATGTGTATTTTGACTGGCAGAATTCGAAGCATTTATCATATGATAAACGTCATTTCCCAGCTGATGCTGGTTGCTTTGTGAGCCTAACTGCTGCAGGAGCTTCCTGAATGCCTCCGTATCCCTGGCTACTGGCTTTTCCACTGGAGCTTGCTGACCCCCGTATGCCACGGCTATTGGGTGCGTATACTCGGAACGCAGGTTCACTTTAGTCATTTGTGCTTCCAAGTCCTTAACACTGGGTATATCTGAAATAGGAAATGAGTTGCAGTAAACGATCCTTGCTTATGTTGTTTGAAATGTATGTTGAAGACCCACCATGAGTTTCTTGAGCTCCTGACTCCCGAAGTGACGACGGCTCATTATTATTTGAAGATTCTTTGGGTCGAAACCACCGGCTAAAGCGAGATGTTCCCTTGGTTTCATCCTGCTCATCGCCGTCATTACTCTGCGTTAATTGAAAATGCGCATATTTGTATATGTATTTGTATGGAATTAATTAGTTATATTGTTCCGCATGCATACATATACTTCGGATCATAATATTTTTCTCAGTGTCTTATGCCTTGTTGGCATACATGAATTCACTACAAAATTTTTCCCTGCTTGGTATGCTCGTATTGTTGAGACAGTGTGTATTGAGAGACTTGATCAGAAAGGATTATAGGAAGGGTCTCAACAGAAACGAGGAATTGTCTCCTGCGTAGAGCATCTTGTATACAAGTATATGGAATATGGATATATTGGTAGAATATATACAACATTAGAACTAATCTGACTAAAGAACTGAAAGAACTGCATACAGAACAAAGATACTAATATTAACTACGAGAAAGGTAGCAAACACATAGTAGATGGAATAATAATACCAACATAAGCATGCAAGGAACAATCCAATCTACAAAACAGGGAATTTAGCTTTTCCCTTTTTTTAAATATTTTGTTTAGACTTTTGCTAAATTTTCAGCAAAAAGAGAGGGAGCATGATAGACAATATCCAAAATTAGTGTTCGTCTCTTGGCTATCTGTCGAATTGTGACAATATTATATTTATCAACACACACAGCGAGCCAGCCAGCAAAGTGTATATAAAAAGTATAGCAGTCGATAATCTCTGCCGCAGCGCTGCTCCCAGCTCAACTGGAAAACTAACTGGACTGTATCTATCGCTGTCCCTCTGTTTTTGCAGCTAGTCCAGCTTAAAATCATATCATACGGCTATAACGGCAGATTTTGTGCGCCTAACAGCACTAAATAGCACAAATTTGTGACAGGACATGAGAAAATTTGACAAAAATTTGCGAAAACGCGAGCATTTAAAAACGAAAACGGAACGTGGCTGAAAACGCAAAAGTGAGTGAAACTCGAAGCCCTATAAGAAAAGGGTATAGTTCTTTTGCAGGGTCTGAGTTTAATATGAATAAAATAATGTAGCGGCGATGACGGTCTACGGTATGCAGGGTCTACGATAGATAGACACACTATAAAAACGAACTGAGCTGTTGGTGTTTCTTTAGTTGCATAGCCGAGCCTTTAAATGTATGGTCAAGAAGGAAATTACTATAGGAAATGATTATATTTACCATAAGTGTAGGGTCCAAGGGGTGCATGTTTAGAAATGCATCGAAGTTGAATTCACCTTCGGAGTTTGAGGTACAGGATAAACGGCCTGATTGCTGATGGTTTTTGTTTTGTTTGGTCGGGTCCACTTGAGGCTGTATGACACTTTCAACAGTATCTTTGATGTCGTCCTTGTTCTTCTCGTCGATTACGTTAAGGTTTGACATACTGCTACTTCTTGAGGCACCGTCGACCACTATTGGATCAGCTACTTGATTTGGCTTTGATGGAAATAGATTCGCCTTTTCTTCAAACTCCGAGCGCTCATCATTGTGTTCGTGATCGTCGAATCCGTGCAAATCTATTGTTTCTAGCTGGGATGTCGGACCAGCACTGAACCACTCCGGTTCTTCGTGCCTGTCATGGTACATGTTTGTGCGCTTTCCTCGACCTTGGATACATCCAGAGTCCTTGTTTGATGAACGGCGGGTGCTCACTCCCTGCCTGTCGACAGATCTTTTGTTGTCGTATTGAAACCGCCTGTCACCTATATGCTCAGTGAGTCGATCGCTATGTCTTCCACTAAATGTCCGCGGGCGCTGTTGGTTCTGGCTCTGATTTTGTTGGTTAATACTTCCACTCCCATTCTGAGATCTTTCCTTTTCCTTTTCAATGCTAGATGATGCATGCTGTTGGCCTTTATAGTCCCAATTATCGGTTCTTGGCAAAAGTCGGCCACTGCCAATGCGCCTTTCCTGGCGACTCGTCGAAAACGTCGGTGAAGATGCCAGAGATTGGTCATGATCTTGTGGGACATTGTGCGAACGTCTCTCAGAACTCTCCCCCCATTCACTGCTTTTCCTGATGGGGGAACTCATGCCTTTACCTTGGCTGTGGCTTTGCGTGGGAGTGGATGCATGGGTATGGTCGAGCCCTACAGTCACATTATCCCCGACTGCAACATCGTCAGTATTGTTGTTTATCGGCTCATTATTTTCCGTGCCGTTACCGCAATTGACTGCAGCAAAGCGTCGCTTGGCAAATGCCGGCATTAAATGCGATGAAGATATGCTCCGATGATCGATGATTGACGATTTGTACGATGGACCACCCAAAACGCCTTGCGTTGATTGTGTATCTTTATCTTTGTCCTCGATACACATTGAGTGGGAATCACTGGGTGCGAAGCGCTGATAATAGTTATTGGCTCGCTCCCGATTTCGCATGGCGCGCCGTGAGCTTATTAATCCATTATTGGAGCTGCTCAGACTGGAGTTATCCGTCTCTGGGGACAGACTGATTTTATTTGGATTTGCATAGTTGCTGGAAACATTTGCGCTAGCGTTAACTTTCCAAAAATTTAAAGTCTGCAGCTCATTTCGATTAGCACATTGGGGGCGCTGCCGACTACTACCTTCATAACGTAGTGCCAACAAATCTGCTCTTGAGTACCTTAAAACAGTTTAAAAGTAACAAAACAATTTTTTTATTAAACACATACAGGTATTTCCACGGGTATGTACAAGAACTTGGGAACTGGTCAAAATATTTATAAGTTTTACGAACATTGGAAACAGCTTTCACTAGACGTGCACATCAATACATACACGTATGCATACTTATGTACTTACATTTCTTTTTCATAATTAAAATTTACGTGAATATATTCGTCTTATACATACAAGTGCATAAAGTTTAAAAAATACGTAGGCCTAACATTAAACTTATTAACCATAGGATGAATAGTTTTATTGTAAAAGTCAAATAAATAAATCTTACCTTGCTTGATCTTTTGTTATATCCATTTTTTACGAAAGCAAGTATTTTAGCCGTATTTTGTCCAGGTTAATTTAATTTGAATTAAAGCTTTTCTTTTATGATGATGTATGATCATACATCATCATACATCAAGAGCACTATTCAATTACAAAAACGCGCTTGTCTCCCAACGAGCAAAAATGTATACATACATATGTATATAAATTAGAAGCATCTGCAACCGATGTAATAGTTCCCTTTTGGCAAAACAGAATATACGGTATTATTTACGAATTAAAAAGAACTATAAAAATACACGCAGGACATTTGTATAATATACCATTTATAATATATATACACATCACATACACATATAATTTAATTTTGTGAAAATCACGACAAACTAAAGATGGAAGAACTTGTGAAAATCATCGATTATTATTTAATAAAATACGAGTGTAGTGCGACGAATGGAATTCATAAAGTTGTCATGGATTTGGGAACATGGGAGAGAAACATAAATTTATTGTCTCTGTTAACAGCCGCGATAGCAAGACTGGGAGTTTAGGGAATTTCTTAAAAACCGCTTCACACTGATTCACACCATCCACTAATGATTAAATCTAAAATTGTATTGGATTAGATCAGCTATTGCAATGTTGTTTGAACGGAAACAAATATAATATAAAGAGGTCATATTATTTTTTGACAACCAGATTAGCTGTTTGTACTTTTGGTCTTTGGGGTTGCATTTGAAAACTATCGGCTAGTCCGAAGTAGTGCTAATAAACACCCCATATTGGATGTGATTTGATGAATGGTATTCATCTTTTCGCATATATTTTGCTATCGATAGTGTTTCAGTCTCAAATTATTTCGCGATATTTCTCTTGATAAAATCATCGGTTTTTCTTTTAAGCTGGATATCCAACACCGCGGAAACTAAAAATTACTGCCAAACTTCATATAAAAAAAACTGGGCCAGTGATTTTTCGTTTGTGTTTTCCTGGCCTCAGCAAGGTAAACGAAATCCACGAATTCTTATCGTATCTATCAGTTTTTTTCTCCATTTTTCACTTTTACTTCAATAATAACAGGCACATATATATTCCTGGCGGGAATATCAGCTGTTCTGTCAGTCCACAATCGTGTCGATAGACCAACTATCGATAAGAATTCGTGGAAGGAAAATATTGCGAACTATTGATATCATTCGCAATTTGTTTTGTTTTGGTTTATTATTATTATTATTAGCTAATATTTGAGATGTCATTAGACATAACTTTATTGAATATATTAAAATATACGAAAATAATGTTAACGTTACATCACTCCACTTTTCAGTAGAGTAGAGTAAGACTATAGCCACTAAAGGACTGTCTCCAGCACCGAGGAGTGTGTAGTGTGTGTGTAGAACGAAAATAACATAGTGTGACCAGGCACATAAAACGTAGAGCTTGCTGAATTCTACGGCCAGTAAAACACAAACAAAAAGTTCTTGGCCCAGTTTTTTTATACCCGGTACTCGAAGAGTATAGGGTTATATTAGATTTGTGGTGATAGCGGATGTATGTAACGCCCAGAAGGAAGCGTTTCCGACCCCATAAAGTATATATGTACAGCATCAATAGCCGAGTCAATATAGCCATGTCTGTCTGTCTGTCTGTCTGTCCGCCCGTCTGTCCGTCTTCATTTGCGCCTATATCTCAGAGACTATGAAAGCTAGAGCAACCAAATTTTGTATCCAGTCTCCTGTGTTATCACACTACTACAAGTATGTTTTAAAATTTCGCCCCGCATGTGTGTGCCATGCACAATTTCTAAGATACAAGAAAACGAAAAACGTTTATCAAAGTTTTGCGAGATATATTTGTGTATGTGTATTTTCATTGAAGATTCCTTTACCTAACTTTACAATCTCTATTCTCTAAAATTAGGCGTTTGGCTTCTACATATATCGTGAGCAGAGCATGAAAATAACCGTCAACCGATTTTTCCAACGCAGTCTTCACACAGACAAAACATAAAAAAATTTGGTACACACGATCTCTCTCTGAGCGAAACACTTTTTTCGTTTCGCTTGTGCTCTTCAGTCCGACTGTTTGACTCAACCGAAAAAACGAATCTGTCTTTCAATAACAGCAGATAGGGACACTTTTGAGAGAGCGGTCACTGCAAAACAGTTTTTGAAAGACCACTGCGCAATAAGTGTCCTCAAAAGGGGTTTTTCTTGCTGTGTGCGAGAAAGAGAAAATAATATGCCTGAGCAATTCATCTGCATAAATGTTATGTAGGAAAAGGACTGTTTCGCTGAGTGTCCGACCAAAGTAGTCACTGAGAGAGCGAACCAAAGAGAACACAAAAAAAAAGGGTTTTGGTCTGAGAAGAACGGTTGTTGAGCGAAAACACTTTTGAATGTTTCGCTCCACGTTCTCAAAGTGTTCGTAGAAGATCGGTTTTTTTTAGACACTTTAAAATGGTTGACGGTTATTTGCGAGCTGTGATCGTGAGTGACTCTACTTTGCCCGAAAAACAAACAAATAAGGGCTGTCGCAGGTGCTAAATGCCATACAAAATAACCTTTTGTAAATTCGTAAATTCCCATTGCTTAAAATATATTTTATAAACTATATAACATTTTTTTTATGTATGTATGTACATATACATATGTATGTATTTATCTATTATATTGCACTAGGGCTAGCGCTCTGCACAGTCGCTCCGCTCGTTAGCCAACCGCCGCAAAATAAAGTTGTAAAGCAAAATTCCTAAATTTCTTATTTTATAATGAAAGATACCTTACCTGCATTGGATTTAAATAAACACGACATTTTTCAATTTAATATAATTTTATATTTCGTTAGGCTTACTTAAAATCAACACAATTTTTATTGGCTGTTGCGCTACTTTCATAACAGTAATGCCGAATGTTACCGAGTGGATAGCTCCATGCGTTAGAAGAGTCCGAAAGGGAGTTAGGGCTCAGTGTCGTTGGTCGTGGATGATGCTCATTAAAAGGGTTTACTTGTTTAAAGAATACTGGGAAGGCAACTCTGTGCTGTACTTGGGATTGAGCAGATTTAATAGCCACTGATTTCGAGTAAAATTTCTTTTTCAAAAATGTAGTTGCTGCCTTTTTTGAACTATTTCGTTCCAGTTGGTGCTTAAAACTCTTTCCTCGAGTGAAAATTCTTAAATGACCATTGAATCCTTTCGTCTCCTAAAATGAATATTAAAAAAGTGAGCACATTTCATATTGAAAAATAAATGTAAATTGTTAGGACTACCCGTATAAGTACATGGAAGGTATATAATATCCATTTATTTTTTTTAAAATACCACAATAAAAATTTGAAAACATACACATGTACATACATACATATGTACATATGTGTATCTTAGAACTGTGGACCGTACAGTCTTCGAGATTTAGTGTTAGGTTTCATATGTATGTATACTCGATACACATTATTTATGAAACCGAAACTGCTTGTAAACTGAAAGCGGAGCCGATTGCAGCGTTAGTGGCAGTAGTGCAAAAATCTTTGGAAATGCTAGGGGGCAGACCCTGGAGAGAATCAATCAAGTGGCCAAATTCGAAGCCAAAAATGTTAGTGTTGGCATTATCTGGATCGGAGATAAAAACAAAAACTTCTTGTTTATATGTTCCTCCGATTGGAAGCGGAATTGACCAAAGATAAGGACTCCTTGATCGAAATCAATGAGGAGGTGGAGAAGATGGATGCGAAAGTTGCCGACTCGCACGAATTAGTGGACGTTGGAGCGAGCACGGTCAAGAAAAAGTGGCTCGTGGGTGAATGTGCTTGAGCGGTCGGTGATAGGATACCAAGCAGATCACACTAAGCAACCAAACCTTTTTTTCCGCTGTGAACCAAACCTACTTTTTTTGATAGATTTGCGGCTTTAACATCTTTTAGAGGAACAATGTTTTTTTTAAGGAGTAGTTTATTTTTAAAATCTGGTATTTTGCTTCAAGGGGTGTGTGTATATACTATTTCCATCACAATTAAAAAATGTTCATACCTCATTACATTTATAGCCGCCATCCATGTACGTTTCGGATTCCGAATTCAGGGCATTCCCAGCAACTTTAATTTTTCCATTTTGGTTTGTTATGGATCGGTTAGTATTATCAAGCAAGCAAACATTTGATTTCAATTCAAGTGGATCCTCGGCATCCGTTGTATTACCATCCACATCCACATCAGCATCTACATCGATGTTTGTACTTGGAGTCTGAGAATGACTTGAACTTTCACTTTCAGATGATATACCAGCTGGTGAATGTGGACACTCTGCAAGGTGCTCATTAAGTACTTCGTCTTCCGTTGTTTCGATATCCACAACCTCGTCATCGTCGTCGTCATCATTTTTTCCTATTCCGTAAGCCGATTCTGATGATATTGATTTATCCGAGCTGTTTTTGTTGTGAATGGATAATGAAGTCGAAAAATTGATTCGCTCACTTTCAATATTGGATTGTATAGTGTCTAATATTGGCGAAAAACCTTCCCCTGTTGGTAAGCGATGCGAAGCAGTTGTAATACTGTTATGTGTTAGAACTGTTGTTGTTCGGGCCGTTTGAGTTGGGGTAATGTAAACGTTGCTATTTGAGTCACTAGACCTAGTGTATAATGAAGTAGATACAATTGCTGCTGAAGGGACAACTGGCTTAAATGCAGAACAGCTTAATATCGATGGAATGTTGTAATCAGAAAACGTTAGACTACTGCTGCCGACATCAGACAGCTTACGATTTTTGATAATGCCACAAATAGAAGTAGACGAAGATTCGTTTTTCATGTTAAATTGATGACGCTCCCGCTCCCCCAAGCGAAGGGCATTAGTTGTCGTTGCTGGCATATTCGTTTCTGCCCTAGCCCATGGCATTGGGCACGATTCGAAGTCAAGGCCCGATTCACTAGGCTCGGCCCCACAGATTTTCGAATTTTTCGATTGTTGCTGCTGATGATTACCATCCTGTTGCTGCCACATATAGTCCACAACAAAATTTCTTGAAAGGGGCATTATCGAAAGATCGTGATCGTTGCGAAGCGAGTGAAGGGGTGAAAGAACCGAAGAGTGATGCAAATTGAAAGGTACTCCAACCGTAGCAGCTGCTACAGCCGTTACCCCGACCACAGCGGCGGCTGCAGCCACGGTGCTGTAATTATATTGGTGATCAACGGATCGTTTTGATAATGGGGCCTGGTCCTTGCAAGCTATATTTTTAGCATCTAGTATCTCACAGTCAGTTGGTGAACTACAAGTACTTCCACCAACGAGTGTAGTAGCTGACGATGACGGTGGTGAGCTTTGATTTCGATTGCGATTAACATTACTATTGCTACTAACGAGTCTTTTCCTGGTGCCACCATTAAACATTGCCTTGACATCTTCCCAAGCATAGATAATTTTTTCATCGTGGGCGTTTCCACTAAGCGTCATATGCCGTCGCCAGGAATTAAAGTTGGCAGCGTCGGGCTGAACATACCTGTCGTTTGTTGTAATGCGATGTGAGTGAAAAATAAACTTATTCGGCGAGAAGAACATTCCACAGAATGCACATTTGATGCATTTGGCTCGTGATGAGTTATAACGAGATGGTAAAAATGATCCACGACAGCCCCATGCACATTTGTGCTGCACATTAAATGCAAAGTCGTCAGGCAATCGAGGTGGTGAGTTGTCGCCCAAGAAACTCTTACAAAGACGCTCTGCTTCTCTTCTAGTTATCATTCCGCATCGCCGTGAACTTACCGGCATGGCACCTGCTCTTCTCAGAATCTCCAACTGTACTGGTGTACATTGGACGCAGGTAATGCCGAGCGCCACACGTCTATTATGTATTTCATTGTAGCTGAATTGTTTTAGAAGAGTATTTGAGATTTGTGCCAAGCAGAGTCGCTCTTGCCCTTCAATGTACAAAGACACAATTGGTATTCCATAAAGCAGAACCGAGCTAACCTAAAAATAATAAACGTACATTAATTGAGGTAATAACATCTTCCCATAGTAGAGCAAATATATGTAACGGGCAAAGGAATCGCCCCCGACATCATAAAGTATAGGTACTCTATAGGTATTTAACTGGTCAAACTGATCTCTCAGTAGCATGCATGCATACATATGTATTTACATACATACATACAATATGATCTATTAAAAATATGTTCGTTTACATAAATGCCTGTAATATTTATAATAATAATAATAATACAATTTACAGACAAAATTAGGCCTACATATGTATGTATATACATAAATATGTCAAATTTAAAAAGTATAGAGTTAGATTAGATTATCAAAAATCAATAGTCTCCACAATAAAATGTCCAGTTCTCACTGACTGACTTTATTTTATTTTATTTATTTCTTATCAACAACAAAAAACTTCTTCTAGGTACTTCTTACGAGACAAAATTGAACTTATTTTGAACTGACTTTTTCTGATAGATTTGGCTTTAAAAGTTTTTAAGAAATTGTAATCAACCGCAAAAAAATGCATTAAACATTTTGAAATCTATTAGAAAAGTCGGTTTGGTTCACAGAGTCTCTGTTTTTCACAGCATAGTACGTTCAAATTAAAGGTAGTACCTTATTTAAACAGAAAATTGGGGACTATTACAAATTTGGTGTATTTATTATTATTTTTGTCATTCAGGAAATTGTAGTCCATGAGACTACACCTTTTACAATTTGCTGAATTATTTTTAATTACTTTTAATCTGGCGTATTGTGTGTGAGATGTTATTTCTATGTCTATGTCTATGTTACCGTCATTGCATACATACATATACATACATACATATATTCCCAAGCATCTCAACTTTAACAGAATTTATATGCACGCTACGTGTGCCATGTCAGCCATTTCTCTACTTGGCATTCATCATCAAGTTAACAATAAAGTCGTATTCTGAACACAAAAAAGTTTTGCACCGCTCTTTGGAGTCCCAATCTTTATAAGCCATGAACAAAAAAAAAATGAAAGCACGTAGCTAATGATACCACAAGGGAATCATTTGTTTACTTTGGGTTTGTTTTAGTAAGGGAAATTGACGCACCCCCAAAAAAGATATGTACATATATAAATTGTTTCCTTGTGGAGGCAGACTCAGATTTAGTGTGAATCTAAAACAATTTGTAATAAATATTTGTATATACATATGTATGTATGTATACCTACAATCACGTCAGTTCTAAAATTCACATGTTCTAGATAATAATGCAGCTGATCTGAATGCAGATCTAAGTATGTGCAAAAATACATATGTACATACGTTTCCAGTTTAATATATGTACATATACATATATGAACGATGAAACCCTTCTTTAAATAAAGAAAATCAATCAAAAATCGAATAAATATATAAACAGTGGAATGTATGTACATATTTTTCAAAGTAAATTATTCTGCATTTATTGAGCACAAGATAAGTACATTTACATACATACATATGTACCAATTCGTATGGTAACATACATATGTATGTATAATGGAACTATAAATGTAAAAAAAAATCTTAATCCGTTCTGTCCGTAATATATATTTGCATTACTTGTTCAATAGTGTATTTTACGTACATGATTTGATCTTTGAGATGTCTGACTGTTTTCCATTCCATTGGGTGGATTTGATGATACTTCAGTTTTTTGTACGGTTTCCGGAAACGCCATTTACTAAAGAACTAAAAGAAAAACACAGATTGAAAAAGGCATTCGATTTATTATCAGGGCATCATTATTATTCACCACAATTAATTTTGGTTCTGAACTGGTACTAACCGAGAAAAATCTGACTTAAACTGTAAATATTCTTTATACCCGTGATTCAAAGAATACAGGGTTATAATATTTATATGTATTTGTGTACATGTATCTAAAAGCTAGAAGGAAGCTTCTCCGACTTATAAAGTATATTCATTCTTGATCAGCATCGATCAGCATCGATTCCGTCTGTCCGTCCGCCCGTCCGTCCCGCTTCTCAGAGACCGTAACAACTCAGCTATAGTAACCGATTTGATCTCACAAGATATAAACAGTATCTCAAAGATATGACACGCCCATTCCGCCCGCTGAAATCGCGAAATTTTCCAACCAAAATTTTGTAAATAGTCATAAGCCGAAAACGCCTAATCATAAAAAAAACTTTTCTATGCAAAAAATAATTTCTCGTGGCTAACCTACCGCCTCGGGCGCTCTCTCTCTCTCTCTCTCTCTCTGCCTCTCACAGTGAGTGTTGCACTTGAAAAAGGACTTGCCCGGACAGATTGGATTAGCGTGTATTGAATCGGATGAATATCAGATATCTTGATGATATCGGCAGGCACACATGTATTTTATTATATTGGCGGCAGTAGCGCACTTTGCCGACATATAACAATCAGAATCGCTGATTGGTGATGTCACTGTCTCGTAAAAATGAATATCTTGCGAAAATAGCACACCTTGGATACATATATGTGCCTCTATAAATTTTATTTTAAATTGGGAGATACGGACTTGCACTTGTAGCCCATCTCTGAGACTATAAGATATCGAGCAATTCGTTAGAGTATCTTTTGGATAAGTTGCAAAACAAAACGAGGGAGAACGTTCTATACTTTATATACATGATTTTGCGTTTTTATTTTTCTCGTACCTTAAAAATAATGGATTCCACAGATTTTATTCTTTTGTGGGGTTGGAAGGGGGCGTTGCAAAAATTTGAAATACACTTATAACACAGGAGCACAGGAGAACTAGGCGTCAAAAAAGACGAATGGGCACAGCAGACGAGGCGCGTGTGAGAGAGAGCGAGAGGGAACGATGACTTTCGAAATGGTTTTCTTCATTGTGGCTATATTATTCATGCGATCTGATCCAAATTCAACAATCTGATAGAAATGGTCATCATCTATGACTCTGCGTTTTTAGTTTTCTCGTACTATCAAAATTGTGCATGCCACAGATTTTCGTTCTTTGTGCGGGCGGAAAGGGGCGGGGCGAAATTTTGAAACTTACTAGTAACAGTCTGATATCAAAGAAGTCGGGATAAAACATTTGGTTGCTCTAGCTTTAATAGTCTCTGAGATATAGGCGCTAATGAAGATGGACGGACGGACAGACATACATATGTATGGCTATATCGACTCGGCTATTGATGCTGATCAAGAATATATTTTACAAAGATTAAAATTAAAAATTAATTAAATTCATATCGATTTTTTACGTTTGTTTATAAAGAATTAAAATATATGTTTTCACATACTATACTATGTATAGTATGAATTTGTAGAAAAATTTAAGTAAGGAGCTATCTAAGCAACAGGTGCACCAAATTGCAAGCTGTTAAATTATAGTGACATGGTTTTAATAAACAAAATGTTGTACTTCTCTATAAAAAAGTTTCCCAAAAATTAAAAATTAGTCAAAAAATTTCCACTTTGGGCCAATACTCCTATTTCATTTAATTTTCTGTCATTCTGTTGAACAGAAAATTGTAAGGTAAAATATGTCAATACATCAAAATTATCATTTTTTAATTTCGATGAATTCCTAAACATTAAATTAAGATATAGCCCAAGTGGAAGTTTTACATTTGGATTAATGAGTTTTTTTTACATAACGCAGCAAGATTACTTTCAGATTTGTTTGTTTGGACATTTCCACGTCGAAAGGACAATCGTAAAGTTTTCAATTAGAAAGGCCAAAATAAGATGGATTTTAAATTATAGAATAGCTATAGCTTAGCCTTAAAATTGGTGCTAAGGTCGAGTTTGGGCAGCTATTCGTTTTCGGGAATTTTGTAAAAAAGCCTAGAAATTCGCAAGGGTAAATATGGAAGTGGTTTCCAGATTCAACTCAGATTTCAGCGAAACTTGAAACAATGTATTGATGTGAATTTCTGATAAATGTTGTGCATTGATGTATTTGCAAAATGGTTATTTATATTTTATAATATTACTCAAATATGGTTTGTATTTTTATTTAAATTTAATTTAAACACTGTCGCACGGGAAAATTCCTTAAAAAATTCCATGAACTGGTATTGATAAAATTTACTGATATGTTAGGGAGACCATGAGGAAAAAGTTTAGCAAGAATCATCTTTCTTATTGGAAAAAAAATTAAGAAACTTTTGAACATTTGACTATTTCAGATCAAAGTTTATTAAGTATGTCAGTTAATTAAAATAGCATTCCGCGAAAAGTATATATGGAAAGGTGTTTCTATTGACTTTTAATTTTTTGGCCTCGATCATAGATAGCTTGGGAGGGAGGCGGAACGAACTGAATATATACCCTTGAAGTTCGACAACCAATCCAATCCCAGTCGTCTCCCGCTTCGATAACTAAATATATCTCTTTCAAACAGTCTTGTTGTTAGGCTGTAATAATGAATAACCAACGCTACATACAGATGGAAGATACATGTACACAATTGGCCAAATACTTGAGGTCTTTCGAAATCACAAAAACAAACATATTAGCTGGGGAATTGAAAAGATTCTGGTCAGAAATGGGACTAATAACAATTTATGTTACAAATTTGTTTCATATAAAATAATCAGGCGTTTCGTTTGCGCATCGCATCCCTTATGCCAAAACTCCCTCATTCAATTATAGAATGCGTGTGAATGGCATAATTGAAAAGGAGACTGGTCCCTAGAGTACATTCGTTAAAGATAATAAGGTTAGCAAAAAAGTTATACAGTACAGATTGTTAAGCTTAATGCCATTGTTATTACATACCCACGCTTAAATCGCTAACGAAAGGCGAAACAAATGATTACAACGGGACGGACTCCTTAACTCGAGAAGGGAGACGGTAGAACTACGTTAGAGCCCCTGCCACCCACTAGAAGACCAGAGGGTTGAACGAATTACAAACCAGTGAGGTAAATAATGACAAAATTATGTTAGTATTTAGAAAAAACAGCAGATTGTTAACAATCTGGCAGATGTACTTAGATAAGCGGGGTGGGATGATGATGATTCCCTGAGGCTATTGAATTCCATAGGGTTGTTTGTAATCATCAGTTCCACTACAACTACATACATACATAGGAGTTTTTCGTATGCATATATGTATGTACATATGTAAATGAATGCTATTGTCCATAGTAGTTTTGACACAAGTCAAAATAGAAACTTCAAATAAATTAAATTCTTAAAATAAACTTAAATGGTTTCTCCTATTTGTTAGCTACTGTCAACTGTTACTAGGTACATATGTAAACACACTGATCCCATCATAACACTTTGCCCAATTAAAATAGTAACATCCACACATGTGCTATACAAATTCAATTATCTCCAATTAATTTGAGTGCTTTGTTTATACGGGGCGTGGGCGTGTCTCACACTAGCACTTCTGGTGTCCATCCAGTCAGTTCTCATATTTCAAAGTTTGGGTAAAAAATGAGCCCACTCGTCGGTCGTCATACAATCTCTCGGTTTTACATGCCCGATGGGCTATTGAAATCGAAAACGATTACGTTTCGGTCTGTGTCTGGGTCTGGGCCTGGTTCTGGGCCTGGGTCTGAGGGTTGAAGCATGAAAGCATATGCCCTTTGACGAGTACGAATACAAATACAGATACTGGGGTAGATAAAGACTAAAATACCCACTGATGAGTTGGCAATAATTCGCTTGAGTGGTTGCTGTCAACAGGCAAATAATAGGTGTTCTATTTGAGGGCGGCGGAGAGACATTACACAGGACACAGGCTGCCATGCCATTGCCGGTCCAAGTGCCGTGCTGAAGTCGTGCTGGTGCCAGTGATGGCCTTTTGTTTACACGTACAACATCATGCATATTTAATTGGGTTAAATTGCTTGACGATTAACGTTTGTAAATGAAATGCGCGGATAATTGAGTTTACTTTGTCTAATTACAACGGTTTTTACATGCACAGTACGCGTATCGTATCCATGAAAATATTGAATATGCGGAACTAAGGCTTCGTCTCCATTAACAATTTGTGGCTAATTTGTGATTAATATGTACATATACCGCCATACATTTTCCAAACTTAAAGGTTTTTCCGCCGCTTAGATTAAGAATTTTATTTTTCCAGTGAGAATCCAGCATTTGTTAAAAGGTAGACGTTGAAGTCATTCGATACTGCCATTGTGGCAGGGTCTCATATTTTGCAAAGGTTCGGCTCCACTTAATCAATTTCAGAAGTTAGATAATTTGAAGTCTGTAATCACACACTAGATTATCCCGTTTCAATAGTCGGCGATCTATGCACTCATCAAGATGAAAAGATGAATGAAGGTCGTCGATGTTGATCAAGAAGGTAATCGGTATGAAAATTAATTATTCAGGATCTAACCCACTTTTTGGATAAAATAAATACACCTCTGGGTTCACCCGTTGAGAAGCGATATTATAATTATGACTTGTACTTTATCGGCAATTTTGTGTTAAATGCCTTGTACTCAGATCGGCAGAATATATTTATAGATTTGTATGTTTCCTCACGGACAGCAGTGAAAATCAGAATGAAAGAAATGCTATCCTTTCTTTAGATTATTCTTATTGCCACTATATGATACTTATAACGAATATGGTTTGATCCGGACTGATCTGAAAACTATATACAGATTTGCTCTAAAATAGATTTTTAGGAAGGGGGAATGGACTTAGTAGAAAAGAAATATACAAGTGGAAATAAAAAATGTGTAAAGCTTCTAGTGACTTCGATTTGGCTCAGCAAGTCAGGGCTATCTATGATCACACCAAAATCTATAACAATCTATAAGGATAAAATGGTGATATTACATTTTAATTACAATTAAGGCCGAGTAAAGCGAAAAGTAAGCACCTTTTTCTAAAGTTGGACGAACTAGCGAGATATTTGTTATATAGAAGTCTGTCTATCACTATTTTGTGATCTATAATACGGTAATTCTATCAAGAGAAAATTCCCCTGTGTGGAAGGGGAAGGAGCCAAAAAGCTGCTGGGACCATAAAACTTCATTATAGGATCTTAGGATCGTAGGATCATTCCTTTATAAGCTATATATTCTATAGCTATATTCCTTTAAATATCCAGTATATTTTGGGTTTTGTAAAAAGGAAATATGGTCATCGCACGGAAAAAATTATCGCAGTTATACCGATATACCAGCTGAACATATTTTTCTCTCTCTCACCCAAAGACACTGCCTCTCTCTCTGTCTCTCTCATCTGTCTCTATCTTTCTTTCTCATCTTCATGGTCGGAACCAAATTCTTCTGTGAGCTGTATTTATTATATAAAATGTAAAATGGAAATGGAGATTTGATTCTTGTTTTTGGAAGGGAAAACGCGCAGTGAAACCGTGAGACCATATCTGCGGCATTATTGCGTCGTTTCGTGACCGTCGACGAAACAGGGATTCACTGGTACACACCAGTGAAAACAGTGGATTTAACGTGCTCCGAAGAAGGCAAGGACTATTCCATCGGACGAAAAGGAGATGGCCACCGTTTTCTAGGATTCACATGACATTTTTTTGTTTCCAAACCTAAAAAAATCGCTCGCCGGAAATAGATTTGGGTCGAATGAGGAGGTCATTGCCGCCACGAAAACCTATTTTGTAGACCTCTAGAAAACGAATTTTTTGGACAGGTTGAAAACTTGGAGCCAAATGTACCGAACTAAAAGGATATTATGTCGAAAAATAAGTCGGGATATTTGGTTACAAATCTTATAACAAAACGAGAGGGAACGTTGTGAGCCGCGGCAAAGGCCGCGTCTCTACCTTATACCCGGTACTCAGTCAGTATATACATACACACATTTATGAGCCTACGATTTATGAAATTTATTATATGTTCTCAAAAGGGACAAAAATAATATTTAAATTAAAAAAATGAATTTTTTGGAATTTGTATACATGTTTCCATTTTTGTTTACATATGCTTTGTATATCTGCGCCTACATTTCTACATGACATGTATAACTACATGTTTGAGACGTACAAGTGTTTAGGAGAGAGAGGGAGGGGTCATGAGTCAGCGCTTGGCAGGCGTTGCGTAGCCACTGAAATTTAATTTGTTTCTTCTGGCCATAATATTGATCCGATCGGTAATCTGTTAGATATGGTAATTTTTCATGATTCTGCGTTTTTGGTTTTCATTTATCTTAAAAATTGTGGATTCCACAGATTTTTGTCTTTTGTGGGGGCGGAAAGGGGCGTGGCAAAATTTTGAAATACACTTGTTTAGGTTTGGTATCACAGGAGCTTGGATAGAAAGTTTGGTTGCTCTAGCTCTGATAGTCTCTGAGAACTAGGCGACACAAAATACGAATGGGCAAAGCGGATGGGGTCGCGTGTGAGAGAGAGCGAGAGGGAATGATGACTTTCGAAATGGTTTCCTTCATTGTAGCTATAATAATGATCCGATCTGATCCAGATTCAACACTCTGATAGAAATGGGCATTCGCTATGACTCTGCGTTTTTAGTTTTCTCGTATCTTCAACATTGTGTACGCCACAGACTTTCGTCCTTTGTGTGGGCGGAAAGGGGCGGGGCGAAATTTTAAATTACATTTGGAGTAGTGTGATCACAGAGGAGACTGGATACAAAACTTGGTTGCTCTAGCTTTAATAGTCTCTGAGATATAGGCGCAAAGGAAGACGGACGGACAGACGGACGGACAGACAGACATGGCTATATCGACTCGGCTATTGATGCTGATCAAGAATATATATACTTTATGGGGTCGGAAACGCTTCCTTCTGTGCGTTACACACAACCGTTATTCGCACAAATCTAATATACCCCTATACTCTTCGAGTACCGGGTATAATTACTTTGCCAGCCAAGTTTAGTCCTATTATTCATTGCTTAATTGCTACTGAACATCCAAGTGCTGTAATGCCTTGCAGTAAAGATTATTAGATACAAGCCTGTGAGATTGTATATCTACAATCAAAACATACCGATACAATTGTAGCGTGATTTTATTATGACTATACTTGTTCAATTATTTCAAGCCTGTGATGTACACCTATAGGCTTCCTAGGTTATAGACGTTGTATAGATGCATGCATATATACATATATATGTATGCTTTTATTTTTTTGCATTGTAATGCCGAGAAAAAATCAGGGCTCTGAGCACTCGAATATCACACCACGAAATGTTATCGAAAACTGAAGGCGAAAAACAGTTTTTGGTTGACATTGAGACGAACTGCACTTGCACCTCATGAAAAATCCAAAAAGGGGAAGAAAATTCCACAAGCTTCGTGCAAATTCCCAGCCAATGAGACACTTTGGCCACTGGGTACGAGTACATTCAAAGTGAAATCCAACCAATTGGATGAGGATATTAAGGGGCGTTCGCACTTACATGCGTCTGCGCTCTTTGTACCATGAAAGTCGAGAACATACAAAGCCGTCATGTTGTATTGTACATACCACATACATTTTTTGTATTTCGAATTCATCGAACTGTGAATATTGCTTTTAATTTAATTAACTGTCCCAACCAATGTTGGCATGAAAATTAAATTAAGCTCGCTATGGGAGCTAAGGGAGGGTCAGAAGTCAAAAATGTGAACGGTTTATACCACATCATACGTCGAATGCGTTAATGATATAATAAATCTAGTCAAATTAGTATGAATGGAATACTTTAATACCAAGTATTCGCAATTTAAAGGTGTGAGTTTTGCTTTGCGTTAGCATATTAATAAAACTATAACTTTACAACTTTTTAGTAGCCTCAACGAATTAATTGGAAGTGATAGAAAAGGCAATAGGATATATTTCATTGATTTTAATTTTCCAGCAAAAAGAAAAGTTTGTTTAAACACAACAAATTATAACTCTCGTATCCTTTTTTTTACTCTTTTAGTAAAACGGCAAGCCGTCAATAGAATTGACATTGCTATGGCACTGTGGTGAGATCATAAAGTTCTTAAAGATCTCGAATTTGTTAAGTCCCATGTAGGAATCGCAATAATGCTGACGGTTTCGAGCTGAACCATTGAAATCAGAGGTAGCGCTACCTTGAAGTTGGGTCGAGAAGTCGTTCGGACACTTGGCAAAAAAGTGTGTAGTTCTTGGGTAACTGGAACTTTGTCATCATAGAAATTCCGGGGAATCTGCATCTCGATCAATGCTTGCAGGTCTTCTCGGTAGTTTTTCCATTTGTTTTGGAGCTATAGTGGTTCTTCGGAGCACCAGCTGTCAATAGCATAGCACCTAAGACAGTTGAATCATATATGTATATAAGCTCTTAAGTTTCCAATTTATATTCTCTCAGTTCATACACACACACGCACATGTTATTATTTCTTGCTGCTTCGCTCTCCCAGCAAAATGATCATCCAACGAGTGCCTAACCGCAAGAGCGTTCCAACGGTTCTTTCGTTCGCATGCACAGCATTTGTACGGACAGCAAAAAACTCGAAGTTCACGGTCACGGCCTCTAACATTGCATATAATAAACATCGAAAAATAAACACTAAAACTAAACCCAACAACGGATAATTATTATTTTGTAAGTTTGGAGTCAGAGTTGCTTCCAACAGAGGTAATTCGTAATTTAAATCCAGTTTTACTCCCAAAGTTGTTGCATGAATATCTGGACTCTGACCACCACCGAAGTAAAAATTTCTAAATTTGGGTCATGTCGGAGTATACCACCCGCTGGGTGTTGTGTGTAGCTTGGCTCTTTTGGGGGTTTTCCACCCAGTTCATCCTTCTTTGGCATCCAAATGAGACCTTGAGTTTGACATTACAATGTCCTCTTTGGGGATTTCTTGAAGAAGTTGCACATTGTTGGAGCACCATTTGCGTAGTTTAAATCCGTAAGGTGACAATATCTTTGGGTTCTTGTTGAACTTGAATTGCATCCGGAATTGACAGTATTCAGGCGATAGTACTTGATGTCCCCGGATGGATTGTTTCTTTCATTTTGTGGAATTGATCTTCCGGGTTTACCCCCACTCGTCGTTACATCTTCTTTAGTACAGAAGTTCACTCTGTATTGTGGGTCCAGAATGCAGAAATACTACCTGCAGATTTATTGTGGTGCTGTCGTGTTTGAGCACACAGTGATGTGGTACGAAGTAATTCCTCTTTGGAACATACATATGATGCTGGGTCCATTTTCATGTGTCCTAGCTCTTCATATTCTTGTATGAAGTTCACATAGCTTTTCCAAGTTTCTGGTGAAGTCCGTGGCTCCAATGCCAGGAATCTTTTGGTTTAGAATCCCAAAGAATCCCACAGAGTGTCCTGTAGAATGTTCAGAAAATGGGAGTTTTAGTATAAACCAGCCATCAGATGCTGTTTGTAAGTTCTCTAAGAAATGAGCTGCGTAGTTCTTCGCCTGTCTCGAGGTTGTCCAGAGTCCAGAATTTGTCCATGTTTCTTTCTTTGCTGCTAGTGGCTTCATACCGCTTCCTAAAATCGAAACAAATTATCTGGTCTAGGAACTGAAGTATTTTGTCCAATGGATGTATTGCTTTTGAACTTCCTAACGATTGCTCATACAAATCATTATTTTTGACATCTAATTTGTTTCTGATTATGGCAATCAATGTTGGATCCCATGTGGATATAGGAGGACACTATCGTTGCTATATACAATTCCTTCAATGACTTGGGATCGGCATTGATAGCACTATGAATGCGGAATCGGGTTAACACCGTGCTAGCAGCGTCTCTGGAATTGTTGTATGTGCCAACTAAAATTTCCTAGGCAATTAACTATAACTGTCCTCTTTTAGATCGATATGTCTGATCAATATTTCTGCCTCGCCAGTAAAGGTGGTTTAAGATACCACATCTTCCGTACTGTGGGCATGTTTGTCCCATGAATCATACATGAGAACAGGTCATACAACTGGGACCATTTCAGTATGTCCCCAACAGATTTTGGAATGCTGATGCGTGGAAGCTACGCGCCATCATAGCTTGATGTGGATGGTTTTTCAAGTCGTTCTACTGGGTTCTCGTACTCCTCCTGGATGCCCACAGTGATTTGATCAAGTCACTTTCCCGCTACTGAAAACAGTTTCAAATTACGTTTCATGGCCTATCTCGGTTACTGAAAACAGTTTCAAATTACGTTTCATGGCCTATCTCGGCGACATGCATAGTCCTTTGACTGCATGTTCAGATCGCTTTCTCTAGGGATGGCTTGACTTTACCCACGATTGCTTGATGCCTGAGATAGTTTGTCAATGCTCTCAGTAAAGATCACAACATAACGTATTTTGCATACATATGCAGATATCGGCAGACGAAGGTTTGGTCAAACTGCTGCAACATTTTTTCATCGAGCTTTCGCTATTTAATAGGCTATTTTAAAATTAAAATTGCTTGAAAATATGTTTTCAAATTTGAATTCAAAGCCCAATATCTTCCAGACGGTAAGCTGAAGCTACAAAGTGTTTGAGACTGATTTATAGCTTTATTTGTCAACTTTTCAGAACTGTTCAATGCAACTAGAAAAATTATTTTTATAAGAACTAAACCACACCAAAAACGAGGAGGAACGTTGTGAGCCGCGGCTTTTGCCGCGGCTCTACCTTATACCCGGTACTCAGTCAGTATATACATACATTTATGAGCTTACGGTTTATGAAATTTATTTTATGTTCGCAAAAGGTACGAATTAAATTTTGGGCAAAAAATAATATTTAAAATAAAAAAATGAAGTCAAACCATTTTTGGAATACATGTTTCCATTTTGGTTTACATATGATTTTTACATCTGCTTCTACATTTCATAATGTACATGTATAACTACATATTTGAGACGTACAAGTGTTTGCGAGAGAGAGAGGGAATGAGTAAGCGCTTGGCAGGCGTTGCGTAGCCACCGAAATTTAATTTGTTCCTTCTGGCCACAATAATGATCCGAACTGATCCAGATTCGGCAATCTGCTAGACACGGTCATTTCCCATGATTCTGCGTTTTTCGTTTTCTCGTACCTTAAAAATTGTGGATTCCACAGATTTTTGTCCTTTTGGTTGCTCTAGCTCTTATATCTGAGATCTAGGCGCAAATGAAGACGGACAGACGGACGGACAGACGGACGGACAGACAGACATGGCTATATCGACTCGGCTATTGATGCTGATCAAGAATATATATACTTTATGGGGTCGGAAACGCTTCCTTCTGGGCGTTACACACAACCGTTATCACCACAAATCTAATATACCCCTATACTCTTCGAGTACAGGGTATAACGAGAGGGAACATTGTGAGACGGCAAGGACCGCGGCACTCCTTTATACCCGGTACTCAGTCAGTATATGTGTACATATGTACATACGTAAGCTCATACGATGTATGTAATTTATTATATGTTCGCAAAATGAACGAATTTAATTTTGGCAAAAAAAATAAAAATTCATAAAATTAAGTTGAACCCTATTGTACATTTTTATATATTAAATATTACACTAGTCGACACGACTTTTCCGCTGTCGCCAAAAATGACTTTTTCTGATAGATTTGGATGTTTACAAATTTTTAAAGAATGTTTTTTTTTTCATAGAGTAGTTTTTTTTTAAGAATTTATAAAAAATGTGGTATTTTTTGTCATAGGTAGTGCTTATATTTTTTAGATAACTTAAGTTTCCTACAACTGGTTGTATTGGACTTTGCAGTTAAAAAAAAGTTGACAAATGCAGCTATAAATCCGACTCAGACACTTTGTAGCTGCAATTTAACGTTTGGAAGATATTAAGCTTCCAAATTGAAATTTCATAATTTTTTTCGGTATTTTTCACCCGAAATTTTGACTTTGAAAGCTCAGGAAAAGTCGAACGGTTATAGTTTAGCCGTTTATTTTTATATTTTTTAAAATTTTAAATCTCCAAATCTATCAGAAAATGTCATTTTTGGCCACAGCGGAAAAAAAGTTGAATTTTGTCGAGTAGTGTTATCTGTTTCCATTTTTGTTTACATATACTTTTTACATAAGCTTCTACATTTCTACATGTACATGTATAACTACATCTACGAGACGTGGAAGTGTGTGCGAGAGAGAGAGAGAGGGCATGAGTCAGCGCTTGGCAGGCGTTCCGTAGCGACTGAAATTTAATTTGTTCCTTCTGGCTATAAATAGTAGTTCAACCTGATCAAGTTTCGGCAAACTGGTAGATACGGTTATATTCATGATTATGCATTTTTGGTTTTCTTGTATCTTAAAAATTGTAGATTCTACAGATTTTCGTCCTTTTGGGGGCAGAAGGGGCGTGTCAAAATTTTGAAATACACTTGTATTGAAGTGATATCACAGCTTGGACAGAAAGTTTGGTTGCTCTGGTTCTTATAGTCTCTGAGATCTGAGCAAATAATTTGGACGAATAGGCAAAACAGACAGGGTCGCGTGTAAGAGAGAGAGAGAGAGAGGGACCGATGACTTTCGAAATGGGTTTCATCATTGGCTACAATAATGATGCGATCTGATCTAGATTCAACACTCTGATAGAAATGGTAATTTTTTATGATTTTGCTTTTATAGTTTTCTCGTACCTTGAACAACAATATTTGTTAAGCAATGGAAATATAATAAGTACATTTTCCGCGAATTTGATGGGGAAATATCTAATTTGACTTCGCACGAAATCACGGTGAAATATCAAATTTACTTACACGGCGAAATTTCCTATATAGCGAATTTAACAATAGTAATTCCAACAACTTTGTGTACCTGGAGAGCATCGATATGGATTCTACTTCAGTAATTCAACGGATTAAATTTACTGGGTGCGCTGATATATGCCGCGCGGAATTTTTTAATTAAAAGCAATTCCTACAATGTCAAACAAGGTCAACGGGTGTGGAATATGTGCACGAATAAGCGCCTTTTCGTCGGAAAATAAAAAAGCAAAGAAAAACACGGTCTAATTAACAACCCCTTTATTATTTATTTATTCGTTACTTTGTTTAAAAATTCGAATAAAACTATCGCATTCCTTCATCGTTGTGCACACCCAAAAATATACAATGAAATAATAAACTTATGTTTGACCAAGTTCATCGATAGGTGTCTCTACTATTACTTCAATGTTCACGTACCTTAAATACATCATAAATACATGTAAAATGTAAAGCTTTCGGGAAGCTTTCTGAAAGCTTATAATAGACAGTTAATGTTGTAACATTGCTCTCTAGCGCTCTTGCGACCGTTAACAACAGCGCGCATTCAAATTTCTAACTTTTTAATCGGAGAAACGCATCTCCGAGGACGATTTTTTCTTGTGCACGTGGTTGTGTACATAAATTTTGTTTTATTTAATTTGAATTATATAAACGATCAAGAATTGTTGATTTTCTATGTGTTTCTATTTTCTATTTTCCTGCTAAGAAATTTTCTAGTGCTTCTATTTTATATTAAATAATATATCCCAAATTATAATTACCCGTGATATGGATCTTTTTAAGAGGAGGACGTTGCGAATAACCTTGGAATACTTGTTTAAGGAAAATTTCCGCATGGAAATTGCACGGCTGCAATTGCAAATATGTTGTATTTAGGTTATATGTATATGTACATTACATAAGTAAGCACAATTGCAATGCAAATGCTGTACTTCAATTTATTACTATGGTTTTTATTTACCAAAATTAAAATTTTTAATTGGCAATTGTTTATACTAATTTAATTTAGCGTTAGGCTGCGTGTTTCCCACCGAATTTTAGAAATCGACCACATTGTTAATATGGTTTTTTAATAAAAATATAAGTTTAAAGAATTGGTTTTAACGATTATATGTATATTTGCACCTTTTTCCCCAGTCATATTTTGTACGCGCCAAAATTTAAATTTTGAGCTGCTAATTTTGTTGTAACTAGTGGTAATAGTTTCCACGATAGGCGTACAGGGTTGAAATATTCGGTAAATCGGACAAACTGTGCTGTGATCCTACTACTACTACTATGCTTAAAATTTAATTTTTTTAAATTAAAATTGCAGTTTTTTTTTAGTTTATGAGAACTAGCGATGTGCGCCTGGCAGTGATGCATTTCAATAGTCATTAAGTGTATCGTATCGACCTATCGACATCAGTTCTATCAAACGCAAATTTTTTTTAATTTTCAAACAAAAAATTTTAAATTTTTTCATTTTGTTAACAAAATAGTTACGATACGATACGATAGTTAGGTCAATAGGAACTAGCGATATATCGCATATTCAATAGTAACCGATTTGAAACTGAACCCGATAAGCGAAAAATAAAAAAACTAAATTGGGGACGCTGGTTGAAAGCTAGATATATTTGATTTATGAAGTTTTATTAATTTTACAATACAATAGAATTCAATTTCCAATCAGCTTTGTATTTATATATACATTACTTAGGCCTCGGTCCTCAGTCCTGATTGAAGATTCTGACTGAAGATTCAATTAAGCCATACATTTGTCGTTTTCTGGTCACACATGAAGAAGGTGCAAAAGTGATCCAGTATCCGAAGCTTCTGTGGCACATGTACATCGGACTCGCGATGGGACTGTAAGTCGCACTTCTGCATAAAGTACGTGGGGCAATATTACAGATATAGGCTAACTCTCCATCCGAAAGCAGGTGGTCCCCTCCGCCGTATGGGCTCCGTCGAATTCAACTCGTTATGGACCATCGGCAGATTGGCTTGGGTCTCTGGCGCATTGTATGTACTTACTCGCATGAAAAGCCGAGACTTGACTTTGATTAGCCCGAATGACATGTGCTTACCGCTTGGAATAGTAACGAAATAACGAATTCTTGTAATTGAGGGTTTCTCTTGTTGTTTTCAACAATTTCAAATATAAATTTAAGTTACCTTTGCAAAATATATATAAAAACATATAAAAGCTATCCCCCTGTATGTTGATTGAAGGAGTTTTGTTTATGTATAAATGGATATATATAGTATCCAAAAACAAAAATTAAGGATTGCAACGTTTCTGTTGGGGGTCGGGTAGGGACAACAGGCAACTTATTCCACATAGCATAGCTCACAAAATAATGTATTTCAATCTTTTCCGCAGTGCATAGTGCAAAACGAATCTGCTATAGGGACAGTGACGAAATTTCCAACTGCAATTTGCGTGAGACGAAAGAGGCAGAACCTTATTTCCTTCTTTTCTTAACCCCAGATCACATCTCAGGAAATTATTAAGCCTACGCCCGTTCGTGCGAGTATTGAAAGTATCGAAAGTGAGTACATAACATACCATACCATACATACCTGCCCTTCAAGGTGTTCAGGCTGGTGACTGGAAAAAAAAACAAAAAAAACGAAAATTTTCAAATATTACAAAAAAAAAAAAATATTCAGTGTTATTTTATTTTTCGAGACTAATAACGAAGATATTATATAGAACATTTTTCATTTCGGTGTGCTAAAAATTAAAATTTTAATATAAAGTACAAACTCAAACAAAATATGGCCTCCTCGGCCAAGGAGACTCTCCTGGCCTTGGATCCAAAACATACAACAGCGAAAAAAGCTAGATTATCAAATAATAAAGGAAAACGTGTGATTATAAGTGAAGACAGCAGCGAATATGAAGAAACAGAAAGGATGGATACAGAAATGCCGGATTCTGGAAAAAAAATTCTTGTAGCAAAAAAAAAGGTTATGTATGAAGAAAAAAAGATGGCGGCAGTAGTGACAGAAAGTGCTGGAAAAAAACACTAATATAGAGAAGAAAGCAAATGAAGAATCAACAAAGAAGGATGGAAAAATTGAGTACGATGACAGGCATAAGGGACCCTACATAGTTTATGTAGACAAAATAAGAGGAAAAGAAAATGAAATTGAAAATTCAATTGAATCAAAAAGATTCCCGATTAATCCCATTGAGCTTAGCTGTTTGTTGATGAAATTAAAGGTTGATGGTGTGGTGACTGTATCAAAGATAGGTTTTGGCAGATGCAAAATTGAATTTAAAAATTCATCGAGTGCAAATAATTTTATGATTTGTAATTTGAAGACACATGGATACGAACCAAAAATTTTTCCTCATTTTGTTTTTAAAACGGGTTTAATCTTTAATATTCCAACATCGATCTCAGACGAAATGCTGGCAGAATATATTGTTTCTCCAGTGCCAATTGAAAAATTCATCAGAATTAAAACGAGAGATAAAAATAACAAAGAAATAATGATACCCACCTCAAGAGTCAAGCTCTTGTTTAGGGGTGCACAAATACCATCTGAAATTTCCTTTTTATACACAAAAGTTCCTGTTATTCACTTTGTTCCCTTTAGCCAATGTTATAGGTGCTACAGATTTGGTCATTTTGCCCAACACTGCAAGCAGGCAGAGCAAAAGTGTTTTAAATGTTCGCATAGCCATTCAAAAGAGGTTGTCTGTACCGAGCTTATTTGTGTTAATTGTAAGGAAAATCATGTTGCTACCTTTGTTTCGTGCCCTGCGAGGAAAAAAGCATATGCTATCCAAAAATGCATGACAGTAGAAAACTTAACTAGATTGGAAGTCAAAGCCAGATTTCCGGCTCTGTTTGGCAAAACAGACTCGTTTAATTCTTTTGACCACGAAGCTTTCCCTCGTCCTTTTTGGCAGAAATCGTCTAATAATAATATAGAACTTCAAAAAAACATGTCATCTACAGCAGAAACAGTTCATATTTACAAACCATATAACAAAATTGTGAAAAATACTAAAAATCAGAAAACTGAAAATGACAATGCTCGTAACACAATAAAAGAGTGGCAAAACGCATTGAAGGAGCATGAATACGTATCAAGTGAACGGTTCATCCCCTCACACTCCATTTATAGTACCCAGCCTCAGACAACAGAAAATTTAGCAGAACAAAGACTTAACAAAATTTCTTTCAATATCTCTCATTTCCTTATAGATACCAAAAACTATAGTATTAACGTAGAAACCAGAAAATTCCTAGAAAGAATGAGTTCCGAAATAACGCAAACAAATTGCACAATTGATCTAAATAAAAGTATTAATTAATTTTAATTAATATTTATATTTATTAATTTTATCTTTATTTTTTCTACTTATTTTTACGCTTTCTTTTTAGTTCATTTTTACTTTTTTTTTTTTATTATTCTCTAGAACTTTCCTTTAAATATTTCAAATGAAATTATTACAGTATAATATTCAAAGTTTAACTTCTAATAATAACAAACAATTACTAGAAATATTCCTAGCTCAGAATAATATTGATGTTGCAATCTTGTCAGAAATTTGGGTGAAAAATAATGCAATGTGCAGCCTATTAAATTACAACTTTATCGGTAAGGAACGGGAGGATGGTTACGGAGGAGTTGGTATTTATATTAGAAAGGATATTCGTTTTAAGATCTTAAAATGTAATTCTAGTTTAGAAGTTGTCGGATTAAGTACGGAGAATCTATCTCTTAACATGAATATTTTTAGTGTTTACTGTCCTCCAAACGTTGATTTAAATACTTTTGAATCAGGATGCGACGATCTTTTTTCTGCAGTTTCTTTGTTAAATGGTTTCACGTTGATAGGTGGTGATCTTAATGCCAAATCTTCCATATGGGAAAATGCACGTCAGAACGCAAGAGGTAACTGTTTGGAAAGAAATATTCTGAATTCAAGGTTTTGGTGCTTAAATAATGGATTTCCAACGTATTCATCAAATCCTAACTACTTTTCTGCATTAGACATAACTTTTGTAAACAGATACAATCAAAATATAAATTGGTCTGTGCAAAACAGCAAAATTTCGAACAGTAACCATGTCCCCATAGTCGTTGAAATTTCTAATATCATTCCTAAATATAATTATAAAATATTACATAAAAAAGTAGCCGATGATTTTTCTAAAATTAAAATCTCAACTTTAGAAGCTTTACACCACTCCTCTAAGAACATATTATCCAAAAATACAATAAAATTATCGCCTAACAACAAGTATATCTCCAAAAAGTATTGGGACGAGTCATGTGAAAGGCTTTTCAGATTGAGAAATGCTAAAAGACAAAAATATTTCAAGACTAAACTTATTTCAGATGCCAATGAATACGTTAAAGCAAACAAAACTCTAAATAATTACTTATATCTAATGAGAAAACAAAATATGAATACTCTACTTGACGAACTATCTAATCCATCCTCTCCAAAAGAAATATGGCACAAAATTAAAAATTTAAAGCTTTATAGGCAAATCAAACCAATAAAAAGTGCCTGGAATGATTCTGAGCATAACGAATTTCTGGACAAAATTGTAGACATACCTGACACGGATTCTTGTGAGCCTGCTACTATTCCATTGCAATGGGATCATTCATCCATTAGGTCAAATTTTAAAGTAGATGAGCTCCTATCCTTTCTAAATTCTAGAAACCCAGAATCGGCCAAAGGTTTAGATAATATTTCTTATAAAATGGTACTTTCTCTTCCTATGGATCAAATTGAAAATCTTCTCTCGTTGTTAAATGAAATATTTTTTAGTGGAAAAATTCCAGATTGTTGGAGATTCATAAAGGTGATCCCTGTACCAAAAAAAATTTAGATACAACTATGGTGGCGAACAACAGACCTATCTGCCTTTTGAGTGTTCTTTTTAAGAGTTTAGAAGGTATGATAAAGTCTCGTATAGAAACATTTATTATTAAAAACAAGTTACTTCCAGATAGATGTTATGCCTTTAGAAAAAACCATTCTACTGCACACTGCATTAATGACGTTATAAATAACGTAGCTAATCTCAAAGCTAAAAATTTTCAGGTCGTGGCGGCTGTTCTGGATATTAGCAAGGCGTTTGATTCAGTCAATATACCTCTGCTATGTCAGAAGCTGATTTATTTGGAGTTTGATATGGACTTTATTCGATTTATAATTAGTTTTTTGGAAAAGAGAATTTTGATGAGTGGCAATCAGCAAAAAACGGTTCATAAGGGTGTGTGTCAAGGAAGCTGCCTAAGTCCAATACTCTTTAATATTTATACATCTGACTTTCACACTATAAATGATGTAAACTGTACTCTATTCCAATATGCAGATGATTTTTTTATCTTATGCTTTGACAAAGATTTCGATACGGCTAGAAACATTTTAGAACAGAAGATTTTCAACCAAGTGTGTAATACTAACAATTTGACTTTCAATTCGCTGAAATCTACTGTAATTCATTTTAGTAACAGAAGACGTCTATTAAATATAGTTATTAACAATGCAATTCTTAAAGAAGTAGACAAAGTTAATTACCTTGGCATAATAATTTCTGCCAATAATTCCTCGATACAGCACATAGATGAAATAATATCCAAATCTAACAGGTCAAATATGTTTCTGCAAATGCTCAGTGGATGTCACTTCGGAGTGCATCCAAGTAAATCTCTAAATTTTTATAAAGCATTCGTGCGTTCTAAACTAGAATACTCCTGTTCCTCTTTTGCAAATATTTCAAACGTAGTAACAAAGAAAATCAAAGTCCACTTAAACTTCTATCTTAGACGTTCACTTGGATTAATAAAATCTACTCCTGTAAACATATTATATAATTTGGCTTCCGAGCTTCCACCTGAATATAGACTGAAGTTCATTGCGGCAAAGGAGTTGGCAAAGGTTTTTGCCTATCGCTTTTGGCCGATTCCTTCGTGGCAAGGAACACTAGCTACGCCAAAGTCTATGAGGAATTTAAGAATATTTTCAATGCAATTGTACCGATCACAGATGTTACTAGTCCAAACCGTAAAGTTACAACCGATACAGATTTTTTCAAGGGCTCATGCCCCAACAAAAGATCTGCGAATAATGATCTCATAAACTCTTTAGTAAAAGAAAAATTTTCGTACTTATATTCTAAACATTTTGATTTGATTTTCACAGATGGATCGGTATCAGACAATTACGTGGGTTGTGCTTTCCTTCATAAGGAATCTAAATCGGTTAGAAGCTTCTTTACAAACAAGAAATTATCTTCACTCACAGCTGAGCTGATAGCCATTAGTAGGGCCATTGATTTTGCCATTACCGAAAACCTTTATAAAATTGCAATATTAACGGATAGTATCAATGGGATTTTAAATTTAAAAAAAATGTACCCTGATAATTACATTGCAAAAGAAATAATACACAAAATTGAAAACGCTCCATGTCTATTGGCTGTGGAATTTCACTACATTCCAAGCCATGTACAAATAGAGGAAAACGAAATAGCAGATATGGCTGCTAAAAATGCAAGAAGCAATGGTACATTCTTTGTAGCTCTCTGGCCTCTTAAAGACGCCATTACATATTTCTTTAATCATATTAAAGAAGAATGGGAAAGGGAATATATTGAATACGCCACAGAAAGAAACAAAGGCTACACTAATCTCTTCCCGTATATAAGGGAAAATCCATGGTTTAAAAACAAGAACTGCAAACTTAACTGCATAGAAATTAAACAAATCAATAGACTACTAAGTGGTCACGGAATCGACAAAGTTTCTTTGGCAAGAATGAAAGTATTAAATATTAATTTATGTGATATATGTAATATACCAGAAGATTCCTCACATCTGATTTTCAATTGTCCCGCCTACTCTGATAAGCGTAATCGTTTTCCATTACTAAAATCTTATAACGATATATTTCGGTTTTTTGAGAAAGAACCTATCGAATCTTACAAAAACATTGTTGACTTCATACGCATCGCTAATATCAAATTGTAATGCAAGAAAACTTACATACTTACCCTGCTAACAAATTTCTCATCGTAAAAATCATCACCGCATAGAATTCTTACATCAATTTTTAACATATAACCATGCAAAGAAAGTTATTTAATAACACAAACAGGAGGTGGCGTTAACCAGTCAATGACCTGGGAGGCCAAATAATTCTTTCAGCTGTGATAACTCAGCTAAAAGTAACTTAATAACCAAAAAAAAAAAAAAAAAGAATCTAATAGAATAGATATGGCAAAACAGATGTCGTTATCATGCCCAATACTTCTAAGCTTCCAAAAATTAATAAAACAAGCAATGAAATGTAAAACAAATCTTTCTTGTTTTTATCTTGGCCTTGCTAGTTAAAATATTTAAATTTTAGCGGAATGGAATACGCCATCTATATGCCAATTTCACCAAAGTGTTGTGCTACGTTTATGTTCCATAAATATCGATACGATACGATAATTACCTCCTAATATGGAATATGTACATTTTTTCTACACGTCAAGTAAACGTCTATCGGACAGTTGCCATTCGCAACGAAAACGAACACACTCGATGAATCAATCGATAGTTCTGGATTTATCCGTAAAACAGCGCGCACTATTTCAAAAAAACCGACTGCTGAATTTATTATTTGTGCAAAGTGCAAACTTACAAAAATGCTGGCGGGAAGGCTTTGATGAAGTAATGAAGTAAATAACATCTCACATTCCACTGTATTTTTAATTATATCACTTGGGATGGGGAAATTAAGAAAATATTTTACATTTAGTACGAAGGAAGATGGCATATTGTAGTTCTATCGAGTAACAGGAGGGAGTCACTGTACAAAAGCAGACATTTGTATGTATTGAATTATACCGATACTCGAAGAGTACAGTAAAGTTAACATCAATAGCAGAGTCTATAAAGCCATGTCTGACTGTCTGTCCGTCCGTTTTCATGAGCGCCGAGATTTAAAGATTGGTGCATTTATCGATTTCACAAATCAACAACCGTTATTATTCCGAAATATGATTAGAGATGGTTCTAACTTGACATTTCAATCTATTAATTAATTAATTAATTATTATTAATAAAAAATTGACAAGTCATTCGGGTATAAGTAGTGCATTCGAGAAGAGGGTGAGTCCATACTGGAAAATACTAGAGAATACTATTAAAGGCTTAAAATTTGCAAGGTGTGTGGTACCAAGAAAAGTACCTAAATCATAAATCAGCTGTGTTTTGTAAACAGCGCCAATTCTAAAAATTCAACTGAAATTTAAAAAAAGGAAAAAAATAACTCTCCAGAAGAAGTTATTGGGTTGGGGTCGGCATATATTGTTACCAAAAAACAATTAGGATGTACGGCGCAACCGGAGGCACCAAAATGTCAAAATTATCAAGCTTATTTTCCGTGATCCGACAAAGACATGGTCTTGTTTGTTTTCCGCACAGTTTTTCCTCCGTCTTTCACTTTTCATATATAAAATAATTGTCACCATATATTCCTGAGCGGAATATAAGATGTTCTCTCCGTCACAATCGTGTAGCGGTATAATTTTATGGATTTCGTTTAGCTGGGTACTGAGGCCAGAAAAATACAATCGAAAAACGACTTTTCCTGAGTTTTTGAAGCCACAAATTCGAAAAATATACCGCAAACAACTTTCAAATTTCAATTTGAATTTCTAATATCTTCCAGACTTTTTTTGTCATCTTTTCAGAATTGTAAAGTCCAATACAGCTAGATGTAAGATACTTAAGTTATTGGAAAAAAAGAATCACTTACTCTAAAAAAACATGACAAAAATACCAGATTTAACAAAATTCTTTACAAAAACTAAAACTAAACTAAATCTCCAAATCTATCAGAAATGTTGCGACACAGCGGCTTGGATAGATAGTATTCGTAAGGAATAAGAAAAATTTCCACAGGCAACAAAATCGAATTCGATGCGTCATTAAACCAAGCCACTGGCGTTTCAAACAAATCGAAATTACCATCATACCTGTGCATGTTATATAAATTATATAAATACACATGATCCCGCGCATCGTCTTCGAGGTCCAGTCCAGGGTAAGGTCAGGCCTGCGTTACAAAATTATATTTTTCATTAGCTTTAATTATTTCTCAGCAATTATCTGATTTGGGTTCCATCACATGATTCAATAGGACTCCGGACCCAGTAGAACTGGATCCAAATCAATTTTTTTTTCTTTGAAAAATACAATCGCGCGGGTCATTATAGTGCTGTGTTACGTTTATGTTCCATAAATATCAATACGATATTTTTACATAATTTTGATTTGTAGTTGCTGTTGTCGGAAAAGTGTGCCATGTAATATTAATCGGATGTCTGACGATAGGTTGGGTCGATAGGTCTATTTGAAATTTGAAGCAAACCGTGAAACATAAAAAAAGGGTAGCTACGCTGGTCGGAAGCTAGATATATCTCTCATTTCTAATTCTCTTTTCCAATCAGCTTTGAAATGATAATTTTAATTGAACCTGATTAATAATTAGTTGTATTTATATATACATACATTACATTCGATATGTCTCTGGTAGCTCCAGGAACGTGGCACCCAATCTGGCTGCTCAATCTCATCCACTGCCTCCTCCTCAACGTTATTATCATCGACTTTCATCGTGTCCAGATCATCCGAAGAATCGTCTAAATCCTCTACAAGGTTATGAAGTAACTTATTTTCTCTTCTGGTGATGGCTCTCTTCTAGGATGGGTCTACAAAAAGATACCTTCCATTAGTTGGATTGGAGATTTTAATTTTTTTAAGGAATTATGATTTTTGTATGATTTAGTTTTTATTTTAAGAATTTTAAAAGGTTTAAGGATTTTAAAGTTTGCTCAAACGGCTGTAACAGTTTATTCATCGATTCTTACAAGCGATTACCTAATTATCGTGTATCTAAAACTAAAAATGTTAACCATTAAATATTTTTTTTTCGACTTTTCCTGAGATTTTAAAGTCAAAATTTAGGGAAAAAATACCGCAAAAATTATGGAATATGAATTTAAAATCTTAATATCTTCCAGACGTTAAGCTGCACTACAAAGTGTCTGGATCGGATTTATAGCTGCATTTGTCAGCTTTTCAGAACAACCGGTTATAAGAAACTTTTGAACTTAAGTTAAGATACATTGAAGTTATATATGTTATCGATGCGTGTATTAAATAAGGCGATTAGTGCACTCTAGCATTCGATTGTGTATTGAACATACATACATATGTACATATGTATGTATGTCCAGCAGATAAACTTTCAGTGAACATACAGTGAAAAGAAGTGATTTGTTTTGTTTTATTAAGTTTTGGTGTGTTTATCAAGAGAAAAGCTTACGGTAAAGTAACGATACTTAAGCAATCAATATAACATAAAGAAACACAACAAAAATGTTTAAAAAAAAATGTTGTTTTCAAAAGGATCCAAAAATCAGAATAGCAGAAAAGTTTATATTAGATTCGTTAAACACATAACGTTTCTCAATCATGATAAAAGTGCCAAAAATAAAGTTTTCTGAACGCAAGCATCTAATGTTTCTAAATGTGTCTACACAACGAAAAATTTCTGTCCGCTACGCTACTGTTCTTAGGTACATACATATATAAAATTTCATATATGTTCATATATAAAATTTTGGCGTAGCTAACGTGAGTTTCTTTTCGATTGGTTGTCTTTAGTCCGGCTGGAATAATTACACAATTGAAATTAATAGATGTATTTTTATGTACATAACTCATAATTAGCACAAGAGTTTTGTAATTGGCACTTTCGCTTCATGGTGTCGAAAAGCGCTCTCAATTGTACGATTGCCCATCCTATCAAAAATATTCTGGATTCCAGAAGCTGGTCCCAATTTTAGGGTGGGAGTGACGTGTGAAAAATTCCAAGCGTCCTGAACTATGCACAGAGAAAAAACTATCATAACTCTAGAGTCTCGACATTCTCTATCGCTATCGTGATCCTTTCTTTCTCACTCTGTCTCTCTCCAAGTGCCACTTGTGACCAAAAATATGGCCAAAGCCAAGCCAAGGCAAGTGCAGAAATTCCCATGCAAAATTGTGATAACCATGAAATGTGTATATCAATGGGGTTATTGTTTACTATTGTTTCAGCAGCAGTGCAGCAGGGTTGCAGTAGAAGCACTGAGGAACAAGCTTTACTAGCTTGCTTATGGTGCTACATACATGGGTACATATGTATGTATGTATGAAAATACGTCAACTTAGAAAGTATTTTGCTACCGCTGTTATACTAAAGGCATGGAAAGAAATGTTATCGACAATGAGATTTAAACACATTGATCCCACCACTATACTATGCCGAAGCGAAGGCATCGAGATTTATCTGAAAAATTCTTATCACATGTCACAATTTAGTTCCAGTCGAGGAGTCGAACAAGCATGTCGAGAAAAAACACAAAGCCAAGAGGGATCAGCTGTTATTTTTCCCAATGCGGTTGCTCCGACTCCAAAATTAATGACACAAAATGAAATGTGGAAAGTGATGCTGTCAACAACACTTGTTGGATTGGATTGGATTGAATTGAAGACGCAATCCCACTGAGAAGTGAGCTCAACAAAACAAAAACAAGGCCGTGTCGTGCCATGACAAAGACAGACAGATACCCAGTACTTAGTAAATGCCATATCATATAATGTTTGCCGATTATACGGCGAGATATAATCATCAGATTTTTACCAGATTTGAATGAATTATATTAAACTAGAAAGACACATAATTTGAAATACATTCCACTAACATTCCACGGGCAGCCGCTCGCTAGAAGGATCGCTGTATGTCCGAAAGGATCATACCACCTTATGACGTGTTGCTATACTATATACTATACTATACTATATATACTATTCTATACTATACTATAGGTGTATATATGTACATATGTATGAATGTATACATATAAAATGTATTTTTAATTCTCGTATGCTAAAATTTGCTATAGATTTGTTCTCGTCTACAGAATTGTTATGGGGAAGGCCGTCTGCACCATCAATCTGCTATCTGAGATGCTGCCATTCGCAGTAAAATTGAACAAGCGGCAGTACGACACGGGCAATGGCGAAATGTCTGGCGTTAATACGGCTATTGGTAAGGCTCAGCTCAGGCTAGGGTTCAGAACTCACAAATTTATTTTGAGCAGCTTTGCTCGCTGCTGCTGCTGAAGCTCCCCTTTTCCTTTTCCGGGCGAGTGGCTAATTGCCCAGTGAAGTGGCAGCTCCGGCTACAACAAAGCCAAAGCGAGTTGTGCTGAGTTGGGCCGGCCCCTGATGATGACGACGACCATCCACCGCACCGCGGCTAAATTCTCATTGTAATTGTCATCATCGCATCGCATCGTCGTCTTCATCTTTCACTGGGGGCGCATCGTATTGTTACTTAAATGATTTCTGTGTTGTTCATTATTGCATCCGCAGTAAAAATAATGAAACAAAGCATTTGTTCATTTCAGCTCACAGAACACCCTACAATTTATAAAATCCAAATACAATAGGAGTGGGCGTGGGCCTTATTATATGATAGTTGTGAATATGGAATGCTTTGGCTTTGGCTTTGAATTTGACCAGGAAGGCTTAAACATATTCACGCACATTTATATGTATTAGAGAAACTATAACTTAGCCTTACGACAACGGTCGGAATCGTCACATTCCACCTGCCACATACCTCAAATGAAGTCGGTGAGACCAGATGTAAGCCCTTATCGGAAAAACTGGCAGGAAAAGCAGTTCCTAGTCGAAATTATAGAATCCCAGCAATCCCAGAGCAGCGGCAGGGCAGAGTTGTACTTTCACACTACAAGTTGGCTAGACTAGACTGAAAACAGGGTTCGTCTGATAGCACTGTGGATTCGACTACCAACACGAACTAATTAATCGCTGTGTCGCATGCTATCCTATTCCTGCCTTAAAGTCTAGACTGGACTTCAAGTTGGATCAACTGGGCGTGCTAATATAACTTCATCAAGAGAGAAACGCCTACTTTTCATATTAATGCTGAAGTGACGCAAATGTGTGTGGCTCACCAACAAACACGCACGCGTCCGCAGACGACACCACCCCGAACGTAAGTCAAACACACAAAAAGGGTCAGGAACGAAAACGAAAATGAAATTGGTAGTGCAAGAGATGTAAAAACGTCGTGAAAAGTATGAAGCAGGGAAGGGAAGGGTGGTGGTGGTGGTCGCGTCGGGTCGGGTCTGCTTGCACCAGGGGTAAAGTTTCGGGCTTGGCTTGGATATCCCTTTGATTGTTTTTTGGGATTTTCATTATTTCATCTCAATGATTTTGAATTCATGAAAATTGCCGAAACATTTGTTATACAATAATTTAATTTGCTGCCTATGACGAGGGACAGACAAGATTTGAATTTGCGACGGAACGAGATGCTAAAGCATATGAAAATGTAAGCACAAATTTATATGTGTATCCTGTATATGTGCACATGTACATATATGTAAATATCTAAATATCATAACTGAATGTCATAGATCTGATTCTATATCTATGTATGTACATACATATGTACGTATGTATGTATATGTATATGTACACATGTTATTATAATTGTTATTCGCAGTATTCGTAGAGTACAATATCCAGATGATAAATATCTGGTCTGGTATCGAACTTTAATCAATTGTGACAGCCACAGAGAACCGAACTAACCAAAGGATGTACGATAGACGATATTTGTCAAAGATCTATAAATGATGGATGGATAGTGGCTTCTCCTACCATGAGTTAGATTCAGATGAAGTGATCTTTTCCATCAGTCAAGTCAATTGAATGGCGCTGGGAAACATGGACACACAACAGGTGCGGTGCGCGACTCAAAAAATTCTTGCTAGGGATCAGCAGTCAGTCAAGATGCTCCAGGCAGATGCCTGTCTTGCCAGTCTTCCCGTCGGTCTTTCTGTACAAGAGCATATTAGAGTGGAGTGGGCTATTCGTAACAACGCTTTTTTATTCTATTATTTGTTAGGTGCATGAGTTCTACTCTCCTTACATAAGTCATCTCGAGACCAAACTGCTGCGAATTTTGAATCACCAGGCACGATTAAATGTAAATGAATCAGATGTCCAAATTCAAAGGGTGCTTGTGCTTGTTCATATTTAAGGTAAATTGGAAATTGGCAATAACAGTTAGAGCTCTTGTAATCCTGCATTTGACGCACACCTAAATACAACTGGGCTTAGCTTTGCCGACCACCACCACCCGCCTACCTACTAATCCCATTTTACACGTTTATAGAAACATGTTTGTCTAAGCGTAAGTGTTTATACATACATATGTACATATGTAATTGAATGGTCGATGATGTATGGTCGATGGTCAAGTCAAGCCAAGGCCGAGTAAAACGAACGCAAAGGCTTGCTCTGTCGTACATTTAAATAATCACATTTGTTCTGTTCTATGTACATATGTATGTACATACTTCCTAAAAATTGTAATGATAATTTCGCTGTCGCGACGGTAGCTTTTTTCAGACTTTCGGTGGCAATGAGAGTTAGAGTTCCTCTCCGGCACATCTTCCCCCGCCTGTCGGATGGATGCACAATTGGTGCTTGTCTGGTCCAGAGCTTGGTAATTGGCAGCCAGGCGACCAGACCACCGATCGATAACAATAAAATTGTTAAAAGCGCAAAATGCCGCAAAGAGTGTAATTTGTCGAGCACATGGACCGGGAGAGGTACGACCCAGGGCCAGAAACCAGGCGTATTTGAATTCATCAATGGCGTGTTTAAGCAGTTTGTCAGCGACACGTGGCAGAGCGTCTGTTGAGCGGCCTTTCGAGTTTGCTGGCAACAGCAGGCGGTGACGTTGGCTGTGCGGCTGTGCGGCTGTGCTAGAGCAACGATTACAAACGAGGAAGAGGATAAGAACGATACGAGGGACGGGGCCGTGTGTCGATGCTGATGATGATGATGTAAAACGTCAGTACTATTCAGAAACAGCCACCGCCACACCCCACCCTCACAGCTCACAGCTGGATACGAGGTGCAGTAAATAGAGATTTAAACGCCCATACTGGCTGGCTGGCCACTTTGCCGCTTGGCGTTGTCAACGCAACGCCACGCCACGCAACGACAATGGCTCAGTTGTAATACCCATTCATTGTTATAAACTAAATTGCTAAGATTCGTATACCGTGCTGCAGGGCAGGGTTTGTAAAAATCGAACGACGCCTTAACTTAAGGGTATGCTTCCTTGATTCCTCCTTTGGGAATCGTCATTTAGTTCCCTCTCACATTAGTACATAGTCAACCCTTTAACATCACGCACTCACTGCATTCATTTTTTTCTTCAAATTATCACATCACTTTCCTTGCTTACTTGCGGTACCACTGGATTGTAAGTAGGGCGCGCTCTCGATGTACGTACATGAGTCCGTATTTATATACTTTCGCAAAACAAAAACCACAATTTTAAAATGTAATATAATGTAGAGGAACATATGTATGTGTGTATGTATGTATGTATGTAAAAATGATACTAAGCACTTTATGTTACAGAATTCAATTTTAAATTAAATCTGCAATTCTGAATCACCAACTTAAAAAAATTATATACATATATGTATATACCTAGGTATATACCTAAAAAATAGAAATTTAAAAATTAAAAAAAACCAAGATCTCTTTGTATCAGTATTTTAAACATAAATATGGGCATTCCGCCAAAGGGCTACCATGGCAAAACACATTAAAAGTCCATAACAACTGATTTCCGCATAGATTTATCCCGATATTATTTTCGAAAAAAGTTGACTAGTTTACTCAATTGATATATTTATAATATCATTAACTTTGTTCTGAAAACCTGTTCAAATACGCAAAAGTTTACTTTTTCGGTATTTTTTTTTTATTTATTTAGTTTTGTTTTACTTAAATATTATCTTCCAAAAGACATATAATTTATGATTAAAGTTTTTCCTCAAAGTCTTTTGAAGATATTGAACTATCCAAAAAAATCCCAGAGAATCGGTCCAGTCTTGGATAACGGTATATTCTTTTAGACATTTATTACCACGCCAGTAACGCACATCAGACGCCTTCACGGATTTATAAGAAAAAAAACAGGACATGTTTTATGGAAAATCAGCAAACAATACTATCTCATGATATGCAGATAGAATTTGGCAGAGTTGCAATTTTGTAAGCACTCCTGTTTTCTGTAACGTCTGGTCATGTTTTGGCTTATGACTTTAAAACCGTTTGTTCGATTATTGTAATTTTTTGGGGAATACAGTGCTATGCCATTACTATTGGACTACAATCATTTTCTTTTTCCGAATTTGACTTTTGGTCATCATTTTGTCGTACGAATATAACGAAACGTCAGAATGTATTTTTTGTATTGTATCTTTAAAAATCGCAAAACTAAAAGTATGAGATGCAGACTTGTGTGATTTAACAAAAGGTGTGATATGTGAAAGCTAGGTACATATATAGTTAAATCCTAAGATGTACATTGTATGTAAGATATGTACATTGTACATATGTATATACAAACTGAGTATCGTCGGGAATAGTCTCGTGGGCGTCGAGACTTGTTATTTACTTATCTTATTTTTAAAATGCTTTATGAGCGTTGAATTACGGAAGGAAGGACGGACGGTGGTGAACTATAATGACTTGTCTGTTTATGGTTATCAGGAATAAATGTATAATCATTTTTGTATCGTATGCACCGTTTGACCAAACTTTCATATGCCGAATTTCGGCGATATTTTTTCCTACAAAAATACCAAAAATCTGTGTTTGTTACACATATTTTTTTTCGACTTTTCCTGAGTTTTTAAAGTCGAAATTTCGGGTGAAATACCGAAAAAAATTATGAAATTTGAATTTGAAAGCTTAATATCTTCAAGTCGTTAAGCTGCAGCTGCAAAGTGTTTGGGTCAGAACTATAGATGCATTTGTCAGCTTTTCAAAACTGCAAAGTTCAATACAACTAGTTATAGGAAACTTCAGTTATGTGAAAAATAGTCATTTTAGGCGACAGCGGAAATGTCGTGTTGACTAGTGTTATATGTATAAGACAAGACTCTCTCTCTTAGTGAGGGAACGAATGGAAACGCATGTCTTGTCATGTTTTACAAGTTGAAGTATAAACTGATACTATTTATTCATATCTAAACAGCAAGAAATACATTGTCGAGTCAATCCTTTGGCTTCTGCAGTTCAGTTCTATCTGGAGGAAACGGGGGGCACGCACGATACTATTCTATAAACTCGAACAATAAATTAATAAACGATGGTAGCTTTTGGTAAGCAAATATTACGAATCAGATTCTGCACGCTCCTTTGTTAATTTCCCGTGCACACGCTCACTCACACTCGCCCTCGCCCGCCCTTCTTACCTCATACCAATGCCACTTAATAAGCGCAATAGCAGTTAAGGACGATACGATGATATCGATGTACCCTCAGATCCAGTCTCTGGAATAACCCACAGCACAGCGATGCCTTGCTTTGCGCCTTGCCTTGATTTGTCCTTCGTGCTGGTGCGCAGTTATTTAAAATAATATTTCCGCATCCGGCAAATAATACGAAACGCGTGCTGCCAGCCAGCGCTGTGCTGTGCTGAGCTGAGCCCCGGGTCCCGGTCCAGGTCGTAAGTCCAACAAGTACTGCCGACATCATCACTGTAATTGGACGTAATCACTAATGTTCTTTTCGCCTACAGGAGAGTGATTTAAACTCCATATCAATGAGATAATGTTTATTCCCTCTTGCAATGTGAACATTCGCCTAGAAATATATCTAAAATCCATTTTGAATGATTTAAAATGCTTTCATAAACCCGTTTACCAAGAAAACTTCGATATTGCAGGTTAGTCAATTTCCATATATGGTGAGGCGAGGGTGGGTTGATTTATTGATTCAATCCGAAATGGTCTACTGGCAACTATGCATACAATATTGTCGAGTTTTTATTGAGCTTATCCCACTGTTCGAAGATAATGCAGTACATTTTGGAATTTGGTGTTCCATCACATCAAGTTTGTGTTTGTGTTTGGCTGACTGATTGTCCTTGCCAAGCGTATCACGAACCCACAATAATTATTTCATATTTAAGTACATATATTACAGGTATCCTAATTGGAGACTGTTGTACTATTTTCTCCTTTCGCCAAGTATATATGTATGTACATACTTACATCGATGTTAACATACATAGATACATATTTAAATATGTTTTCGTATCATCAGGTGGTACATATGTACAACTTATATACGAGTATGTACATATGTATGTATGCATTACAAACAAAAATATATCGCGCCCTTTAAAAACAAAAACAACAACAACAGCAACCACAACGGCGGGAGCATGCAGTTTTATTCAAGCGCAAATCCACACACAATGCATCATTTTATTTAATTGTTTACTTCAAGGGTAGGCTCAGCGCAGCGCAGCTCAGAGAAGAGCAGAGCTGAGCATAGGGCACCCCTAAGTAGGGTTGACTGTCAAAATGTTCGTGTTCCTCTATTTGTCTAACAAACTCTGGGCTAGGTTAGAGGATGGAATGGGCTGGGATGGGATGGGATGGGACGAGTCGGCCGGCAGGCCAAGCACTCGTATTTGTTCGTCTGTTTAGTGTAGCAACTTTGACCTCTTTTGTTCGTTACAAAACCTTTTCGGCATCGACATCGACATCGGCATCGGCTGTGGTTTTTTCTTTTCGGTTTTGGTCTTGTCTCTCCGATTCTTTGTTATCTAAGCGAAATTACACTCTCCTCCTTTTGCTCTTCTCTTCAATTGTAGTCTGTCCCATTCCATTCTCGGTTTTTGTTCGACTCTTCGACTGCGAGTGAATCTGTGGCTGACGACTTTTTGTGAGCCAACTTGGGCATCGGCATGGGGCATTCTTAACAGGCTCAGGTTTTAGATGAGATCGCAAAAGATTGAGAGTAGTGGTAGTGGTAGTGCCGGCTGTTTTTGTTTCAGCAATGTTCCGCCCATAAAGATTTGTTTGTTATTGAGTCGACACACGCCTAATGAAAATATAATGTATCGTACAAGTATCCTCAAGATGAAAAAATATATTAACAGACTTAGCCAAATGGCCATCCTATTGGAACTCCCATATTTTCTCACCTTCTAACCGCATTTCCCGTCTTCTTTCAAGTCACATGGTATATATGTAGATATATGTATGTGTACATACATATGTACATATGATGTACATACTTTGTATATCATTTCTGCGGAGTGTATTTTTATTTTGGCCAGATGTGAGCAGCACACAGAGTAAGAGGAGAGCCAAAAGCCTTTCCACTCAATAATGAATATGTTTTATGTATGTGTGTATATAGATACATATGTAGTCGATATAAACTGTTACGTTAAGACCATAATGCCATGTCGAGACCAAAAATGATTTGTTATGCTAATTTAGTTGCTTCACTCGATATTTGATATGTATACATATACATATTTACATATAATATATATTATAAAATAACAAGTGCTGTAATTCTTAACACATTTTTCTTATCGTGTTTCGTCAAGTAGTGTGTACATAGTCTACATGTGCCTTACAAAAAACTTCAAAAGTAGTCACTGAATAGACACAGCACTGTTCTCCCTCTAACCGTTTCACTGTTTTAATGTAAACTATATGTACATACGGAATACACATACAAATATACATACATAAACCCCATATTGAACATGATTTTCCATGGGCGGGCGATGTTTGAATTTTTATAGTGTACGCCCAGCGCCCAGTGCAACACAATATGAAATAAATTAACGTTTATTCACACATTCCAGAAAAATCAGATTCGTCACCTCCACAATGCTCCATGAAATTTTTGGCACACGCAGAAGGAATTACAAAAAGTCGAACCGGGAATAAGTATTTCCCTTTGAAGAACAAGCACCCTACACAGATGCCGTCAGTGGGAGAATGGGGCAAAGGTTGTGTGATTGGTGTGGGTTTGTGGGTGGCGGGGTTAGACGGGGGACGCAGGGTGGGGGGTTTATCCGTTGGTGCGTGTGACTTCAAAAATCCCAAAAACGTGTCGGACGGCATGTTGAGTGCCAGTAGGCTTGAATGCTGCTTGAATCTTTAGGGATGGTTGCAAGTTCTTGGATGCTACTAGTTACTGTTCTGCTGGTGCTTGCTGGGTGGTGGAAATTGTGTAACCGACATATACGGCCGCTGCGATATTTAAGTAAACGAATTTCAAATTGTATTTGCTAGATTTTAAAATCGCAATTTTCGGCTGTGAATGGTATATTTTTCTGTTAAAAAATCTAAACTCTTTCATTACCATATACATATGTATGTATGTATGTACTTACATACATGTACAGATGTATGTAAGTATTCTTTGCTTTAAAAGTTGATTTTCGTTAGTTATTTATTTTGAAATATCTTACTTTTTTATACATATGTATGTATGTAAATATAAAAACATAAACATGTATTGCGACTCACTCCTCGGCTCCTAGTGGGTCTGAGTTCGAGGTGGTTTTTGCTTTTCAACAAAACAAAATATTATAATGGGAATGTGCAAAAGCCTTTAACATAAGCTATTTCTCTATCCAAGTACTCTATCCAACATTCATACATACATACATACATACATTACATACATTTGTACATACAAGAGTGTATGTAAGCAAAAAAGCAAAAAAAAAAACGAAACTTTTACATGCGTTCATTCATATGCATATGCAGACGAAACGAAACGAAAGATGGAAATGGGTTCTCTTATAAACATGTACAAATATGTACATATGTATGTACATGCACATAACATACATATGCATACATATGAATGCAGTTTTGTTTGCCATCGTTATTATCATCTGAATTCATAAAGTTAAAGCCCTCTCGTTTTCAACTGATAATTATCAAACAACCAACCAAAAGACCTCCATCATGATAGACAGGGATAGGGCGAAGTCCTTTTACACCAACATGATATTCTCGCCATCCCTCTTTTACTCAACTCCCATTCGCCCTCTCCAGTTGTATGCAATGTTTCTGTGTTCGCTCGTCTCTCTTGCGTAGCTACTACCATCTCTGTTTTTGATTTGGGAAACGGATACCCATACATCCCATGGACGCGTTACCCGCAGACCGCAACCAGAACGAAAGAGACAGCTAGAGTGTAACTCTGTCAAAATGGCTGGCAGGGCAATGATGATTTCGCTGTGCTGTTGCTCTTGCCAGTGTTTTTTCGCATGAGAGCTCATTAACGTTTCGCTTGGCTAAGTGCGCGCCTCGCCTCGCCACTGAAACCAGTTAGTAGAAGAAAATTTTGTTCAGAGCAAACTAAGACCGACGCCGACGTCACGATGGCTGCGATTTGATTATTTCGAATGCACATACTAGTTCTTAGATTAATAAACGTGGACACAATCCGTGGCCCTGCCTGCCGCCGGGTCGCTGACGGCACGGCAGCACCTGCCTGCACCTGCACCTGTGGCAGATAATATCGGGACCAATATTTAGTTCAATTTTATTTCCGACTTCCGAATTGGAGTACAGAATATGGAATCGAAATCGTAACCGCTAAAAACTGAATTGAGCTGTACAGAGTGTAAAAATCTGCTAAATGCTAAACGAGCTGGCTAAAAGTACAAAGATTAAAATCGAAGAAAAGCTAACTAGCCCGCCGAGTACCGCAACAGTACAGGAACAACGGAGTTATATATGTATTATCGTATGGTGATAGTCTAGTGTTGAATAAACAAGTGAAAAAATAAAAATTTATCTATGTATACACAAGTTAAAACAAGTAAAAACTGCTTGTAACGACAACGAAACGAAATCCCACTCTTTTGTAACCAATACGCAGTGATTCGCGCAAAAATAAATACTATATCTACTTAATTTGTCTCAAGTACGTTCAAATTGTCATCGAAATTGGAATTGAAATAACATACCCAATACACCAATACACTAATACACCAATCAGCACTCAGCAATTATGATGCTAACAACTGAACACATCATGCATGGGCACCATCCCCACTCTTCGGTCGGTCAGAGTGCGTTGTTTGGGTGCTCCACGGCGGGTCATAGTGGTATTAATCAGTTAGGTGGCGTCTACGTAAATGGCCGTCCACTGCCCGACTCAACGCGACAAAAGATAGTCGAGCTGGCTCACTCGGGCGCTCGTCCTTGTGATATTTCGAGAATACTTCAAGTTTCAAATGGCTGCGTAAGCAAAATATTGGGCAGGTGAGACACAAACGCCACCACATACATACATATGTATATCTGCAATCCCGAATCCTCAGTCTCGTTCGAAAAATGTGTATTGTTTTTATTGAAATATAACTTTAGTGCATGAACATTCTGCTGAGTTTAATGAATCAAACGTAGTATCTAGTGGTTCTTTTTAAGTTACGAATACACCCACCGCCAAGACCTTATGGTCTAAACCTTGCACATATATTTACAGCGCACATTATTTTCTAGTCGAAGCTAGTCTTTGTTTCTTGTCTGGTATATTATAACATTTCCGTTTCCGTTGGTGCATATAAACCTTAATGGTAAACATTATATAGTAGCATGTATAAGATGCATTATCTTGATCAGCACCAATCAGAACCGTAGACTAGTCTAAACTACATGTAGAGCCTCAGCTATTTGAGTGTTTTCTTGAATAATCCATTCTTGTTATTATGCACTGATATTCTATTCTCTTTTCGCTGTAGATACTATGAAACGGGATCAATCAAACCTCGAGCAATAGGTGGTTCCAAACCACGAGTAGCTACAACGCCGGTCGTACAAAAAATTGCCGATTACAAGCGGGAATGTCCCAGCATATTTGCTTGGGAAATTCGAGATCGACTACTTTCGGAGCAAGTTTGCAATAGTGATAACATTCCAAGTGTAAGTTCGGAACGAAATCTATCAAAATGTGTACAAATTAAATTGTATGCTTGCGATGAAAACAAATCTGCGGGTAATACATGAGAAACATATTTAATAACTTGTCGACAAAACCATTTCCGCCCACTTTTGCTTCAGTTCCACTCTCTATGCGATATATCAGCAGTTAGTCTGTGTATCTGTGTGCACACCTACATATGTATGCAATTACTAGAAACTCTTTAAATGAAGCACAATTATAGTTCCATTACACTTAAATAGTTATATTAACTATAGATTTTCTCGTTTGAACCATTTAATGACTGAGTCAACCACTTCAGTGATGGCCACTATCCATCCCATCCAAATAATAAAATGGGATTGCATTTATTGAGATTGGGATTGGGCCGCAGAATAATGTTGCTGCAAGCTGGATTCAGGACCTTACTCTCGGAATAATTTCCACGGGCGGAATCTGGCATTCCATTGTAGGGGGCCGGGTCGAAGTTTTTGATACTTTTCCGTATCTTTTGCAGTTTCTAAGACAGTATTCATTATGTATTATTTATTCAATCATTTTCTGTTGAGATACACAGAAAAGAAACCAGTCAAAACTAGAACTGTCTAACTCCGTTGCATACCCTTGAAGCCCCACGAGTTATATGTACATATGTTTGTATGTATGTAGTTGACCAAACAAAACCAAACAGCCTTATTGTTAGCCTGCGACCATGCCGTTTCCCACGCCACACGCCACATGCGTATTACGTAACCATCTATATCTCTATTCCGATATTATGGCGGATTTTAAGAAAATATGAGCGTTTGGTTGACTACTAAATAAAAACGATTTTTTATCAAAGTTATTTTTTTTGACCGAATGTTCCGACTAAGTCTGTGAATATAATTATTTAATTGGATGTTTTTGTAAAAAAGAAAGTTATTCTCGTACCTATAGAGGCTATCTAATATAGCTCCGTCCGATCCAGCTGATCCGATCTGCCTATTCAATTAAGAAGACATAGGCTAGAAGATAAACGGAAATACATAGATAGCTTTATTTATAATTTTTGAGATTTAATATTCTTAAAAAAAAACAGGTCCGAAGCAGAAATATATAATAATATATTATAGGGTCGGAAACGGTTATTTATTATGGAATTCATTAATTCATTATGTATGAATTTCTGTATTAACTATGTCTTAGTTGTATTACTAAACCCTTAGCAGCGTACAAATCTTTTTTGAACAATCTGACAAATGCATGTAGTTGTCAAATTGATTTCTATTTCAGGAGAGACTCGTTGAACTAAAATACTAATTCCACAGTAATTTTGTGTAGAGGGTTGGCAGAAAAACCAATTCCTAATCCTGCAGCAGGAAAAGTTTCTGCGATCAAGATTGCAGTAAAGTATGCTGCATCCAAACAAAAGGCTGGGCGCACAAAGGATTAAATAATTTCAAAACAAAAAGAATCCATCGCATTTAAAACGGATTAGGGAATGGATACATAGACCTTGGTCTAGTTTCGGTGATCTATCTCATTTTCAATGGTCTCAACCCAATGAATACATTTTCATTATTCCATCAGGTAAACAAGCGCATTGTTCGCCTGTTCCTCTGTTCGTCTAATCCCACAGAAGAGCGAGCCCTCTTTCCATAGAGCACTAGTGGTAGATTAGGTGGTTGGGGTTGTAAGGATTTCTGAGGCCGCAGAATGTTAGTATTATGGAATCTTCGTCTTCAAGTATAAAAAAATGCGACTTCTAGTGCCGTTTCTTAGATATCTTGGGGATCGAATTTTCGCAGTTGTGAAAGTAAATATAGTAAAGTGTATCTTAACTTTGCTCCAATACAATACAATACAAAACCGACATTACGGCTATGACATTTCAGTTTTTGGCCCCATCGACTGAGCTTGTTCGCCCCTAAGTTAGGCGCCAGCATCTCGAGGAACACAACATTTAATTTCGCTCTTTTCTAGTTACTTGATGGCCAAAATAATTGAGTTCCGTTTGAAAAGATGAGCATTTCTTTGGATTTAGATGTAGTCCTGCTGCCCCGTTTTGATTAAAAACAACAGTAAATATTTAATAATAATAATAAAACGTCATTACAGAGGCGGTAAGGCTGACAACTGCAGTAGACCATGCCCAAAAAAATGAACACAGCTTTTTCTTTATCTCCGCCATATGTACATACATACATACATATGTACATATTTACATATATCTCTGATCAACTCTGATCAACCACTTCTGAGATCTAGGGCAGGGGTCGGCAAGGCCCTATCTTATGTGGATTCTGGTACGTACCGTACATGTACATACATACAAACATACATATGTATATATCATAGATCGACACTGGTACAATAACATTTTGTGTTTCGATTTGCAAACAAAATGAATATATGCGCGCTGACCTTTGATCTAGATAAAAACTCTATTGGAATCCCATATTTACTCCCAAAGGTAACACCTCGAGCGTCCATGCTAGAAAGAATTGTTAATTAAGTAACCCTTCGCCCCTTATTTGATCGAATTTCAAAATATCAGGGCATCCGATCGCTGAGGCACTCGCGTATATCATTCAAATTGGTCGGATGTCAGTTGTGGACAGTAGACAGTACTCCAGATCTCTCAATGTAAATATTTTCTTGGATAGCATTAGAACTCGAGTAATTTTTAAAATTTCGCAAAGAATTTCGTTTTAACGAGTAGTCTTATTTCATGAATAGTACTATCGGACCTCTGTAACGTACATATGTACCATATGTACATACATAGGTATACAGACATATGTATGTATGTACATATATGCCACAGACAAAGATTTGGCAAAGTATCGATCGCTGGGTTGATACATAACGCTTACATAATCTCTGTTTTAAAGAGTGAGAATTTTTGGTGCATTTACCTACATATATGTATGTACATAAAATATTCTCTGAGAACTAGGCGACAAGTAAGACAGACAGACAGTCAGACATATGTATGTAGCAATGTCGACTGAGCTCTTGATTTTGAACAAAAATGAATATACTTTGATTACATATACATACTCTACACAAACCTGATAATCGAATTTGCCTTTGGATGCCAGCTACCAGCGATCCCAGAGATCTTTGAAACCGATAGAACTGATTTGATCGATGATTATGTATGCAAATATGAACATAGATACTTTAAGGCGACGGATATGCTTTAATCTTACAATCTTGCTTTGAAAACTTTTGTACCATGTACAAATGTACATACATATGTATGTATGTACACTGTGCACTCAGCAATATCATGACAAGCTTCTTGGTCTCTTGATTCAACTTCTTTGATGTTCTTTGATGCTTTTATGTACAAATAATAAGGACCAGTAATTCATTATACCCATACTCGTACTTGCACTCGCGCTCGTACTCATATAACGGCCCAACGTCAACTCAATTGTGCTAAATGAGGAGTAAAGTGTCCAAAGAAATGTTGGACTGGCACGTGGCGACACTTAGGGCAACTGCAAAAGTGGCATTTTGTATGTTTGTGGTAATGAAGTTGGGTATTTCTACGTATCCTTACATACATATGTATATACGTATGTACATGTCACGTATATACATATGTAGATACAATCCGATTTTGCTTTCGTACCAGTTATTAATCTGGCAAATATGATCCTTAGGCGCAATTGGTTTTCTGTACAATTCTATCAAAATAGTCGCGTCAACTAGGGGGATCCTCATAGTTACATATGTATGTATATGTACATATGTATGTATGCTGCGTACTCCAAAGATAAGGACAGTGCAACATGTCAAACAAATTGCTTAACTTAACAAATTGCGGGTACACTTTGTTGCTAAAATATTTTGAAAGTCGTGTACCCTCGCAAAGGGTATCCTACGCCATGTGTATTAGCCTCTTTCATCCGTTTTCCGGCATCAACCCCCAGCAGTTTTGGATACGATTATTATCTTAGCTGTTTCCATACCGCAAATTTCGTTATATCTCTCTCTATATTTTCCCACCAACGAAGTACCATCCAGTCGTTAGATTTCTCTTAGTGCGCGCCTGGTCGAGGAAGAGAGAGAGGGACCCCCGTCACCCCCACCCCACGGGCAATTGTTTAATTCGTTCTTGTTACAATTATAATTCTATGTGATCCAGATTCGTCAATTTCTTTTCTCTCCCGTATCTTCAAAATTGTGCATGCGAATGATTTTCGTTCTTTTTGTGTGGGCGGAAGAAGGCGGAGCAAAATTTTGAAATACATATAAAATAATAGTGTAATATTCATATTCAATATCATTTGTAATATCAAATCCAAATTTAAAATTTTGTGCTCTTTTATAAGCTTTTATAGTCTATGAGATCTCGGCGCTCAGTATGTAGCCATGGCCATATATCGAATCGGATATTACTGATCGAGAAGGAATCCTCTTCATGGGGTTGGAAATGCTTCCTTCTTGCTGTTAGACACAGCTACACATTAGGTAACCGTGCCGTAACGTATTCTCTTAGTGTACTTTCTTCAAGAAAGCCCTACACTGTTTTGCACGATCCATCTTGAACTCTTGCCATGGAAGGTGAGAATGGTCGTGTTCGCATCGAACTGAAATGTACATATATCAGTTTATACAAAAGCCATTCCTATGAAATGTGTTCCAAACGAATCACAGTATTTTTCAGATTGGTACACAGATTTCTGTGATGGCTGCTAAATTCGGGAAACGAAAGTTTTTCTGCATATGTATTTATGTACATATGTATATGTATATTTTCCGATAATTGTTAAACATTACTTTTTGGAGCCGTAAGAGTTTCGTAGCAAAAAAAAGCCGAATATCCTGTGGATTCACGCACTAGTGCTTACATACAAATGTATGTATGTATGTATGTGCATACGAACATGTGTATGTACCCATACATATGTACATATTTTAAATATGTATATTCTAAGAGAAACACTCATTTGAGATGTAAATTAAAAAAAAAATTAACTTGAAAAATTATAATTTTCGCGCTTCTTGTTTCTTGTTTTCATGCTAAGGAAAATTAAGAAAAAGAGTAGACTGTACTAATCGCTCTCGGCTTCCTACATATATCTCTCCCTCTCTCGAATGCGGGGATTGGCTGAAGTCGTCGTTACCCAATCGTGTCTCGTCTTTACCGTTGCAATGTTTCGTTAGAGGGTAGGTTACGAAAGTTACTCTTCAATACATATAAATATATAGACATACACATACACATAAAAACAGACACACGTATACGTATGTAATTCACATGTATACACAGCTGCGCACATGTATTTACATATATGTATTTACTCTCTACTAAATATATTTTTAGGGGGGAAAACAACAGATCAGAATAATTAATTTCAGTAATACTATGTTTATGTACATGTGTACGTACAAGTGGATATGTGTACATATGTATGTTTTTTGAACTGTGTGCTTAATTGCAGGTTTCATCCATAAATCGAGTCTTGCGCAATTTGGCATCGCAAAAGGAGCAGCAGGCGCAGCAGCAAAACGAATCTGTCTATGAAAAGCTTCGCATGTTCAATGGACAAACCAGTGGTTGGGCATGGTATCCAAGCAACACAACAGCGGCACACTTGGCCCTACCGCCAACACCAACGGCCCTGCCTACGCCAACGAATTTATCTGGACAAATTAGTCGGGATGAGGTTCAAAAGCGCGGTAAGTACGAGTAGGCACCCTTATTCTTAATTGCAAATAAATAATAAACTGCTAATTTCCGTAGTCGAAAACAATCGGTTGTGGTAGTGGTAGTGGAAGTGTAGTAGAAAATGCTGTTATCAAATGCTGTTCGGACTTAAAGATTGCGCTGCTCCAAGCTAGATTCGTATAGATTCGTACGATAAATTCAATCGAGTATAAAACCAGTCCAAACGTTTAAAACCAGTTTTGGTGTGTACGACAGGAGGCAGTAAAATCCGGTTGCTATAGCTCTGTTGTATCTGATGTCTTTGAGTCACTGACTAGGCGTCAAACAGGACATACATATGTATGTATGTAGATATGTACATATGTAACTACGTATGTGTTTGGTTTGGATACATTTCCATTTTGGCTGTTACATGAACTAAAAAGAATTTAATATACCCTTGAGTACTGCCTAACCGAAGGAATCGTATGTTAGAGGCCTTCCTAAATTTCAAATATACATAGTCGAGCTCGTTTCTCGAGTATTAATCATGAATTACTGGATTTCATACATAAATATGTACATACATTTTTGACTACCAAACTCTTCTTGGAGAACTTGATTTTACTGTTCCCTTTAGAGTCTAGACGTTCCCGCACTTTTTTCCATGGGTCAATTTATACTCAAACTAATTTTGGATAAGATAAGAGATGAGAGTACAGCTCAAGGACACAGTGCTCAATGCTCAGTGAGTGCTCAGTGCACAGTGTGTTAAAAGAAAACCATCAGCAACCCTCCACACTGAATGCAATCTCTCGAATCTCTCTTGAAAGTATTTTGTCACAGATGATCAAACAGCAGGCCAAACAAAAAGTTAATTTGTTGGTCATTTGTTGTTTGCCATTAAATCTAATTGAGGCACGCTATTTCACTACTTCGCTATTTCGCTTTGGCTCCTGTTTCTTTTGTTGACTTCGATTGTTTTTGTTTATTTTGCGATCAATGAATTAGAATGACATATGTCCTCTTTCCAATAAACATATCCCCGCCCCGCCCATGCGGCCATGCGCCCATGAGGCCATACTTTTATCTCATATTATCCCGTCCAATCAACTTGATTGCTGTATCAACCACACACACACACACACACACATACACACACACAGACGCAGGACCACAACATTAAGGCATATGCAAGCATTTTTATCAAGTACGAAAAACAATCTGGAAAATTAATTAAACTAACAATTTTCTTATTCTGCGCGAGTTTTGATTCATATCCGGAACAATTTTTTAGCCGATTGACCACATTTAGATTTCGATGTAATGACTACAGCGAATTGAATTCCCTCGAGACCTTCAGCAGGCTAGTAGAAGGTTTGAATTGTACGAAAATCTATTATCTATTATTATGGATGTATTATTCTACCCTACACCCAAAGTGTATAGGGATATATTAGTTTTGTTTGGATATATGTAACACCCAGAAGGAAGCGTTTCGACCCCATCAAGTACATACATATGTACATATGTAGTATATGCATTCTTCTTTAGAATCAATAGCCCCCCAGAATCATAGAAAATAACATTATACAATGTATATACAGACTACAGCAGCTGGATTCGGGATGTCGGAGATGTGAGCTGGTGTTGGTATGAGAAGAGAGTGACAGATTAAATGGAATACAAAAATGGAAACAGATAAAATGCTCTTAGATTATAATCAAATAGGTCATTCGGTGGCAAGATGATAAAAGAAATGCAAACATTAACATTAGTTTCCCTTTTTCTCTATGCTCTATTGCTATTAAAAGGGCCGCTACTCACAACACACGTTTTCGGTAGATTTTATATAACCTTAAACTAAGATTTTACATTAAAAGTACAAAATAATAAAGTTAATTTGGAAACAATGCTACTTGAGCAACTGCTCGAGGACTTTTTCAACAATCTCTGATTGTAGAAAAAAGATTAATTTTCTGGGTGGGCGTTTATAAAATTGGGTAAACATACATTGGTCTAATTTCAGTTCTTAACGCTCAATTCTATAAGAACTACCTATCTCAGTTCTATAGCTTCGTTATCAGTAAGCGTAGAACGTCCGCACTCCCATCCTCGCTATCCCTCCTTAATACGTCGGCAGATAATGATCAGGCAATCGCAGATCTTTTTGCCCGTTTTTTCCAAACTACCTATTCGCAGGATGTTTACTCTGGTCAGCCGTATCCATACGGTTTACCGAGGTCGAACGGCATTTTCAGTCCCTTGCTAAATGAAAGCTCAATGCTTCATTATCTACGAATAGTGAAGCCGGTCTTTTCACCGGGTCCTGACGGAGTTCCCGTCTGTGTACTCAGGTACTGTACCGCATTTCTGTGTGGGCCGTTGCTTAAACTATTCACCCTGTCCATAAATTCTTCATGTTTTCCCCGATATGGAAGGAGTCGTTTATAAAGAACTATAGGTATATCTAAGCTATCCCCTATTCCTAAAGTGTTTGAGAAAATGTTAACTCCGCACCTGTAGCACCTATGCAGATCACTTATATCTCCAGTTCAACATGGATTTATAAGGCGGAGATCAACTACTACTAATTTATTGAAGTTTACCTCCTTCATCAGGCTTTCAAGGTAATCTACAGACGGATGTTGTTTACACCGATTTCAGTAAAGCGTTCGACTCTGTAAACCATTGTCTCCCAGCACCTTATCTACCTAGCACCTCTTGCTACCTTTGTTCCAGGTCTCAAAGAGTCCTCTTCAAAAAAGCCCTATCTTCACCAGTTATGGTTACTTCGGTCATGCCACAGGACAGCCATCTTGCCTTCAGTATTAACATACTCTCGAGTACTCTTGTATGCGGATGATGTTAAGCTTTATGTCCAGTATGAGGACACTTCATTTCAATCCAGTGTGCAATCCGATCTCAATAGGTTTCAGTCATGGTGTTGTGCAAATTTGTTAAACCTTAATGCTTCGAAATGTAAAGTAATGGCTTTCCTATGCTCGGTCCTATGCTCGGATTTTAATTCCTTCTACCATATCATATCTACAACTAACTCCCTTCTTCGACTTAAATTACTGATACTCTCGTAACTTTCACGGAATTAGAAATTGTTTAGTTATTTTAGTCCTTCCCTGCATTATACATATTAACGTCCTACAGTTTAAAAATAACAAGGTTCTTTTTTGGAAAACGAATCATATCCGGCCTTTTTCTCAATCTTCCTGTATAAATTCGTAAATATGTTGATATATGATTTCCATTTTATATTCTCCGTAGATATATACCCGGGCGATGTATCTCACCCCTCCCACGAGAGTACGTCAGATGGCAATTCCGATCACAACTCATCTGGAGACGAGGACTCTCAAATGCGACTACGGCTAAAAAGAAAACTTCAGCGCAATCGAACCTCCTTCACCAATGAACAAATTGACAGCCTAGAGAAAGGTAATACTTACTAATTGAATTCTTTTGTGTAGATACCCATATTTATTTTACTTGCAATTTACAGAATTTGAGCGAACTCATTATCCGGACGTTTTTGCGCGAGAGAGACTTGCAGAAAAAATTGGTTTGCCAGAGGCACGTATTCAGGTTTGTCTTTCAGTTTTGTTTAATTATAGAAAAAACCTTTTTAGGGGGTAAATGTATGGTAACAAGAACATTTTTAAGTCCCAAAATGTCTTATAATTAATTTTGTGACGAAAAGATTCTACAGTGGTCTTTCAAATGCTAAAACTTCGAAATAAAATAGTGTTTTCTAATGTGGCACTACTTTCCTAACTACTTTCCTACTACTTTCCTACTTTCCTTTCAATGCCTAACATTAAATATTAAAAACTCCTACTAGAATTTCTGCTAATCCGGGGAGAACATTTTACAGATTATTTTCAGAAAATATTTCTCCTGAATGCACTTAATTCAACAATAGAAATCGAAGTCAAATCCGACAATCTTTAAAAACTACTTTTACCATATCGTGTCAGATGCCGAAATCGTTGTATGATTTTTGATATTGACTGGGAGGTTGTCTTTCGTCACAAACAATGATATCAGACATTCTGAGACCTTAATATACTTTTGGCACCAGATTTTTATCTTTTAAAGAGGTTTTTATAGCCCTGGAGGTTTTTATAATTTTGGTTAGATGTTTTTCTAACTGCTTCTTTCTAAGAAGGAAGCAATTGCTCCACATAAAGCCTAAAGCTATCTGAATGAGACATATCACCCAAAATAATTTTATAATTGGAAATTAGAGACTATTACCGCGGACTATCGGGGCCTCTTATATACTAACTTGCATTCGTCACCGCAACTACAGAACTTTGAGCTGCTATTGTTCTACATCTAGTTTTATCTTAATATCATCCAAGCCTTGAATGCAATCGGTATTTAAAAAAATTAAAATTAATCCCTGAACTTCCCAGGTACAACAAACACAAGTAAATCTGCTGGTTTTTCGTTGTAGAAAGATAATATAAATCCCGATAATATGGCCAGCTCGTTTATGCTCCCTATATATTCATTCACAGCTACTTTGCTAGTGGTCGTGGATCGACTCAGGTATCAAATGAACTGCGTTGAAATAGGTGTTTTGGTCTGAACGGAAGATCTTTTCGCCTTCTGCGCGTTAGTATTGACCACCATTCAAGAACCAAGCTTAGTGCCCCGCACAGTAATATACGTATACCCGTATATCAACATCCATGAGCACCACCTTAATCGACGGACGTCTAATCAACGGTGTTCCATGCGCCTGGTTGCCTGAATTTTGGAAGAGTCGCCCCGTCTGGAGTCTGTGTAACCTAAGCTTCTGCAAAATCGTATCCTATGGCTCCTACTTTTTGTCGCTTCCAGTGTGAACGCACCTTGCTGAGGCGACGGGTTGATTGTGCCCTCGGTAGATCCCTAGATGAACGCCAAATACAGTACCAGAAATTGCATGGATCCAAAAGAGGTCTGAAATTGCTTTGGTGGTGCAGGCAGGCATTAGACTAGACCTCTCTGAAACATTTCCTCGAGGTGGGGCTTCTCACCGCGCACAGCGCACATCAGGGTGGTTTTTAAGAGTGCCTTCAGCTTTGTCATTGCCCTGCCATCAAGAGGAGGGGGACGATCTGTCAGCCCAGATGAAACTGAGTTTGACATGCCATGCCAGCCATCCAACTGTAAGATGGGACTGTCCACACTAAATGATTATTCGAATGACTCTTTGGAAAGCAGACCCCTGGACTTAGTATCACAGTGGACTTGGATTAACCGAGAGGTGCTTTTTAGCACATATTTAAAATGAAATTGTATATGCGAAAAATATCTTTTTTTTTAAGCATTGAAGCATATTTTTGTGTTTTTTTTTTATTCAGCTTTAAATAAATTGGCATCCGAAAATTGGTTTTAAAAGAATGTGCAATAATGCTAAATAGGAATACATAATATGTATTACATATACAAACATCTGTATATATGTATGTATATATGTACAATGGGAATGTTTTGTTTTTCATGTGCAAAGGCATGCAGCTAGCCATCCGGTGTACATTGAGTTACCCGAGACATAGCGTTCTTGAGCAGCTATGATGCAGTGGTCCTTTAGTCTCTACAGCCGCCCTTTGTTTCAGTTGGCTGCAACTCTATCTTTGATATCCTCCATCGTGCTCCTGCACATTAATTTGCAGAAATGTATCCGAATAGTAAATCCTACAACCCGTCTGTGTTTATACCTAGCTCTGGTACATTTTACGATAGCTTTTATTGATTTTTTAAAGATATCCAAAGCTTAGACCCTGCCTGTCGTCGTACTTTCCAGCTCTCGATGTAAGTAATAAGGGGACACAATCATACAGAGCAGAGTCAGAAATCAACCCAAAACACTACAATTCCCCCTGCGAATGCTGTTTATTTTTAATGGTTTTTTATCGTCGGGCAACACCGGATAAAACATTCAACATTCGCTTTTGATTCTTTGTGTAAATGAATAAAAACAATTTGACTGTAAAAACACTTGAAGCATCTTGTGTTTTTCGCATTGAGTAGCCGATGACGCGGGCACATTGGATTGGAGTACACGTACACTGACGAACTTAAGGGGAAACATGTCGACTGAAGTGGAAGCGGCAACAATAACGCAAAGTAATAAATGTCATGGTGTAAATATTAAGGCCCAACAAATATTGTAATCCTTATGCACATTCACCCCTTTGTCATATTGCTGAATTTCGATTCTCTTCATAACTACTATTTGAAGGGTGTGTGTCTCTGCCTGAGAACGCGGCTGCATGACCAAAGTAATAGCTTCATTACACTTCAACTGCAAATTTTCAAACACCGACGCAAAAGAGTGCTGAAATCAATTCGTTTGACGCGAGGACTTGAACGAATTGCCGCCCTCTGTGACACTTCACTTTAATGTTTATGAATTTAATGTCCTCAGCAACAACATCACGTCATAGCTGCTTCCTGTAACACAGTCATAGCATGTACAGAAATCATTTGTATTGTCTTTTAAGAATTAAGATTCACATCCACGATCAAAAAATGTACGAGTATATCGGTTTATTTTGTCGAAAAAAATGTGCCAATATACCAATTTTATAGCACAGGAGAATTATGGATTTTGCAACTATTAAACGAGGGGGAATGTTGTGAGCCGCGGCAAAGGCCGCGGCTCTACCTTATACCCGGTACTCAGTCAGTATATACATATGTACAAACATGTATGAGCTTGCGATTTATGCAATTTCTTATATGTTCGCAAAAGGGACAAATTAAAAAAATGGGCAAAAAATAATATTTCAAAAAATGAAGTACATTTTTGGAATATTATACATGTTTCCGATTTTGTTTGCATATGATTTTTACATCTGCTTCTAAATTTCTACATGACACGTATAACTACATATGTATTTGAGACGTACAAGTGTTTAGGACAGAGAGAGAGAGAGAGGGAGCGGGCATGAGTCAGCGCTTGGCAGGCGTTGCGTAGCCACTGAATTTTAATTTGTTTCTTCTGGCCATAATATTGATCCCACCTGATCCAGATTCGGCAATCTGGTAGATATGGTAATTTTCCATGATTCTACGTTTTTGGTTTTCATTTATCTTAAAAATTGTGGATTCCACAGATTTTCGTCCTTTGTGGAGGCGGAAGGAGGCGTGGCAAAATTTTGAAACAAACTCGTGCTCACAGGAGCTTGGATAGAAAGTTTGGTTGCTCTAGCTCTTACAGTCTCTGACCGAATTTACTTAAGAGTTTGCAGATAATCACATCAGTTTTTCATACATATGTATACATTTTTGGCATGTTTCGGTCATAATGGTTTTTTGAGGGGATGTGTAATCACCATTTTTCGTTTTTTCAACTTTAACTTTTATTTTTGATAGAAAAAATACGTCATCTGATAATTATATTTATTTTTACTTTTTATTGCTGAAAAACAATTTTTATGGACAATTATAAATATTAAGAATTATTGATAAGATTATCCACCGAAGATTAGTCGACAAAATTTAACTTTATCTCCGCTGTGGTTAAAATTGTCAGTTAAAGCTCTTATTAGTTTTGGTGGCGAGATAAAGGGTTTCAAAACTCATGGTCAGTTTTGGTTTTTGTAAGAGTATCTTCTCTTTACAATTTAAATTTGTAAGAGCAATGAGGTTGTACTATTACATTATATATGTATTATATATATAATTATATAACATTACGAGTATTAGCTACACATTTTTCAATGAACAATGAACAATAAGTAACGTAACGCAATATAACGTCAATAAAAATACATAAAATGCAACTAGCAATAGGCAGAAATAAAATTTGAATAACCATCAAAATTGCTAGTGTGTAAAGTTTTCCTCTCTCTACCCGACTACCACTAGTCAGCATCCTGGCAGAAACATGATCGTACCAGGACCTGCTTCCAGCTGGTTCACACGGAGAGTATAGTCGCACTTTCGCTCGTGATCCCCCTGTATTCTATGGACTGGGGTACAGCCAGAGTCGGGCAAGCCCTTGCCCAAGAGCAACTACATATGTATTAGTCCAAGTCTACAGTTTTGCAGAGCTGAACAGTTATCCATTGATTCCCATGTAGCACCCGAAGGCAGACGGCTCCTAATTACAGTGACGCACTAAAGTGATGGCACAGTTGCAAATTTACAATTCAAATGCTATTTCCAGGCTCATTTATTTATTAAAATGCACTTTCTTTTTGATATTTTTTATAACTTTAAAAAGAAAGGAGCCTATTTCGTGAATCAAAAGTCTTCGCACACTTAACCTTATAATGATTTTTGTTAATAGTTGAAATTAAAATTAATATTTGTTAGGCAGTCCTTTTTGCTCGATTGCATTTTTAATCCACCTTCCATCTAGGCATTGAATGAACCAACTTTTTTCTGAATTCTTCTGAAATATTCATCCATTCCGCCAATAATGCCTTCTTAAGGTCATTATTGGACGAAATTTGATGATTCTTCATCCGTTGATCCAATTCATCTCACAAGTGCTCGATGAGATTAAGATCAGGTGACTGTGTAGGACGTGGTAGCACTTGTGCGGTATTGTACGTGATCCAAAGACACATATCTTTGCCAGAATGCTTGGGATCATTCATTGTCTTGCATAAATGCGCACGATGTTAAGGGGAAATCCCGTTATGAATTTCATAAGACAGTATGACCAGATTGGGCTTGAGATAAAAATAAAATTAATAAGTTAGAAAACTGTGCCAAGACTTTTGTTTCACGAATTTAAATAGTTTTAAGTACGTTTTAAAAAATAACAAAAAGAAAGCGCCTTTTATTAAACAAATGCTTACATTAAATATATACAACTAATTGTAATTAAAGTCGAAATTAGCAACTATGCCATCATTTTTGTGCGTCACTGTACATGTTAACAGACCTAATTACATCGCGCCCCGTATGTTGCCTCTAGTTCTATCCAGAGCCTGTTAACATTTCCTGGGAAATCAAAAGCTTTAAGCCCTGCAAGTCTGCTGGAACAGATAGAATTATCCCTGCCCATACTGGACAAAAAGTCATTAACTGGCTCAAAAGGATCTACGAGGGAGTTTTCTCACACGGACCCATCCCTGACATCCCTGGCTCCAGACAAAGTCATCTTCATTCTCAAGGCAGGCAAGCACTGCCCCATGGCATGGCGGATTGCGCATAGCGGAGCTATGCATAGCTGGAGAGCTATGGTGACGCCCTGGATAGTGCATCTCTAGTGACCACCTCTTGAAGCCTTTTCAGGTATCAATTTCGCTTCGGGACGACTGGGAATGCGATCAACATTTACACTGATGGCTCTGAGCTAGACAACACCGTGGGAGGTGGAGTCTACTGTGACGACCTAAACATCAGCTACTGCTTCAGGCTCCCGGATCATTGTAGTGTGTTTCAAGCGGAGATTGAAGCAATCAAGGATTTCTATTGTCCCTGAAATACCCCTAGACAGGCGCTCAATGTGCGTCTTTTCGGATAGCCAAGCCGCTATGGTTCAATCTCCGCTTGGCTACGTGTTGGCTTCTCACGCATAAAATCATCGAGCAATCTGCAAACAGGCGATGGCAGAGATCTGCCATCTGTAAAATCTCGCTTTCGATACGGACATGTCGATCGAAAAAATGCTAGGCAGCGTTAAATAGACTCTGCTGTGTACAATGCTCTGCAGTAACTCGAGTAAAGTAATCACGGGACACTGGCAGCCTGGCACTTACGCTTCAAGACTGTCAACTCCTCACAACTATTTTTGCAGAAGTTGTCAGGACGAAAAAGAGGAGGAGTCAGTCCACCACTTCTTATGTCACTGCCCAGCCCTAAGAAACCGTAGATTTCGGTTTCTTTGAGCCCCTTTCCTCACGGACATTTCGGACCATGTCTAAATACATCCAAATCACCGGATGGGACTGCCCCTAAAAGTGCAGTTATCTTCTCTCCACGGCTAGGCAGTGAGTAGAGCACACGCCCATGCGGCATCACAACAGACTTTTAATAGGCCCAAGTAAGCTGGTTGAGCTACCGCCTCAACCTAACCTATTCATTACAATTGCCAATGAAACTTTGTAAATAACTATTTGTTGAAAATCTCCGTTGGAATAGATCAAATGAATGCGAATTTATTTAAAATATATATGTATGTATATTCAATTGAACTAAATAAACAGATTATTTTGTTTTTCTTTTCGTTAGAAATACATGTGTACATATATTTAATTATAATTTATCAAAGTTTTTGAGTACAAATTTCTTTTTGTGCTGAGAAGAGTTTTGCAGTTTTGTAACCGATACTCAAAAAGTATAGGGGTGTTTGGTGAAAATCGGATCATTATTATAGCCAGAAGGCCCAAATGAAATTGCAGTAGCTACGCAACGCTACGCACTTACTCATTCCCTCTCTCTCACACAGTCTTTCTAGTGCATTGTGCGCCATCGGTCGTAGTTAAAACTAGGCATCGTCTTTATTCTACTTACTTTTAATTGTAATCGAAGTTTAAGATTATATGATGATTGCTTTAGTTTTAGTTTTACCTACACTCATGCTCCTTTTCATGAATCAAGTAATATGATTAAAATCTGTTATACAATATGATTTTTTCATGAACAGGTATGGTTCTCCAACCGGAGGGCAAAGTGGCGGCGAGAGGAGAAGATGCGCACTCAAAGACGATCCGCAGATCATGTAGGTGGCAGTAGCGGTAGAGCCAGTACAAATAATCAGTCAGGTACAGCTGCATCCTCCTCCGTGACACCGTCGAGTAACTCAACGCCCGGTATTGTAAGCTCAGCGAGCAACGGTATTGGTTCGGAAGGAGCATCGTCAGCTATAATCAGCAACAACACCCTACCCGATACATCTAACGCCCCAACTGTAAGTAACTGTAGCATTTCATATGTTTTCACAACAGCTCGATTTTCATATGTGATAGGTTCTCGGAGGTGATGCAAATGCCACACATACAAGCTCAGAAAGCCCACCACTTCAAGCTGTAGCACCACGGATACCCCTAAACACCGGTTTCAATGCTATGTACTCATCTATCCCGCAGCCCATAGCAACAATGGCAGAAAATTACAAGTAAGTTGGCAAAAATTCAAAACCTGTATGTATTTTGCACTTAACGTAGCGACACACGTCATACGAGTACACTAGGAGATACATTTTTTATTTCTATATCGATCGATATATCGATCATCTTCGATAAACTTTATATTATATATATATGTACATTCATAATTATTTATTGTTATTATTGTTTCATAATCTGTCTATTATTTATTTCTGATCGCGACTTATATGGCTGCATCGGTAGATGATAACTCTATTAAATAGTTAGTAGTGTTAGCTGCTCATCAAAGATACCACAGTATTTATACCCAGCACAAAATAAGTTTTTCTGGTTTTGGTTCCGATCGGATCATTGCTCGTATTATAGGCAGAATAAAAAAAGAGGACCATACCTGAGTCAACTGGCTTTCGGAGATTTTCATGTATTACGCATAGACGAAGTAACCTATTATAATAATTTTCATCATTTCGTTTAAACTAATGCAAAAGTAGTCAAAGCTTGTGGATTTTTAAATTTGTATTTTAGTGAAAATTTAAAATATTAAAACAAGAAATTTACTCTGCGTTCTTTGGCCTGAGCGAATTATTTCAAAGTATCCAATAAGTTAAGCAATTTTTTTTTTGACATAGTATGTACGACAATTTCAAGTGTTCAATTTTGAACACTTCGGTTCTCGCTGGCAACAGTTACCAGCAAAGTCAAAAACATTTTGAGAGAAACCATTGGGAATGACTAATATAACTTTTAGATTCAGTTGTGAATCTAGAAATTTTTGGGATTATAAGGAGAGAAAAAAACGAGGGGAAACGTTGTGAGCCGCGGCAAAGGCCGCGGCTCTACCTTATACCCGGTACTCAGTCAGTATATACATATGTACATACATATATGAGCTTGCGATTTATGCAATTTCTTATATGTTCGCAAAAGGGACAAATTAAAAAAATGGGCAAAAAATAATATTTCAAAAAATGAAGTACATTTTTGGAATATTATACATGTTTCCGATTTTGTCTGCATATGATTTTTACATCTGCTTCTAAAATTCTACATGACATGTATAACTACATATGTATTTGAGACGTACAAGTGTTTAGGACAGAGAGAGAGAGAGGGAGCGGGCATGAGTCAGCGCTTGGCAGGCGTTGCGTAGCCACTGAAATTTAGTTTGTTTCTTCTGGCCATAATATTGATCCGACCTGATCCATATTCGGAAATCTGGTAGATATAGTAATTTCCCATGATTCTACGTTTTTGGTTTTCATTTATCTTAAAATTTGTGGATTCCACAGATTTTTGTTTTTTGTGGGGGCGGAAAGGGGCGTGGCGAAATACAAATTTTTGAAATACACTTGTGCAGGTTTGCTATTACAGGAGCTTGGATAGAAAGTTTGGTTGCTCTAGCTTTTATAGTCTCTGAGAACTAGGCGTCACAAAATACGAATGGGCAAAGCAGATGGGGTCGCGTGTGAGAGAGAGCGAGAGGGAATGATGACTTTCGAAATAGTTTTCTTCATTGTAGCTATAATAATGATCCGATCTGATCCAGATTCAACACTCTGATAGAAATGGTCATTCTCTTTGATTCTGCGTATTTAGTTTTCTTGTATCTTTAAAATTGTGTGTGCCACAGGCTTTCGTCCTTTGTGGGGGCGGAAAGGGGCGGGGCGAAATTTTGAAATACACTTTGAGTAACACAGGAGACCGAATACAAAACTTGGTTACTCTAGCTTTAATAGTCTATGAGATATAGGCGCAAATGAAGACGGACAGACGGACAGACGGACAGACGGACGGACGGACAGACAGACATGGCTATATCGACTCGGCTATTGATGCTGATCAAGAATATATATACTTTATGGGGTCGGAAACGCTTCCTTTTGGGCGTTACACACAACCGTTATCCCCACAAATCTAATATACCCTTTTACTCTTCGAGTACCGGGTATAAAAATCCTAGATTTTCGTAATTTTTCATCTGCTTAAATCGTTATTTGACAGAAGCGAGAGCCGTATTAACCAGAATAATGAAAAAATCGGTTCTGAATTCATCTTCAGGTGTGAATATTGTAGGCTAATCTCAATTAATGGTTAAAGCAAGGAATAAATATGTATGTACATATGTATAGCCCATTAGCTAACATCACATGGAACTCTCTACCCTAACGAGTTAACATGATCCATATGTGTATGTAACTCGACAATGCAGCTCTAGTAGTTGATCAAGATGCGCTTTGGAGAAGTATTAACTGAAACTTAAACATTTCCGTAGCTCAATGACCTCTTCGTTAGGCTCGATGACGCCCACCTGCCTGCAACAAAGAGACGGCTATCCCTATATGTTTCACGATCCGCTGTCTCTAGGATCTCCGTATGCTCCGCCCCACCATCGAAATGCGCCGTGTAATCCAGCAGCTGCACACCAACAACCCCCTCAACACGGAGTTTATGGTAACAGTTCTTCAATGACATCTAACACAGGTACGGTACAGGTGTGAAAGTTAAACTATACGACAGCCAACTAATCAAGAGTCTAATTTTTTATTTATTCCAGGTGTTATCTCTGCCGGTGTGTCTGTTCCCGTGCAGATATCAACGCAGAATGTATCAGATCTAGCGGGTAGTAATTACTGGCCGCGTCTCCAGTGATCGTCAATTTTTAATTTGTCTTCTGAGCTTATATCCAAGGCGGCCGCCGCTGCGGTAGCAGTGGCTGCTGCACAAGCAGTTGAGGAGCAGGATAAGCATCAGCAAGCGCATTCGGTTGTTAGCAAGGAAGCTACATACACCAGCGATAGCGATAGCCCACCAAATTTGATTCCAAAAATGCCACTATGGTCATCAGAACAGTTGAAGATGTGCATGGGTGCGAAGAAGGGTATAGGTATGATGAAAATGGGTGTATGCATTTCACTAAGTGAAGTTGTATCAGGTCAATCTTTAACGCCGCCAACATCGCCATCCGCATTAGTGTCTGTATGCATTTCACTAAGTGAAGTTGTATCAGGTCAATCTTTAACGCCGCCAACATCGCCATCCGCATTAGTGTCAGCATCACCGATTTTTGATTCGGATGTTCGTGGTCCTGATCCCGACAAGAGCTACCATCCAGACTGTCAATTGCAAATAATATAACAAGTGCGCACCTCGACACATTCCCATTCCCTATCTCTTTCCAAACTTAGGCGAGTAGATCAGATCAGTGCCCTAGTACATCTATTATTTTTGGAAATGCAATTTACATACATCAATACATAAACATATAGTTGTATAAATTGGATACTATTCATCTAACTAAGCAGAGTTATTCAGTTACGTACATATATATGTATGTACATATGTACATACATGTGTATATACATATTTGAATTTATGAAAATTCATCAAATTTCACATATGCCATATACATAAATAAGAAGATAATATTGAATATGCGAATGCAACAACATTGGCCAACGACGCCTCAAAACCGATCTCTCCATACATATGTATGTATATACATATGTACATACATATGTATAACGTATTTATTATTTATTGGGATTGCTATGCTAACCAATCCAACAGTATGCAATATGTGCATACATACATATGAGTGTATAATCGAAATTAATTGCAACGAACTTAATTTCCAATAACATACGAGTATTTACGACAAAAACTCATTCAGACAGAGACACCGACACCTCCCTAGAATATAAGTCTTCAGTTTTAAATTATTTATATGTTTATGTATTTAATAACTTATGTATGTATTTAGCATATGGTTCGAATTTATATATAGTAAAAATCGATTTATGTAATAAGCCAATGGACTTACTCTTGTATGTTGCATATTAACACACATACACATGTACATATGACCATACATGCATACGCATATGTTTGTATTTCTGACGTTCTTAAAAAAGATTTAATAAAATACTACAAATGTACACATACATTAACCTTTTCAGTGTTATTTTAATAAATACATTTAATACATGTTTTTAATGTCTTCAAAATTACGTACAAATACTCTTACAGCTTCTAGTAATACCCTGTAGAGCCAGAGGGGTCGACCGTACCCGCGTCTTTCGTCCCGCCAAGTTGAAGCATCATGGCCACCACCTCGTCGCAATGCACATCTCAGGTGGACCATCAGGTCTTGTCTGCAAAGAATTTCCCCTCGGTTTCCTATGAAACAGCAAAGAAAGGATCCTAGGGGCAATATACACATTTATATATATATATATGTATATTTGTATTAAAATTGATGAAAATTCTTACCTGTGCCCCGCACAGCCGCCTTGTCTGCAGATTTGGCTGTGTACCGTACAGCAGATCTAGGTGGTTTCTCATATCTCTTTTCCACACCACCCGAGAGGTAGAGATTAAGGTGCGTTTTTTTTAAAGTGGTGTCCCCAAGAGGCCTAATCCACTGAACACGTTTATAATTATGCTGGTTAGACATAACGTCGGGTTATTGGTGTTCCCAATAGAGCGTATACCCCAACAATGGTTGTTACCAATTGAGTGGGTGGTGCCCTCCCTGCATATTCATGCGCGTGTTCCAGCATTACGCTGGCTCTGGTGCCAGCCTCATTCCCAATCTTCTCCAAAATGTTGCAATTAATATGCAACATTGGAAAAGGTTGGGAGGACCTGCTGAAATGATTTCTCAACATTCGTGAGAATTGTGCTATTTCCGTGTCGCACTGCAAGGGCATTGCCACAGACAGCGAGGGCCAAACCACTGCTTGATAATAACTGGAGATCTCCTCCATTTTACCAGCGTAGTTCTCCAGGGTGTAGGCGCATCCGTACAGCCGAGCAAATACCTCGTCCGCTACTCCGTGTTTCTTGGACATGTTGGGCACAATGTGCGACACATCCCACGCAGTAGCGACCGAGCTACTCGCATACCTACTCGCAGCCGTCGGCCACCACAGACACCAGATTGTCCCCTAGGTTTCGGGCACGGATTGCGCCCAGCACCTTCTGGATGCCCTCGTTTATGACAATACTTCCCAATACTTGCGTATTGGGAACCTAGAAGAAAAATAAATAAAATAAATTAAACGAGGGAGAACGTTGTGAGCCGCGGCAAAGGCTCGGCTCTACTTTATACCCGGTACTCAAAAGGGACGAATTAAATTGTGGGCAAATTAATATATGTACCCTAATATACATATGTACCCCTATACTCTTCGAGTACCGGTACCAGGTATAATTATAATGGAAATGTACTAAAAAATTACTACTTACGGCTTGCAGGTACACAAATTTGAAGAAACTTGCGTCGACCGTCTGGGCCGCAATCGCATGCACTTTATAGCACTTGGTGCCTGCCCATTCTCTGGTTGCGCCAAACTGAAAATAATAATAATAATTAAGTAAAGTAATAATTAAATAATAATAATTACGAATTACTTACGAAATGGGCCAAGTGGTACTCGTCGAAAGCGATGATGAAGTCTTCGTTCGTGCCGATGAACTGCAAATTCGCAGTGAGGTCTAAGATTCCGGTCGATGCGTCGTGGTGTTCCTCCAGGAACCGCAAGGTCCTATAAACCTCGTTGTCCGGGAATGGGGGGGCGATCCAGATGTTAATTTTTATCCCATTCCATTCCCTAGTCAGTGACGGCCCCTCGGGCAACAACGTGGCCACATCGTTTGTTGTCCACATCGTGCCACAGATCGATCCGGAGGCGTCGGGGCCGGGCCCCGACAAAAAGGGCTTTGATGTGAACACGAGCAAGGCGAGCAATGCCGACTGTGGGGTGCCGGACGAGGTGATCATCGTCGATCGTGAAGACCACCAACTACGGCACCAGCTCGGTTGAGCTAATGCCACCAGCCAACTTACCCCCCGACTATGCTGACTCACAGACTCGCTCTTCCCAGCCCGTCAACTATTGGGTTGAGGAAAACTTCAAATGCTCGACATACAAATCGGAACATGCAGTCACAGTACTCTCGGTGCTGCGACATGTTCAAAGAAAATACGCTCGCAACACGAAAAAACGCACCATGACGGAAACAATTTTGAAGAAAAAAGATACAAAAAGTTTACTGTCTCATAATGAAAAACATTTCATAAGACGAGAAGTCGCAGAACATCTCGTCCATCACAATCTTCAATACTACCCCTCAAGCTTCCTTCACATGATCAAGGAAATAATTGAAGAATTCGGCCAACCAGAAGACGATTGGAAGACGAAAAAGTCAACAAATAATACTTTCTACTACACTTACAAATCTCATCGTAAGTAAATTTAATACAAATAATAATTAATCAAATTTAAATATACAATATATTTATTTTCAGAGGCAAGATCTCAAAAAAAGGCCCGCAGGCAGGGCACTTAAACTTAAACTTTACTTTAGTTTAAATATAGTATTAAAGTACATAGTATATAAATATAATATATTAAAGTATAATAAAGTATCTAAAGCATATAACTCTCATCTCATCTCAAGAACACGGGGAGAAAACACCCCTCTTTCTGGACATTCTCGCGGACGGCACCGTAGAATAAAACAGTGTGACCAGATGTGCATGCTCTACTGTTACACTATTTTGTGTTTGTTTATAGATAAAATCAGTTAAAATTTCAAATTTTGTATGAAGGCAAGCCGGAATTTACTATTTATGCGCTGGAGAACAACAATGCACATAGGAAGTTCCGCAATATTGTATAAATCAGTTCTTGCGGAACAAAAATGCAATCAATATGTTTCTATCAAATTATAAAACGATATATTAAAAGAAAATTATTTTAATGTGAGGTCATGTATGATATAAATATTATGTATATTTGCATATGTACATATATCCGCTCTTTATATTAGTATACTCTATATTGAACGAAATTTGCATCTAAAGTTTATAAAATATAACAGGTTTTCTGATATTTTAAGGAAAGCATCTTCAAAAAGGTCCCATCAATACGCAATATAAGCTGAAACACGACGAAAACAGAAACAAAAAATCTAAGAAAGCATTGAAACCTGCACAAGATGAGAAATGGTTGTGCCTGAACTAAATACTAGTTTGCAAAATTAGGGCATGCAGTTTTATTATTCACATACAGATATCATTCCTGATTTTGGCAATCAATTTTTTCAGAACTGAGTACATAGCTTGATTGTGTGAGTTTACGACATAACGTATCGCTATGTTGTGCAAAAAACAAAAAAATAAACCAGCGGCTAGGAGAATTTCGCGACGACGTCATAATGAAATTAATAAAGGCTATTGGGGAGCTGCCGCAGACAATTCTGTTGGTACGTTTCCTTCGAGTGAACTGGCACAGTCAATATATACCAGTGTTTGTACAAACGATTGTAATGTATCGGTAGAGAAAAAATTATTTTAACTCATCTCTAGTTGTTACTTTCAGAGTAAAATGTGTAAATTTGCAAGAAAATTAATAAATTAAAACGAAAAATGGTGTATTGTATTGTCTGAGGATGTAGTTTTCATAGGTACCATTTAAATGTGATATATATATGATATTGTAGGTATTTCCATCCGGCGTGGCGTTAAAACTAAGCTCATCCTCCTTTGATTCAGTTATACATACAAAAGTGCACCGAACCCATTGTGAAAAGTGAAAATCGAAGTCTACTCGGTAAAAAAGCACCTATGCTCCACAACTGCATACATACATATGTATGTATGTATATACAAACAATATTGTAAATGTATGTATGTGTGCACTTACATATGTGCATAGGAAGAAAGAAATTAATGTTGGTGTAAGGGGCGTGGTAGAAGCAAGAAATAATCGTAGTTTGGCTGTATGTATGTACGTGTGTGGTGGGTGTACATATGCATATCAGATATCCTCCAACAGACATAGTACGTTCTTGCACTATGTGCATTAAAATTTTTTTGCATTTTATTGAATTAAATAATATTCTGAATAAAATGATAATGATAATAAATGAAGATAAATAAGGAATGATTTGTTTATTTCCCATAGTCCATAGGCTGTAGTTCATAGTCTATTCTTCAGTCTTCTATTTAACACACACATTTCACTAAAGTTTAATTTTATTTATTCTTTTTTATCCGTCTATAATCAAGATGAAACTATGTTGCCGCTAATAACAAAACGGTAATTCCCTGAAAGACACTAGAGCGATCAACTCGATGTCAAATGGACGACAGATAAGAAGGAGGAACCCACAGACAGAGTCCAGTAAAAGCACATCTTGCATTTGTCAACGAATAATACCTGAGAGTAGACCCAACGAATAGCTAAATTGAATAATATCGAAGCATTTGGTAATTGGCTATCCTTGGCATTGTAATACAAAAAGTGCATCGAATCGCCGAGATAACGAGCGATTGAGGAGATGCATTTCTTTCTATGGTTTCTGCTACTAGCAACTCTGGGAGATCATCATGAGTACTGGCTACGATCAGGACATTCACGGACCGTCGCTGCTCGCTTCCGGGCCGAAAGAATGGTAGCCGCTTTGCAAAACGAGTCCATAAGCTTGACTGATGCAAATGTCGCCGTCAATGAAGCAAAGAACCTGAGCACCACCATTACAAATGTGGCCAAGTTCGACACCCGACTAAATCACCTCCTGGTGGACACAATTACGGGACGAGTGTTTGTCGGCGGAGTTAACCGTTTGTATCAGCTGTCTCCGGACTTGGACCTCCACGAGACGGTTAAAACCGGACCCCAGAACGATTCTGTCGAGTGCAGTATACTCGATTGTCCGCTAAACGCCGTTCGCAGTCCGACAGACAACTATAACAAAGTGCTGCTAATAGACCGGGCCACATCACGTCTAATCGCGTGCGGATCCCTATTCCAGGGCACGTGTACAGTGCGTAATCTGCAGAACGTCAGTATAATTGAGCACGAGGTGCCAGATGCAGTGGTGGCAAATGACGCCAAGTCGTCAACAGTGGCATTCATAGCACCGGGGCCACCCCAGCATCCTGTGACCAATGTAATGTATGTCGGAGTTACCTACACGAACAATTCCCCATACCGCAGCGAAATCCCAGCTGTGGCGTCACGATCCCTTGAAAAGACCAAGATGTTCCAGATCGCTTCATCGGCGGTTACAACCGGAACCCGAACGTTCATCAATTCGTACGCCCGGGAATCATATTTCGTGAACTATGTATATGGCTTCAGCTCGGAGCGGTTCTCATACTTTCTGACCACCCAGCTGAAGCACAACCACCACTCGTCCCCGAAGGAGTACATAACGAAACTGGTCCGGATATGCCAGGAGGATTCCAACTATTATTCGTACACTGAGATCCCTGTCGAATGCATCAGCGAAGTTCAGGGCGGCACCAAATTCAATCTGGTGCAGGCCGGGTTCTTGGGAAAGCCCAGCTCAGATCTGGCGCAAAGCTTGGGAATTTCCATCCAAGACGACGTTCTGTTTGCTGTGTTCTCAAAGGGAGATGGAAACGCACCCACCAACAACTCGGCCCTCTGCATCTACTCCCTGAAATCCATTCGTCGTAAATTTATGCAAAATATCAAATCGTGCTTCAATGGCAATGGGATGCGCGGACTGGACTTTATATCACCCAGTATGCCGTGCGTTTTAACGGTATGTAAAACATATGTACTAGGCTTGCAAAATAACACAATTTTTTATATATATCTATGTATCCGGTTCTCATAAGAGAACAAATAATGAATTTAATGCGCATCATTATATGTGTTTCAACGTTGGCAATAGGGTAGAGTATTAAACAGTCAATGTCGGTTGCCGTCCGCGATTAGGACTGTGACCACTGAACTCTGACTAATTCTAGCGCTGCGGCTTCTTGTTGCTGCTGTCACTTCTGATATATTATTAGAAGCGTAGGCAGTAGCATATTGTTGCGTTTTTACTGTTCGAAGAAAACGAATAAGCCTTGTAATTAAGAATTATCTTTGCATATGGATAAGTAGATCTTCCCAAAAAAAGAAGCGAAGGAAGATCTAATAGCCGCGTTCACAAACACAACCTGATCAGTGATGAATTTCATACTTCTCTTAAACGCGAATAATAAGTGATCAAGATGAAAAGAGCGGTTAATAGTACATTACCTTTTCTTTATAAATGATACATTGCTGCTGACTTACATCGAAAGCTCGTCTTTTTTTATTGATCAAGCAAGTTTTTTTTCAGCAAGCTGATTGCTGACATTAACCATAAATATTATCAGTCTATACGATATAGTTTTCCGATTTTCACAAAATGCTCGTGCGTTATGTAAAAGCATGTAATTACTCTATTTAAAAAAAACAGAAGTTTTTCATAGAAAAAAAAATTTACATAGATACTAAAATACCTCGTCTTAGGGGCATCAGGAAACATCACGCCGTACAATAATTTTTTTTGCAACATCTTGGTATTTTATAATTTTTGCTATGAGTTTGCGTACAGGATACGGCCACCCCAACTTTTTTATAATTAAGAGGTAATGAATATTTTACGACTTTTTTTTTGGCAATCACAGAAACTGCAAACTATTGGCGAGGATTTCTGTGGATTAGATGTGAATTCGCCGCTGGGAGGGGAGAACCCCATCACGTCCGTACCCGTCGCTATGTTCAGCACAAGACTTACTTCAGTGGCATCCACTAGCACCAGCGGATACACGGTTGTCTTTGTTGGAACAGTAGACGGATACCTTAAGAAGGTTGTGGTCGAATCTTCGTCCGTTGCAAACGAATACGCCAGCTTTCCCGTCGATGTGGGCTCGGCCATCAATCAAGACATGAAGTTTGACAATCAGAATCTTTACATCTATGCAATGTCTGAGAGCAGAGTAAGCAAGGTAAAGGTTTTCGACTGCTCCGACTACAAGACCTGTGGAGAGTGCTTGGGCGCTAGAGATCCGTACTGTGGCTGGTGCTCCTTGGAGAACAAGTGCAGTCCGCGTTCCAATTGCCAGGACGATGCCAACGACCCGCTTTACTGGGTTAGCTACAAGACTGGAAAATGCACGACAATAACGAGTGTAGTCCCGCACCAGTTGCAACGCACTACCGCTCGAACCCTTGAACTAATCATTGATCACTTGCCGCAGCTGAAGGAGAATCTAATATGTGCCTTTACCACCGAGGACAAGGCGCTCTTCACCAACGCCACCAAGAAACGCAACGGAGTAAACTGCACCACACCCCGCACAGACATGCTGCCACAAATTGAACAAGGAAAACATCATTTCACAGCCAAGTTATCTGTGCGCACCAGGAACGGTCCGGATCTGGTGTCCACGGACTTCACCTTCTTTGACTGCAGTACCCACTCTTCATGCACTCGCTGTGTGTCCTCAGAGTTTCCATGCGATTGGTGCGTGGAGGCACATCGGTGCACGCATGACACCGCTGAGAACTGCCGCAACGATATACTGGTGACAGGGGTGAGCCGGATAGGCCCGAGCTATAGATCGGGCCCTGGATTCTGTCCCACGATCAATGCAACAGGCGACGGAAGCGAGGTGCTTGTGGCTGCGGGCACGAGTAAATCCATCAAGGTCAAAGTGCACATCATCGGGCAGTTTATTGTGCAGACCCGATTCGTTTGCCAGTTCAACATCGAGGGCCGTGTAACCAGCTTGAATGCTCAGTTGCTTGGCGACACCATCTACTGTGACAGCATGGAGTTTCAGTATACCTCTAGATCGCCCAATTTGACGGCAACCTTCGCTGTTATTTGGGGCGGGTCGAAGCCCCTTGATAATCCGCATAATATCCATGGTAAGTGTTAAACCAAATGCTGACTATTTGTTATGAATTAAAATTTGATATGATATTTCAGTTGTAATTTATCGGTGCCGAGACATGGCCGACAGCTGTGGCATTTGCTTAGCACTGGCGGACAAGTACAATTGCGGGTGGTGCTCGTCCACCAATACGTGTGAGGTGGAAGAGCAGTGTAATAAGAACAATGAGGGCAAAACGGACTGGCTGAATCGGAGCGAGATTTGTCCCAACCCGGAGATTCACACATTCGACCCGAAGACGGGTCCCTGGGAAGGCGGCACGAATATTACGATACGTGGAATCAATTTGGGTAAGAACTACAACGACATCTACTCGGGAGTTCGCATTGCTGGCATCAACTGTATGCCATTCCCTCAGTTCTACATCGACACAAAGCAAATTGTGTGCACGGTGGATAGTCCAGGCGAACAGATGTATAGAAACGGAAGAATAGTGGTCCAAATAGGGGACTATCGCGGCGAGTCAAAGGAGGATTACGAGTTTGTTGATCCGAAAATATTGGACTTTAATCCAAAGTTTGGCCCGACATCCGGTGGCACAGAAGTGCACATTTCTGGAAAGCATTTAAATGCCGGCTCCCGCATTCAAGCTTCCATCAACGACCACTTGCCCTGCAAAATTCTGAGCGCAGATTCCTCGCAAGCCATATGTCGCACCTCCCCGTCACCAGGGATCATCGAGGGGCGACTGAAAATGTCGTTCGACAACGGCCCCCGCGAATTCAACGATTACAACTTCAAATATGTGCTGGACCCCACCGTTGAGCACGTCAGCTCCGGACCCACAGGCCAGATCAAAGTTCCCAAAGGCATACCGGCAGGGGGTATTCGCATCTCGGTGATTGGCACCCAATTCACGAGCATACAGTCCCCCAGCATTTACGTGGTTTACAACATGGAGATGTATGCAAGCCAGTGCCGAGTTCATTCGGACGTGGAAATGGAGTGTGCGTCACCTATTATTGAGGCAGACAGCAAATACTTAGACGCCGAGAGCCCAATGCTCCTCGAGTACGGATTTCTCATGGACAATGTGCTGCGTGTTCAGAATCTGTCGAAGATACACAACAACCATTTCGAGCTGTATCCGAACCCAGAGTACTTTGTGTTTGAGGAGAGGGTCAAGTACTTTAAGAGCGAGTATCTAACCATAAACGGTCGCAATTTAGACCGTGCATGCAAGGAGAGCGATGTGGAGGTGAGAATAGGAAACGGCTTCTGCAACATCACGTCTCTTTCCCGCCAGCAACTTACTTGCCGACCTCCGCCCGAAGCCACCGCAACTAAGAGCCCCAACGGCCCTGAAGTGATTGTTCGCATCGGATCCTCGCTAGAGTATCGCATTGGTATACTGAGTTATGAGTCTTCGAATATCATTTTGGACTGGGGAGAGAACGTCATATTCGCGGTAATAGCCAGCATTGTGATCCTGCTGCTCATCTTCGTGGCCTTGCTTGTGGCCTATAAGAAAAAGAGCTCAGAGTCGAACCGAGTGCTACGCAACATGCAGGAGCAGATGGACATTCTGGAGTTGCGAGTGGCTGCCGAATGCAAAGAAGCCTTTGCTGAACTCCAGACAGAAATGACTGACCTTACGGGCGACCTTACATCCGGAGGCATTCCCTTCCTAGACTACCGATCGTATGCAATGAAGATTCTCTTTCCCAACCACGAAGATCACGTTGTGTTGCAGTGGGAAAGACCAGAACTTCTACGCAAGGAGAAGGGCTTGCGTATATTTGGCCAACTTATAATGAACAAAACGTTCCTTCTGCTCTTCATACGTACCCTGGAGTCGAATCGATACTTTTCGATGCGAGAACGAGTCAATGTGGCTTCGTTGATAATGGTTACATTACAGTCAAAGCTGGAATACTGCACAGATATTCTGAAGACCCTGTTGGGCGACCTGATCGAGAAGTGCATAGAAGGGAAAAGTCATCCGAAATTGTTACTAAGGCGAACCGAAAGTGTTGCTGAGAAAATGTTGAGTGCTTGGTTTACGTTTCTGCTCTACAAATTCTTGAAGGAGTGCGCAGGAGAGCCTCTTTATATGCTGTTCCGGGCTGTTAAGGGACAAGTGGACAAGGGGCCAGTTGATGCCTGCACTCACGAGGCAAGATACTCTCTTAGTGAGGAGAAACTCATACGACAGTCCATCGATTTTCGGCCAATGAACGTATACGCCAGCATCATACAGCAGCCAATTTTCTGCAACAACCTGGACATGCTACCGTCCCACACAGAGAATGTCTCCGTAAAGGTTTTGGACTGCGATACAATTGGACAAGTTAAGGAAAAATGCTTAGAGACAATCTACAGAAACATACCATCCAGCCAGAGACCTCGCAAAGAAGATTTAGACCTAGGTAAGTAGACGATAGTGTCATGCGTATTCGACGAGACCCTTTTCAAACCGAAAATCCAAACCCGAAAAATAGGGTTATATATATGTATATAATATACATATATAAATTACGGAACTCCGCACAATATGTATTTTCTTAAATTTCCTGCAGTATTGTGTCAGGCAAAAGCATGTGTGTTGCGTGGGGTGTACGCACTGTACGTGGGTAAAATAGTCGTATGTGCGTAGTTCTTCACCAAAATTCACCAGATCCCAATCGTTTTAGGGTTACGTAGGTGAAAACGTGGAAACTTAAGATCGTCGATAAATAATGATGTAACTATACAGTTTTTAATTTATTCTCCGGGAGAGCAGTCACTACACTTCATCAGTTCCGCAATGTTTAAAAGCATTTTTCTCGAAACATCATTTTCTGTATCGGTCATGGGTCTAGCAAAAAATCTATTGAATCTGAATCGATTGCATTCAAAATTGGAAATGAAATCAAACACATTAATAGCTGTCGTCTATTCGTAGCAGAATCAATTGCTTTCAATAATATTTTCTAATTTATTAAAGTTTATTTCAAAAAAGCAAATTCATATTTTGAATTTGTCTTAAGTATGACATTTTAATTTTTTCTCTTGAAAATGTTTCAATTTGCTTTAGAAGTCTCAAACTTCCGCTGTCGCCATTACCAGTATGCCTTTTTTTGTCAATAAAAAAAATACTGTACATCTCTTTTATACCCGATACGCAAATTGCATTGGGTATTTTATATTTGTGGTGTAAGTGGAAGCGTTTCCGACCCTATAAAGTATATTTGTATATTATTGATCATAATCAATATCCGATCTCTGAGACTATAAGAGCTAGAGCTCTTTGCCACGTCCCCTTCTGCCCACACAAGGGACAAAAATGTGAATATTTTGAAAATGTAAGAAATGTTAGGAAAAATACATACCGATAAAATCAAATGTATGAAAATCTTTTTATGACATTTTCTTTGGAAAAAATCAATTCGTCCTATGTGGTAACAGCAATACCAAATGACATAAAATAATTATAAATTACATAAATTCCGGGTGTACAGTACAGAAAATAATTCGGAGAAAAATGGCTAAGTAAGATTTGGTAAAAGTCGGTATTATTATAGTAACCTTTATAGTTGATAATAGTCCAAATCAATTTAAGCGATATCTATAATTTTAAACCAACTTATTTTGCTGCAAAAGAGTGGCGCACAGGTGCTACCGGACGAGTCATTCTGTACGATGAAGACGTCACTTCCAAGACGGAGAGCGAGTGGAAGAAGCTTAACACACTGCAGCATTACAACGTTCCAGATGGGGCAGGATTGAGCTTAGTCCCAAAGCAGAGCTCAATCTATAACTTCAGTATATTATCGGATAAAAATGAGAAATCTCACAAGTAAACAAAATAACTTTTCAACATCGTTCAGCAAATGCATTTATTTTAACATATTATTGTCAATCTTAGGTATGAAACTCTTAATATATCGAAGTACACCTCCTCCTCTCCGACATTTAGCCGCGCCGGTAGCCCCCTGAACAACGATATGCAGGATAGTGGTATAAGGTACTGGCATTTGGTAAAACATCACGACAGTGATATGCAGAAAGAAGGCGAACGAGTCAATAAACTTGTGTCTGAGATCTATCTAACCAGACTTCTGGCCACTAAGGGCACTCTGCAGAAGTTTGTGGACGATCTCTTCGAGACAATATTCAGTACTGCACATCGTGGGTCGGCCCTGCCTTTGGCAATTAAATACATGTTTGACTTCCTGGACGATCAAGCCCAATTGCATGGGATAACTGATCCTGAGGTTGTGCATACGTGGAAGAGCAACAGTCTACCATTGCGGTACGTATCCTATTAACTGGTATACTTTTATGAGGTTGACTTTGGTTTTCCTTGGTACTTTTCCAGTTTTTGGGTGAACCTCATAAAAAATCCAAACTTCGTCTTCGACATACACAAGTCGAATATTGTAGACTCCTGCCTATCAGTTGTGGCTCAAACATTCATGGACTCTTGCTCTACTTCAGATCATCGTTTGGGTATGAATTGGTATAGATTCCGAAAAAAACTCTGCCTTACAACTCTGTTTTGTTACAGGCAAAGACTCCCCAAGCTCGAAACTACTATATGCAAAGGATATTCCAGAGTATCGCAAGTGGGTAGATCGCTACTACAGAGATATTCGGGATATGTCGCCTATATCAGACCAAGATATGAATGCTATGCTTGCTGAAGAATCAAGGGTTAGTAGTTAATCGATAATTTATCATTGTTTTTCATTTTAAATGAATTTTGTTCATTTCATTTCAGCTGCATACTACAGAGTTTAACACTAATTGTGCTCTGCATGAGTTGTACACTTACGCTGTAAAATACAATGAACAGCTCACTGTTACTCTAGAGGAAGATGAGTTTTCACAAAAGCAGCGATTGGCTTTCAAATTGGAGCAAGTTCATAATATAATGTCAGCTGAATAAGAGAGTCCTAAGAGGGTCTCCTAAAAGCGATGTCTCAAAGCGATACAACTGATTTATGAATTGGCTTGTCTATAAGCTTCTAGTTGATAGAATCATGAATCATTAAACAGGAAGAGGGGTCTTTACCTATATACCAACGCAATTTAGAAATATATATGTATGTGTGTTGTGTGTGTATCCCATGCGAATGTGAGCTAGCGTGCTTTAAGCTGTATGTTTAGATGGTATTTACTATTTAATTTGTGTCTATTGTGAATGTATACATATATGAATGTGTATTAATATACGAATACTTTATTCGATTCATATATTTTTACATAAATAAATATATGCTATAAGTAAATTTTCCCTTTTATTGTCGTCTGACCATCTGAACAATGCGAAAATTATAAAATCCTTTCACCCAAAAAAAAACTGCCAAACACAAACAGACTTATAAAAATCGAGATATATATATATATATGTATATGTATAGTATATATTCACATGAACACGAATACAAACCATAGGTATTGTCTACTAGCTTTCCAAACCGATCATGACTCCTTCGCTACTCGTTCTGCTTTCGCCTATGAAACAATGAAAAAAACAACGTATCAAACCGTATCAGATAAAAGGTGGAAGAAAACTCCCAATAATTGCTTTAGTTCTTGTGTCAGTGAAAAATAGAATCTATAAAACATCATTTGTATATGTCGTCGTTGCTCATTAAACAAAATAATTATAACTGTATTGTATGTATTTATGGATATAAGTAACATTATTGTGTAAGATCAGATATCAGATATTCGACATAAAGTAATCCAAATGCAAAAATCGACTGATTTTAATTTTAGTTAAATATAAAGTTAATGTTTATTTATATTTTTTTTTAAATAGCTGACGGTGATGAACGATATTTATATACTTTTCTGTATCTGCATTTAGTAACAAGTCACATTCCATTTGGACAAGATATCTAACCAACTGATCATCATATTCTGTGACTTTTGCAGCCACAACATACAAACTCACATGATGTCAAAGTTGGTGTAAGTTCAATGCAATAGTACTGAAAAATAACTCTGAAATGTAATGTTGATCACCTGCTCCTGCTAAATATTTGTGTAATTTATACTATATTTAAGATCTGCAACTCGTAATACACACCTAAAACACCTATGTTCACAAATGAATACTATGTTACCTGGTTCCCAGGGTTTGTAAAATGCTCCAGAGTTTTATCCTTTGTGCGTTGTGATATCTTACAGTATACAGTATAGGTGAAAGGAAACCATATTGATACGCTGTCTGTCGTTAGTAATAATTGACTGCTCATGACTACTGCGATTATAAGATTCATGTACAGATTAAATTAATACAACACTTAGTTTATTATTCTTTTTTATAAACAAACATAAAAACGTTTTCTATTACTAGAATATAAATTCGGAATTCCTTCGGGAGAGTAAAATATTACATTTTATTTAACAAATTTTGGTGTTATTTTACGAACATAGAAAAAACAAATAGCGGCTAACTGTAAGCACAACGCATCTGTAAAAAGTCCCTTAAAAGTCATAATGCCAATAGGACAGGACGACCTTAAGTGCCAGGACATAAGATAGCATTTGTTCATATTCAAAAAGACTCAAATAATTTCTTATTTTGTCTTTATATTATTTGTTCATATCTTTTGTGTCTTTTAACAATAGGTGATGTAATTTATTTAATTCAACAATTGTATAAAAACTAATAGGAGTAAATATATGTCTATCAACAGTGCTTTTACATCTGTTTTTTATGCTATTCTTTTATTGATATTTCAAACAGGTCAATTTAACACACACCATTAATAACAAAAAAAACAAAATTAGGAATATATAGCCAGATGATAAAATTGTAATACGTAAATGTTATAGTCTCTATATTTGATGTATCTGTGTATGTATGTATGTAAAAATTAGCATTTTATATTAATAAGAGAGACAAACGAAATATTTATATGTGTGCATAATAATAATTAAAATATATGATGTATATATTTATTGGATTCCTTACATGAGTGTGGCGGTCCACTATCATATAATATAATATAGGAATCAGAACAGAGTTTTATGTTAGGCTGCCTAAGCCGTAAGGAAATTCAAGGCCACGCAATCACTATACAGAAAAGAAACCGAATCAAATGCACATTATGCACACATTAATAATCAAAAGTGCTATCATAACTAGGAAAAATGGATTATTTGAAAAATTGCCCACCAAATCAATATCCCAATATAGTTATGTATAAAAAAAATATCTTAGTTCGGCAAGCCGAAGCTGAAATACCCTTGCAAATATATATGTTCCACATTGCGTCTGATTTGTTCTCTAAATGTCTTATAACAGCATATACACGTGTAGTACTAATCCAAAGTATGAAATCCGAGGTTATTATTTATAAAACACCCACTTAGGTTACTATGTACTGATATAACTGCGGCTCGAAAAAAGACAATATTAATCCAGACTTCAGTCAATACTTATAAAAAATAAATTGCTTATACAAACAGTTAATAGCAGTTGCTTATTGCTATTGCTATGTATATTAAATTTTAGTTAAAATTATGCAATACCCTTTGCAGGGGTATACTCTTATGCAATAGAACTGATCACATAATTTCTAGATTGTTGATACAATGACTAAAGACTGAAATGAACAATGATCGGAAAATGATACAATTTTCTTAAACTGAACATTTGATAAATTGGTATCAAAGCATTTTAAATTCTTTTCATTTTCAATTAAATCTTTGTTGGTTTTTGTCTTGAAACACTCTTACATTTATGCTTTGAAACAACGATCACCTATCCAAGTACCATTATACTAAATTCTAATACATGAAAATATTCAAGATAGACTTGCATTGGCATATGTCTCAATCTATAAATCATAAAGAATTTGATTCTATTTATTTTTAATTGCAGAAAGATTTTGATACAACTAAAAATGTATATATACTATATTTGTGGTTGTGCGTAAGAATAATTGATTCAAATATTTAAATGTCTACTCTGAAGAAACTGCATTGCATTTTTTACTCAAAATAATATGCAGTGTTAAACTCCTTTTTTAATTATCTTTAAGCCTTACCTTTTATCAACATATCTCTAAAAAACTGAATCATGTAATGTATTACCAAATATATATAACATCATAAGCATTGCATTGAAAAGATCCAAGGACAATGGGTTCTGCATTGTTCTGCTCCGGGATTACATGTGACATTTGATTCGGAAAATATCGGTTTGTTCTTTCGTCCACATTAAAAATATGAAAAGGTTTTCGTCTAAATATGCAGAATGGAAACACAGCAACGAAAAAGTCGGAATAAGGCAAATGCGTACAGATATTCGACCTTAAATGGTTGATTAGTTTCGCTACACATGAACCCAAAACGTCAGCGAATAACATTACTGATTACGTTTATTTGTCAAAATAAGGCATTTAGGAATTTGCACTTTATGTATCTTTGCAAAACAGGACAGGTAGTTAGTCAATACAATGTCATTTGCAAGGGTATTGCTAAGTCAACATAAAATACGAAACCATTATTGTATATACATACATACATAGGTTCGGTAAACAATTGATTTCCTGGTAAACACTGGAAACTACAAACTTATACTGCGCCCGTTGTATCCTATAAAACATGTATAATGACAGTATTTGAATCTATGTGTGTATACGTGCGTGTAAAATATTTTCAAATATACAATTATAAACTACAAAATGTTTTTAGACTTCTTAAACAACTGAAATTACTGGAGATGTGATGTTGCTTTCAATGAGAAGTAATGCGGTAAGCGAAAACAATAAATAGAATAATTAGGCACTTTTTTAATGCCAGTCCTGCACTATTTTAATTTTTTAGGCGTTCACATTTTTCTGCACAAACGACTTGATTTGTAACATGCAAAACATTTAATGTCTTCAAGGCAGTTAATTTTTGTTTGACTTGTGAAACCGAGTGCTTTTTAGAAATTAGAATTAAGACTAAGAATTTTGATAGTGGAGCCAATTGTTAAATTCGAAGGGTTCAAAAATTATTATCAGCTTTGAAAAACAGTTTCTTTGTTGACGTCAATGGTAGAGTTGCACAAATTGGAAGAATCGACTCTGCGCCGATGGATTCGTCCCTGTAGTAACTAATCCCGCTCCTGCTGATTACTTTTAGTTTGATTACAATATGATATGATCAGATCCTCAGTCAGGACCGTCTAGAAAATACTATTATTTAGCCTGGCTTTGAGCTGCACATTAACATTTTTTTGCTTCCAGTCTCTGAATGCACCATCATCACCACCAGATGGACAATAATTTAAGTCTGCAAGTTCTTCCGCGATCCTTTGGTAGGATTACCTTGATTATATGACAGCATCTCGACTTCTCAAAAGATTTTTTGGACCTGTTTTGGAATTAATCGTGTTGTAGCAGATCGGATAAATTGCGGTCCTTGAGGTATTCTTTAACCGGCGTCTGACTTACTGCCTCCACGGTTAGTATTCTCCACTCCGCACTCCCTTCTAATTCGGATGGCTTCATTACATTCCCAAAAAAGGGAGGAAGAGGGTGGAAGTGCACTTGGGGTCTACTGCTGTTCGCTATATGTGTTTATCAATGATATACATACATACATATGTCTCAACATTCAGCCATCTGAGCATCTGCTTTATGCTGATGTTCTTAAAACATAATTTTTGCTATGTTCGGCTTTGTTAGGCCCAACTCATGACAGTTTTTGGAACATACAGAGGTCTGGAATCCCACTGTTAATATTAAAAAGGAAATTTTTCAAAATTTGCACTCCAGTCCTGTCCAATTTTCCAGTCCGTTACTGTTTAATTTAATTAGTGCAGATGTTGCCTCGCGCATATCTCATCTCTCGAGGATCGAAGGATTATTGCGGCTCAGATCTTAATACCTATATAACCTTTAAGCAACATCGATTGCCCTGACCTGCTTTGGAGAATTGGCTTCAGTACGCTTTCCAGGACCCGGACCACCGCCTGATGATTAATTATCTTATTTTATTTTATTGTTTTTTGTCTCTTTTTAAAATAGTGAAGAGGATTACCACCTCTCCGACGTGTCCTCCGTGTCCACAGATTTGGCTAAAGACATCAAGAGAACATTTCCACTGGAGGCGGAAAAATGGGCGGATAGACTATACACTGTCTATCGGAACAGAAAACGCATGAAATGAAACAGAAAAAAGCAAAACAGTGACATTGTCTGTGCTGCCGCTGAAGTCGGCCGATCGAGAAAAGACCTGGAAGTCGCGGCTGCACCCGGCTCTTACGCCGATCAAGATTAAAGGTAAGTAGTAACAAATACATATATTGCAACAGAGATTTGAATGTCATGTCTGATTCGGGCTATAGAATTGCAACGGATTGGCCGCATACATGGCGACCGGCAGATTCCACACCATCGTTTCTACGGGCATCTTCAGTTCCCCGGACTTCCATCATCGTACTGGTCACAAATTCAAACTTGACATCGACGAGATCGGCGTGGAATGTGGGCGTTACGTGTAGGGAACCACCACCTGCGTCAGCAGTGTGGAATAGCACACCTGAGGCGATGGTCGAGAGTTTGCCTGTGGGCGCTAGTGTGTCCTTCCCTTCTCCCTAGCACTGCCCTGCCCGAAGTGGCCGATCTGTGCATACTGTCCACCGCCACGCCGCTGGCTATGCTGGCCTGGTCGAAGGATTGGATGGAGGAGCCATTCACGTCCCCAACAGACGACTGCCGATCTTACGCCCCCAAACTCCCATCGCTGGAACGCCAAAGGAAACCGTCCAATACGAAAATGTCAAAAAACCACAATCAATTGAGATGGAAATTCGCGGGAAGCAGAACACATTATTGGGGCTGCCAACTCCTTTCTACCATGGTGCATTGGACAAGAGAAATACTAGACCCTCAGAAAATTACTGAAATATCATTTTGAAAAATACCAGCAGTTTATTTACTTTAGGACGTTGATATGCAATGACTGCACCATCAAGTGGCCCAAGCGACACCAGCCAATGGCTGTTACGCGCGGATCCCAGGCAAGAACGCAGCCCACCTCCCGCCCAACCGACCGAGGGGCGCTGCCGCATAACGTAAGCCGAACCGATCGCGGACATGCAGGAAAGATAGGTGTTAGACTAGTGTTCGAGGAAAAGTAGAACTAATCTAACTAAAGAAGAAAAGTAATTACTAATTACGGGAAAGATGTAGGAGTATCAGTAATTTAAGACTAGGAAGGGAGTTATTCTGTCATGGTATTAACTGGTTAACTTAATGGTATATTTATTTTTGGCCAGACTGTATTATCGCGAATACGGACATCGATGATTGGGTCAAATCGAATGCTATCGATATGCGATACATTGCTATTGTTTTGTATATGGGCGCAAAAACAAACATAAATTTTCAATTTCCTTGTATGGAAAAAATATAAAAGTTGTTTACATAACAAAAGAGAAAGTTGCCAGATCAGTGAAAAATGTCAAAAATTAAAAACTACGGTAGACACCATGTAGCAATACATGTAGCATACAGTGGCGCTTCGCAACATTTGGAAAAGTTTCAAATGTTGCGGAACGTTTGCCGCAGCATGTAGCTCAACATTTCAGTGCCACGGTCACTCCACATTCCGCGCAACATTCCCGCAACATTTCAAATTCAAACAGCCAGGCTGCGATTCGCCTCTAGAACGCGTGCCCGCTGGAAGTTGAGACGCTCCTGCTGCAGCTCAGACCATTGATCCTGCAGTGCATAGATTGGAAAATCAATCTTGGAGAAAAACGGGAGACCTGTTCTATTCAAATAGCTTTATCTCGGATATACAGTGTCCGATCTAGGCGTGTCATACCCTTTTGTGATCGGAAGAGTCCTGCCAACCGGCATCAGAAAGGACATCCATTTTCACGATTTTACATATTTAGTTCATTTGTACCGAATATGTAGTTTAAGCCTTGTAAAAAACACAGTGTGTGTTACAAGAAATGGGCTTATTTGTTTTTAAAATTGGTCAATCTTGTATGAAATTGTTGTATCTATCAGTTAAAATTATTTGTTCAGGCTCAGTAGAAATATTATAGGCTTTTTAACGGCTGAGTTATCCACAGAAAAGTTGCAATTCGTCTTGCAACTGCAACGTCCTCCTTGCGTTTGGACTCCTGTAAGTAAAGAGCAGATAATGTTCTCTCTTTTCAATTAAATAATGTATTCTTCATTGCAATAGCCACGATATTGTTCATATTGGGAGAAAGATGTTGTGGAGAACTCCGATGCCTTCTTTAAGGAAAATTTCCGCATGGAAAGGAGTACTTTCAACATTCTCGTTGGACTGTTGCCCAATTTAAACTTTCGACTGACAATCCCTCTGGAGAAGAGAATAGACATAGCATAGGCCTTTATTGCCTAGGATCGTCTGCGGAATATCGACGGTAGGGAGTCTATTTGGTGTTTCAAGGGCCATTGTCTGCCGCATATTACTGGAGCTTTGTAGCGAGGTAGTTCCTCAACTCGCTGACAAGTATCTGCCAGCACACTTTCTTACCCTGAGAAGATCACGGAAACAGTGAAAGGATTCAAAGACATGGGATTTGCAGCAAAAAATTTGAAATCAACCATATTGTTGAAATGCTTGATTTAATAATAAAATTAGTTTAAACAATCTGTTCTAAGCATTACATGTATTTTTGCCCCTTTTTACTCAGCTAAAAATATTTAAATTTTAATATGCTATTTTTTGTTGTTATCAGTGTGGATAGTTCCGCTGATTAGGCAGAAAAGTACGAAAATTGTTGTATGCGCACAGAAATACCACAGAAATACCAAAACGAACCTGCGTCGGAAAACGATGCAACTTTTTGCCATCACATCACTAGGGCCCCATGCTAAAAATATGTGAAAAAAACTGGGAAGGCGCAAAGAATCAAGACGCAGCTTTAGTGTAAACGGCACCTTATTAAACAGAATATCAAAATCGTGGAATATGTTATATTTGCGGTATATTTTGAGGTCAGACCGTACATTCTATTGGGTCTTTTTGAGGGATTTTGTGTAGGGATTTTGTGGCGGCAACATCATCCCAACAATTTCCGTTTTCATTGCAACAATTTACCTTACATTACACTTACGTTTTATGACTTGACCTTTACTGTTTAAACCTTATTTTAGACCGAATCCAATAAGATTTTTTTGTAATTGGTAAATCTTGTAGACACTTGATTCATCAATCGTATAAAATTATATGTTTAGGCCTGAGGGTCCTATTTAGCTAGTAATATCAGACAGAATATCAAAACCGAGGAATTTGATTTTCGTCGGTATATTTCTCATGGTATATGCTGGTAATATTTTCAAAATTACCGCCACTCTTAACGCGAAAACTACTTCTACTACTTTTTGAGCTCGACACTACTATTTTTGGGATCGACACTACTATTTTTGGGTTGAGCCAAGAAAAAGTATGGATAACAGGTAAATTCAGCCAAGGGAAATTCCATGGCTCGTACGATTTTCACCTCACCCGAATTTTTCCCCGATTTGACGTGTGGGCAGGCCTGCCCACAAGTCACGTAAATCAGGTGGGGTGGATTTTACCTTGCAGGCCTTGCATTTTTTGGGCCGTTTTGAATGTTGTCCATACCCGATGTTTTCCAAAGATCCTCAGCAATTTCGCAGGGATAAATATTATAAACTTCCCAGGACGGCGAGGATTTTTTACTGCGCGCGGATTTGAAATGAGCAAGGGAGTTACTAAAATAGTAGATAAATTACTGAAATCAGAGTAAACTGTGTCGTGGGAGATCAGTTATTCGATTATGTTATCTTTTTACTATAATTTATGGGTTTCCTTCCAAGGCGTAGCCCCAACACTTATAGCCCAAATTATAGTGAACAAATAAAACAATAGCCCCCAAAACAATTAACTTCGACACGAGCGTTACAGAGTGTTGCCCCTCCAGCCATTGTAAAATGGTTAAATCTATTATTTGCGGCCATAAACTGCAATATTATGCTTTCTTACGTCGGATGTCATGCTCACTCAAGTTTTATAAACGTTATTTTATAAACAATCCAACCAAACGGAGCCTTAAAATTAGCTGGTCTTGTAGAAAATTGTTTTATCTATTGTATACAATTATGAGTTCAGGCCTGAGGGTCCTAGTTAGCTATTAATATTAAACGGAATATCAAATTGGAAAAATTTAAATTTAGGGGTGTCTGGCAAAAAAAATCGATGTTTGGAAAAACTATCGATGTCTGCAGTTAGGACCAGTGCTGAAAATTTTTTCCCAGAAAAAAAAACTGATTCTGGATGGAAGCACCGGCAAAAAAGCTGAATATTTTCTAAAAAAAAACGTTGCTTTGTTTTATTTATTAGATTTTTAGCACGTCGTCTAATTCTTCGCGACTAGCATCGGATATCATCCGAAAATAATTTGAAGGGACTTTATATTCATAGCAGCATTTGGCCAGTCTTCGCAAAACATATCTGTCTGTTATATTAAAATAAATAACACTACTCAACAGAATTAAACTTTTTTTTTCCGCTGTCGCCCGAAATGACTTTTTCTAATAGATTTAAAGATTTACAATTTTTAAAGAATTATGTTTTTTTTATGGTTTAGTTTATTTAAGAATTTTTTAAAATTTGGTTTTTTTCTTCAGAGGTATTGCTTCTATTTTTCACATATGTAACTTAAGTTTCTTAGTTGTATTGCAGCTCTGAAAAGCTGACAAAGCAGCTATAAATTCAACCCAAAGATTCAAATTCAAATTTCATAATTTTTTGCGGTATTTTTTCCCGAAATTTTGACTTTGAAAACACAGGAAAAGTCGAAAATATTTTATGGCTAACATTTTTAGTTTTAGATAGACTCATTAATTATGCGTCGTTTAAGGTATAGTTTGACCAAAGCTTCAAGCGCCGTTTGGCACCATCCCAAATGCCATTTTACCGTTAGAAACTGTTACAAAAACAAATTTTTGTATTTTTGCAAGAAAAAATACGGTTATACGTCGGCTAACGGAATTCATCGGCGAAATTCGGCTTTGCAGTTATTGTAGTCTTTCAGTAGCTGCAATAGACCCTTTTGTCGTCCAGGTCATCCCTTCATCTTCTTCATCCAAGCATCACGGCACTTTTGATTGTATATATTTGGCATGGCGAAATTTGTCCCCGAAAAAATCCCACTTAAGCAGCGCACTATTTATTGTGATTGTGATGTCAGTTTGCGTAAAGTAGTGGTGGTGATATTGGCAAATATAGAGATAAACGATGGCAGCCGTGCTGATACATATTTTCATGAAATTGTTAGCGTAATTAATTTTAAAAAAAGTCAGAATTCCCGCTTCCCGAAATTGGGCTTTGAAAAAAGCCAGATCTTACGGGAAAAAAGCTAAATTGGCAGCAGTGGTTAGGACCCCAACATCGATTATATCGATGTTAACATCGAAGTTCCAGCTCTATACTGTCTATACTGCACACAATTTTCCAAGTCTCGCCCGAAAAATGTTCGCGTTACGTGCTGCCGCTAAAGCCGATAAGAATTTGCTTCCATTTTTGGGGCAATTGTGTAAGTAAAGAACTAAGTACCTATTATAATCATGGAAAACTTGGATCGGATCGGGTTAGAATGCTGATGGAGAAAGCAACACAAAGGAATGTGAAATATAGCGTAACATTGATGCGAGATTCACATAACATAACCTTAATGTGCGCCTTTGCTCTTACGATTGAAAGGAAAAAATGATTGCATAATAACTGAATGTTTAAAATGTTTTCTGAGACACAATGGTCTTAATTTGATTAGTTAAATCAGTTAGTTAGTTAGATTGTGAATCATGTTGATATATAGCATATACAGATACATCCAGTTTTATGAATTTTTAGTACATTGAACATACATATGTACATATGTACGTCAAATTTAAAGAAAATGTTGCTTCATGGAAATTCTTAAATGAAATAGTTATGATTTCCTTAGGAATTAGTCAAATTTAATCGTTTTTGAAAAAAGTCGTGACGTAATCTTACACATGTAGGAGTATGTCATGCATGTGTATAACCGTTTTAAAATATCGTTTTAAACTGTTAAATGCGTAATTCATACATACATATCCTGCAAACATTTAATTTTTGGGACCATTCCATCCTCTTTAGCTCGCAGCCATGCCGCCAAGGCAGCTGTCAAGGCAGCCGCTGTTGCTAACGGGAAGATTGTTGCGGTAATTGGTGCTGTCGTTGATGTTCAGTTCGATGATGACTTGCCACCAATTTTGAATGCTTTGGAAGTGGACAACCGCTCTCCACGTTTGGTGCTCGAAGTGGCTCAGCACTTGGGCGAAAACACTGTGCGCACCATTGCCATGGATGGTACTGAGGGGTTGGTTCGTGGACAGAAGGTCCTCGATACTGGCTACCCGATCCGGATACCAGTTGGTGCTGAAACTTTGGGTCGCATTATGAACGTTATTGGTATGTCTAAAATACGTCACTCATATTTAAATCGAACAAAGTAATGTAAAATGTTTTTATTTTTTTTAATTTAGGCGAACCCATTGATGAACGTGGGCCGATTCCAACTGATAAGACCGCCCCCATTCACGCAGAGGCTCCTGAGTTTATTGAAATGTCTGTTGAGCAGGAGATTCTCGTCACCGGTATAAAAGTGGTCGATCTTCTGGCCCCCTATGCCAAGGGCGGTAAGATTGGTCTGTTTGGTGGCGCTGGAGTCGGCAAGACTGTGCTGATTATGGAGCTGATCAACAACGTAGCCAAAGCCCACGGTGGTTACTCTGTTTTCGCCGGCGTAGGCGAGCGTACCCGCGAGGGCAATGACTTGTACAATGAAATGATTGAAGGTGGTGTCATTTCCCTCAAGGATAAGACATCTAAGGTGGCTCTTGTCTATGGGCAAATGAACGAGCCCCCAGGCGCCCGTGCTCGTGTTGCTCTTACTGGTCTCACTGTGGCCGAGTATTTCCGTGATCAGGAGGGACAGGATGTTTTGCTTTTTATTGACAACATTTTCCGGTTTACTCAGGCTGGCTCTGAAGTGTCTGCCTTATTGGGTCGTATTCCATCGGCCGTCGGCTACCAGCCTACTTTGGCTACTGACATGGGTTCTATGCAGGAACGTATTACCACCACTAAGAAGGGATCCATCACTTCTGTGCAGGCTATTTATGTACCCGCTGATGATTTAACTGATCCTGCTCCAGCTACAACTTTCGCCCATTTGGACGCCACCACTGTACTGTCACGTGCTATTGCTGAATTGGGTATATATCCTGCAGTGGATCCGCTTGACTCCACTTCTCGTATTATGGACCCTAACATCATTGGACAAGAACATTACAACGTTGCTCGTGGTGTGCAAAAGATCTTGCAAGATTATAAATCTCTTCAGGATATTATTGCCATCTTGGGCATGGATGAACTTTCTGAGGAAGACAAACTAACAGTCGCGCGTGCACGTAAGATCCAACGTTTCTTGTCGCAGCCATTCCAGGTCGCTGAAGTCTTTACCGGACATGCTGGTAAACTCGTTCCATTGGAACAAACCATCAAGGGCTTCTCACAGATTCTGGCTGGCGAATATGATCATCTGCCAGAAGTTGCTTTCTACATGGTTGGCCCAATTGAAGAAGTAGTCGAGAAGGCTGATCGTCTTGCGAAGGAAGCTGCCTAATTAATTACACTGAAATACGAATAATCAAGTGAATTATGCATTGAAGTTGTAATAGACCTGTAACATCAACTTAAATTCTATATACGAGAAGAACTCAATAAAACGTATTTAAATCATACTCATAGTATAATTTTGGTCAGGTGTAGTCAGGTGTGGTCAGCAGACCCAAGGATGCAAAGGCTACAGAAGAGAATTGTGGGATGCATACACAGATCAGCTAAAATTGTATAATTAGTTAAACTATATTATTTATCTGACTAGAAAGATATACTACGTCTCTCGACCCTAAGATGACTAGTACTCAGTTTTTATATTCGGTATTAGAGTTAGCTCGGAAGCGCCGGTTGAGGTCACGTGTAAGGCTGATATTGCCATTAGGTTTCCCGATGGGTACGAAACCGTCGAGAATAAAAGAGCAAGCTGCTGCTTAAGTTGTTAGTGATGTCTGATGTTCGACTGCATGCGCAACAGACAGTAAGTTACCAGTGCGTGTTCCGACTAACAGACTAGTGTCTGAATTTTCCATTGCTCTTTTGCCTCGCCCAGAAACACGATCGGAGAGAAGAAAACCATTTCTACACTCTACGACCCTGCTCTCCATCGTTTGGGTCTGGCGGCACGGGGGTGGAGGACTCTGAAAAATAACTTGTACCATAACATGCATGGTACTGTATCCAGTTCCCAACCAGATGATTTTGGACATTTCTTATATATCGTCCATGAAGGATGTTTCTAAATGTTGTAACCTTATTTTGACAGAAGCAGAGCTAGTACTCTACCGTCTCTTCCTATATTGTAGGGGCAACAGTTTTAATATATTTCAGCTGTCTGTCAGCTAATTTATTGTGATGGAGCATATGGAAGGCAGTCGTGTTGGCTATCGCTTTAAATGCAGCTACTGCTTCCCCATGGAACACGCTGCAGTGATCGGAGACTGAAGGAATGATATGATGAATGTTGGGATACATATTCCTCACCGAACCTGACTTTACCTGGTCTTATCTTTACAACGATCCCTAAGTCCCTTGCCAATCGTTAGTGTAAAACGCTTCTTTGTCTAAATCTTTGAACACCGTTGTAATCGATCAGTCTAGATATGTATGCATTAAAAATGACATTCAGTTGAAAACTGTATCATATCTGTATCATAAGCTTAATTTAAAGATCCATGAAGGTATTTGGTATAATTTTTATTAAATATGCATGTGTATTTTATAAATCATAATTATGGAATAATTTATTAATATTAAGAATTATTACTGTTAAATTTGCATTATGGGTTGGCTTTAATTGTTTTTAAATATTGGGGACATCGACATCCTCAAAAAATGTATAAAGGCAATTTTTATTTATCATATCTCTTTATGGGTTTCGAGAAACGCAATCCATCAATTTTCTAATTGGTAATTATTACTCGGTTTACCTTAGGAGCTTTTCGATAAATTTAAAGTTTCAAGAATTATAATAGATTTTCCTTTTATTTAAGTATGCTATATATTTTATTTGTTATTTAAGAAGACGTTTAAGTCCTAGAAAAATTGATCATACAAACAGCATTTATTTGTTGAAATATATACTTTTTTGATTAAAACTGATAACCATGTGTGATTTGTAGAAGAAATTGGAAGTAGTGGCATCTATTTGACCCAAGATGTAAAATCAATAAAATATAAAATTCTTTTACTTTTACTTTAAAGAATTCCAAATTTATGTACTCCTGTCTTTTGAAAGCATTTATCTATAATTTTTAAGGCTAGACAAGTGTTTTCTATTTCGTGTGCAAATGCTGTAGCAGAGGAGGGGCCAAAATATAAGTACACATGCATACATATGTATGTACATACATACTTATGTATATCCAAAGTATTTTTCCTGATTTTATGAGGTATATAAGTACATATGCCGTGTCTTAAACAAATGTGCATACATACTACAGAATCCATATTCCACAAAAATATGACAATAGAATAGTTGGTTTGCTTTCCAAGAAATTAAGAGTATCAAACTAGGGAAAATAAACTTTATCATTATGCGTGGATGCAGTCTCAGAACATACAATTTCTATACTCCTGTCCTGTCCACAATAAACGATAAACTTACACAAGATATACATACATAGTAAGAGGCTTAACCTAAAACACTTAATTTTATCTAATTTGCGAACCAGAAAAAATATGAAAATTATCTTATAATATTATCTGTAATTTAATTATTATCATAGGATAAATAATCTCATCGCTCTGTTTTTTAAATTTTATTGTAAAATATTTTTTAGTTTTTGGTTTTTTTTTTTATTTCTTTGTGATATTGAAATATTCATATAAAATTTAGATAAATCATAACACTAATACATTTATATAATAATAAAACTTCTATTTATTTCATTTCATGTCAAAGATGCACTGCATCCCCAGACGCATCAATCATTACTTCATATGCATAAAGTACATATGAAATGGACTAGGATGCGGACAGACAGGCGATGTGTGATGTATGTACGCAATGGTGATGTAATGAATCATGAAAAGCATCGCCAAATCATTTCCATCTACATTTTTTATAACAATTAGCTAATTTATTTGGATTTAAATTTATGTATTTTTGTGTTTTTTTTTGTTTTTAAATTTGTAAATGCTATTTTGTAATTATCTAATGCTTTACACATTCGTGATACATTTTATATTAAATTGCGTTATTAATTTTTGGTATTATTCACACATTTATTTGCGATTACATATACTCGTACGTATGTATGCTTTATATTTGTGTTTATGTATCTTACGAACGTGAATAATTAAGTGCTTATGCAGATAAACAAATGATTATAAGTATTCAGATACATACATTAACAATGGTTGCAGGCATTTTTAGAAGAGTAAGTAAAGATTTATTAGTTTTTTATAGTTTTCGTATTTGTTCTTTTTTTTTCCCAAAGATACAAATTTATCTATTTAACAAAGTCTATGATGGTCAGTACGACTTTGCATAGGCAAATCAGGCCATTATAGAAACACATTCCCACATTAAGATTCACAAACATGATGTTCTCCAGTTACATATTTTACTCCCACAGATATGTTAGCTACGAAACGAAGTTTCATTATATACTCGTATGTATGTTTTCCAAACTGATTTTAATCTTTAATCTCTAAAATTGTCATACTTTCTGTGGAATTTATGAGCCTTGACTTTGACTGGCATTTTTCAAACATGTATTTTTCTTCGATTTCAATTGTATTTATAAGGATATAAACATAAAATTTAAACATAAAACAGTTTCAAATAAATATTAAATATAATTAGACAAATAATCAAATTTACAATAAACATTTTTATATGTAAGACACTATTTTTGTGTCAACTGCAAATGAATGTAGCACATTCAACTGCTTGAACTGCACAACTAGACTTTATATCTTTGGTGAGATGAATGCAATCCAGTGATTGATGCAACCTATTTCTGTGGTATAAAATCGAATGTAGTAGCTCCACTTATCTTGCCTGATGCGCTTCGGTGAAAGTGAACATTTTGCCATTTATTATCGCGTTTATGCCAGACGCGCGTCTCCTCTGATTGATGGGTATGAGCATGTCCTTGTCTGTGATTATAAGTGCAGAAAAAAACAATTAGCCTGTACATACTTAGACTTCTAAAAACTCAGCTATATACTTACTTATCAATGTACTGTGTAAGCCTGACGTATGCGATGCAAGCGGCTTCCTCACCCAATAAGTGTACATGGGGATTCAATATTGTTGTGTTAATGGCTTTACAATTCTTACCAAGAACTGAAAGGAAAAAGGGCGTCATGTAAAATTGTTAAATTTGTTACCATTTATGCTTACCGTTTTCAAAGTAGAATTTGTGGAAATCAATTCCTTCGACTAGGTTACCTAATGCTTCTGGCTCGAAGGCAGTTAGATGGGGGTCACAAATTTTACTGAATGTAATGTATACAAATAAAAACCAAAATGGTTATGATAACCCATTCCAAGTATTAAACAAAAATACAAAACTTACGTGTATCCATCAAAGTCACCACTATTTATTGCTTCAATCAGCTGTTCAGTGATCTTTATTATCTCTTGTCGTCTAGCTGCTTTGTATATTGTTGAAAAGTAAATTGCAATTAATTGGTATCATGCATATTTTCGCTTTACTTATTTACAAGTAATGACCTGTAAACTGACTGACTGACTCTCGATTAGGTTCGGTAATTCTATCGATTCTTTTCTATGCTTTCTATGAATACTTTAAATATTCAAAACAATAAAATTAAAAATGGATTGCTTTAAATTTTTAAGTTTAAAAGTGTATATCATACTTTTTAATAATGATATTTTTATCACGAAAAAATGAACGCAACTAAAGCCAAAAATGCATACCAACTTTCGTATATTAATGGTGCAGACGATTTAAGGAAAGATTTAAGGTTAGGCCCGAGTCAAAAGAAAACTTAGACATTATTCAACATGATCATATGATCCATAATCCATTTCAGGCCTGTTTTAAAATGTATTAGTTTTCCTGAACACCACAAACAGTTAGCTACTATAAGAACTTTCAAATTGATAGTGCCAGTTTAGTTCCTATGGGATCTATACGAATAAATGACCCGAAAACAACCCGATAAAGACTCACGATATATGTATGTATGTATATTTCATGCATTGCTGTGAATATTTTTTGAAAACTATGTAATACCTTACACATGCAATACATTGCAAGAAATAGAAAACTTAAATATGTACTTAGTTCTAACTATTCTATATGTATATGTATGTATTGAATATTATAAAATATTCTCATCCTTCTTCAAATCTCCCTTCCTGATTAAAATTATACTGCGGGACAGACAGCAGGACCCAGTAAGATAATGTTAAAATGGCTCCCTTAAACATATGTACATAAATGTAATAAAATATAAAAAATTAACACATGTTATCTATCATACACGTTTTCACTCACATAATACAAATTATTTTATTGTATTCTTTTTTTTCTAGCATTATGGCTCTTTGTAAAGACATCTTTGCCCTGTTCACAAATAATTTGTTCGAGAATCTATGTATTGGTTTCAGGACAAGATTTAAGAATTAAGGACAAGAGATATTGACAAATTTTCTTTTATAGAGATCAATTTAAAACAAACCCTCAAGTTGTGATTTTTGTTATATTTTAATTTTTTATCAGATATACTCATCTCGCCTAAAGTTTAATTTTTATTAAGTCATGCATTTATACAAGCATATTGTCTATTGAGAAATACGTATAAACTAAATCATTTATTGTTTTTACGGAATATTTAAAGGTGTGAAACCAGTCAGCTTACGTACTCGTTGAAAAAGCGAGTGGTGGCTGGCTTTAACATTTTCGGCATGGCATACATATGTACGTACCTGAGGAGCACTGTGAGTTTCCAGAAATTTGCTGGCAAGTTTTAGCAGGACACATTATCCTTATTTCTAAAACACACACATTTGTATTGTTTCCGTGAAACAAGTAAAAATCAATATTTCATAACATATTTATTTTTAGAAAAAGAAATCATAAAAAATTTAGTTGGGTGTCGTTTTTTAACAATGATTTGTGTATAAATTACTATAAATGGAATCTCCTAGCCTAATAGCACATGTATTAGAATCGCCCCCCTACGAATCGCCATAAGTTTTGGTATATAAAATCCACTTACAAATTACAAATATGTTATTATTACAGATCAATGTGAATTGATATCTGAATTGGATCAAAAGCTACATTGGCTGTGTACTACTTTAAAAAAAATGTCTCTTAGTAAAAGAAATAATGCATGAAAGAAATTAGAGTTAACGAAACTCGATGCACACTCATAATCGGCACAAACGCCAAAAACTTAGCATTGATCTGCAATCGGAAAACCACACTTAAAAAAGTAAAAATCGACGCACAACTTGCTAAATTAATAACTTCTGAATGAAAAAAGATATCTTCATGAAATAAACGGCATCTTTCAAAATGTAGCCTGCAGTATTCGTTTTATCTAAAGAGCAAGTTAAAATGGTTGACGTTTTCCACCTCACTTCGTTTAACTATTGCACTGTTTCTAATCTTAGCGTGGACGTTTAAGAGAACAACAAATGATATGTCAAAATCCAAGTCTGCAAACTTTTTTTTTCGTTTGGATGATCAGCGAACTTCTTGGTATTACAAGCTTGGGACCCAATGGTTAATCGTCTCTTCTTATTAATGCTCGTATTCCTCCAGACTTCAGGTTCAGTCTAGACTACAAGACAGTCATGCAAGCATGAGGCAAATCGGTAAAATAGTGTAGGTGGCCGTCTCTCCCCCACACTGTCTATCGGTTTGGCTTGAAGTCTGGTGGAAAACGGCCATTAACACCGCGAGACCGGAGACACCCCAAAAAAACGTATGCAATAGTGTTATTATATGTATATAGATTATATGTAATCATTTATTTATATACCCTTGCAGAGGGGTTTTCAATTCAAAATATTCTTTCAGTTTTTAACCTCACCTTTTGAACTCTTATTCTTCTGCGTTTAGTTTTACATCATTTTTCACAGGGACATTTTGCAATACGTTAAAAAATATTGTTTCCAACACAAAAAGTGCACCTGAATTTTTATCAAAATCTTTTCTCAGTCTGCGTCCACTCAACAAAACTATTTGGTCTATGCATTGATTTCTCAGTCCCTCCCTCCCTATGGTGGTCAGAGACATGTACATTTACATGTACATTTATTCCGTACCCCGTGTACAATATCTCGTGTGAACAAGTCAAGAACAATAGCCAAATCGATCCCATCCGACTACGACTTTTTTATTGAGCACTATATCCATATGTCTCATAATTTTGTAAGATACTTCATACATATACCCGTTTTCGTAATCAAATATCTATTACAGCCATAACAGTCTAATAAATAATGTTTCGGAGTATTTTAACACCGATGTAAACCGATTTAAATTGATTGCGAAATGACTGAGGATCTGGCTAGCCTTCAACGAGGTTTAGTGGTAGAATCAACGGAGTTGATTTTGTTCTTTATATTTAAACTGATATTTACAAATGCCTGGAGTATTCGAGACGGTGCCATTTTGCTAAATTTCAAATTCAAAGTGCTTCGATTTGTTTCGATTCTCGACTCTTGAATATCTGCAATGTTATACAAATTGAATTTTTATGTAATATTTTTCAAAATATTGTTTGAATATACATATGTATGTATGTAGTTGATAGATTGCTTGGTGGAGTTTCATACACAATACAAGTCATAAAGGTCGTAGGGGGTAACACGATTACGGGTAGGACACGCGCAAGAAGAATACTCGTATGTGGACATTTTAATGAAAAGACGGAAAATATTGTTCGGCAAGCCAAAATAATTACACACTACACAAGTATGTTTATATGAAAATTTGTATAAATGTTTTGGTTTACTATCCTTAGTATTGAGTCCAAGTCAGTACAATTCTGCTGAATTATTTAGATTGAAGTACTTCACACGTACGGTACGAGTACGTTAATCACGTTCTGTAAATAATTGATTAAAGTATCTCTGATATTTAAATAAGAGAGTAATCGACTCGGCGACTTATATATGTAGATATTTAACACGTGTGTTTAAGATATGCTTGTATTTAGTTGAATTCAAACTTCAATCCAAATGTAGAAGATACATTGCTGAAATAAAAATCAATATCAGACCATTTGGGATTGATAAAAAGTGCTTGCGTTTGAATTACAATATATTATGTACGTCTGTACAACATATGTATGTTCATATGTATAGTACATAATAGGGTTAACATCTGAGCACACGAATGTTGAAAGGTTCACTCTACAGTTTAATTATACTCTGGCAAGAAAGAATCTTCAACACTAAATACATATCATTCCCCAATCGACGATACATACGAGTAGTGAAAGCTCTACGAGACAGGATGCATGGTTTCCTAACAAATTAGCCTAAGCCTGAGCCTTGATTAATGCAAAACGAACTATGTATGATGATGAAATTATTACTTGTACATATGCATGTGTCAAAATTGTTGAAATATATTTGAAAAACCCAAACAATGTGTGTTAACATTTACCTTCGGGCTCTTTAGATATGACTGTGGTACTGCGATCAACGATTCCTTTTTTATCTTCTAGGAAAAACAAAAAAAAAAAAACGAACAAATTTCATATTTGAAAATGCAACTTGATTTGTTCCAATATTATGTATTGTATGTGAACGAGTTTAATGTGTATTTTAGATTTTATTGTGATTAATACTAGCTATTTATTAGAAGTCGATTCGAGTTTCGATGAAAAGCAATAGCTAAAACAAGTTAAATAAAACGATATTTAAAATTATTAATATTTTGGCACTCATTCAGTATTACAAGTTTTTTCAGTTAAACAAATATAATCGTTTAATAAAACTTTTGCAAGAATTTGATTATACCGAATAGTGACAGAAATTTTCAAGTTATTCCCAAAAAAATAGGTGCTCCAAATACCCAATTTATTTTTACTTATTTGAATGAATGAAAGATACATGCATAGATTAAATTAAAAAAGAGCGGCTCATTAGCTCTTCTGAGTAATTTAATAGGAAGAAAAAATAATGTTTTACCAAAGGCGTTATTTATGTAATTATCTAGCAAAATTTTCAATCTCAGCTCCATTTTTTTTTTTAAATGAGACAAATATTCGGTCAATTTGAATTTCATATCCCTATTGTCCCTTATTATTTTAGAAATGAAAAAATGTATATTAAATATGGTGAAATAGAAAATAAAAAAAGTGTTATATATAGCAATTTGTAATAAACCCGTTTTTTATCAGAGATTTATTATAGCCTTGCGAAAATATGCAACAAAGAAAAAACAATCCATACACAATTTCTAATTTGGGGAAAACTGAAATAATTGAAAATGGATATACACTTTTTTCAGATTCTGCACCAAACACTTATGTAATCTATATACTATTTCAAATATTTGTAATTTATTATCTCCTCTGACATAATTTGAATATGTAAGAAATTCTATGTGTCAATTGTTTATACTATGTTGTAGCCTTGAATAAAGTACTAGCGATTAATCAAAACCTATCATACTAAGCGAGATATCTATGTGGCTTTCATTCACAACATTCATCGCGTCATTGGCAAAAACAAAATAAATGTAAGTTTTAATAGTTACCCTTTATGTCGTCGTCTTCAAGGGTGGTGCTAGAAGAGTCAGTTGATTCCTTGACTTGAGATCCGTCACCCTTTTTAGTGATCATGCTTCTGCCTGTAAAAAATAATAATAGTATAATATTAGTATTATTCCCGGCCAACCTTGTTGTTTTCAGTTGGCCCTTGTTGACTGATAAATATGATAAAGTAGACATTCATCAAATCCTACTTGTTAAGTGCAAATAGGTCACAATTTTCATAACTGTTTGTGCAGATAGTGTTCATAAGCTGAATATCTCAAGCCTTGTTGCTCTGGCTATAATATTTTTTAATTGAGGTTTAGGATTAATCTTAGGCTACAATTTTGCAAATGAAAATAAAATAATTTAAGCGATTTTTCAATTACTCATTTTAGAGCCAGGGAAGTGAAGTAGGGCAAATAAACCGAATAGGCCTATCAAATTCGGCGCGGTGAAGTAGGTGTTCTCCGTTTTATTTTTTTTTGGTATTTTAGTAAATTACTTACTGGAAAAATTCCTAGTAGCCAACATTGTTGTAAGTATAGCTCCTTTAAGCTTGCGACGTGCATTGAATTTCTTGAGACAGTCCACGGTTTCTTGACGATGCACAACAGAAGCCACACGTTCCCTTTGCTGAAAGTACGGAGATGATAAGGTATATACAGTATATATACGTCTTGGCCGCTACTTACACAAATCCATGGGTGCTTCAGAGCCTCGGATGCGGTTATTCGTTTATTTGGATTCACAGTTAGCATTTGATTTATTAAATTTTTTGCTTCTGGCGTTACTGTATCCCATTCTGGCGATGGATACTAAAGTGATTAATAATAATTAAGCTTATTGACATGAGATGATTAAAAAAAGGTACTTACATCGTATGCTCCTGCTTTAATCTGGGAGTATAATCTATGTTGGTCTTCATCCCAAAATGGTGGGTAACCCACCAAAAGTATGTAAAGAATAACTCCTGAGATGAAATAAAAATTAGTTACGGGGCTTTGTAAAACAGTTATTGTTAATCTTCTTATGGTGCTTATATGAGTGTGCATGCGAAATTAATTTCAGAAGAAATTGCATTGCTTACCACATGCCCATATATCTACCGATTTTCCGTAGGGCTCCTTTTTTAATACCTCCGGTGATAGATAACCTGGTGTGCCAGCAAATCCAAACCAGGCCTGATGGTCGCCTTGAACTTCAATGGCTAGACCAAAGTCAGCGAGTTTCACAGCTGCACCCTTTGCCTTACTAGCTAATAGTAAATTCTCAGGTTTCAGATCTCGATGCACCACACCGTTTTGGTGACAGTGATTGACCGATTCCAATATTTGTTGAATACAATGTGATGCATCAGCCTCTGAATAAAATTCGCGTGCAACAATGTCTTCGAAAAGTTCACCACCAGTTACACTGAAAATGTATGTATGCACAGTCAATTTTGTTGATTTCTTGGCTGGATTGAAGTTCTATATTATTTTTAAATTTTAATTAAATTACTTATACGAATTATAGTAATTAATAGAGCTTAAAGCTCCTACATCAATACAAATTTTTTTGCGTTCGCTGTTTATGCAGAAAATACACATACAAATTCATACATAAATGAACGTAGAACTCGGAGGGGAAAGGATGAAGTATGAATCTCAATAAACAATAGTCAAGTCATTTCTTGAGAGATCCGAAAACATCTACATATCATACGAAAAATGTTACAATACAATAGTTTTCGGTAATAGACAACGGTAATAAATTTGGAAATTGTTTCAAGTTTGAACTTTAATGCTTACAGATCAAAAACAAGATAGTGATAGTTTTCCTCCTGAATACTGTCATGCAATCTCACTGAAATATATAGTTGAATTATAATATACAACCAACATTAATTATAATATTAGACATACCAATGTTTGGATGGTGTAGTTTTCGGCAGATCCTAGCTTCACGTTCTAGTTTTTGAAAATCTTAAAAGCAAGTATTATATTTATTAAATATATATGTATTTAAATTGAATACATTAGAACAGTCTGCATAAGGCAACACTTGGTACTCTTTATCCTATCATATCATCATATCATATGGATGGCTTAGCTGGGATAAATGTACATATTCTTACCTCTTGCTGTCAACTTTTTGGTATTTATAATCTTTGCAGCAAATTCAAATCCAGTTGATTTTTGGACACATCGTTTTACTATTGAGAAGGCACCCCTAAAAAATCAAATAATTTTGTGTACAAGTTCAAATTACAATGGTCAGTACACATACTTTCCTAGCTCTTCTTTGATATCGTAATTGTCCGAAAAACGCGTACAGGCTGCTGGAGCAGCCATCGCGATGGCACACTTAAGAAAATCTATTTCGGCAATAAATTGTCAGCAAGGCGTTGTATAAAATTGCCTCGTTTTCTGTGATTTTGCAGTTTGCCTATATTTCCACTACCAACGTTGTTAATTTGGCCTTTTAAGTGATAAGAAAATATATATGTATACATTAATGGAATTAGAGTTAGAGTTCAATAGAACAAAAAAAGTAAAGTAAAGAACAAATCTATGTACAAGCACAAACACATTTATAATAGGACTGGTTAAACTACCGGCGCGGCACAGATCTCGTTAGTGTTTTGTGTCTCCGCCCTATGACGAACATATGTATGTACATACATATGTATTTATGTATGTATGTAAGTATGTGTGCACATATGTACATACAGTACATGTACATAGACCGGTTCCTTTAGAATAACAGAACAATTTACAATTAAGTTGACTCTTAATAAATTGGTATTAAAATAATTTCTTTACAAGAATTAAAGTACTATTTGATTTATATTGATATTATTCCCTTACTGTGAACGTTTTTATGCAATCTTTCTACTTTTCTGACTTGTTATTGTTATCGGCATTGTTATTCGGTCCCATCACTAACAGTATAACAATTATTTTTCTACATTTTGAGTTGTTTTTAAAAACAAAAATGAAACTGTTTTTGTTTAAATGTGTGAACGTAGCAAAACATCAATAAATTGTTGTTACGTACGATCACATGTATTTACATACATTTTATTAAAGATTTGTGTACATATTTTAACATACATATTTGTAAATACGTATATGGATGTGCACTTTCAGCTTTCAGGCACAATACATATGTACATACATACATACATATGTGTAAAGTCGTTAGTGAGACTATTGTTTAATAATTCGACTTCTTTTTGGCCCATCACATACGTATATATGTACGTATGTATATCACAGTAGTCTTCGATATCAATTAAATACCATGCACATACATATACATATATGTAAATGTATGCATGTACATACATATGTGCATACGGCTGCATATTGGTTCCTAAGGTGCATTGCGAGCTTTTGGTCAAAATCAATATGCCGATTTAAGAATAGAATACATGGTGATAACATTACCAACCAAGCTTAAGAAATAAACAATACCATACCTTTTACATCCAACAAGAAAAGGACTATATTCTGCATGCATACAATACATAAACACGCGTACTATACATGTTCCTTTGATAGCTGATTTGCCAGCCACTAGGAAAATATAAATCAATATTCACGTACCAGGAAACTTTTAAATAAAAATAAACTGGTACACCACCTCATTTCACATCAGTTTACAATACACGGGTTACCATAAATGTATGTACATCTAAGAAATATGTATAATTAAAAAGTATTTACTGCGCTATGCTTGTGCATAAATAGCATACATACATATATTATGCATGATTATATTGAATAGACGTATCAAATTTACCAGTGATATCGACAGGTGTTTCAGAGCAATGTTGATCCATTACTGAAGAAACGGTATAGAACAGAATAGCTTCAATTCGGTTCATAGTAATGCACATATGTATGTATATATGTATGTACCTATGTACATACATACTGTCAAAGAGTTTCTATTCGGAAGCAAGTTTATGTATCCTGATTTTCTTGCACGGGAGCTTTTTGATTGAGCTTAATTTTAAGACGCCCCGCCCCCAAGGATGGCACATGGGTATCTGTTAGGACATCGAGTAAAACTTGTTGCGATTCATCCAATTTTTAAAATTTTGTTTACCACAAGGGATTTTACCAATGTATGCAACATACATACGGTATTTTAGGCTTTTAATCGTGTTTAAGAATATGCCATCGTTGAGTTTAATTTGTGTACAAATGTACATATTTTTAGATGATGCTATACACACACAAACACAAGCCAGTGTATATACGGCTGTTCCTTGTGACAAACATCCATATTGCTTGCGCATGAATATTCCAAATTTTCCCACTGCCGTTGCACTTATATTTCTAAGCAAACATACATACATACGTATGTATTCACTATTTTTTATACAGGCCTGTGCCAATGTTTCAGATTTAATTAAACTTATTTTTTATTAGAACTTACAGGAAAACACATACATACATATGTATGAAATATGTAATTAATCATGTACATAGTATATGTATGAGTGTACCATACGTACACAGATACATATGTAAGTGGGGTCCTTTAAAACATAGGGCGAGGCAAGTGAAGTTGTGTCAACCTAAAGGTGGCCAAAAACGGTTATATACACGTTTTACATATGTATGTATATACCATAAATATATTTATATATTTTAACCTAAAATAATAATACGTATGTGTATATTTTTGAATATGTCCCGAGCCTGAGATCTACTTATATACGTATGTATATATCGGTAGATGAGAATTAAAAACTTTTAAATATTTATATGTATAAATGTATGTATGTATATAAAAATCTGTATAAATATTATATTAAATATGTACCTTATAAATGAAATTTATGATGTATAAAGTTGATTCACTAAAAGCAATGTATTACGAATACATGGATCAGTGTATCGAGGAATCATAAAATGTTAATTATGACAATATAGTTAAATGTCAATACGGGAATTAAGAATTCCGATATGCGAACATACATATGTATATCTCTGTATAAATATGTATGATATAGCGAACTGAGAACACACGACGCGTAAAAATAGATATAGAAATTTTGAGAACGTCCGTTTGCTTGAAATTCGAATTCAATACTGAATGAAGAGACTTTACTGTCTCGTTTGGTTCGATTAAAGTAGAAGTGCCGAGCAGAAAAGCTTCGTGCTGAATTTTTTTCCCTGACTTTCGTGAAGCAAAATTAAAACTTACGGCCACGAAGGCCATATTTGCTGCAGACGTACAATGCTAGGAGTATGCGCAGTAATGTTTCCGTATTTCGAACTTTCCTTACGTCGAAAGCGTTCCGTTCGCTTTTTGCTAACAAATTAAAATTGGTGTCGAAAGCTATTTTTTGGACCATACAAAAACAAAACGTGGGCCGGTATATCCTCTTCATCGTGATCAAAATAAAACATAAACTTAGATTAGGATAGGGAGATAGTCTTCACATACATATGTATAGCCAAAAGAAATGTTGGAAAATTTTTACCCTAAAACAGAACAATTTCGGTATTGTATATATTTGACGATACTTATTAGTCAAAGCTTTTCATAATGTTCAATAAATGAACCAATTTAAAAAGAGCGGGAACGTTCTAAGAAACGTTGACTTATGCACGGATCCCAACCAAAATATTGATATCTTAATGAAGGGTGCAGACGCATAATGTGCGTCGGTCAAACTGCGGTGGCAAAAAAAAGCCAATCAAAGATCGGGTTCCGACTTGCACACATACATGTAGATACAATATACTGCGTTCAGAAAAAGAATTTTTCATATTTAATGTAGTCGAAAATGCTCCCTCCTCGTTTAAGAACGAATCGTATTGGGGACCAACTTTTGGTTTCCTTAAGTTCAATTTTTCTTACAGGGACAGGACGTACAAAAATTAAACTTCCCCATGTTTAAACACTTCATTTATGCATGTTTCCTTCCATCACGAAGCCTTACCCTGCCACTCAGATCACGCTGTAAAACAGCGTCGTTGCAGCACACTAGATCTGTTGCTATCTGGTAGCGACGAAAAGCTTTCCCCATCGCTTCCATTCACTGAAAAAAAATTTTTGGTTTTTTAATAGGGATTAGGCACGCACTTTTTATGCTTTTGAAAACTACATGTGTAGTTTACACGATTACATGCCTACGTGTTTCGGGTAACATATTATAGTAATGAAAACGGAGGGACGGAGGAAATCAGTAAAGAAATTTTTATATTTATTTCAATAATTGAACATGGACAAAGTCGAGTCGGGTTCAACTAGAAGGTATATACGACTTTATGAATAAGTACAAATATTTTTGGTTTTATAGCTTTGCGATAAAGTAATAACGAATAAGTAATGTATAATAAGTAATGTATGGAATGCAATCAACTTCGACTATTTGTGTATTGGTGCATAAGATATATTTAGCTAAACTTAATGATCCGTTGTCATCCGATTCGTTAAAACTTGGACGCGTTGCGCATTGCAGCTCTTACAAAGGATATGATCATCTAAGGGGTAGCACCCCCGACCATCAGCCTCGGATGATAATAAGAGCCCACAGTCCTTTTTAAATAAATATACACATTATTAATATTTCATTACGAGTATGTATCAGTAAAACATTTTACCTCGCATTTATAGCATTCCAAGTGAAAACTACGGTCCAGAGCCACAACTCTTACCGTTTCTTCTTGCCCTGGCTCAGGCATAATTGGTTCCTTGCAGACGCAGCAACGTGGTGCAAATTTTCTAGTTAGCAATAAAATAAAGATTCAGTAATGGGAATAGTGACCTTACATCAAATCTCGTACTTATGGAAATCAGTAATGCAATAATTTTGATTAGTGGCATCAACGGTGAACAATAAACCATCCAAACTTTTTCCACATACAACACATGTAAAGCATTGCGGATGGTAGGGCTTTCCTGTAGCTCGGAGAATTCTCTCCAAAATGGGCTTCATGCAAACTGAGCATTTTTCAAGAGTTTGCAAATAGTCATATTCGCAGTATGGTTTACCTTCAAGGGCATAAAATGGTTTACCCTGCAGGTTTATTTGGCAGTCTGTGCATGTGAAACAGGATATATGGTAAATTTGATCCATTGCCGTACAACCACTGCTTTCTCCCAGAACTCGCTTATTGCATTTGACGCACCGACCTAGGTGAATAATCAATTTTTATTCGTTTAATAGTTAAAAATAAGTATTCCAACATGTTTAACGCACCATAGTTTTCCAATTCATGTGTTTGGTGAGTGGGATCACTAGCACAGTGTCCTATACCACTAACATCATTCTTATTTTTATTGTGATAAATGTTTTGGTCTTGGTAGCATTCAGCCAGGGCACCGCCTCTGACATACGGCGGGTTATTCGAATCAATTGCTACCAAAGAATTGGAATCACTGGATCTACTCGAAATATTGTTATCATTAACGTATGTATCATACATATTATAGCTTGCACGTGGCAGCACATCACCAGGTGGACGAGGATTTATAGGCTCATATATTGAATCATATGTCGATGAGCTCTACAAGAAATATAAAAAATTATTCAAAACTTTACTTAGACATATCCGGGCTGAAGGGCTCCACTGGAATACTGGAATTGCTCATCCGAAAACTTCCATTATTTTTTTTGTTGCTTAACCAAGTGAGACAGTGGTAGGCGCACGAGCGAAAGGAGTGAACAGGAGACTTTCCCCCTAGGAAAATATTTTCGTCATTACCAGTATAATACTGACCCGATTGCAATGATTTCTTAATTATGATTCTGCGTTTATTATATAAGCTTATCTTCCAATTTTTGAATTCCACAAGACTTCGTAATTTGAGCGAAAAGACGGAAAAATCTGTACAAGTTTCAAAACTAAACTAGTCGCTTAACTCTAAATTTTAGATTATGATAGATTTCTCTACGCTCCGGTTTTCGAAAACTTTCGCCTAGAAATTTTGTCTTTTTTTAGTTGTATTCATTGAAATATAGCAGGGAATTCTTTGCACCCAACAAAAGAAAAAATATTTGTTAAAAATTTCAGAGCATAAGTGATTATTACTGTTGCGTGACGAAAATCTACAGATTTCTTCTGCATAACTCAGTGAGATATTGCAAAAATTGGACCACCAATCAGGCAAAGTAAGGAGATGGCATTGAAAATGTCTCCACCAGGCCGTCGTGTAATGTTTATTTATACATTTACCTTGAGCATTTCGTTATGTTGCATCGAATACTGACTTGAACAGTTTTTTGTAGCATTGATGCATGTTTTGGGCGATGGCAGAAGTTTTAAATCATTTTCCACCAAGTCCATTGGCTTGTTGAACAAATTGGTGGCACGTCGTAGCTCGCTATATGAAGAGCTAACAGCACTTACAGGGCTAGGAGGCGGCAGCATATCTTCTTCTCTTTCCTTCTCTGAATTAGTACAGACGGAAAGCATTCTAGGTAAGGAACGCAACGATGACACAATGGCATTAGTGTTTGCATCTGGAATGTTAAATTCACTAACTACAGTCATTCAGTAAGGCAAGTTCTATTTACCTGTTGAATGTACATTGGAGTAATATGTTGCGGGTTCAGTAGGCGTGCACCCAAATATTGACTGTATATTTTCTGTTTGTAGGGTATTATCAGACGGCATTTTTATGTTGCTGTAGATTATACTGTTGCCCAGGGAGTTAGATGACAACTTTGGAATACCTATGTTCGATTTTGTCGACTGCATTTGCAGTCCTAAGAGGCCTTTCTTTTCCATTTGAAGCTTGTGATACGCCAGAGCTTCTAATTGCTGTTCCAATACAACCGGATTATCCAAAGTTGATTTACTATTGCTGGGTTTTCCGGAAACTTCACAGTCAATGTTTTGATGCTTACGAAAAAGAACGGAAGCGCCAAATGGTTTCTCCGAACCAAGTAGGGGCTGTGAATAAAGCGGTTCCCGTGAACAAGTAACTTGCTTACTTAATGGAACCTTGAATTTGTTTCACACTCAAATTACTTTAGAAATAAATAAAAGTTGGCAGATATATTAGTAAATAATAAAAAATAAAAGCTAGTTGTATCTTTGCAATTCAAAATATTTTAATATATTATACGTTAGCTAACAACATTCGGTCGCTCTAAAGTATCTAAAGTATCAGAAATCTAGGCGTCAAGTAAAACAGACGCACGGACATGTCTATATATCACTCTTTGATAATTTTTTATTAGTCTTTTGACCATAACTAGTGAAGAGAAAATGTCATATATGTATGTACATACCAGAGATCTGAAGCGGTCCACCGCAACTACTAGTGTACCGCACTCGTACAATATCATTTTCGTACATGAGTACTGAAGCACCGAAACAAAAATTGATGCGATGTTTTTTTACTCGTTTCTTTTACTACTCATTCATATGCGGTGCCTGAAGTGTGCGTCACATTCTGGGTGGGTATACATATTTTCGACATACAAGCAGGCACCGCACAAAAGGTGTGAGTAGAAAAACTACCCCTAAAATGATGTAAAAAAGCATACATTAAAAGAAATAAAATATTGCGGTAAAATATTGATCTTGTACTGCCAATATTCTTCAAATTTTGTCTATTTTGTTTCACTATTCTGCGTCAGTACAAAAATGAAGCAATGCAGAAAAACGGTCTTGAGTCGTACAAATTTAAGCGAGTCAAGTACAAGCGTTTAGACACCGCATATTTTCTTGTCGCTTCATACACTTCTGTATTCGTTTTTTATGCGGTGTTTGTACCACCGCGACCGCAAAAAAGATGAGTACACTACTGGTGTCGAAAATAGCCACCGGTGCAGATCTCTGGTACATGCATTATGTACCATAGTATGAAGGTATGGTTATAGTTTACAGTCATGGTGTCGCTGGTTATATGGTTGAATAAACAACTGCAAAGTGAGGTGTACATGTAGTTGGGTTTTATCTGTGATGAATGCATACCTGAGGCATCTCATTTTGCTTTTTAGGCGGCTTCGGTGGAACAGATGGAGCCATTTTCTTATAGAGAGTATCATCTTGTACAGTATATAGATTTTGCTGTAAATTTCCCACTAATTCTGCAACTTTCCCATGTCTTACATACTCAACGGCATACCCTTTTGGCGGTAACGGTTTAACGTTCAATACCGATAACTCCTTAAGTTGATTTTCTAAAGATTCCATGCTGACAGTCTTAGATTAATATTAATATAGAATATGTTTATTAGAATTTTTAATTTTTACACTGTATATATTGTATTATTGCATATAATGTGTATTATTAAACACAGTGGTTTACATATTAATGCTCTATAACATCTAAACAAAACTAGGAGGTCAGAATTGATACCCGAAATTGTGTATGTAATGGAGTCTAGGGTCGAAAATGCTGTGCTTAACATTTTTCAACTTTATGATTCGCAAAAAATACATTAAATTGGCCTTAGATTCTTCGGTCCTTCACGACCAGTACATCTAGTTGAAAGGAGCACCCACATTAAGCTATTCTTGATGATTCTGGGGTTCTGATAGATAGAAATAGATATAGAATATATAGAAAATAGTAGATTTTGCTTATACAGAAACATACATATGTATGTACAATTGCTTATAATAGTAAAGTATGTACATACATATGTGTACATACATACATGTGAATGTGTAACTGCTTAAGGTTTTATAGTGAATTTACAGACGTTTTTACTAAATTTAGAAACATGAAATATTGTATTGTATTAATTATTGTATTAAATTCGAACATCTAACTCTTGACTTAGATGTTATAAAGCACAAATATGCATGTTCATATGCGGAGCATCCACTGTATGTACATATTAGTATGTATGTATACCGAATAAACTGAAGCGTACCTATCCTTGTGTGCAAATATATTTTTTAAGCAATTTGATTGATTTTAATAAAAATTATTTAAAAATAGACACATACACGCTAGATAATCTGAATGTTATTTTTCCAGCCCATATTAATTACATTGGCACTGTTGTTTTTTCGAGAGATTGAAAACAGTGTGACCGCGGATAAATGTACGGTCTGACCATCAAAAATATACCGAAAAATATGTCACATGTCATATGTCATTTCAAAATATACCAATGGAAATCAGATTCCTAAATTGCGATATTCGTTGTAATGTTATAGGCTTTTTACACTTGGTTCGTTACCTATCGATATCGGAAAAGACGCAGAGAAGCAGAACTGCCGTTTACACTACAGCGTCTGTGCGTCTTTGGAAGAGGAAGACAAATTTTGTAAACAAAAGAAATAATGTGCGAAAATCAACAAAATGTGTCAGAAAACGAGCTAATTCTTTTATCTGCGGTGGCGCAAAATAAAGAGAATTTATTGAAGTTCTTTGAAGCGGCTGGGCTATCCTCAGAAAAGTTGCAGTTCGTCTTGCAAGTGCAACGTCCTCCTCGCTTTTGGACCCTTGTTAGTAAAGTGCAGATAATCTTATATTTTTAATTAAATAATGTATATGCAGTAGCCACGATATGGTTCATTTTGGGAGGAAGATGTTGTGGAGAACTCCGATGCCTTCTTTAAGGAAAATTTCCACAATTTAAACTTTCGACTGACAATCCCTCTGAAGAAGAGAATAGCCATAGCATAGGCCTTTATTGCCTAGGATCGTTTGCGGAATATCGACGGTAGGGAGTCTATTTGGTGTTTCAAGGGCCATTGTCTGCCGCATATTACTGGAGCTTTGTAGCGAGGTAGTTCCTCAACTCGCTGACAAGTATCTGCCAGCACACTTTCTTACCCTGAGAAGATCACGGAAACAGTGAAAGGATTCAAAGACATGGGATTTGCAGCAAAAAATTTGAAATAAACCATATTGTTGAAATGCTTGATTTAATAATAAAATTAGTTTAAACAATTTGTTCTAAGCATTACATGTATTTTTGCCCCTTTAATATGCTATTTTTTGTTGTTATCAGTGTTGATAGTTCCGCTGATTAGGCAGAAAAGTACGAAAATTGCTGTATGCGCACAGAAATACCAAAACGAACCTGCGTCGGAAACGACGCAACTTTTTGCCATCACTAGGGCCCTATGATAAGCCTATGTAAAAAAAACTGGGAAGACGCAAAGAATCAAGACGCAGCCTCAGTGTAAACGGCACCTTAGGACACGCAGAAATAAAATAAATGTATTATGCTATCCGATTGATGAATCAAGTTTCTTTTAGATTGGGAAATTTTAAGGACTCCCTGTATTGGATTGTTAATAAATAGCATATCATATATAAATAAAAACACGGCTATGTGAGAACAGTACGAGCCTTTTTGCCTGTTGTCCCAAGACTTTGTTATTGTCATCAGCTGTTTTTTTAATAGTGTATGGTAAGTATCGAACGCCATACCCAAAGAGAGCGTTTTTTCGTTCTTCCGACTTACTGCACACTGAGCACATCTTTGGAACGGTGGAAATGTTTGACAGATGCGAAACACAGATTGACACTGTCACCATCCACCATTAAAATAGAAAACAGCTGATACCAATAACAAAGTCTTGGTCTCGTTTTATGAAGTACTCTCCTTTTATACCTTTCTTTACTTTGAAAATAAAAGCCTTCTTGAGTACATACATAACTTATTTTTTTATTTACATTCTACAGTTTACGCAAAAAATTATAAACGTATTTATTGGCAAACACAAAGTCGACATTTTAGGCAGCCTTTGGCTTCTTATTCGGGATAAAGCTCGACGATTTGATGATACATTTGTGCTGGCCGTGCAGTCCATGAACCGGTAGGCAGCGACAATCACTAACGACCTCGGTCTTGAAGAGAGTATCTGCGATGGAAGATGTGATTTGGTTCAGGAATTTTCTTTGCTCTGGTGCTTTTAAATTGTCAAAGTTTTGAGTGGCAAACACCCAGCCACCATTGTTAAGAACAAAATCGATGCCCATGTCACTTTCAAATTGGAGTTTTGTACGCTTCTTGTTATCTTTGCCATCCAAAGTGGCAATTAAGCGAGAGTTAAAACCTGTAATAAACATATTGTGAACATGTCTTGCGGTCAGGTAACTTTATTATATTTACCAACTAATTTTTCGGCTGGTACTCCCTCCAACGAAAGCGCCTTTACTGGGGCTACGAGATGTAGAAGGGCACCATCAAACTTGGTAAGGCCTTCAGTTATTTGAGCTCGTACAAACTTCCACTGTAGGCAGAAAAGTATACATGTTCCCAATACTAAATTGTGAAATGAATAACAACAATGCTTACCCAATTTTTGTATTCTAGAGAGTCACTGCGCACTCCAATAATGCTCTTTGCAGCGCCAGCCCGGAACGGGTAGTCTAGGGCCAGATGGAAGGCCTTTTCATCTGACTGGGGAACAAGACTTTTCACCAGACGCTCTAGCGCATTGTAAATGTCAAGAACTTTCTTTTCTGTAATTATTTGCTCCACACAATTGTCACAGAATCGTTTAGGTCCGTTTAGCTGAACATTAGCAACATTTCCTTTGTAATTTATTTTTCCGTTATCGCTTGTAAGCAGCGCTGGATATCGTTTTGATTCATCAAATACAATAACGCCAATTTGCACATCGGTAAAGCCTCGGCTTTTGAGTGACTCACGAATTTCAGTGATTGCCGGTGATATAAGATTGCCTAGAACTGCGGGAGTTACATTGATGTCAACGACAAACACGACGTCAGCCTTGGTATTTGGTAACTTGACTGTGAACTCATCACCGAGATCGCGTTGGCCAGGTGGACCAGCACACTTAAGGCAGCGTGGTGGCAACAATACCCACTTGTTAATCTGTTTGATGGCGGAGCCGTATGCCAAAGCAAATGTGCACGCAGCTGCCTCTTTATCCTTTTCTGCAACTTTCTCAAGAGCAATGTCGCACGCCTTGCGGTATGGCTTAGAGTCTAATGTCAAATAATTGAGCGCCAGAGGGGACTCTATTCCGAATATCTCATCACATATTTCATCGCGTTTTTGGCTATCTATTTGTTCGTCGTTAAATGCAACAGCTGCACACTTTCCAACACCATAATCGTTGCCCAACAGAGCAGAGTTCGCTGCTAGGGTACCATCAATTTGCAAGTAGTCATCGTATGGCTCAGCGTTCCCATTGCCGAGCAGACCTCGTGTTTTTCCAGTATAGAAACCGTTCACGTTAACATGGCAAACCTTTAGGTCAGTAGTGCATACAACGTTGACGCCATATTCAGAATATAGGTGTACAGTATAGAATCGACGCCATACGTGAATTCCGGGTAAATGCTGCGGGTATTCTACTGTCTTACCATTTACCTTTAGGGCAACAGTGTCGGCGACCTCGACATAGTTTCCATCCCGATCAACAACTGCTATACCCTTAAGTTTTCCATTGGTAAGCTGGCCAATGACGGTGAAATTATTGTCCACACTGTCCTGGGCCAATATATATTTGCAGTTACCAGGGTAAGCATAATGTTGTCCATCGAAGGTAAACACGTGTTGCCCATCCACAACATGCCCTCGTAATTCAAAGTCATTGAAGAAGACCCATGATTTTAGTAAGTCCTTTGTAAATACTTGTTCCCAATTCTCATTTAACAAATAGTTTATGGAACTGGAGCGGAATGAGAGTAGGGCTGGAAGTTTGGATAGTGTGTCTACGGAGTGAGGAAGAGAAGTAAACCATGTCTGTAAATCACCCACTGGAGCGGCAGCACCTGGAGCGCTGCTTTCGATGGACGCCCAAATTGAGCGGATGGCCTTAATTAAGAGTTTGCTTAGTTCGTCTAGCAATTGTTCATCATTAACAGATTGTTGTTTAAGTTTTGCCTCCAAATAATCGTGCAATTTCTGCAGAAATTCGGAAGTTTCTTGTGTTTGTGGCAAAACGTGCAACTGATCAAACAGATTGTTAAACAGCTGCAAAGTCTTTTCAACCAGTTTTAAAGCTTGAATTTTTTCGTTGAACTCGGCGCGTATGCTCTCGTACGTGGGGAATTTCGAAGCATACTGTTTCAGATCTTCAATGATTTCTTCAGTCGCATGCACCAGCACCTTGATAAATTCTTGAGCTGCCTCGTTGATTGGTTTCAGGAACTCGGTGACAGCTTTGCCATAGTTCTTTAGTGCTGGTCCATATTTTTCGAGGAGATCTAGCAGATCCTGGAATGCTTTCGTGTAAGCATTGATTATTTCAACTCGCAGCTGACCAATTAATTCAGTGGAAGTTACTACAAAGTCCTCCCATGCCTTCGAAAGAGAGTCCTTCCAAAGGGCCTGCAACTTTTCATAAATTTCAGTCAATGATTTCTGAACCTTCTCGTACAACTCTGATGTGGTCTTGGCCAACTCATCAGTAATGGTCGCAATTTTGTTTACAACGGTGCGGCTGGAAAAAAGTGCATTAATAAATATCTTTTATCAGGCGATTGCTCTGTATGGAACTTACATGCCATCTATGAATGGTGCCAAGGAGGGATCGGTTTCCAGCTCTTGAATAATTGCTTTTAAATTGTCGTCAATTTTGGTCTTTAGTTTCGAGAAATCTGGATGAGCTTCCTTCGCAATTTTTACGATCTGCTCCGATTCTTGTCTTAATTTATCGAAACGCTGCTTTAGCTTCTCACTAATGTCTTTTGTGTCCTTTTTCACTTCCTCTTCAACAATCAGCTAAATCCAACAATATTGAAATATATAATATAAACTTATTTGTATACGTAAATACACATGTTCTTACCAAGAAGGCTTTGACATCATCATCATTGGACGTGTAAGTGGTTTGAAGGAAGTTTGCAGCGTCTAAAGCCACTCGTCCATTAAAAAGCGATTTTCCACGACCAGAAATATCGAATTTAAGCTCCTTTCCCAATTTTATTTCTGTATTCGCATCAATTAGATCCTGGCGCTTCAGAGAAACTTTAGCAAACGTGGGCTGGAGCTCGCTTACAATTTCAATTGGTAATTTATCAAAAACTTGAAGTTTAGAGTTGAATTTGGCAGTACGTTTTTGCTTGTTAAAGTCGCCAACAATTCGAAGAATTTGCTCGTTTAATGCATCCAAAGATATCTCTAGTTTTTCTTTATTGGCAAATGCATATGCTGCGGCCTTTACATTACCGTTGCCGCTGTTAAGGTCAACGCCGAAACTGAACTCTTGGGTTTCGGTGCTGACTGCTGTGTGACCATTTAGTTCATACTGGAACTTCAGTCCACTGGACTTAACCTGTTGTGTGGTTGTAATGTTGAAACCTTGTTTTGCTCGAGTATTCTTTATGGTGCTGGATGCAATGATCTTTTGTTCTGGCAACCGGAAGATATCAAATATGAGTTCGCCATTCACGATTTGCTGCTCGCGATTCGCATCAACGTGTCCCGAAATACTTAGTGGACGAATGGTGGGATGTTCAACTTTAAGCTGACCCTTGGCATTAAAGGCGACGTGCTCCACCCCCGATACGTCTAGAATGGCTGAAACGCGAACAACATCCTCGGGGCGTTGCAGCTTATCGATGTAGAATGCAGCTGATTGTTCGTAATGACCAAAAATGCCACCCTCAGGTATCTTTTGTAAAGTCTCGAACGATATCTGGCGCTTGGGAAGTGATAGCTTGATAGTGGACGATGTGGGTTGGATGGTTGCGGTAAGTTGGTATTTCAGATTATTTCCCGAAATAATGAAACTGTCTAGATGGTATTGGTACTTGAATCCTTGCCGTGTGTTCTGTGATTTTAACTCAAACTCATATGGGTAGCCCAACTCACGTAGATCTACCAGAATGAGGGTGGAGTGTTGTACAGAATCCACTTGTTGATCATCAATGTTTACAATAGACTGAAGTTGTACATTTGTGCACTGTTTCTTTTCCTCACATAGAGAAAACTTTGTGTTAAATTCCTTGTTGGTTATCTTCAGCGTAGAAACGCCATTTTTGGGTCCAAAATTACCATTGAAGGTGTAGGAAAATCCAATTTCCTTATCAGTGTTTAAGTCAAAGTGCTGACGGGTCAGCTTGAAATTTCCCGAATGTGATTTTCCTTGATACTGAACCTGGCCTTGACCCTCAATGATGGCCTTGCTCTGTTCTTTTTTAAGCGCATAGGTGGCAGTGCCTAAGAATACCAGTCCTTGTATATTTTTAAGTTGTGCTTTAATGCTTTTGCCCTGGGCTCGTACATCTAATTCGTAGCCGTCCAGTTTTAATTTCTTGGAGCTCCAGCTCCCAACAATATAAAAGTCGTCGACGCTAACGTACGAAGCTTCGCTGTTCAATTTAAAGTCTAGATCGGCTAGATTTTCTATTTCCAGACTTACTTTACCCTTTCTCTCACCTAACACTTCTACTATGCTTGTTAGAATAATGGGCTGCCCATTCGACAAGTCAACACGGATATCAACTCCTTTTTTGTGCGCCGACCGATACAATTTCGTGTCTAATTCATAAGATTTATCCGCCTGCTTGGCTTGCACGGCCACAACGTAGGAATCCTCTACGGACTTCTGACTACGAATTTTTATTTCAATGTTCTTGGCAGCTTCGTAACTAGAATCTAACGAATAAGCCAGCGTTGCTGTCGCTGAGTCGTAGGAGAGGGCAGTATCGGTTTTTAAGTACTTGTCTCCATATAGTGCATTGAATCCGTACTTTTGCTTGCCGCTGGCGTCGCCATCTTTCAAGCTTCCAGATTGTTCGCGATGATAGTTACCATCGAACTTAAGGGGCGCGGCCATGTTGGTACTTTGCGCCTCAAAGTTGTAACTTCCTTCTTGTGGGGTGCCCTTCCAGTCAGTGTTGACTCGAGCGAATTGTCCATCACCTGTCCTTGCATCTGCGAAGAACTCAACATTGAAGGCACCATTAGTGGCTGCTGGCTTTAACAGTTTTCCATGGCTGCTAATAGTCACTGACTTGAGGCTAGATTTTGGGACTTGAATGTTAGCCTGCAACTCATATGTTGCTGGTACATTTTTCTGTGCACAATGATAATTGCCGTTCAGATTAGCCAACAGAAGCTCGCCATATTTACCATTAATGCGTCCAGTAGCTTGTTGAGAACTGTACTCATCCGCAACAACTGAGATCTCAATGGGTTGGCTAAAAGGATTACCGTTTGCAGAAATAGTTAAGTCAAGGCTTTTGCCATCGCCCTTAGGTTGTTGCTTGATCTTATAGCTTAGCTCCGACTTTTGTCCATCCAACGATGTGTAAACGATTTGGCTGTTAGCAGAAAATTCTTTAGTCCGGATGTTCAGGCGATCCAGCTTTCCCTTTAGTGTCACCGAACGTTTATTACTGCTGCCAGACGGCTGGTCATTAATCTGGGCGTCCATGCTTCCTTGGGTTATTCCTGTCTTGACGTTGGCTGTCACCTTACGATGGATGCTACCGTCAACAACTCGACCATCGGGAGTAGTTAAGGCAAAGGTACCCTGAATTTCACCATTCGCTCGCCAGTCTCCCTTCACATTGCCGTTGGCCTCAAAGACGAGTTTCTTGTCATTCGCTTCCGCAGTATTTTTAGTGGAGAACTTGAGCTTATCTAGGTTGTTTTCCGATTTGAAGTGTACTTTCTCGTCTCCATCGAGTGTAAAGCTAGTGTCGATATCGTACTTAGGAGCTTGTATATGGAACTTGGACTCTAGCTCCAGTTTGTGCTTGGGTTCAGTCTTTTGGGTTTCAATAGTAGCTGATAAGTCGCCCTTACCATTTTTGGCTATCTTAAACTCGGCTTTGGCGGTCAAAAGATTCTTTACAATCAGGTTAACCTTTGCTGCAGATACTTTGTCCTGAGGGTGTTGAGACTCAGAAGTCAATTTGAGGAGCTCTGCGGCTTCTCGACTAACCCGGAACTCGCTGTTGGTTTTGTCTGGCGTACCGATTACCTTGAGTATCCATTGAGTGGGCTTGTCTTTTCCACTGAATTGAACGTTACCTTGAAGATCGATCCGAACGTCTTGGGGCGTGTAGCGTTGGCCTAGTTCACCCTTCGCAGTCAGAGAAGTACCCCAACTAGTAGTGATAACATTGTCCACAACATAATTGTTTCCGTTTAGTTCGCACTTCGATAAAAGATTAACGGAGTGCTTGTTCAGCTTTCCATTTACCTCGAGGGCGTAATCGTTTACCGATCGCTGGTTGCTCTGATATTTGACTGTTACCGATCCCACCTTTTGGTCACCGGTGACTTCCGCAGCGAAATCAAATTTATTCACATCAAATGTGGACTTTACGCTCACTGAACTCACTGGCTTCTTTTTGTGCTGAACCGATAGATTCTGTGAAAATGTACCAGTACGTACGGAATTTGAGTTGTCAACTTTTTCGAATTCAAAAGCGGTATCACTATCGACGCTCCACGCTGCAGCTTTGCCAGTTACTGTAAGGGCATACGCCTGATCCTTTATTGTCAATTGTGCGGAGCTTCCATATATATTTTCAGGTGAGTGTTGGTCGTTAACAAAAAGTCCTGCAGCATACAAACCATTTTCCAACTTGAAATGACTCTTTACTAGGTATGACTGTTGCCCCGAAGCGATCTGAAGTTCGCCATTGACTGAACTTGGGCCAACATCAGTCCAGCCGTTTAGTGTGATGCGTTCGTTATTTGAATTTGCTACCTGGAAGTTTTCAAAGTTATACCGAGCTTGCTTGTCACTGGTTTTTTGAACGACAATTTTTCCGTCTGCCCGGTATCCGTTAATGCTGTTTGTGACGCCATTCTTGTCTTGTATTTCAATCAAAGGCTTGTATTCGTTTCCGTTCTTGCTGAATCCTATTTTGCTTTTTTTGATGTCCTTATCCTGCTCATACTGTCCGTAGACCACCAATTCTTTATTGTCATTGGTTATTCCGGTTTCTACTCCAAAGTGGTATTGAGAATTATCAAAAGATAACCGCCCATATATGCGGGGCTTCGACCCAAGCTCCAAGGATAAACTAGTATCGTGGGAAACTTTGGAGCCGGGAGTGCTGTAGTCCAATTTCCACTGCTGGCTACCGGATGGCTCTACTGAGTGCACACCCTTAAAATTGAACTTCCGCTCTGTTGTTAAATAGATTCCAAAACTGAATGGTCGGGATAAATAGAATTGGTCAATTAAGGTCTGTCCCTTTCCGGAACCGCTACCAGATCCAGCTTGAATTTCGCTGAGACTAGTCGAGCTTTCGATGCACACGTTCAGGCCAACGATTTCCAATTGATTAAAGCATAGCTCACTGGGTTGTGAATTTTTATTTTTTTTTGTAGCCTTCAGTGCAACGGACTTTTGCTTGTCTTGTTCAGCTACAAAGAATTCAGTGTTTATTTTGATATCAATTAGTTCTAATTTCTCCCTTGGTAGTTCAACGTCAACATTAAATCCCTCGCCGTCGTTAATAAGGGCTACTGTAACATCATTTCCAGTAGCGGAGTGTGCTGTAGACGCAACGCGAAGTCCAGTGGACAGTACTTGCGCATTGAACCCTATTTGAACATTCACATTAACATCAATACTTGGTACAAACTTCAGACGGTATTTGGCTCTCTGCCAGTTTTGCTCCAAAATGGCATTTACATCAACATTTACGGCGAAATCAATTTTGTTAGCAGCGAATCCTTGAGCTGTAAGTTCAAGAGGCACTCCTACACCGGTTGGGTACGAAAACTCTGTATCGAGGAATAGATGGTGACTAGCAAATTGCTTTTCGAAGGAAGACAAGTCATTCTTGGCCTTATCAAATGCTTCCGAGAAGTGCTTAATAATATCATCCATTGTACTTGGCATGTTGTCGCCTAAACTCATGAACGCCAGCTCCGATCCGAAAAGTTTCAGTGATAAATCTAAATTAAGATCTTGCTTATTTTTACTCCCATAAGTTTTATATTTTTTCGAAGTCTTAGCAGCATCATCGACAATTGATCGTCTGGCACGACCTCCAGCTCCAGCTCCGGTAACTTCAATAAGCTTTACAATTTCGTCAAAGTCTTTGTTAAGCAAACCCTTGGGTCCTAAGTAGTACTCCAAAATGTTTTCTAAATTTTCTTGACGCACGCTAGCCTCGAACACATTGAAGCTGGTTCCAAAGATTTCAGTGGTCACATTTATGCGGGAGGAGCGAGGAAGGAATCCATTCTGAGAATATATAAGCTTGTAGTCTGAACTAGCGCTTAAGCCTAGAGCATCCAGTTTGTAGGAAACCTCATTGTTAAAACTGTATCGCCTGTAGTTTCTCGGAAATTTCTTAGTTACACGAATGTTGGCCAAATGGTATCTTTGTTGCTCCCGTGTGGGGTCTGTCGAATCTCGAATCGCCTTTAAATTGGATGAAATAAAGCCACCGACTTGATAAACATTTTCGGAGTTCACAACTTGCGATATTTCGTTAGCTACTTCAGCATTTGGGCACGAAATTGCTGACAAGTATGCTTCAATGCGCAGCTCTGAATCCTCATTGTGGTCTTTTAGCAGTTCCAAGGATTTATTTTGCAGCGTCGGGTCGCAGGTGACAGCTGAAAAGGCTTGCAAAGCTGCAACACGAATACGATTCGATCGCCCTGTAGAGGCGCATTCACTTAGAGCGGCCGCTGTATTGCCGGTCAAAGTTTGTGCATTACCGATTCCTTTCAAGATGTATACAATGCGTTCCTCCTCCTTCTTAGTATTTGGTTTGCATTGCTTAAGACTATCGGTAAACTTTTTGGATATAGAGTCAATTTCTCCTGCCTGGCATCCATGTTGGGCACAGTATTTAGCCACCAAGCTACCTACTGATAGATACAGCTCCTTATGCGCACTGGGTGACAATTGAGATGCAGCTTGATTAAGCGTATTTTTGTCAACCGACTCCACCAAGTTTAGTGACAGTATAGCTATTACTTGTTCCTTATCACCCAATTTTGAGAGCTGTTTAAGAATCGCCACAGCTGATTCAGCGGTATTTGTGCGGAAAAGTCCATCTAGGTAAACCTTGCGAGCCAATACCTTGTTCGGGTGGGGAAATGCCGCAAGCTCTAGCAGGGTGTCACTGTCCGATTGTCGAAGCAATCGAATAAACTCAACAAACTTTTTGGCGCTGTCCTTTTTCACATATTCGGTGGTTGAGTCCACAAGATCTGAGAGTAAGACTTTTAGTGAATTGATGTTCTTGGACGTATATGTTTCGGGCTTCTGGAATAGTAAGCTTCTGGAAGTGGCTCCAGTTACCGGTGCATTAGCCTTTGTACCGGCAGGATTTTTCAGTTTAAGGCTGGTGATAGCCTTGGCACTGATTTCAGAGTTTCCTCTGGCAGAACCAACGAACTTATATGTCTCAACCAGTTGTACATTTTCAATTATGCCTCCCCCAATCTTCAATTCCTTAATGTAATTTGCCTCCAAAAGCAAGCTTGATGTGATGCCAGCTTTTTCATTGACAACTCCAGAGACCAGTCCGCTGTTGATCTGCTCACGGTAGGCGCAGCTGTTTAGATTGCGCACCTTTGTGATTACTTCTGCATTACCATTTTTGGAAGATGATGTGTGCGTTTGGCACTGGCCGAATACATCAATTTCATGATCCGAATCAGTTCCCGATTGCAGTAGGGATATAATGGCTCGCTTAATGTTGAGAGAATAAGCTGCATCATTGGAGTCTGAACAAAGTTCCGGTTCCAGCTGGCCACTAACGAGGGTGAAGTGAACTGGCTTTTGAATGTTATTCAGAATCTTTTTTTCCACGGCCTCCTTGGTGTTGGTTACTTTTACAGAACCCACCTGCAGCGTGTACCCACAGTTTCCCTCAGCGAATATCTTAGCCGACCCTGTCACCTTGAGGCTGGTGTCATCGGCTTCACTAACAGCACCGGAACTTAATCCAACTGTTAAAATGCTGTCGAAGGCATATTCATAGTAATTTCCGGGTGTATACTTCAAAAGGCCACCGTCAGCTATAAAAAAATTATCACGAAAACCGTATAATACATATATGTATATTTCTCTCAATTAAAAAGAAGACTGCTTACATTTTGGACATCCTTTTTTGCAACCGCTACCTGTAATTTTAAGCATACATGGGTTTTATTAGTCCGAATGTATATAAATATACAAATACCAAGAAAGAGCTTCCCACAAAATAGATATACCGTAAATAGATTTAGCCGAATACTTGCTATCTATATATGTAAATATCAGCGACTATATTAGTCGACTTTTGTGACAGCACTTAAATTTGTAGTATGCCCACTCCAGCCCCCAAAAATTCACAGTTTTAAGGAACATCCATTCCAGTGAAACGGCAAGGGTGTCAATTATTGACACTATACTCACACCCACAATTCACAACTTTGTGTGCTGGTGCCAATCATAACCGGCAAGAAAAGTAAAACACTCGCACCCACACAAATACCATGCCAGTGTTGCGAGTGATTTGTTTTTCGGACACACGCTCACTCATTGTGCGTTGTTTCTGCTTCACCAGATATTTTTCGTAGACGCGGGCCGATCATTTTCGCAACCATAACGAATGTAGGAGAAGCAAGCACAAAAAGGAATGCGCAAAAATGCGTTGTGGGCAAAGCGCACATTTTTTACTCGGGTGTCACGAAGATACCCGAGTACTTTTGCACTGATCGACTGCTTTTTTCCACTTATTTGTACATATGTATGTTTAGCGGTCGAGTTCAGTCGTTGAATGGGAGTAGCAGGCTAAAAAATGTCAGAAACGTCGGCCTGCATTTCTAAGTTTGTTATTAAAGTTGGTCAACACCCAATGAAGCTGTAAAAAAAATTTTTTTTATTTGAAATATATGTACATATGTACTATTTACTTTTAGTTGCGGTGGTTCATTGCAGTTCTCTGATTTACATCTAACGTTTCTCACTGACCAAAAAGCCTCGCTTCCCATTAACCGGGTGCCGAGAACCATATATTGGAAGAGGTGTTAGGTACACCTTGCCCCTACCAAGGAGGATTGTATGCTTGACAAACATACTTTCAATTGGTACTGGGATGAGTCGTTATGTACATAGCTATAGCTTCTTATCCTGGGGCGTTAATTGCCACGTTAAATAAAACTGTGAGATCAGATCTTTCTGGCCAAAAAGCATATTATGTCTGTTAACCCTTAAGATGTCCGGTACGTGCTTGAACAGAACACACCACCCGACCCTCCCTAGTTTAGGCGTCTATAGACAGTTAAAGTTATAATTCCAACGGACTGTTTCATATCATCTTTTAGGAAATTAACAGCAACTACATCGATGCAACTCATTTATTTGGAATAAAAGAGGCTATTCTTTAAGCGTAGACGATTTTAAAATGTTATTCCCGATACTCTAGGAGTATAGGGGTTTATTATCAGTAAACCGGGGCCCCAAGCACCAGGGGGCCCCCAAAAGTGGCAAGAGAGAAACATTTTTTTCATCTTTATATCAGAAAAATGTTCAATATGAAAAAATAAAAATTTTGGTGTTCTTTCGTTATAAATATTCGTTGCCAGCTTAATACCTATTATATTTCTATCGTGTTTTTCATTTTTCAAATTTTCTCGGTATTTCATATGAGCATGTTTCATTCTTGCCAATCTTTTTTTTTCTCGCTGTTTTTGCTCAAGCTCACTGAATATCGAGTAAGTAGTGACAAATATGGAACAAAAACAAACTTGCGTCAACAATCCTTGCTGTTGCATATATTATCATATTTTCATATTTGCGACTTGTATGCGGTTTGAATTGCTGGAATTCGAGTTTAAATGTGAATTGTTTTTTGAGGCGCTAATTTTATGGTAAATTTTGGAGTGAATCGTTCCTCTGGTAAATGACTGTTATCCTACAAATATTATAGATCATAAGAATGGGTGCAATACCTAAAGTCCAAAAATTCTGGGAAACAATTGAGCAAATTTACGTTTTTTTCGCGAACAGTATAAAAAGATGGGAATTATTATCAACTTTTCTCTCCGAAAGTTCTTCGTTGAAACTGAAACGACTCTGTCCAACTCGATGGTCATCCCGGAACGATTCTTTACAAGCTGTTCGATTCAGGTATAGTGATATTTAGAAGGCGCTGTACAAAATCATCCTTATCAGCAATTCGAAAACCGAGCGAAATGAAGCAACCTATCTCCGCCAAGTGATGGAAAATTTCGAATTTGTTTTTCAAGTCATTTTGCACACAAAAGTTCTGACAACAACAAATCTGGTTACAAAAGCTCTCCAAAAGCCAGATGTCGATCTTTCCCAAGCAAATGTTTTACTCGAGCAAGCGTATCAAGAACTACGAGAATTCCGAAATGACTACTAGGGAGCAAAATCACAGGCCATCAAACTAAGTGCGGATTGGAAAGTCAAGGTTTAGTTTCAGAACAAGTGGAGTGAGAAAAGTTTGAATGATTTAAAGAATTCTTCTGATAAGGGCCCCTAATGAAAATCTGACCAGGGCCCCCATTTCTATAGTTACGCCACTGTTTATTATAATTGTGGTGAAAATGGATATGTGTAATACCATACCCAGAAGGAAGCGTTTCCGACCCTATAAAAAATATATATATTCTTGATCAACATCAATTGACGGACGAGTCGGTAAAGCCATTTCTGACGGTCCTATACGATATAGAGGTATTTGCCACGCCCCCTTTCGCAATCACAAGGACGAGAAACCCGCACAAAACACAGAATCAGAATTGACCATTTCTATCAGATTTCTGAATTTAGTAAACACGTACTGAATGAGTATCTCTTATAAATGTAGAGTCGTGGCCACAGCCGCGTCTCACAATGTTCCCGTTATGTTCCTTATTATTTTCATATTTTTTTTTTGATGATTCGTTTAAATGACATTTACAACGACCGCTCTACCACAATCCGATTTAAATCAAGTCTACCTGAATTATATAAATCGAATTAAACTAAAATTTGTCAAAATACGGGCAAGAGAGAACCACAGACACAGACTGACGGACATGGCTGCTTCGGCTCGGCACGTCCTTTTAGTCAAGAATTTATATACTCGTAAACATACATATGTATACATTATTGCGTCCGAGATGCATTGCATCCTTCTTTGAGTTGCAAACATTATGTGAACATATTTACTACATATAAATATATATGTATGTAAATATTATTCCCTGAAAGTCTGACAGAGACGATCGGCTGTTACGGCTAATCAAAACGAGTACAGTACCGGGTATAAATATCTATATAAATATACCGTTCTGACATTTAGACAGGGTTTGCTTACCGTCTTTTGCAGCTACCGTTAACGCCAGAGTCAGAAGGACTGCGATCAAGCGCCAAACATATGTTGTCCTGGCCATCGTGCGGAGCCCCTTAGGGTTTTCCTAGAGGAAGTGGAAATGTCTGTGAGCACAATTGACATACGAATATAGTGAACTATATAATACAAATTGTCAACTTTTTGTAACTGTATCTTTTTTTAAGAGCACAATACGACAATATCTTAATCAGCTCGAGCTGACAATTTCACTTCAATACCTTAAGCACCAATTAACTTGCACTTTTCTTTTTAAATTGATAAACACATGTACACACGACCCCGTAATGAACTCGATACGGATCCGATGGCGACTGACTTCGAATTAAGCCGGATTTCTTGAAAACACTCACTTTAAATACCTCACTAAATCGAGAGCTCACACATCCGGAGAACTACATACATATGTACATAATGCACGTACGCTCACATGCGTAGTCTAAATGAATAGCATGAACATACATATGTACATTTGTACATACAGAGAAAGGAACGATGAGCACCGTTGGTGTGCGCTCTGTGTGGGTAATCTCTGTGGGTAATTCTCCCCTCCCATCCCGAGCAGTCTCATGTGGCTGCGAATAGCTAAATATATATGTAGCTCTCATACACAGAAAAATTCTTTATCACCAGCGCTCAGCTCAGGCTGAAAACGGGTACTTTCTATTATCTCATAATAGTCGGATTTCGACATATTAGACTCCAGCTCAGTACCTTTACATTTTGTCTATATTCTATAAAGATAATAGATGGGTCGGAGGTATTTTTATATTTTATATATATAAAAAGATTACATATGTATATGTTCTACATATTTATTAATGCAGGCTTTATAATTGTACTTTTTTCCTCTAATAATGATTAAACAATATTATTGTTTTATAAAAACCGATTAGTGATATGTATATTTCACTCATCCTATTCATAATGTAGATTTAGATGTTCTACTATTAACAGGATCGTAATCATTTTTAAGAATTGTTAGTATGTTATCTTTTCACATCAAACTTATTGTGTTGTCTGAAAAAGAAATATAAACAAACTTTTAAAGTTATATAATTTAAATATATTTCAATCTAATTCTAATTCTACTATATGTATTCAAATATATATATGTACATACATATGTACATATTTATGAGAATGTGTACTGGAAAAATATTCTTATTAGTGTACGTAAATATGTATGGATTGGGATCGTTTTTATGCGATGTATGTATGTATGCATGTACATATGTACATGAATTGCAGTTAATGCCTGATAAGAAACTTTAATCTTTAATTAAAAGTTGCTTGAAAGCAAAATGCTGCTCGATAAGCCCGCAAAATGACCGACTGTTTGTACCTGACAGAAAAAATTACAGTTCGGAAAAATGTTACTTCTAGAATGGTGTATTTTGTACATTTATATTTTACCTACTATATCTTTACTTTTGATGATATGTTGATGCACCTTATATCTGGTGCATCAACATCTTGGTAAATTCGTAAAAAAAATATTCAGTTTAACTTGAAAGTACAAACAGGTGAATATCGTTCGTTCAAAGTATTTCAATTTCTTTTTAGAAAAAACGAAAATGATTGGTTTAGTTTTCTGACCAAAATTTTAATAAAAAATTGTGAAATTTGTGCATAGTTTTCAATCAAACTCCTATAGTATTTAAAAATATATACTGTAATATGAAGGAATCTGAAAATTACAAATTTATGGAGGCACGTTTTCCAATTTATTGGATATTTATTTATTATTATTAAAGATAACTAAAACTAAACTTAAACTAACATTTTTAAATAGCACTGCCATCGGAAGACTTCGGCTATCTTAATGTTTGCGTTATACATATATTTCAATGTGCTTTTTGTGTTTTTATAAATGTGTTTGCATATTTTTATTATGAAAATTCATTAGTTAAATTGGTTGTTTAATTTAATACTTTGTATATTTAAATTTGTGTGTATGGAAATGTATACATACATATGTATATCTCGGTATTATTTATTGCTTTTTCATATTATTATGCTAGATAAGCTTGGCGTGGTGTTTTGTTTATACTTACCAATGGTTTTAATTCTATCTTGTTATTGTGCTGGGCACAGTTTAAGTATGAGTTCGATGGTGATACTTGGATTAAAGTTCAAAATGTGACAGGAAGGTGGTGAAAGTTTTCATTTAGCATGATTCCGTTTTGTGAAAGGGTTTACATAAATTGTACAAGAATCTTTCATTTTCGGCGAAAATGTAAAAATTACAGTATTTTTTCATTATTACCACCCGATTTTAACTATTTTCTAGTAAACTATGGATCTTTATTTAAAATTAATAAATTTTTTAAAGCCAAAATCGTTTATGCATAAGTGCGAGGAAATACCGAAAAAATGTAAATATCGATCCCCATTTTTTTTAGATCCAAACTAACAAATTTATGTGCTTTCTCTTAAAGATAAAAGTAAAAAATTATTAAAAAAAAATATTGTGAATAAAATAATAGAAACTCGGTGCCCGTTACGGTCTCATTTCGAAAAAAAAACAACAACAAAAATTAAAATTCAACTTTTTTTGTATCAATAAGTACTTGAAAAAATTAGCTATGTATCTTTAAATTTAGAATAAATGCGAATTTTGCATATTGTCGATATTTTTTATAGTTGTTCATTATTTTTGTAATTATTTTTTTTATAGACATTGATCACGTCCATCGACCCGTGCAATGAAACGATATGTATGGTTAAAACAGAAGGCTACTTACCAAATTGCTGTAAACATAAATGAAATTTTACAAAGGAGACTAGAATTTAGGCAAAGACATATATGGTTTATCTTGCTTATATTGTCTTTGGTTTAAGTTTATCAGATAGAGAGCGTGCGATTTGATTCCGTTAGACTTAATATGAAGTCTCAGGTCTATGCCAACAAGCCCGGAAACCTCAAAGCTATCGCTCAAATAAAACCCCGACTTATGTGCCAAAGTTATTGGAAATTGGACCTCGGTACTTCACACATAACTTAATTTAGCAGAAATGTAAATATTAAATACAGAACTTATATATTATATATTTTATTTGCAACTAATTTATTATTTATTTCCTTCTGTCCGAGAGATAGATTGCCCAAGCGATCCATTCAAGACTCAAAATCAATTTAATTGAACTGTGTAATAAACAACTCGAAGATACAAGAATTCGGCTAATTATCTTTTCTATTAATTTCTCAAAAACTTTAGGTTTTAAAAAAGATCGAAGAACTAGAACATTAAATGTCCATAAACACATAACATATAAATACGCGTACATTTAATTGAGTTTACTTACAATCTGGATAAATTTTTAAGGACTGGACTATGGACATGGTAAACATAAACGAATAAATCTCTCTTTAAACAGTAATTTTGTAAGTAATTTATAAAGTTAAGGTTCAAGCCCGAATGTAAACATTTCGTCCGGTAATGTTCAGATCAAAAGCTATTTTTCTCACAGCCATATGTTTGACTGATCGTTCTTATAGTAGTTACATATAGTATATATATATTACTCTTGTAGTGATCCGATGTTGGCGCCCTTTACTTTTAAGCATATAATGAATCTGAATAAAACCTCGCACAGACAGACATACCATAATGAGAACAGCCTTTTGGATGTAGAAAATAAATAGAATAAATAAAACCTTTCCCTCTTATCACACTGATATTTTAAATGTGCTTAAGGTATTTTTTTTTTAATTTAGATATACATTTTCTGAGGGCTAATGAGAAAGTTCCTTATGCGCAACGAAGGAAAATATTTATCTATGTAGACGCTATGCATGTTAAGAAAAAAATCGGGGTATTGGTTTTGTTAATTTAATTGTGTATGCTGTTTAATAGTATTTATTTTCAATATTCTATTAAGACTCCAATGTGTTATAGATATCAGGCAAGAGTAAATTTCTTAGTGCCAAGAGAGCGTTTTCACCAACTTTGAATATCAATTCTTTGAATATAAATTTGCATGCACTTTTAGGTATTATATTGCTAATTTAGGCACTTTTGTAATTTGGAATAAGATATTAAATTTAATATATATACATACATATGTATATTGTCATCGTTACTCTAACTTATAATACAATTCAATTGATTCTAATCTATGTGAATAACCATACGTTTTTGTCTTATTTAAGAATATAATGTAGGAGCACACATAGTTTTATTAATTGCCATAAAATACGGCAGAAAGCTCCTAAATTTACCGGACGGAAAATCGAGTAATTAAAGGCAGATATCGTTGCAAGCTATGTACGAGAAGGTATAATCCATTATTCGGTTGTAAAACAAAATGATTGTATAAGTTATAACTTACATTATGGGCAGCCACACTCATCGACGACCATTTTCGGTAAATCACGTTTGATAATACCGTCATCGCCATAATATATTAAAGACATGCTGGAGAACTTAACTGGAGCGCAACATGGTCGCATGCCATTTAGTAATCCCATTTTTCGATACTCTTCTATAAAATGGGCATGAAATGTTTGAAAGGTATCGGGAGTCCTAAACGGTCCCGTACAATCACCTCTGCAATAATTCGCAAAGTATCCTCTGGGCGCTATAATCCAGTCATCCCAACCCAGTGCTTTAAAGGATACATAGAATGACTCTTTGCAGCATTGCCCACTTAAAGCACCCCCGCAATCCACGGCACGTCTCCTTACACGTCGGTTCCTTGTGGATTCAGTATGAAGCACGAGAAATGGTCGATTTGGATTAGGATTTACATGGGCTGAATTATCAATTTTTGAGTTAGAACTTGGCATCGAAATTCGAAATAATTGAAGTGAGTAGCGGCGACCGCATCCTGTACAGTCAATTAAAAGTCGTAGATTTTCATCACTGTTTTGGCTATACCATTTGCGGATTGTCTCAGTAAGATCGAATTTCTTCCATCCCAGGTGTTTGGTGTCTACATTAAACGATGCACGGAACAGGAACGCCTGGTCGATTCCCTGAAACTGGTAAGTAATGTATTGTATTTGCGGTAGGCCCATTTATAGTATAGCTTCTCATTTCAACTCACCTTCTCAGTAATATTAATTCCTGCTGTCAGTTGAAACACCCAGATTTTGATTCTATGGTGTGAGCTTTTTGATTGCCACTTCCGTTTAGAATTTGCCAAATGTTCAACCTGTAAATCTGCTTCGGGTTTTGCATCCCAGTAGCTGGGTGGCTTATCGATGCGTATGTGTATCTGGGCGCTACGTATGTATAGTTTTTGGCTAGGAACACGCTCTTTTTGTGGAGCAAATTCCAATATTCGATATTGTCTATATTGTGTTCCTATAGAATATAAAAATAGACAATATTTGAAAACATTACATTCCATTAACTTATATTATTACATTAAAGAATGTAAATGTTAAAACAGTCTGACACTGAAATTTGCACTTTTTTATATATGTATGTATGTTCTGTACTATGTAGCTCTCAAAAGTACTCATACTCATTCATAATCTGAATTCCCAGTCGGCAGGCTATCGGCTTATGCTAAAACTTATTGTCCTATCCTAATTTTACCATCGTAGAATATGCAATGGTGTGACATTTATGCACAAGTTCCTTCTCGAATTGTGTACTAGTACCAAACTGTTTTGGAACCCCTACTCTCCGGACTATCTGTTTATCCTTATGTAGGCCAAACTACGCCCAGAATGAAACTTTTACGGTTCTATGTTATACCATATCCCAAGAAATTTTCCTAAAAATTATATTCACCATCATCTGAATGTGGCAAATTTGTTAAACATACATATATTCCGCTACATACTCGTGAATTGTATGTATTTACAGTTAGTCTCTGCATTATTAACCGTCTTAATTGTCTGATGGTGTTCCTTTCACTTCTTACAACAATTGTGAAAGTACTTTACTGAACATCATACAACAGCCACAGACACTGTCTCTGTCTGCAACAACTAAGTACTTAGACGACGTAAGTGTTTTAAGGGTTGTCACGGTGTTAGTCTAGACTCTAGACGCAGACGTTCTTATATAAGAGGCCGGCCACAAACTGACATTTGATATTACATTGAAATGAGCATGGGGACACGTTTGTACGTATGAACGCATGTTCAGATATGTACATATGTACATGCATTCTTATACATACATATGTACGTACATATGTATCTATTCACATACATATGTAGAAAACGAACAAATTATTTAAATGTGTGCATCTCTCACATGTGTTTCCCATGCATGCATACATGTTTATATATGTATACCTATGTTTATGTTATATTTTTATGTTATGTCAGTATGTGTCTGCATAATGTTGGCGACGCTTATAGGATCTATGGATTGGCTACGTTACCTAAAGTACTAAGAATGGATTCAGAGCTCGAGTGGTTGTCCAAGGTAATAAATAAATTGAAATTAATTGTAGACTTTTTACGAATGGTCGATCTTCTATATAATACAATACAATATATGTACGTACATACATATATGCACATTTGTATATTGGAGTGAGCTTTCGGGAGAGAGAAAGGGACGCATTCTTTTCGTGTGCATGCTGGATAGCACTTATAAGTCCACTTACCTTCTTCAGCAAACGTAATTATTTCCTGAGTGTTCCCAAAGAAGTCTTCACGGTCAAAGTTTTCCTGGTCGGACATGACCGACTCGTCGTTCCGCTTTGGTTTTTCATCCTCGTGATTACCGCTGAAAAAGTCTATGTTCATTGGATGTTGTCCGTTTGTGGAGCTGCTTCCATGGAGGGACTCGTACTGGCTTTTGTCATGGACCTGAACACTGTAATCGTTAAAATAAACATGATCATTTGGTTTGATCCCGCCGTTAATGCCAATATTGGCCCTACTATCACTACTACGATTTATATCTATCAGATATGTAGATTTGCTGAACGCATTCGAATTGCCTTTTCTGTCACCGATGCCATTGCTATTCCTGCTGTCGCTGCCATGACCATTTCTCTGCTGCTTAGTGGCAGTGGCATGGACATTCTTGGGCTGGTGTGTAGCCGTAGAACCACTGCGAGAGTTAATTTTAAACTGACGTATATCTGGCCAGTTCTTTAAGGTTATACTTTGCACATCGTCTTCGTGATTCTTTTGCCTTGCTCGGATCGCTGTTCGATCTCTCATGAATTTCTCATATATATGGCTTCTACTGATGTTAAAAGTATATGCAACCGGAGAGCGATATCGATCCTGATGAGGATCTGGATCACTAGTAGCGAAAACCGTCCCGTCTCGTTCATTGAACCTATGTATTTCGGATGGGGATAGTTCCCGCAATCGCGAACGCTGATCGAAATCGCTACTGCTGCTGTCAAATGCATCGTTGGAAACCATCCTTCCACCATCCGCCCGATATATTGTTTCCCAAATAAATTGCTTGGGTAAAGGATGAGATACGTTTGGCTTATGGGTAAGGCCAAGCTTCGTCAGAATTTGCCGTTTAATTGACTCTAAGCGAACTCGGTCGCTCGGTGCAATATTGTTATGGGGTCGATTAGTTTTTTTGTAGAAATAATTGTTGTTATTGTACTTGTTGTAGTTGTTGTAGTCTGTGTGTGGATTATCTGTGTAAATGTGATAATTGTAAAGTGTTATGTAAGTTACAAAAGTATTTTTGTTGTATGAGTACTGTATGGGGTGTATGATATACATATGTAAATAATAATTAAACTCAATATTACATTAAATCTAGTTCGCATATTCTTCTTAATGTCTATAGCTATATACATACATATCATCTAATAATAAAATACTTTGGCAGATAGGTTGTCATAGGCAATTTCAATAGTTTTCGAAAAAGCATTTTTGATTACAATCCCAATACGTTAATTGTCGTTCCTGTCGTTTTATTGGAAATCTTAAACTTATAGATACCTATACAAAAAAACAAGTCTATTACGCTGACTTACCTTTATCGCTGTAGAAATTGGCTTTGCCTTCCTCATGACATATGGTACATCCCTTATGATTCACAAAATTGGAGACATAGCTACTGCTGCTTCCGATGGCATTGCAGTTAATTAGTTTCACCTCAAACCAAACAAGTCCAATAAGCAACCAGATGAGATTGGCTCGATTACGTTTAATCTTGGAACAGTGTCGTATTGTGCTGCTATTCGCCGATGGCCACGACGATATAATAGCTTTTAAAGATGATACTCGAACGTTTCTGGTTGGCGTGCTTCGTAGCCGATTCGATTTTGTCAGAGATGCGTTAATCGCTTCGAATGAATCTATTGAAGCGCTAAGGCTATGACTAAGTCTTTGTCGGAATATACTTTCTTCCTGTTGCGTTTGGTGCTTCTGTTGCTGCTGTTGTTGCTGTTTGTTGCTATCCGTTCTGCTGCCATTATGGATGTGCCTGTGTCTTCTACGCCGGCGTCGTCGTCGTCTTCTCCGCTGTCGCTTGCGATTGCGACTGTTGCAAAACATTTTGCAGAGGTTCTTGGATTTTAGTTGCTGATCATTAGTGATATCGTATGAACTATGGCCACACAGCGATTTAAGCTTGCCATCTGTATTGCTGTTGGCAGTGGAGCTGACTGCAGTAGAAACAGGAACCGGAACATTGCTGGTACAGCTCCCACTTCCACAGATCTCTAGTAGCATGCAGCTTGATACAAGAGTTGCTATGGCCGTTGTCCAACGTGCGAGCGCAATAATTGTACCCACTACAATGGATACGACCAAGCCACCAGGACCACAAGTTTTTTTGCGCGCTAGTGGCGGTGGAGAGTAGCTGGTCCTCGAGCTGCATTTGTTGCAGCAGTTGATGTTGACGCAGCAGCAACAGCAGCCTACAACAATGACGCAGCATCCCTGGCGACAACAAAGGCATGGGCAATTGTAGAAGCATCTGTTGCTATTTATTAACCGCCCTGACGGCGAATGCTGTGGCTCAAGGACAAACCTCATTTTGAAGACTTATTGTTTTCCTTATAGTAGTTTGAATTCATCGGTAGTCGTAAGTTTTTGGTAAACATCTACCAGTCCTTCGTAAAGAATTTCCATTATGGGTCTGAAGACAATAATAAATAATTTGTGAGTTAAGTTGTAAATTTCGAACTAATTTTTATTCTTAAAATAAGAGCCTTATACATATGTACATATGTGATTTTACAAAGAGGCATGAATTACAATTTTATATTCAACTAGCGGACCCGACCCACCATTCCGACAATATAATGTGATTCCACATTCTTGCCAACAATTACCACTGCGACTTCATTGATAGTTTCAAGTTTAGTCGCAGGAAATTGTAAAACGCTTATGTAGTTCAAATGCAGAATCACCAACGAAGTAGATCTGAAGGAACTTATTACATTCGTTTGGTGGTGGTAGCAGAGTGCCCGCTCGATGGTGAAATTGCCCTCAAATCTAAATTCTGGAAAGCTATTTCGAAGAAAACAAAACATTTTGATAATAAGAAGTCGCCATTGCCTTATAACTCCGAGTGTAGTGTATTGATTAAAAACTTCGACTCCAAATGACGTCATTTAAAAACATCCGTTATATTTTTGTGTATTCACTAGGAAATGTTTTGGACGGACAGATAGTAATACATACATATGTACATGGATATATCAACTCGGCTATTAATGCTGATAAAGAATATACTTTATGGGGTCGGAAGCGCTTCCTTCTGAGTTTTTCACAGATCCACTATGACCACAAATCTTATATACCCCTATATATGGAAACAGACAACATCTAATATATGTATAACGAGGAGGAACGTTGTGAGCCAATACAAAGGCCGCGGCTCTACTTTATACCCGGTACTCAGTCAGTACCGTATCAGTCAGTATATGTATGAGCTAACGATTTATGTAATATTAAATATTCGCAAAAGGAACGAAATTAATTTTGGCCAAATAAGAAAATATAAAAAAATTATGTGTTACTTATAATTTAGTTTACTTATAATTTTTACATCGGCTGCTACATTTCTACATACACATGTATAACTACATACAAGAGACGTGGAAGTGTGTGTGAGAGAGAGAGGGAATGAGAAGCGCTTGGCAGGCGTATCAAAATTTTGAAATACACTTGTATTGAGGAGCTTGGATAGAAAGTTTGGTTGCTCTAGCTTTCATAGTCTCTGAGATCTAGGCGCTAATGAAGGCGGACAGATGGACGAACAGACGGACAGACAGACTGACGGACAGACAGACATGGCTATATCGACTCGGATATTGATGCTGATCAAGAATATAAATACTTTATGGGGTTGGTAACGCTTTCTTCTGGGCGTTACACACTATACACCACTACCACCACAATTCTAATATACCCCTATACTCTGCGAGTACCGGGTATAAAAATCTCCCAAACGGGTTGAACGATCCTTTTGAAATTTGTTTTTTTTTTTTTAATTAATTGGTTTCTTTTGCGAACAGCGATACAAAACGACGTATAAAATATATTTACAAAATTAATTAAATCATAAGCTTACATGTGTATGCATATGTATAAATGTAGAGTCGCAGCTATTGCTGTCGTTCAAGGTATCGTTTCTAAATCTATGGATAATCGGCTAAGCTACAGCCGTTTGACCAAACGACCTAAAATCGCACAGGCACAGGCAATGGGGCGCCATTCTGAAAAGGCAGATGTGGGGGGTGTATGATTAATTCAATGCCAATGCGCTTTTCTCTCTCTCCTCCCATCTTCCTCTCATTCGCTCCTATATATGTATATGTACATATATATAATATATAATAATAAAATAAAATAAATATAAATAAATAAAATAAATAATTTTATTATATTCACATGCATGTATTTCGGCAGTTTCGCTTGCATTTGGAATACGTTTCCGTTTATAATATCACAAAACGGGTATTAAATAACACTCAGACTAGGCGACGCCAGGGCGGCTCGGCTGTATGAGTGCCAGCGGAAAGATACAAAATACATCGGCGTCCACAAGGAATCGTTACGTGCCTATGAAATTTTATTTCCGCTATATTTATTCACCCGCAGAGAATTAATATTCCTCTTTATTTATTTATTAGTAATTATACTAATTTATACTATAGATTAATACTGGTATACACCTTTCGCACGCAAATTTCACGCGACTAAATTGCGACTAAATGACATTGCATACTTTATGGGGAAACGACGTAGCAAAAAAAACAGCGTAACGTGAACGAACAACGTTACGTTACATAGATGTATACATTAGATTATACATTTTAGCTTCTATTTAAATACATTATATAGATGTTCTACAACTCAGCTTCTAACATGTGACAAATTTACGACATCTAGAATACATGTAGAATAATCGGCTTGAGGGTCCGCAGAAGCTATAATGTAGAAATCTATGTAAGATAATCGGCTTGCTACTTCACAGAAGTAGCCAGTTTTCGACTGGACAAAAGCTCGCCGGTAGAAAAGTAGGCGAGAAGTTCAAATGTTTATGTTCAGTTTGAACAGTTATGTTCAAAAGCCGACTTCGATATATGTAGCTACATACATGTATGTACATAAGTATGTCCGTTTCTATTTTGCCTATTTTGGATGTCACATACATATGTTCGGAAGCGTGGAAAAAAGGACACCGAATACAACATTTTGCTGCTCTAGATCCTACAGTCCCTCAGATCTGGGCGATAAGGGCTGTCCAACATTATTATGAAAAAGTATACAGGGGTGGTACAATAATAAATGGTCGAACAAGATTTTAGTTAAGCTTTTCGTTGTACAGGCGAGAAGTAGGGCAGCATTTAACATAAATTCTTGTTTTATTCGGTGAGAGTAGAAAATCCAAAACAAGTTCACAACTTTTCTAGCGATCAGTTTTTGGATTTTCAGTAATTTTCCCCTTTTCAACAATTCTTTTTACTGAGTACACCGAGGGGAGGGGGCCTCTTTGCACTATACTCTGCTGCACCATAGTGTTCGGTTCGTTCTGGCAGTTTGGGCTTGATTGTGTTAGTGGTTTTAGGAATTACGGTTCGTTGCTTGCCTTTCTATAAATACATATGTACATACATCCATAAGTATATACACACCTATTTGTAAGTTTGTGGAAGTATTTTTATCATACGCACAAGGAAAATATACATATTTACACTAATATGAAAAATGTCTCTGCATAGAGAGTGTTCGACTTTTACAAAGACAATCAACAATTCATTCATTAATTCTTATTTTCTATCATGCCTTTCTATGAAAATTATAAAAATATCATATCTTTATTCAAATTTCACTATAGTGGTAATGACACCTGATTCCATTCCGATTGTTGCTAAGCTTCGTTTACACTATAGGGTCAGAGGTTTAATCTAATTATTCTTTTTTCTTATACCCTCTTTAAAGATATACAAACTGGACGATGTGGAGAATTATGGATTATGTAGAGAATCAAATATGGGAGTGTACTTGAATTCCTTCGATGCAGTTATGTAGCGACTAAATTCTACTTCTGCACATGTACATACATATGTAAATACTTCCATCTAATTGCTAAACATTGTTGTTAATTTGAATTATTAATGTTGCAATTATAATAATGTTATTAATATGTTTGTAAGATCATATGTAAATACCAGAGATGGTGAAGGAATACAGCTTCCGCACAAATAATAATACATTTGTACAGAATAATTGTGAATTATGGTTTAGTTATGGTTTATTTTATTTAAAGAATTGGTATGCTTATACTTGACTTAGTGGGAACGATCGATCTGAAGGGTATTTGATTTTTCGGTCTCCGAAGTGAAGTTTGTCTTTCTTTCTTTTCAAACTCCAATGCAATGTAAGGAAAGCAAAAAGAGACACTTAAAAAGTTAAAAGAAAAATAGGCCTTAATAAAACAAAAACAAAAAAACAACAAAAATACGTAGTAATAGTAATACTCAGTATATAACATAACAGAAAAAACAAAGGCAGTTGGTAGCAGCAGCAGCAGTAGAAACAGCAGCAGCGCTACAGTCTCGGTTGGCTTGCAGACCGTGAAAAGCCACGAGCCACGATTGAAATAATACCGAATTTCATACCAAAAACATATGAAAACTACGTCTTTCCCCCGACCCCGAGATGAGTACTGATTGTTCATATAAAGAGTAAGCGAGCAGTATACTATGATAATTCTACACACATACATATTGTGTGTAGGTATGTGCCTTGAATGGATATGGATGTACAGAATACATATGTACATATAGACACGCATTTATTCGCTTGTACACATATGAATACGATTACTTTTGACTTTTGGCTAAGGATCTGTATGAAGAACAAGCCAGTTTGCTCAGCATTTTAGAAATTACATTAACGCGCCGATTTTGATATTCATTTGCATTTCGATGACCTGTCCCATGCTTCGATCAATAAATTCATTCATTCAACTTTCAAATGTCCTTTTTTAGCGAAAACATGTAAGAATCTATATTTTTGCTGCCAACTATCTTTTTCTGTAATGTTCGTTAATGTGGCAGCCGATGATGATGTGAAAGTTTAGTTTTATAATATTCCGTTGAAGCACACGGATGCTTCACGGGTTGAAAGCACAACACAATTTCGATTACACAGGTAGCTAGAATCGCATAATTTTGTCCTGTTTTGGAATCTTCGATAATAAATTCAGATTCAGTTACGACTTACGAAGGAGCACATATTGCAATTAGAGTGTTAAAATGTGTAAGGAAATATATATGTACATGCATACACACATATGTATGTACATATGAATGTGAATTTGTTTACTTTCGTTTATTAACCTTAGGCTATACATTTTGTAGATCATTGAACCCCGCACGTATGTTTGCCCCCAACCACAAATACATACAAATATACATACATATGTATGTACATATGCATGCGCCAAGAATGAAATGAATGAGGAATGAGGAAAGGAAAGGCGATCATAGGGTAGGGTAGGTTTCTGATCAACGGCACTGCACCACCACACCACTGCCACGGTTGCTTCTGTCTAACAGGTGTTCTGTAAATAAAGCGCGGGCTCCGTTTGTGTTAAGGAGTTTTCACCGCTTAGAAAATTTAAAGGGAAGGTGGAAAGATACACAAGTATGTAGATGGTTATAGGTTGTAGCATGTCCGCCAATAGAACAGCTGGTTCTGTTGCCTTCCCTGCTTTCACGATAACTTCGATGATTAGCTAATGGAAAATTTGTAACATGTAGTTTTAACGGTTTTAGACAATAAATAGCTGTACAAACGATTTTGAAAATCCTTGAGGGATCTTTTGGCAATAGTGTTAATTTGTTTTGTATGTATGTATTATGCATCTATTCATATGCATGTTGCCCCTCAAACAAGTTCCAACCAAGTACCAGAGAACTCTGGGCTTAAATCAGAGACGGTTGAGTGCTCAATCTCTCTCTCTCTCTCGCCACTCTTCAGCCCCACTGTGGTTTCCAACGGTAGTCAACGATTTGCTTGGCACGCGCCGTTTTCATTTTGTTAGCTGGATACGAAGCACCTGCGTTAGTTTGGCAACAGGTACATACATATCTACATGTACATATGTACATTCATATACATATGCACATACTCAGTATATAATGACCTCAATATTAACGTAGGTGTCCATACAAAGATATGTACGTATATACATATACATACATCCATATACAGTTAGCGTACATACATATATATTTCGATTTAATATTATACATATTTAAGATTGTATATTATTATTCTTTATTAAGTTGAGTAGGCATACATATATACATATATATATATGTGAGTGTATGTACATTTGCTTTACATGTTCCAAGTAACAATAGTGTGCAATACTTATGCAGATGTTTGTCAGTCTGTCTGTCTGTCAGTTGACAGGATACGCGACTGTACTGGACCCGAAGATGGCTTAAATAAAATTAAATACGAGTATGTGTCTTTGACTATGTACTCATTCATCAACCTGTGGAGTGCAGGCATTCAATGCCTGAGTCGAGTCACGACACACTCAAACTGGTGAAAAGTCAAAAAGGTAAAAAGGGGGTAGGTTGATCAGGTGCTTTAACATGCTTTACTTCCGCTTGTAAAATGTAAAGAGACGAGCAGGTTATGTGCAGATATGTACATACATATATAAACTTGCAAATATGACTATGACTGTAGCTTACCTGTTGTGTGAGCATCGCCCAATTCATAAGCCACCTATAAGCAGTGCAGTACATACAATAGACAACATACAGAAAGAAAGGGCTCCGCCCCGCCCCACCTCTCCCTGTATGTCGGTCTGAATTGCTTGAAAATATATACATACATACCTATACATATATATTTATTTATTTTAGACACATTTAAGTATGTGTCTGCATGTATGTATGTGAGTATATAACCACGCGCGCTTTAATATAAAATAGTACATTAATACGCTTACACTTTGTGTATGCATACAAAGTAAAAACGGGAGTCTCTCTCTTTCTAGCCCTCTCTCTCTCTCTCTCTCTCTCTGTGGTGATCATATTGCAGATGGAGCTTGGGAGCATACGCCCCCCCTCTCAGGTGGTTTGAGTGGAAATGGAATCGACCAACCGTAAAGCCGTCTCAGATCAAGTTTGAGCGCGACTCAAAAGACACATAAGCCGACTGAAACACACACTACACCACGCCACAGTACACAGAAAGAATCCCCATTGAATTTGAGTGGTTTAAACCAGGCTTCCGCCGTCCATTGTCATTCAACAATTTCGTTTCGCTCGAGTCGGTCGTTTCGTTCGGTCCGACCATTCGGTGATCCATTCCATCCACCTGGAGCGCGGCTTGTATCGTGGACATATGGCCCAACAAGTGGTACGCGCTGCCGCACTGTATACAGATCAACTTGCTTGAATGTATGTGTATTTCGGATGTGTACTTATTAAAACTATAATCAATAATCCATTAAATTATTAAATGACTAAAGGTACGAATGATTAAAAAGTGCGGATTTTATGGTCAAGTTCCAATTAATATAAAGTGAATATACATAGCTACAGAAAGTCGGACTGAGCTTGGAAATGAAGACATATGTGTAGTTAGTTTCGGTGAGTACATTTAGGATGTCTCTGAATCCCTCCCGGTAATACTCCCCGTAATACCTCCCCCCGGCAAGAGTAAAATCCAATCCAATCCTGCTTCTAACCGTAATCTGCAAAAGTATTATAAATTTGTACCTATGTAAGAGTGTTTGGTTTGTATGGCAACCTCTGGGCAACATTTACCCACGCTCCTGACCTTGAGCTGCTTTTTTCCGTTTTCATAGACTCCCGAGCCGAGTCGAGCCGAGTCGTTTGACTCGTCATCGCCATTATTCGATGTGAGTGTGTGAAAATGCGTTTATATTTTCCCACTTTTATTTTCTGAATTGAATGTATTACGACAAAAAAAAGTAAGTTGGTCTTGAAAAGAACGCCGAAGAAACAGAAACTTCGCTTGCGCCCCTGGCCTCGCCTGGGCCTTGCCTGGGCTTTGACCGACCGTGACTTCAGTTTAGTTTCAGTTTTGCTGGGCTGGGGTGGGCCACAGCTTTGCATTTCTATATACATGACATCACATCATATCCAGGAGCTATTTCTGCTAAAAAAACATTTCTGCGACATTTTTCATTCTTTTTCTTTCTAATGTATTTAATCCTGAATTATAAAATACAGTAATCGGGGTGCTAAAAATATTTACTTTTTACTCTACTTTTGACCTTTGACCGCTTTCCTAGCCATTTTCCCGCGCTTTCGTTGCAGCCGAATAACGTATTGTCCATAAATATGTACTAACATGAGTGATGAGCAACATAAGTAACATTCTTGAAGTAGCATTTATTAATTTAATCCTGACTGTATTCTATATGAATGCAACTTATGTACATACAGAAATATGTAGAACTGCTTATCAAAATTTGCTGAATTTGAATTTGCCGTTGCCATCCCATGTTTAGTTTCTACTAACTAATATGGTCAGGCAGTAATCGTGAAAATTCTTGACATCAGGGCGTAAGACTCTTCGAGGAAAACAGATGGTCCCGCTAAGAAAATGCATCTCGAGTTTAATGATCATGAATACGCATACTCTCGCGCACTCACACACGTGTACTCAGGCACTTGGCTTTGGCACTTGGCTTCCCTTCCCTACTGCTCAATTGCAATGACCCTTAAGGGAGTGATAGTCTCAAAAAGGTCAATTAACAACAGGTGAATGAGTGCTAGCACAAACGCGCGCGCGCTTGCCCTTCCAGTGGTAGGTCGTCGTCGTCGTCGTAGTCGAGGGATGTTGCCGGCACGGCAACATATCACCAGGAAATGAGCGGGAAATGCAATGTGGCATCTGACTTGTAAGATTCCATGTCACATATCATATTCAACTGCGGAAAGTTTTCTAAAATATATACATATTAAAGATGACCTTTATTAGGTGGACTCTTTGATACATTCATATGTATGTAATATGCCGAGTAAAATGGAAATTTGTAGAATTACATTTAAAACCAAAGTAGTAGTAGATATACCGCCGGAAGAATAGAGCCCAAAACCATTGTATACAAATAGATGCCGATGAATTCTGACGTGATCCACATGACCTATATTTGAGAATAACCAGCCCTTCGAATGTGGAATTGTTGCCACAGGTTCAGGCCATCGTCGACGAATTTCTGGCTAACTGCTCTGGTTAGCTCTGGCTTTAGGCTACTGCTTAACTTATCGAATCGACGCTATGCCGATGACTTTTATGCCCGCCCTCTCTTCCCTACTCCACCTATGTTCTGTTCTGTTCAGTTCTGTTCGCCAGAGTGCAAGCAATGTCCGGTTAACTAAGCTCTTGCATCAATATATTTTAAAGCACTGAAGAAAAAGAGGATATCGTTGTTATTAAAAATGGTGCGACGCGAAAAATACGTGGATATTATTTATTCCTCGGATCACTTTATAATTATTTTCATCTTTGATCAGCTGTGCATTACAGCATACTCGTTAAGAATTTAATAAAATTTTGTAGAGCAAGGCTTTTCTAAGCGGTAATTCTCTTACATTTTAATTTCAATGTCTACGAAGTATTCAATAGTTGATCAGTCCAGGTAGCTTAAAGCAGGTTTATTGTTGGCAATGAAATGAACCACGATGCTTCCCAAGTACAAGTACAAGTACGAATACGAGTACTAGTATAAGAACAAGTAGCTTTCGTCAAACGCTTCGAGCATAAGTCTAAGGTTTGTTCGGTTTCGCCTTTGTTCTTGCAGTGGCAGGATCGAGTAAGGTCAACGTTCTATGCTTCTTATCTATAATTATGAAGAGTCAGGTAGTCAGGTAGCAACTGCCTTTCGCTGATGTACAATATATTAAGTAGCACAGCTCCCTTATTTTGTGAATACCGGATTTCTGGCAGCTACAGAATCTTTTCTATCCCGTTTGAATTATTTGCCTTTTTTCAGATTCTGATGATCATAATGGAAATGCAGACATCGTCACATCTTAGCCATGGGCTTGCGACGCTCTCGCAGCATCAGCTGCAGCACCACATCATCCACCAGCCCTTGCCTGTCCACAGCAACCATGGCCAAGATCAAGCCCTGACTACGAGCACGAGCCAGCATGAGCACGATAATCAACAGCATCTGCAACACCATCACAGCAACCTCTCACAGCAACAGCAACAGCAACAACAGCATCTGGCTGTCTCACCGACCATACACACACTGCAGAACCCTCCGACAGGTGACAACCTGAGCATCACCATCGGCACCCATCATCATCAGAATGATCATCCCCACCATAATAACGGAATTGTCTATACCTCAGCACATATTGACGAAAAGTCAAAATGTAAGTTACATGTACACACTTACCATTTATCCATCCATATCCATATTCATTTGATTGATATGTACATACATACATATGTACATACATATACAGAATTTCGACAATATTTTTATTTATATTCCTTTTAAATGTGCATGCAACCAATTTGTTCATGGAAGAGAGAGTTACAAAAATGTGTAATACATATGTATGTAGGTACATCTATGTACAAGTATATATTATATTTCAGTGGTATATAAAATTCTATTCAAATATCACTAGCCTCAACAGTTCTTCAAGTGATTGCTCAAGCAGTAGGTACACAGAATATTACATTTTCATGATATTGAAATTTTCCGTTGAGAAAGGTTGATCGGCGGAAAGAGAACTTGTTAAATCTAAACTGCAGACTAAACTGGAGACTGGACCGAACATCGCTGGACTGAAGAACAATAGCGAAAAGTCGCTGCCACTGCTGGCTGAAAGGCTGTGGGGGCTAGGGTGGCTGGTGTGGGGTGGGGCGGTGGATTGCGATTTGGGATTTTTTATTTCCTCTCCTAAGATTTAGTCAGATGCGACCTGTTGTCGCCGAATTCGATTCTTCGCCTTGTTCGATGTGTACGAATGCCATAACCAACAGAAATTAAATGAAAGAGTTTCCTCGTTTGAGTCACGGATTTCTCGGATAAAAAGGAAAAAGCACATGGCACAAGCCATTCGAATGGCCCACGACTTCATTCAGTGTCTGTCTCTTCCTCAATTTCTAAATATTTTTCAGACCGCTGTTCTCTGGTTGGTTTTGGCTCGTTTATGTTATAAATGTATGCACAGAACACCCGATTTGTTCACTAATTAACTCTGGCACTCAGGGTAGATATAGCCAGATTACCCACCGGTTATAGTATTTACATATGTATGTACATACTCGTATATCTATCAGCAAACTAATTTATATGCATACATAGCTATTTCTGTGCGGCTCTACATATACATATAGCATAATCAATATAGCAATGCCCGTCCACCGTCCATCTGTCCATCTGTCCGTTTATTTGTATGAGCACTTACATATATACATATGTACGTATATCTAGCAGAATTCACGTATCGAAGAGATGTAGAAACTAAATATGGGCAGTTATCCCAGAATCCGATCAACAGAGTTCTTACTTATTATTTTGTTTTATCCATACATTGCAGTGCATAAGTTCGATGAATATTCAAATCGTATACTGGGAAGCATAGCGGATTCCGCCACAACACCGCCCTCATCAAACAACTTCATTTCACAGGCACAAGGCGTTGAATGGATAACAGCAATGAATGAAGTTCAAAACGGGGCAGGTACCACACTCACAAACATACACTCATATACAGACATGGAAAAAGCCATTTATTCCCAATTAAAATTTCAGAAGATTCACACAGCTCGCAGGGCAGTATATCTGGTGATGGTAAGTTCATGCATAATATTCCTATTCCTATTCACAATGTTTTCAGTCCACTCGTCTCATTCGTGTGACATTGTGCAGAAACTAAGACTGTAGCCGTCTCCCACGTATCTACATATACATATATCTATATAGATGTATACCATACCTCTGATGCCGACACTGACTTTGTCTTCAACTCCATTCATTCCCTCACTTGACCAGACCAGACTGACTGACCGATCAATTTTCTGTGGCTTTGTAAGAAATGTCTCAAATAACTTCGTGCCTAATTGAAAAAATGCATCCCGACCGCAAGGTGTTTTCCTGGCTCTGATGGTATTTTTCTTTTGTTGTTTCTTTTTATTTATTTTTATTGGTTGACGGTCACTGGGGAGAAGAAGTCCACTGGCTCTGGCACTGTCTCTGCATGTTTATTCACATGGTGATCAAAAAACCTGAGGCCTTGAATCAGACTCAGACTAAGACACAATCGGACATACATATGATAGTATAGATTACATTACAACATTCACAGTAACGGAATAGGCCCAATGAGGTGGCTGGACAGCGATTCAAGTCCAAGTCTATAACCACACAAATACGAAATACGAAATACGATCACAATTACGATTCAGTGCTATTAAAAGCAGGTTAACACCGAAGCCGCAAAATCTCAAATAGGTTTCCGGCTTCCTGTGTCTTCTCACATCCTTTTTTTTTCTTCCACTGAATTAATAGTAATAGGGTTTGGTAATGGTTTTGGCCAAGAGACAGCTCTTTGGATCACACAGAAGGAATTATCATAATAAAGTTCATAAGTTCGTCGGATCAAGATAAAAAGCTGAGTCCATATACCCCATGTCTATTCTATTCAGAATATGCTTGTCCTTCAGTTTTGAATTGCCCAGCTGCCAAAAGCACATAGACACATACATATTCTTATGTACGTGCAATTATTGCACCCTATCTCATATTAGTATAATGACATGAAACCTAATTTTTATAATGGGTGTTGTGATGGCTCAAACCCGCTTCATGAGGTGGCAGAATCCTTCAATTGGGCTGTTATGGCTATGGTGGCAAGTTCTCCAGCTTAAGGCCAGATCCTGTGCCTATCGCATCACCGAAAAAAGCACTGAGAAATGTTACTACTTGAAAGGAAAACAAAAGTCTGAGAATTGCTTGACCAAATATGTTCAGCTAAGGTATGTAGACTACGTTGACAAATTCAAAACAGAATAAAGGGCTATCGAGGCTGGCACAGGTACTTCGAGATCCACCCTCGTATATAAGCCATCATAATGGGTGTCTGCATGTAGCCCAGCTGTTCCTTTCTAGAAAAAGCACTGCTGCTACAAATTTGCCTCACTACTGTGAGATGAATTCCCAATTGTATATTAAACTGCTGTTACTGTGTTACTGAAACTTCCACATCCACATACATTTGTTCAACCACCCTCCCCGTCTCCACTCTCCTTTGAACCCACGTTAATTTTAATTTGACAAATCGCTTTTAACTTATGCTTTGACTTTTCGAGTACCATTCATTGGGGGATTGCTTTAATTATTATTGTGCTTCGCTCCTTCCTTCCTTCTGCCTTCTCCTACCAACTGTTTCAAGCTGTAATAAAAGCCATTACGCCACTCTGTCTTGTGGAATCAGGAAATAAAATTGCAAACATAATTTGCATAATTTGCGACGATATCCTATTAAATATGTGGCCATTGTCCGGGAGTCTGACTGAGAAGTCAACGCATGGACGTAGCGGTAAAAAGTTAGTCGAATGGACTTTTAATTTTGAATGGAAGTGGCCAAGGTTAATATGGTACTCGAAATTCTCTGAATTTAAACAAATTTAACAGGAACTATTTGTACTATTTTCACTTAAACGCAAGAAAAGTTCAAAAAATATGTTAATATTTCTATATTTTTCCTGGTCGACTTCAGACATTGGATTTAATTGTTGCAACCGATTTGAAAAATGTGACACCTAAGTGAAATGGGATCCAAATGTTATTCGATTTGAATTAAACATAAAATGCAATCTCAGATTATAAGACCCAAATTACACATATTACAGTCGGTTACAGTTATTGATGATGATATTGTTATTGATACATACACATATACATATACGTATGTATCTATATACATATGTGCATATGTATAGGTGTGTACATCTGCACGAAAAAAATATTTTTTTGGCCATTTTCGGTACGCGCGGCGCCGCGCAGCGACGAAACTGGTCCGACGGAATCACAGAAGAAAAACAGATCTTACAAAACATTTCTTATTTTATTAAAAAGAAAGGGGTAGGTAGCCTACAAAAACAATAGGTATACATATGTATACACATGTATGTAAAATGAACACAGAATAATTTTTGATTATTACAAAACTTGGACAAGCTATGCAAAATGAGTTAAAATTCGCTGACTTGAATTAGATTATCTTGAGCGATCAATTAGTTATAAAAATCGCTATTCGATTGGTTTTGGCGGAGAAGAGCGGTAGAGAGCCATTTGGCAACAGAAAAAGCCACAAAAATAATCTAATCCGCAGAGAATCTAAGCGAAGTGCCTCATGTTAACGATTTACATTTACTCCCCGGCGTGTTGTTATATACCGAAAATGTTACTTCAAAATTACGCTGTACAATCATAATCAAATTGTTATTTTTGTATCTTGGGAATTACTGGTAAAAATCCAAACCTCTAATGATATGTAGGGTGACTTTGAGGCCACAAAGGGGGGATGGGATGGGATGAGCATCCACTCGTACCCGCATAATATCCTACTTCTAACCACTGCGCAAGTTCCTGTGTTTACTTCTGTCGTGATTTTTTGGAATGTTACATCTCTAGATATATGTATGTATGTACATTCATATATGCATATGTATACACTTGTATGCAGCGAGAAAAATTCACTTTTTGTTAATATTTTTGTCGGTAACATAATTATTTTGTCTTTGAACATTCATACACTCAAATGCCAATCGTCATTAAATGCGAAATGGGGAAGTGGCCAAATGGGGAAATACCGAAGCACCGAAACAACGAAACAACGGAACACCGAAGTGTGTGCGAGAGAGATGGAAAAGACGGCAAGGCAGTGCTTAGTGGTAGGCATACGGGTTTGCTGTGATTGGTGCAACCGCATAACGACGCCTGTTCATCTTGGTGACGATTGGTGGAATAAAAACCCCCCGCCCGCTCCCTATGGCCAAGTCTTTCGCTACAGCTTTCAGCTACTCAGCTCTATGCTGGCTCCAGCTGAAGCAAAGGCAGAGGCCAGTCATGGGCGTAGCGCACCCTGAATACACCACAGCACAGAAGGAGAAACTGGGTAAAAACAGTTGAAAGCCGTTTAGAGAAAAGAAAGAAGTTTATAAACTTGGGCTGTAGACTCTGAATAGACTGAATATACTCTCTTCTAAATCTGAATACTGATCTCAAATAGCACTTATAGCGTTAACAAACGTAATTATTATGTACATACCTACATAGATGCTTAAGGCAACCGTTAGAAGCAAAGAAGCAACAACCAACAGACAGCACTTTCACTAAATATAAACGCCTTAACTTCGATATTTTTCCCGCCCTACCCTGCTCTGCTCTTATCAATGGCATACGCATTGGATTGGCCACAACGCTTGCCCCCACCCCCCAGTGCCGTTGTCTGGTGCGATGCTCTGCTCTGCCTTTTTCTGGGCCTCGGTTTTTCGTTCATCTTCATTGGTTGGCTGGCTGCAGAGGGGAGCTAACGGCAGTCCAGTGGTGACGCTAAACGTTAAGGGTGGGCGGTGCGGTGGCGTAAGCGTAACAAGGACCAAGGATATCCAAGGACACTCTCACACGCCCGCGCCCTTCCTAACGGTGTAGATATTTGTAGAGATAAGTAAAAAATGCTTCGAGGTAGATAAGAATAAGGAAACCGTGCGCAGGATCTCTGCGGCTGACAGCAAACAGCGCGGAAAAAATGGTTAACAATATTTTACGGCACACAAAATGAAACAGAAAACAAATTTTGTAATAAAAAAACAACGGTGACAACGCTTAAAAAAGAAGCTGAAACAGTGTTGAAGAAGCAGCAGCAACGCAACGCGACGCGAGTTCTCGATCCGGTATACTTTTTCAAAGAAGTCAGAAGACAGACGAAATCCAGCCGAAATTGCGGTGCTAGTGCTAGTGCTTCCTTCCACGGAACGTCAATCAGAGTTTCGTTGACACAATCGGAATACGGCATCAATTACGGGTTCGATTTACCGTTACAGTGGCGGTTACGGTTCCGGTTACGGTCACGCTTCCAGTTTTAATATGAATGCAGCTATTGTGCGACAGTGCTGGCTGTAGAGTTCGAAAAGCTAAAATATAGAGTTAAAAAAAATGTCACCCAACGTCTAAACCTTGTGCTCCCCCTAGTTTTGATTTGTATTCGGAACTGTACACCACACCACCTCTTGGGGATAAAGCAACGATACGACGATATTAGCGCAATATTGGAGTATGGATCTCTCGACAGCCTACCGCTACAACCAGAATATGATGGAATACTATACATGTAATAACCCTGTACATTATAAAACGAAACGTTCCAGTTCCTAGCAAGTAAACGTCTCAAGATGTATTTATTTATTCTCATTCACTCTTGAAATATGCATGCATTTGAGGGAATTTATCGAGCACAGGGAATTCATACTTGCGTCTATATAGAGCATAATATTGTAAATAGGATATCGAAAAATTCTCATGTCAATTATATACATACATATGTATATGTATTCTATATTCATTACACTGAATTCTTTGGTGAATGCAGTAGGCCTGGTGCAGGCTTTGCTTCTCGCAAAGGCAATATTTATTCAAAAACAAATGTTTATCACAGTACCGGTCTGTACCAATATATAACAGTCTATTCAGGTCTGTAAGGGTAAAGGAGAAGAGTACTTTTGGTTAGGTAAGGCAAATCAAATAATGATCGCTGGGAAGCATGCCGCCACTTAAAATGTGTATACTCGTATGTACAATATAATATTTATTTGTTAGGTGTAGAGTGTAGAGAAACAAAGGCATTTTATGAATCTTTGTGACTGAAAGTCTATAGATACTTCATTATATGACAATTGTATTTGCCATTAAGCATTATGTGATGCAAACAATAGCCTTTTGTTGCAATATCCTATTCTTTCGACATCCTGCTGGGCACATCTAGCTGCAACGCAACGGCAGCTCTGGTCTGAATTGAGTCCTTAAAGTGTGTCGTATCGTCAGATTGGCAACCTTGGGTCTCATTCAGGTATATCGTGCTGTTTATAGTATTATACGTTGCAGTCAGAAAGTTGTTATAAATGTATGTTTATATCAGAAGGCAGTTTGATATTGTCAGCTGTTCATTCGGCGCTGAACATTTCAAAGATTTTGAAAAAACTGATTACTTTTTTATCATTTAATCAGCCATCCACTGATTTGATTAACGACCTGACTTGACAAAAGAGAGGCAAAGTATTCCGTTTTATCTAACCATATAGACATATTAGAAGCTAATCATATAAACATTTCAGTGTTTCTTTCATTTCACTCACAGATTGCATCCGATTTGACTCGTTTGCGATTGCCTTCTTTAAAGATCCATCCCTTTTCTATGTCTTGACAATTCGCAGAATGCGATCGAACAAGTTATCAAAATAAAAAAACTAATGAAACAACAACTGGATCTGAAAAAGAGGTATATCACGTTCAAGAGAAATGTAAAGCAAGCACAAATCACATATTTCTGCAGACCTGTAGATCCTGCCGATATGTCTATTCTGGTTAGCAGTAGCATAATTTTGAACGCATAGACCATTGAATCAGTAGCGGATATCGCTTAGATATGTACATATGTATATGTACATATGTATGTATGTAATAGTTAGTTATGGCATGACAAACCAATTATTTTTAAAACTATTTAATGATTTTAATCGGAATTTGGCTGCTGCTTCTTCTGTTTTATTTTTTATTTTGTGATGGCAAGGGAGGACGGAAAAAGGGAGTCTGTACAGACAGTCGCAAATTCAAACTTGTAGTATATTTGCGAATGCCGCAGCGCGGAGAAGTGTCAGACTGTAAATGGGGTGGAAACAAGTGCTAAGAGAAGAGAGCACTTCTGTTTTGTGGCATGTTTATCATTAGGACTCTTAACTTAAATCTGCCGATGAGGTCGGTCCCTTTGTGTATGTTATTTCGCAATTAAAAATGTTTCTGTGCAGTGCTCTTGTGAAAATGCCGTGTGCCAAAAACATATGCAGGGTGGACTGTTATAAATCGAAAACGAGTGTGAAGTTTAGGCTGAAAACTTTCGAATTTTCAATCATTCCTCGTTAGTTTTGTCTCTGCGATTGGCTGTTAAATTGTTCCAACTCGTGTTTTTTTAAGTTTTTGAATATTAACAGCCTAAAACCCTATATGCAGAAGTCCAATGGATTCATCATTCATCCGGCAGAAGGGACTTTTTTTGAAAAGCATGAATAAATGACTTTGTCATATAGCCATATGGATATGGCTCCCAGAAACATAACAGACTTTCTTTCTTATTTACCAAAGTGATTTTAACATACAGCTTATCATATATTATCATATTCTGATCGTTGCAGCAGGAACAACTTCGTGTCAATGTGTTTCCGTGACACTGAAGAGTAAAATATCGTTTTTCTTGCTGGACTTTTGATTATATTATCCTCAATGCGACTGTAGATACGCTTTTTTGGAGCTTATATCCTAAACCTATTTTGAATTACGTTTTTAAAGGCCATACTGCTCACATTTAGATTCTTTGCTCATTTTTGGCCACATCCAGGAACTGCACAGTTTCTCCTTGTGTGCTCCCTGACTATCCCAGAATTTGTTACTGTGCATTTTTTCCCTTTTATGTCGGATATTTACATACTTCCAGCTCGCCTGAACAGAGATTAGCTCCTAGATATTGTAGTGAATTTAAAATTATTTTTTTTTCTTGTAAATTGAATTCACCGCCTAAAAGCTTTCAATAAAAACTGGTCAAAATGTTAGCTATGTGCATTCATTTCACACAGAACGTAAGAATAACAATTCATATGGGCTAAAAATAAAAACCATAATTCGTTAAAAATTGGTAAGGCCCCAAATCTATCGAAAACGTTCATTTTTATTGTCCAGTGTTATCCAAAACCTGACATACATAGTAACGATCGATTTAACGGCGATACCTGATTGCTACAATTAGCGATGCGCTCCTCACGGCTTCTTACAAAATATCCTGTAAATTATTTATTATCGTTGGTCGCAGGGATTTAAGAAAGAAAGTACGTTGTGCGCTTTCAAAAAATTCTTGCAGATATTGTTAGCTCTGGGGTTTCTGGGTTTCTAATAAATTAAAATTGAATTCTTTTTCGTTCATTTCTCACAGGTCATGGAGGAGTTAATCAGCTGGGAGGAGTTTTTGTTAACGGACGCCCACTACCCGATGTGGTTCGCCAGCGCATCGTGGAGCTAGCGCACAATGGCGTTCGTCCATGTGACATATCCCGCCAGTTACGTGTGAGCCATGGCTGTGTATCTAAGATACTATCAAGGTAATTATCCATGAAAATAAGTTCGATAACATTTAGAAAATACCATCTTCACCATCAGAACACTACCATGGTTTGCCAATAGAGCTAGTGAAAAATGTAGTTTCTCAATCATTTATAAATATTTAGACATGGCTATTGATGCTGATCACAAATATGTGTATGTACCTTATGGGGTCGGAAGCGCTTCATTCTCGGTGTTACTCACATATAATCCCCTTCCACCACCAATCTAATATACCCTTTTCCCCATACCATTCATTGAGTATCGGGTATAATTAATCTTAGCGCGGATAAGAGTATGTGTATGTATGTGTACGTATGTACTTACATATAAGTAAAAACATATTAGTGATGCTTGTGCCAAGCTGCAGCAGCATACTCGTATGCTCCACGAATAGGGTAATAAATCTTTTGCGGTGATGGGTCCTAACCAAGTGAATGTTACCGTGAGGCTGTTGCACGGAATCGAAGCTCGACCTAAACGATGGTTGGCATTTAAATTGTTTTTAATTGAATACGGTTAAATAAAGGGGTATCTGTTACTCTTATCCCTAGATGGTCAAGCTTCGTGGAATCGAGTTCTACTTACGTGTACATCAAATGTACAACTAATAAGCATGACCCTGGTTCCATTTTTAGTATTCACTTGATTGTAGTAAGCCATTTGACCATACCAATACCAATGCCATGACAGTATTATGTACATACATAGCTTTGAAAAAATTAGTAATGCTGTGGTAGTTTAGCTGTAGTTTAGAATACTGATTATATGTACGTTGGTCGTATATTTTAAACGCTCGTCTATGTTCTTCTTGGGTATTTACTGTTTTCATTTTGTTTCCATGCCAATTTAGAACGCACAAAAGCGGAATCACATCCGACATCGGAGTCAAAAACTCAGTTGATATAGCCATAAGTTAACCAAGTTAAACTTCCTTTATCCTTAATTTCAAGCATTAATTCATACACAAACAATAAAAACAATATCTTTCCTATGCTATTTCCAGATATTACGAGACTGGTAGTTTTAAGGCGGGTGTTATAGGCGGATCGAAGCCAAAGGTGGCGACACCTCCTGTGGTGGATGCGATAGCCAACTATAAGCGGGAAAACCCCACAATGTTCGCATGGGAGATACGTGATCGACTTTTGGCGGAGGGTATATGCTCCCAGGACAATGTCCCCAGTGTTTCTTCAATAAACCGGTAAGAACGAATGTATATGAAAACCATGAGTCAGGGCTTTGGGCATGAACAATTCATGCAAAACATATCGGACATGCGCACGTCCGCAATGCGTTAGTTAGTGTTGCCATGTTTGTTTGCTGTCATGCAGCTAACTTCCGTATCCGCTTCCTGGATGAAACTGGATGTTACTCCAGCTTCATTTGTTCCCAACCATCCAGCTAATAAAAATATCTAAGTAGTTTTTAGCGTTCATAATTGCGGCACAATGCTTGACACACGACCACCACAAAAGGCACTTTCCTTTCCACCATCCGGTGCGGCTTTATTGCCGACAGCATCATCGCAGAGACTTGGCCGTGCCACGTGGCATTTGCGTTGTCGTCGCTGTCCCACATTCCTGTTATTTACGCACTTCCTTTTTGACCATAATTCATTTTAGCGGCGACCAAGAAATTACCAAGAGTCAGCTACTTTAAGCGATTTGCAAAGAAACTGCTGTAAAGTGCCTGAGCCCTAAAATGCCTAAATTAAAACGAGATCAGCTTTGACGGTGGCATTCTTTTGTGGTTTGTGAAGCTAACACGCACGAGCAACACTTGTGAGAAACACGAACCAGACATTACTTTTCACCTACATCCGCACAACACCACACCCAGCTATTGAAATAGTCTAAAAAATTATAAATTAGAATTGGAATTTGCAACCGCACCCAACACGTGCAGCCATTCAGAATCGATTCGATGCGTATTACGATTGTGCATTTCTCTCTATCCAATGACTGACATGTGACCGATGATAGGGCACATGTCGTGGTGGGAAGGGAAGGATGGGGTAATTCAAGGGATAATCAGCAACAACATTTCATAATGCGACAATGTGTGATGAGATAGCACTTGAGCGATGATTAGGGTGGTGATTCAATCGAATCAAAATTGTGCGTATGGCTTGGGCAGCACTCCCCTATTCGAATTCGAATCTCATTCCCAAGAGACAGACACTTAATAAAGTGACTTTCATAGCACTCAACCAATTTTAGTTTTCAGCCCTCTAAGTCAAGTTAAATCAAATGTTGGAGGATATATATGTATACACAACAGTAAAAGCAACGAGTTGTACTTTACTCACATCCCAAACATATGTCTCAATTGTGTGCACTGCCCCAATACCCAATTTCTCATCCCGTCTCCGAACAGAGCCGCGCAGAGCCGGCATTACAGGAAAGAATCGAAAATCTGAAACTGATGGCAGCGTCCCATAATTTGGACTGATTGGTCTTTTTTCTGTGCAACCCTCCAAATGTCCTATGGCCACTACGAAATCAACCTGTCAAATGTACTTAAATTTGTATACTCAAATAAAATATATACATACATGTTTATATATGTATGTATGTACATATGTATGTAGGTCCGCTTTCTGGATTACGAGACCACAACATGCAGCAGATAGAATTAATTTAACTACCAATCCCAAACATGAAAGAAGGGCTAGCATCGCGGATCGAATTGCGATTACTTCGATTTTGTTTTTATTTGGATAGGTAAAAAAAGTTTCAAAAATATATTTTTATGTTTGATTGAATGATCATAAGAAAGCGCAGATTGCACTACTCAACCAAATTAAAAATTTTTTTCCGCTATCGCCCAAAATGACTTTTTCTGATAGATTTGGAGATTTAAAATTTTTTAAAGAATTATGGTTTTTTTTCAGACTTAGTTTTTTTTTTAGGAATTTTTAAAAAATGTATTTTTTTCAGAGGTAGTGTTTCTATTTTTCACAAAACTTAAGTTTTCCACAACTGGTTGTATCGAAATTGGAAGTTTTGAAAGGCTGACAAATCGATGTATAAACGGCTAAGTTACAACCGTTTGAACAAATACCTTAAACGACGAAATTTTTAAACATCCTAATCTATCAGAAAAAATCTTTTGGGCGACAGCGGAAAAGTCGTGTTGACTAGTGTTACTGCTGATCTGATGAGAGCTATGTACATATACATATATACTCGACTGTATCTACCTACTCTTTTATATGTATATAATTTATTTATATAGTTTATTTACTCAATTATTATAAGTGGAATGAAATATCTTCAAAAACAAAAAAAAAGTTGCGTTCTTTTGGGATCCCGAGCACAGATGCTGATTTGCTGTGATTTGCTGATTAAAAAATATGTATTCTCTGCTTGCAGCCATCTAAATTAATAATGGATATAAATGTTTGCTATGGAATATACTGAGTCAAAAAGTTATTATAATTGATATTTGTTTGTTTACTTGTTATTTTGACTTTTTTCAGAATTGTAAGGAACAAAGCAGCCGAAAAAGCAAAGCATGTTCATCATCATCAGCAGCATCATATGCAGCAGAATCTCAGTGGCGGACAAAATGCCACAGAGAGCCTTGACAGCAGTACTGGTGCAAATAGCGATCCGCAGGCGTCCGGCGTTGGCACCAGCAGCAGCAGCACTAATTCCGCAAATACCACAGCTTCAGCTGTGGCATCCGCAGTAATTGCTCACGCCCCAATATCGACGTCCGCCGCTGACTCCGTCCAAGATCCAATAGGTCACTTGAATAATAATAGCAATGGCACCAGTAATGGCAATGTCAGTGCGGGGCCTGAGCACCGCACGACTGGATATAGCATAAATGGAATTCTCGGCATACAGCATGGACATCATTCTCAAAACAACAACAACAACAATAACAACAGCACGAGCAACAATAATAATACAACGGATCCTGGTTTTAAGCGCAAAAGAATCGAAGCCCATGGTACGTATCCTTTTGAGTACATAACAAAAATGGGGATTTAATCCAATGATAATCTGTATTATTGCGAAAAATGTAAGGTCGAGATACATATGTATTATGCATTATATGCACATATTTATATGTATGTTTCAGAAACATGTATATTTTTATTTATTTTAAAGTATTTTAATTAATTAGTTTTTCTTTTTTTGCATTTGCATTTCTTAATGTCAAATTAAAATTAATATTCAAAAATGGTTTGGTTTACCTTAAAGATAGTAGATAAATTAACTTAAATGAAAGAAATAGCTTATCCTTCAGTATTGTATTTTAATTTTGATAAACCAGAAAGACGAATTAGCATATGCCAGTACACATGTACATATGTACATATGTATGTATGTAAGAAGCGAAGGGAAGAGATGGTGGTGAGAGTGCGAAGCAAGAGGGCGAGGTAGCGGGAAGTGTTTTGTGGTCGTATCACGGCTATCTCCAAACCACATTTTGAGCTGTATGAAAAGATTACATCTCAATTACGCGGCGGTGGTAGGAGAAGCATAGCAGAAAATGTTTGGGATTCGAAACAGGATAGGGCAAGAGCAGAAAGCACATCACAAAATGCATTAAGTAATAAGAATACCATGCTGTTTGAATAAGCACCAGAATAAGTCCTAGCTAGCACTTGTCATTTTCAATAAATACGCATTAATGGTTATGTTATGGCAATTGCACCCTAGATGAAGCAGCAACAAACACGATAACCATCGCCGCTTGCAAAAAAAAAAACATCCGGTTTGATTGTGACTGCGGCCACTCCTTCCGTTCTTCGCATAGCATGCCTTTTTCCAAAAAGGTTCAGGTTCAGATTGGATTGCCTATTCGGATTAGACAGGATAGGGGTTCGGTTCGGATCGGATGAATCCGTCGTCAGCCGGTCACCTTTTTGTCACTATATGGGTAATAAAAAAGCAATAACCCGAATCTTATATGAACTCAATGCCTCAAATACTGTCCAGCCTCGCCAAAATTGGTTGTCAATTCCCTTTGATATAATATCACCCTTGCTACTTTTTCAATACAAATGTAGCACTTATTTGCGGAAAATTTGGTAAGATTAATCTGATTCACAACTGGTAAGTGACCTGCTGTTGGTGCTGCTGGAATGGATTTATTAAGGGGTGGAAAGTGGTTGGGCGTAGAAATAGGAACTTACGAAGTATAATAAGCAAAAGCAAGAAGAATTCTTGCTATGTTATTTTAAATTTGTTCAAATTTGAACCAAAGCTAACAAAAATAAAAACACCGTATGTATTCCAACTAGATTTGTATTATAAATATCAAATAATCTCTGTGGAAATTTTTTAAAATTAAACTAGCTGATAAAGTTTCTGTTACCCCGCTTCTACTCAATACTTACTGTATCTGCATAATATGTCATTATCATAATGGATACTATACATAGTAGACCCTTCAAGAATTGTGTAGCAGAAAAGGGTGTTTGAAGTAAGCACGCCTGCTACGACGACGAGGCTCTTACTCATAAATGCACTTAAGCGGCACGTGACGCCCACCATCTATGAACAAAACAGCTTAACAAAATATTGATATCAGCAGTCACACTAATTAAATTAACTGAACATTTTTATACAACCTTTTAGATGAAAACCGGGACACAAACATTCATTCGGACGATGAAGCTAAGCGGCAACGCTTGGGCTACAGTGGAGATCCCATTTACCCAAACGTAAGTTATTTTCTTTACATTTTTTTATCATTGGAGGGTTGACTTTATCCACCTACTACTGTCTGGATTTATGATGTATTATCGTACCAGGTAAGAAACAAGTGATTTCCTAATAGTTTTGGCCGCCGCGGTACTGTTAACAATATTGTCATACCCTGGCAATGCATTCAAATATGTTCAAATGCTATGAAATGTTGAATATGATATGTTCAAATATGTACATGAATGAACTACCATCAACCGTATTTAAAAAAAAATGTATCAGGGAAGAGTAGGCCTGCGAATCATACTCTGAATAATATAGTCATTATATTTATTTTTATTATAAAAACAAGGATGAACGTAGTGAGCCGCTACTTCATACCCGGTACTTAGTCAGTATACATACATATACATATGTGAACTTACGATTTATTTAATTCGTGCTTGGCACGAAGGCTTGCCGTTATTTTATACCATCCGTAAACGACAGCGCAGCATCATTGGATAGGGCCGTGCCGAGCACTAATTTAATTTATTATATGTTTTATATTTTTGACAAAAAAAAAATTTCAAACAATTGAGTCGAACCTTTTGGGAGATTTTTATATATTAAATGTTATCTGCTTTCATTTTTGTTTACATATGATTTTTACATACATATGTCTTCTAAATTTCTACATCTACATATAAGACTCGTGGAATGGTCTTCGAGGGAGAAAGAGGGAATAAGTAAGCGATTGGCAAGCGTTGCGTAGGATTCCATAGATTTTCGTCCTTTGTGGAGCGGAAGGGTTCGTGGCAAAATTTTGAAATACACTTGTATTGAAGTAATATCGCAGGAGCTTGGATAGAAAGTTTGGTTGCTCTAGCTTTACAAAAACGAGGGGGAACGTTGTAGGCCGCGGCAAAGATATTGAGATTTATGTAAATTATACAATATATTTTATACATTATATGCTAGCAAAAGATAAAAATTACATTTATGCCAAAAAAAAATTTAAAAGAATGATGTCGAACCATTCTGGAAATTTGTATATATTTTGTTTTTTATTTATTTATTTATATTTTTCGACCAGCGCGACAAGCATTTTATACTTATAAATTAGGGCGCTAGTCACAACAAGTGTAACATTAACTTTTGACATTTAAATTACAAACATTAAGAAGTGATTACAATTACATACATTCGAACTTATATACTAACATTTTAATAATATAATATTTAGTTTAGTTTTAATTTAGTTTCTAGGAATTTTACTCTTACTATCCGCTCAACCCCTCTCTACTATCTCAAATTCAAATTATGTAGTGCGTAGATGATTCTCCAGTGCGATTTTGAACTGCGCTCCCCCATTGATTGCCTTGATGGCGTGGGGAAGATGATTCCAAACTCGAACAGCATATACAAAGAACTGTTTCATTGTGCATGTGTACTTTCATTTAAAGCAAATAATATTTTTCGTCCGTCTTGACGTGCTAAACTTAAGTCGTTCATATAAGTAAGATGGCTCTTTGGTGTATATAACTTTGTGCAGTAATACTAAGACCCTAAAGTCTATCCAGGATTTAAGTGGCATATCGAAAATTGTTATCATTACGTCCGAAATATGGTCAGTTTTACGTCTGTTATAAATATATCTCTTGATATTATTAAAAGCAACTTGCAGCTTGCGTTGGCTGGCGGAGTTACTGTCACTAAATACTTCTATACCATAGAAAAGTACTGGTGTGATGTACATTTTTGCAATTGTTTGTCTTATTTTCACTGGGAGAAAATCTTTAGTTAGGTATAAATTTCGAAGTATCCCAATAGCTTTTCCGACTGATCTGTTTATGTGATCATCCCATATCAACGTTTGGTTAAAAACATAAAACCTAAGTTGTTTGCACGTTCTACATATTCAATGGGGATGTTTTCAATAGTCAATTTTTGTAGTGCATTAGTGTCGAACTTTCTTTTACCTATGACTATACATTTTGACTTAGTTGGATTTAATCCTAGCCCATTCATTTTAGCCCACTGACTTACACTTTTCAATTCACTATTACAGACACGAATACAGTCATTAAGACTGTATTCCAGACTAACAAACATTTGAACATCATCGGCATACATATGAACGTCACAACTTGACAATATACTCGGTAGATAATTTACATACATAGAGAACAGTAATGGCCCTAAAACGGATCCTTGAGGAACACCACGCTTGACACAAAGTAATGACAAGTACATATTATTTATACACACAGACTGTATACGATTACTCAAGTACGAAACAATTAGTCTTGTGGCGGCACGTGAAAAATTACATAGACGACTTAGCTTAAAACAAAGAATTTCGTGGTTAACCGTATCAAAAGCCTTACTATAATCTAGAAGGAACGTTATATTGTCCGAGTCCAATTTTTCTCTTATACGTTCAACTACGTTTATTATTGCTGTTGTACAACTTCTGCCCACTCGAAAACCTGATTGCTTATTTGTCAAAAGTTTTTTAGTTGTCAAGTAATTTGTCATCTGATTAGATATAAGTCGCTCTAAAATTTTTGACAAGTAAGGTAGAATGGAAATTGGCCTGTATTCATTGACTGATTTTGGAATTGGAAGTATTTTATCTACTTTCCAAGAATCAGGAAATACGGATTAAGTTAACGCTGTGTTGTATATGTAGGTTATGTACGGCAATATGTTTGTCAAAAGCATTTTTATGAATTTCGGATTTATATCATCAATTCCAGTGGCATTTGACTTAATCTTTAATATTGATTCGAGGACATCTGACTCAGTTACACATGAAAAACTAAAACTATTATCACAGGTACCATTATCACAGAAGCAGTGTACATCATCACAGTTTCTATTGAGATTTTGAGGCATGCACTCAACATAGTCAGTTTTAGTCACTTTCAGGTACTTTACAGTCTAAAAAAGTTATATTAAGTTCGTCAGGATCAATATCACAGATGCGCGGAGTAGTGGATTTACCAACACCCAGTTCTTTAATATACGCCCATTTCTGCTGATTCGATCTCGCTAAGTTAAATTTGTTACAAAAGTATTTTCTTTTCTCTGAGTTGATTAACTGTATCACATTTTTCCTAATTATCTTATACTGTTATAAATAGAGTCCCAGTCTCATGAAATAAAGTCAGCACTTAACAAGGCATAGTCAATGTTTCTAAAATTTTTATAAACTATTCTGCTTTCAGTTAAGTCGGTATGAAAATTATAGGTCAAGAATATTAGGTCGTGTTTCGAAAACATTGGCATTGATAGTTGACTGTAAGTAGACATTTTATGACAGTCGGTTACAAAAAATAAGTCAAGTAAGGTATGATAAGGTATCACAGTAATTTGTGAAATGCATGGGTGCAGACGAATTTACTAACTTTAATCCCATCGATTCTATGTCGTCCGATAATTACCTTTCTCGCAGGACCTTGCTGTTGAAGTCCCCAGCTAATATTACATCTGTATAGGCGAGCGACATGGTAGACAATACGTCAGTTAAATTTTGATATTCTATATATCGATGTGGTCTATACACACAGCCTATTTAAATTTGCATCCTTTGTGTGGGCGGAAGGGGGCGGGGTGAAATTTTGAAATACACTTGTAGTGGTGTGATATCAAAGGAGTCTGGATAAAAAATTTGGTTGCTCTGCTTTTATAGTCTCTGAAATATAGGCGCTAATGAAGACGGACGGACGGACAGACAGACATGGATATATAAACTCGGTTATTGATGTTGATCAAGAATAATGATCAGTTGATCGCTGATCAACTTTATGATGCCGGAAACGCTTTTTTCTGGGGGTTACACACATCCCCTCTCGCGACAAACCAAATATACCCCAAAACTATGTAGGATTCTTTCCAAACGGTAGGAAAATCACCTATCTCGAGAGACCAGTGAAAAAGTTTTAGGAGGGACACACAAACAGATTCAGCACAAAGTGTAAGAACTGCACTCGGAACTGAGTTTGGCCCAATGGAGAACGAAAATGTACACGATTTTAAATTGGTTCAGAGGCCAGGCTATCATAATCGATGGAGGGGGGACAGATACAACTATAACTATTTAAAGGGATAGGATATGAGTGCCTGGTACGAAAGTCCTTTAAGTATGTTATTGTCTTGTTACCAGGGCCGTCGAAGAGGGTTTAGCCAGGGTAACCACCGCCATTTTAACCACCTGCATACAAAAACCAGTTACTCTAGCTTCTTTGAGTATGGTAGGAGTCTAGAATACATTTTGATCAACATTGATTTCGTGAAAAATATATCATACGATAATTTGTCACAACATCTACAAAACATATTTTTATACCCATCTCCATATGGTTTTTAATCGATTCATCAGATCTAGTTCGACATTATATATGAACCTATAACAATTTTGATCAAGTTAACAGCAAACGAGGGGGAACGTTGTGAGCCGCGGCAAAGACCGCGGCTCTACCTTGTACCCGGTACACAGTCAGTATACATATATGTTCGCAAAAGGGACAAATTAAAAAAATGGGCAAAAAATAATATTTCAAAAAATGAAGTCAAATAATTTTTGGAATATTATACATGTTTCCGATTTTGTTTGCATATGATTTTTACATCTGCTTCTAAATTTCTACATGACATGTATAACTACATATTTGAGACATACAAGTGTTTAGGACAGAGAGAGAGAGAGGGAGCGGGCATGAGTCAGCGCTTGGCAGGCGTTGCGTAGCCACTGAAATTTAATTTGTTTCTTCTGGCCATAATATTGATCCCACCTGATCCAGATTCGGCAATCTGGTAGATATGGTAATTTTCCATGATTCTGCGATTTTGGTTTTCATTTATCTTAAAAATTGTGGATTCCACAGATTTTCGTCCTTTGTGGAGGCGGAAGGAGGCGTGGCAAAATTTTGAAACAAACTCGTCCGGGTTTGGTATCACAGGAGCTTGGATAGAAAGTTTGTTTGCTCTAGCTTTTATAGTCTCTGAGAAAAATACGAATGGGCAAAGCGGATGGGGTCGCGTGTGAGAGAGAGCGAGAGGGAATGATGACTTTCGAAATGGTTTTCTTCATTGTAGGTATAATAATGATCTGATCTGATCCAGATTCAACACTCTGATAGAAATAGTCTTTTTCTATGATTCTGCGTATTTAGTTTTCTTGTATCTTCAAAATTGTGTGTGCCACAGACTTTCGTTCTTTGTGGGGGCGGAAAGGTGCGGGGCGAAATTTTGAAATACACTTTGAGTAGTGTGATAACACAGTAGACCGAATAAAAAACTTGGTTACTCTAGCTTTAATAGTCTATGAGATATAGATGCAAATGAAGACGGACAGACGGACGGACGGACAGACGGACAGACAGACATGGCTATATCGACTCGGCTATTGATGCTGATCAAGAATATATATACTTTATGGGGTCGGAAACGCTTCCTTCTGGGCGTTACACACAACCGTTATCCCCACAAATCTAATATACCCCTATACTCTTCGAGTACCGGGTATACAAAACGGCTCTGGTACGGCCTCCGAAGACATCCTTGTTTTGTTGTTATAAGCTAATACTGCGGATAGAAACAATACCTTAAAACTTTATTTTCGTTATTTATTGGAGAGCTTGCCGGAAAATCCTGAATTTCTTATATTTGTGCTTTTTCTTTTAAGATATGGGCAGGGAAATGGTGCATTAAGGATGAACACAAACTGCTTTCCGAGCTAGGAAATTTAACAACTGGCAGCGGTACTAATGCTCCCTCATACTATGAACCATCAAACGGATTTTCAGCCAGCACGATATCAATGTCAGGAGCGGCACCAACTGGCAATGATACGTCTTTGCTATATGACAGTATAGCCACAATGTCGCAGAGTCAAGGCTCCTTGTATACACAAACAATCGGCCCATCAATCGGTAAGTAAACGTAACTTAAAAACATTGTCGATAAGTAGTTGTTTAAGAAGTCGATAAGTAATTCCTTTTATTTTAAAGTTTTTTATTTCATCTTTTATTTACGTTTACATGTACATTCTTACTTATTCTTTATGAACCTGACCGATATAGGCAGCAGTTCGCTTACTCCACTAGTCCCTATAAGTATGCATGACATGAAGCTTAGTACAAATACAGTACAGGAACAGTCAATCGCACCCTTCTACGCAGGTAAGGATAGATCATGCTAATTAAGGTTTAAGTGAGGGAACATTTTTTTGCGCGAATGAAGCCAGACGCTTGTCAACTTTACTCCATTAAATATTTTAAAAATGAAAAGATATTTTGCGCTATTATCAACGGGTTTTTTTGTTTGTTTAGATACTGTAGTAGTATACTGTACTATACTGTAGTACTGTATACTAGTATTCCGTATATGTATACTAGTATTCCGTCATATTACTCGCAAAGACAAGTATTTTCAAACTGATTTAAAATTGTTACTGTGTATATAGCTGCAATAGCCTTTGAAAACGGAAGCTATCCGTCAATAACAAGCTTGGATAATGGCGCAAACTCACCAGCGGGACAAGGTGTCATTGCAGTTTCGGGAAGCTCTGATTCCGCCAGCCTATGTCCAAGGACTGTGCGAAACGCGCAAAGCCACACCGAAAGTAATATAAACAGTACATTACTTATAAAGGAGCCTGTGGTTCGAAGCGTCAGCACGGACAGGGAGGAGAATCCCAGCAGATCTGATAAGAACATGGAATCTAACAAACAAAATTTGGAGCAGAATAACCATATACCCTTACCAAATCTGCACCAAATAACAGAACAGCAACTAATAACAAGCAATGGCAGTCCCATTGCCAATACCAATACACATACCTCATCTCTAATACTCCTTCAGCCGAGCGGAGGCACCTCTTCGCTAAGTGTCAGCGCTGCTGACGATCGTTCAGATGTTCATACAAATGTATGTAGTAATGTAGGCATTTATGCCACACCTACAGTACTGCCAAGTTTTAATCATTACTCTACAGGCAAGTTGCAAACCAAACGAAACGTCAACATTTTTGCTTACGCCTCACATCTGCACGAGAAGAGCCGGAAAAACTAGCTCTCTTTTTAGCACGTTCGTCTCTCGCACAATACTGGTGACGGTAACAGTAAAGCTAAATACTACTACTGTTAGGATAGATGTTAAATAGATCTAAAAACCTTTTACAAGATAACGAGTATCTAAAGCTTTAAATTTGTATTTTCACCTTTCTATTCAACTTAATCTGATTAAAATGATTTTATTATAACCTCTGCACGGGGTAACAAAAGTTATTTAAAAAAAGACAACAAAATTCACGCATTTCAACTTTAGAGGGAATCGGGAGTCAACTTGGAATCTTTTCTTTCTTAAGCGACCCTTGATGAATTAGTGTAAATTGCTTAACTGTAGCATCATACTCTTTGCTTACGTATAAGCACACTTATATTTATACATGTGTAGAGATTTTTTTACTTTCTACATTCCAATCCAATTAGTTGCGAACTGTTAGGATGTACTTATTTTTACTTTCAAAGTAGTTTCCCCTTTTTTTTGTTTTTATCTGAATACTTTTGGTTGATTCTGTTTGACCCATTGTGAACAACATACTACCGAATGGTTTTTTAAAATATTTGTATTTACAGGTTGTAGCTCAGTTGTGCCAGGTACAGAATATGCCTATAGTTCCGCTTACACACAATATGGAGGTGCTTATGGTTCCTATGGTTACGGTGCGAGCGGCGGCTTAGTAAGTAAGTAAATCATCCAATTTCAATTACGAAATCTGTGTAGGCTATATATTTATTTATCTTTATATTTATTTTATATTTCAGACTCCTCCTACTATTACGAAGGTGGGCAGCCACAGTCAGCATTAAGCCAAGACCTGCGTTCGCCATTAGCTGCAACGCGGGCCAATTCTTTAGCATCAGCTGCGTCGCCAACTGGTAGTGCATGCACAAAGTCTGAGACATCAGACATATTCCTTGTATAATCATCAAACTAAAAAATACCTCTACTAAATTAATTATTGATTGAATACGTTGAATGCGGCCTCTACACGGTCTTCGTAAATTTTAAATTTTTTGTTTATAATCGCTAGCCGTTCAATGAGTTATAACAGAGGGTCTTGCAATATTTAGTACCACGTGTACATAAATAAAGAATCACATTTGAATTGTTTTATATGTAAAAGGATACAATTAATGTGAACGGTTCCCATATATAAATTTGCATTTATTGTTCGATTCGACCTTTCACGTGCAAGGCTTGCAATCTAGGTATTTTAAAAGAACAAACAAGGACTGGTCTAAACATAAGTTAGTAATTCGCCTAATACATAAGCATAAAACCGAAGAAACCAAAACCAACCAAAAATCATGCAAGTTTTTTAAAAACTTTCAAAACCTAAAGACATATTTATGTATAAATTGTACATAAACGTGTATGAATTAAGGAGAATTGAGTTTGATAATTAGCATATTAATAGAGCGTATAATGTGCACAGAATCCAAATCAAGATGTATTACTACGAGCACACAATATATGTATGTTCTAGGTTAAAGAAGCGCATGCTTCGGATCCATAGATTTGGTTAACTGCAAAGTTGTACGCACATGACAAATTTTCAAATGTATGCATGTGTACGTAACGTACACTATTTTATTTAATAAATTTACATAAGTGCACTATGCGCCCTTGACAAAAGGTTGAAAGTGTGGCGAACTTAGGTTTAAATTTAAAATGATTTTGTTTTTATGTATTTTATGTGTTGCTAATATATAAAGCATCTGTACTGTTTTGAAATACTCGAATGGATATCGAAATCGAAGTTTTACTCGTACTCGTATTTATAATTAGTACTTAATTTATATTAGGTAACTCCCATTACTTATAAGAAAGCACAAACCAAAATTAAAGATATTTACAAATAACTGTATGTGTGTGTTAATTGAAAATAAATATATGAAATAAAGTAAAAACATATATTCCTATGGTAATGGTTATGGATGGCAACAGGCACGATATTTATATCATGGTAGCTTACTGAATAAAACTTTAAATCAGCATGAGTTTTATGAGCAACAGCTGTTGTCCAAGAGAACCTTTTTGTTACTACTTTACTTTCTTTACTCTGCTTCACTAACCAAACTAGGTTTTAACGTTCTTTTCGGCTATAAGTTTCACTGGAGATAAACAGAGATGGAAAAAGGGGCATAATATTGAAATGAGTGAAGAGTCACAAATGTGGCACAAACTCAAACTTCTTTATTCATTGAGATATTCATTCATATTCAAGTATATTCAAAACGGACATACGGATTCAGGATTTTCCTACCTAGAATAAATTTTTAAAGCCTATCGGCTATTGCGACGAATATTATTAGCGAATACAACGAATACATATTATTTTTGCTTTAGTTTTCTGAGTGTAATACCCAGAAGGAAGCGTTTCCCACCACATAAAGCATAAATATTCTTGATTAGCATCAATAGCTGAATCGACTATGTATATCGACGTGTGCACGTCCTTCTTGATGAGTGCATAGATCTCAGAGATATTCTGTTGGTTATCCGTTTGCAAGTGTATTTCAAAAATTTTCCCTGCTCCCTTTCGCCTACTCAAAGGGTACAACAACTTTGGAATACAACATTTTGAAACCGAAACGCAGGAGACGCAGAAGATTCTGTCTGATTACCATCATTATCATTATTATAGCCAGAATGAACCAAAAAAGACCTATATCCCAGGCCAAGAGGTCGTGTTAACGGCGCACTACGTTGAAGTATCAAATATTCAGAAATTCGTATCAAAAAGGACATAAGGTGGAAAAAGGATTAACAAACTGCAAGAATTAGAATTAAAACATACATTCTCTCTATTATTTTCCCATCTGTTTTGACAAGTGCAAGCTAAATTGAGGGAGATCGCATTCGGTTTTCACCGTCCTATCAAAATACCCAGCATTAACCAACAAAATATTTTATAGACTTTGTAAGATTACGTATGTACGTATGTATATTTATACTAACTGAGACTCGAGTATTATAGAGTCGTGACTCACGAACCAGCACGTTTTCTTACGTTTTGGAGTGCTGAACTTCATCGATTTTTGATGTACGCAAGGCGTTGATGAAGCCAACTGGAAAGTTTGCCATTCCTGTCCCGAAACCCTTTGATTATTGATTTTATGGATTTTATTGATCTCTTTTATATATATACATATATGAATATTCGTAGTAAATATGCACGTATGTATGTTCTTATATATAAATATTTATTTATATATATTTCATAACATTTTGAATAAAATGGCCTGTTTCATACATATTTTTGTGTGATAGCATTTAATATTATTTTTATTATATTTTTGTGTAGTTAATAAGCGTAAATTTTTACAGATGTTTGTGAACCTATTGAACCTGTGAATAAGTATATGTATATGTTTAAGACTTTGCATAGGATTACCTATTTTAAATATATCTAATGTGCATGGACGAATACTAAGCTCTCAAGCTGCCTGAATACTGGTACATGTGTTTAATATTTCTGATAATGTTGAGAATGAGAATGTATAAATTTCTGATAAACGATTTTTTAAACACATTTCAATAAAGTTTTATCAAACTGGATCAATTGAATTAAACATTCGTTGAAAAAAACTAATATTCAAGAAACAAAAACATTTAGCTACAGGAACACAATTCCCCTCTTTCCAGTTCCTTAAGAAGCTATGGAAACTTGGAACTTGGTCAATGGAATATTTTAGATAATTATGTAGCATGCAGAATAGGTGAAAGTTTTCATAGAAACAGGCAGACGGCTTCGATGGCTCGGGTATTCACGTTAGACGAGAAGAAATATAATACAATTAAATGAGTTCGGAAATCAATATTTTCGTTGCAAAAATCTAGTCAAATTCAAACGACTTTCAATTTTATTTTCCAACCATAGTTTAGTATAGAACATGTAGTAAAATTAAATTCGTAGTGACCATATAACAGTAGACTTTGCTAACTGAGTAACTAAAAAAATAGGGACAGGGAAAAGCATGCAGTCAGAGCGAGAGTAATGCGTCAGCTTGGATTTCCAGTTGAGCTGAGAGCAGCGCTGCAGCAGAGATAATTGATTCTAATACTTTTTTGATCCAATTTTAATGTCTGACTGGGTGTTGGAAAAACAAAATTTTTCACAAATAGTGCCTCAATTTTTCAGCTGTTAGAAGACGCCTACAAACACTAATTTTACGTTTTGTCTCTTATCCTATCTGTTCGCTGCAAGGTTAGTAAAGTCTGATGTCATATGGCTATGGCTATTAGCACTCCAAAGTTTTTGTTGATCCCTTGTAATATTTTTCACATTACAACTCCACATTATTTGTCGTTATTACACTATAGCGAAATATTTAAACACAACTCTAAAATTAAATTTTTATTTAACGAATAACAATATACAAAAAATTAATGGCAATGTTACACAAAATATATGTATGTTTTGTTTGAATGACAATAAATAATAAATAAATGCCTTTTTTAAAGATTTTAAAAATATTCGGTCATGTGGTCATATGGTCAGTTTAAAGACGAATATAATATTGTATAAACTCATTTTAGTGTTTATGGTAGGACAAATTAATTAGGTTTCTATATTTATCGATATGTTTCCTAATCTATTTTTTTAAATATATATGGATTAAGTTAACAATAAGATATAACGTTTGCCATAAACAATAATTCGAGTGATTTGGCCTTTGATTTCCACTGCAGCATTTCGTAATAAAATGAACCTTAAATTATGGGGACGGAGGAAACTCCTTCTATGCATTAGAGACAGAATGTGGTTGCTGTTTATTAAGACCTGTTCATTAATGTTACATCCTTTTGCGAGTGTATACAAATCAAGCATTTATGTATTATTTGAATGGTATAGTTTTATAATTGGTATATATTTATGCCTTTAGTATGGCTTTAGCAATGCAGGTTATAATTATAATTGTACTATGCCTTAGTCGTAATTTGTATTTGCGCCAAGATCACATATACATAAATATAATGAACTCGATACTTGCGCACATCCATTGACTTAGTTCCTATACATACATGCATTCTCAGCACAAGCGGAAATATTCGCGGAAACATTCGTATGTAAATGTTCACTTAATTATATATTCTATGCTTGAGTAAATACAAATACATATGTATGTATGTATGTATGTACGGGTATGTAAACATAAGAATTCACATAAAACTAAAGAAGCTGTTAGATATTTCTTGATTCTGTATTTAAGATTTTAAAAGCACATTTACACATTTTAAATTCCATAATTCGAAACATCATTTAATTTGCTGTGGAAAATATATTGGTGTTGTCCCATTCCAGTTGATTGATGTGAGCGAATCCATCTTTCAATGCTAACAACAAACACAGAAAAGTAAAACAATGCAAAAAAAGTTTAGAAAATAGCTTACCTTCTTCGTCTTCAGAATCAGAGTTCTCTGAGTCAGAGCTATCTTCAGATACAGCGTCTGTTTGCATTGGATTTATGGTTATAGTCAATGCAGAGTCATCCCAGATCAAGCCGTCATCAGCGATCTAAGAAAAAAAATAAGATGAGATTCAGCGCCGGAAAACTGTGTCCTATAATATTCCAATATATAAAATATATTCACTTCCACATAAACATGAAAATTTTTTTATGTTTAATGCGAACCGGTTACACTAGTTTAAAAATTGTAATAAAAGTTCGATCCCAAACATTTGACTCCTATTGCCCATATAAAATTACACGCTGAATATAAAAACGAAGTAAAAAGTTGAGAAAGTGTAACAGTTTCGAAGAAATTGGTGGTTTTTCATATTTTAAATTTTTGAAAAAGTTGTTTTACTTGGATGTAAATTTCAAGTTTTTTATGAATTTTGTTATTATTATTATTACATATGTATATATTTTATTTCAAATTTTTTAAGTCACATTTTTTGCTCAATTTTATAAATTTCAGTTCTCATCTGGTGGTTTGACTATGTGTACCTTATGTTTTTGGAGCGCAGAACCCGAATCCGAATCCGTCTCTCACTAGGTCATCAGTTTTTTTAGATAACCTAAGACTCTTGAGGGATATTTTTTTGGCCACAGGGCCTTGCATGGCCGTATTTATAGCCGGCAATGTCAGCTTAGATCAGCTATCAAAGCTATATGCCTTTAATTTTGAAAGCTTGAAGTTCTAAAACAGCTGAGCTTATACATACTGTGCTTATGCTAGGCCCATTTCATGAAATCTTTCATGAAATGTAGAAATAAGTGTGTGTATAAACACCTTTTCATGTATTCGGTAACACACGAAAGTTGACTATGAATTCAGCCTCAGAAATGGTGAGGCAAATGAGGAGGAAAATGTAGATGGATTTTACTCTAAAATTATTGCCCAATTAAAAGTCTGACACGTCCTCTGATAGATTTGTTACATGTGTTACATAAATATTTGATATAGATTCTGCGACCAAGAAGATCGAATCTTTCACAACGGAGCCGTAATGCAATTAGGCGATTAGGAGATAGTCTTCGAAGTGAAAGAAGAAATTCTTTAAATGTTGATTTTAATCCAAAATCTGTTCGATTGATTGCTTTAGTTTGCATTGGTATAATGGACGTAGTTTGCGAGAATTGGGGCATCGAACATGTTATGCGATTGATGCACATGATGCATTATGATTTTGATGCTTTAATGGTAAAGTGAAATTCCATATTTCACATATATGTTTATTTTATATTATGTAAAAAACCGGTTTTCTTAAAGTCGTATAGTTTTCAACTTTTGCAACACCAACACACAGGTAATTTTTGATGCAAAAACATCCATAACACAAAATGCAGATACTTAGGATGGAAAGGACTTGCATTGCAGCTCCTTGTTACCCATGGGCATGAAAAACGTCCAGAATAAAAACTTGCCGAAGCATTCAAGTATTCCAAGGTAAGAATGGAAAACATAGGCTTGAGTCCTTGATTCCTAAACACCTGAACAAAAATCAAAAATATCATAAAGCTAGAGAAAAATATGCACAGAATCGTGGGACAAGTCCATTTAAATATTCTAGTAATTAAAAAAATGTATAAAGATTAACCCTTATAAACTACAAGTTATACAAGTTAATATCTACCAATCTAAAGTCCAAAAGAACCAATAATGGATAAAAATCCATTTCTATCGAAGAAGGATGTAGCCAAGATGATGATAATCACTGTAAGGCATGAACAGCCCCATACCATATTTGTTCCGCCTTCGTGTTTTATAGTTTTAACTGCTTCAAATTTGTGTTTATTGATCTTCACACGAAATAAGTGCCACAATCAGGGTATAAAATATTTCATTTTTTCCTATCCGACAACAGGATATTGCGCTAATTGTTCACATTCTATGTTGCATTTTCTACATCGGCTAGCATCATGTTGGGTACGATAGAAAATTATTTCTACATGGTTATTTTGGACACAAAAGCTTCATTTGACAAAAAAAAAATGGACAATAGTCGTAATCCTTTTTAAAACTTCTGCTCAAAATCAGAATACATTCTTCAAATGTTTATATGAAAAACGGAAATATATTTATACCTTTGGACATGGCTGATGTCGATCCGTATATTTATGGTTGTTTTTGATCCGAGCAATGGAAACTCCACAAAGCAGGATAACCAGAAAAACACATATAAGAATTATAAGCATTGTCGGATGAGAGCCTTCAGCTAAAACAAAAATTACCATATTAATACATACATAATCGATTTATTTTTCGAATGTATAGTTAAAATTTCACTAACCTTTGTGAACAATAGAGTGTATGTGTGTTTTCGGCTCTTGTATATCATTGGTGTGTAAAAGTGAATATGAGAAAACCTTAGTATCTGAAACGGGAACATGTTAATCTAATTTATTTTTACCATTTGAGAGAAAATCAAAGTCTACCTACCAGAAGCCTGATTGATGTCTTCTCTTGTCAAAGCACCGTTCAAGTGGTAAGCTGCTCCATTTTTTGGATTCCCAGCATCATCTACTTGTGGCAAGGAAGGCGGAGGTGGGGCATTTGTGGTCTTGGATAACGACTGTTTGGGATGTAGAACAGTAAGCGTAAGAGTATATTCCGCACTTTTATACTGGGAGCTTAGCTGACCGCAAGAAAGCTTAAACACTCGATTTAGATAATAAGCCGGCTTTTTGTTACTATAGATAAGGGAACGCAAAACATTCAAATAATTATGAATACTGTCCACTCCCATCATTTCGACACCATCCTTGTTTATGTTGGTTTTTATATCCATTGTTGATGACAAAGATTCGTCCCCATCTATTTGAATGTCTTCATGATCCGGATTCAAAGAAGGGAATACAACCACGCTGCACGAATCCAAATACTCTTTTGCATTCATTTTTTTACTATTCTTTAGCGACGTTGCGATCTGAATTTTATCCAAAATGTGAACACCCAACTTTATTTCCTGATACGATACCAATTTATTAGACGTTCCTGAAAAGAATTAATTATTGTATTAAAAATACGGCTAAATTATATTTTAACATACATATGGGCAGTCCCATTTTCCTCTACGTTATATTTGTACTACAAAATTAAAAAAAAAAGGAAAAAGTCGATTTAAAAAAATATATATATAATTATACCTATATAATTCCATGGTAATAAAGGTTAAAAAATATAACGTCTGCCGAGACTTGACCAATTCTCTGGAATTTTTTTTAGATGTTTCTATATCTTAAAGGGACTTTAAGGGAAAACTTTGATCAAGAATCATATTTTTTTTTGGGATAATATTAAAATAAAACATGACAATAAAAATACAAAAAAATACCGAAAAAGTGAACTCTTGCATATTTAAAAAGGTTTTCAGATCATAGTTAATGATATTATATGTCAATTGCGTAAATTAATTAACTTTCAACAGATTAGGAAAATAATATCAGGACCAAACTTTATGGAAATCAGTTTTTATCGACTTAATGTTTTTAGGCATGGCGGACCTTTTGGCGGAACTGCCCATATACATATGGTTTTTGTCCGATCGCATCCTTCTTTCCATCACACCCTATGATCGGCAAGAACAATTAAAATAAAAATGAATAAGAAAGCAAATTCGGCAAGCCGAAATTTATATACCCTTGAAGTTAGACAAACGGTTTGACGAAAAAAGTCCAATCATCCATATTTCGATCTATTACCAATTGCAGCTATTTAATATAGTGGTCCGATCTGGACCTTGAATATCCAATTCATGGGTATAAAAGCCGCTAGCATATAGAAGTTTTGTAAACATAAATTATTTGATAAGAATTTATACATACCAGTAATTGTAATTTTTCTGGTATCCATTAGTGGATCTTGATCTAATCCATCCTTCTGCAAGAGTGATTTCATTTTTTTAACTTTATTTTTTGAAGACGAATCCATTTTTTCATTTACCGATGTCGATCCGACATTTATGCCAACTTGAGAAATGGGCTCATTAACCATGATATAAGTCTCTATTGTCGGCAGGCGAATTGAGCTATGATTATTACACATAAGCGATGTACGAACTTCTATATTACGCCGTCCTATTGTTGGACTTTGTTTGATATTGATGTACTGAATTTTACGCATCAGTTGTTCAATGTTGTGCTTAGCCTGCGCTTCAATATAGATTTCGTTCATTTGAACATTAGCCTGAATTTGAACGTCCGATTCCGAAATTTTATTCTGAGCAATTTTTAAATCATTGGGCGACAATAGGTGCTCAGCACAGTTTGTTCCACACTTAATGTCTTCCGTGGTCAGAATACCATAAAGGCCAATTTTGACCTCTGATATGTCTCCACTAAAGCCATGTTTTAACCGATTTTCCGAACTTTGATAGCAAGCCCCGACAGCTAGAGTTGTGTTTACTCCATGTGCAGCATGCAGTGGCCAATCGTCAATTACCTCTGGATTACTGTGACGATCCTCAATAGAATTTTCGAATCGTATACCATCAATAAATAACTCAACCTTGCCGAACTGTTCAATGTTGAGTACATAGTGATGCCATTCGTTGTCACAGACCTGAGGTATTTTCCACCGCCATTCAGCCGGACTGAATATGTTAAGATCGCCTTCATTAAAGTTCTTTCGGAGGAGAAGAATCAGCCGACAATTGCGAACAAAAAGTGCCATATGGTGCCGATTCATCTTGTGGTCATCGGCACTGCACAATATATGTTCTTTGACATGTTTATTAGTTGAACTTTGACTGCTATGTCTAAAAATCGAAAGAATGCTAAACGAGCGCATTGAGAAATCGTAATGATCCACAACTGCATCAGGAACCACCACTCCAACTGAGCCATCAAAATGAAATATGGGTTCTACTCCTTCATCGTAGTTTAGATCCTTAGTCCACTCTGCGTCTTGGGGTAAGAGATCCTTCATTGTTAGGCTGGAGGTGCAATTAGATATATCACGATCGCACCCAAACGATATGTGCTTCGTCTAGATAAAGAATAAAAATTATAATTATAATATAATATAATTATATATTAAAAAATTATAAAATAAATCAAAGATAGATAGTTTAAGCAAACCGAGCTATAAATTCCACTCTGTATGAAAACAAGTAAGATTTCTAAAGTCTAATATTTTTACTAATTTCTATGTAATTACAAAAAATTGGGACAACAGTCGTAAGAAGAACTTTATGTTTTAAACTTTTGAAAATAAACGTACCTTAAGTGCTATAGATGCGTGTATGCTCAGGTCTTCATTGCTGCACGAAATGTCACACAGATCTAGGCGGGCATTAGGGAACAGTTGAAGGCTCTCAGTGCTGCCAGACTAGATTAAAAAACAGTTACCAATACACCAGTAAAACCAATATACAGAATTATAAATACTTACGGTGTAGTCAATTCGCTCTGGTATACCAACAAATTTTGCTTCACACACACGCCGCACTTTTATGCTGACCATGATAGCCGCTGATTCTTTCATCGCGCAGTCAAAAGCAACTACGGAAAGAATGTGGTTATGGGAAGCTTTATGAGAAAGGGGCTCCGTATTCTTTATTGAGCCTTCATTATCAATAGCGAAAGGCTCATCGTTGTTGAGTATCTCATATTTGCAAACGTCTCCAAAAAGAGGTGTGCAGTCCTTATCGGAAGCTTCGACGCGTATGATTTCATTGTACAGTCGTCCCTCATCTACTTCAGTTACATATGATTGCTCTAGAAATGTAGGGGCATACTCATTAATATCGATAACAGTTATATGAACATTGGCTGTATTCGATGGCGTTCCATCGCAATATATTGCTACAATTTCAAAGTGATAGCTTTTGCGCTTTTCGCAATTTAATGTACGACGGGCTTTTAAAATTCCTAGATTATTAACCAATTCAATCTGAAATAAGATTCAAAAGCCAGGTAAGTATGTCAGTGTGATAAATCACAGTAACTTACCTGGAATGGTATCTCATGATATGGCTTTTTCAGAATGCGAAAGTTACAAATTTTTTCTTCATCGACTTTAATTAAAGGTGTTATCTCTACAAGAGTCTCATTTTCCCGAATTAGTCCATGGTAGGAATTTTCCAAAATATTTTCTGAAATGGGCAGACAATTTTATGGTAATAACATGTACATACATACAACAACGAATAGAAAAGAAATTCCACCTTCGAGGGTAGATTAGATTTCTAAACATTGTACATAGGGCCAGACGCCATAAATTTTAATGCTCGATCTATCTATCTATAGGGAATTTTTTGTGATTTCCTACCAAAACAAAAGTAAAAATGTATTTAGGGAAGTCCCGAACTATAAATGTGACATTAATAGCCCTAGTCAACACGACTTTTCCGCTGTCGCCAAAAATGACTTTTCCTGATAGATTTGGATGTTTAAAAATTTTTAAAGAATGGTTTTTTTTTATGGAGTATTTTTTTTTAAGAATTTTTAAAAAATTTGGTATTTTTTGTCATAGGTAGTGCTTCTATTTTTTACATAACTTAAGTTTCCTACAACTGGTTGTATTGAACTTTGCAGTTAAAAGCTGACAAATGCAGCTATAAATCCGACTCAGACACTTTGTAGCTGCAACTTAACGTCTGGAAGATATTAAGCTTCCAAATTGAAATTTCAAAATTTTTTTTGGAATGCTTTGATTTTTAGTTTTAGATAGACACATTAAATAGGCGTCGTTTAAGGTATCGCTTATAAGAATATAAAAATAAACGGCTAAGTTATAACCGTTTGACCAAAACTTCAAATCTATTAGAAAAAGTAATTTTTGGCCACAGCGGAAAAAAAAGTTGACTTTTGTCTAGTAGTGTAATCGAAAACAAATGGCACCACTAATTATGTTTGCATCAGTTCTATGTTTTTATTTTATGTAGGGGTAGATGTTGAAAGCCCGCAAAATATCAAAGCGCAATTTCCATTCAGTGGAGTAAGGAGGTAAGGAAATATCCACATTTCAGCTAATTTCATCAGCAGATAATTACACGCAATAAGCAAGCGTTGTGGAAATGAAAAAAAATGAGTCAGAGAATGTATTTGCTTAAGGTCCATCCAGTTTTTTTTGAGAAGGAGCAATTTAAAAATCAAACGCAAACAAAATACGAATTCTATATTACGAATTTTTTCGTTGTTGTAACGTTCGTCGTTCCTGGTTCTTCTTTGTATTTACATATTTATATACCTACTATTTAAATATTATTACCTATGTTAAATATTATACAAACCTCTTTGTGTTAGATATTCATCCTCGTTTTCATTTGAAGACACAAGTCCCGTGGCAACGAAAGAAACAAACACTGCACAGAATACTACTCCTATGTATATGCATTCAAATACGTTGTGTGAAGACATGGCTATAGAAGTTTTACAGATAGCCTATAAAAAAAAAAATAGTTTACTGAAATAGTATGCACAAATATCGAAAAGACCATTAATGTACTGTTTATGAATATGTTAAGAGGATTAATATTTATAAAGTGACAATAATGCATGGATACATGTTCATCACTCTTCAGTTTAAACGTCTGCATCAATCCGTGTACTATTTTTATATTTGTACAGGCAGGCTCCGGTTTTCACTTTCGTGAACATTTTCTGATATCCTTTTGAAAACACATAAATTAGTTCTCCCCAGTTTCACAAAACGCAAGATTTTTCCTTTTTCAAAACAATTTTTTATACAACAAAACGAATCTTAATTTTAAAGGACAAATATGATGCATTAACATAAATTTGACACTATTGCCAGGACTATTTTACCTTCTTTTGCCTTCTTTATACATATTTTTTTAATATTATATGTACATACATGTATGTATATATATATATATATAGATTTTTATTTTTTTGGAACGTTGGCAAAAAATGTGCTTCTCCGATTGACTGAACAGCTCGGCAAAGACAGCTGTTTCCCACCACATTTACTTCAAAGTGTAAGCGAAACAAATTAATGTTTTGACGATTAGCAAATTAATGTTCTCTTTTTATGATGTTATTCAAAGTTAGTCAGACATGTTGTATCTAAAATGTCTTAATCTTCGTAAATTACGAACTTTCCGCCGTCGATTTGCTTTAAAAGAAGCAATTAAAAAAATAAAATATTAATCACGCTGTATTTTTACAAAAAAAACGAGGGGGAACGCTGTGAGCCACGGTAAAGGCCGCGGCTCTACTTTATAGGTCGAACCCTATGCTAGATTTTTATATATTAAATGTTATCTGTTTCCATTTTTGTTTACATATAATTTTTACATCAGTTTCTACATGTACATACATGTATAACTACACATATGAGACGTGGAATTGTGTGTGAGGGAAAGAGAGAATGACTAAGCGATTGAAAGGCGCTGCGTAGTTTGTTGTTTGTCTATAATATTGATCCCACCTAATCCAGATTCGGCAATCTGGTAGATACGGCCATTTCCCATGATTCTGCGATGATTCTTCCCATGATTTTTAGTTTTCTTGTATCTTAAAAATTGTGGATTTCACAGATTTTCGTTTTTTGTGGGGGCGGAAGTTGGCGTGTCAAAATTTTGAAATACACTTGTGCTGAATTGATAACACACGAGCTTGGATACAAAGTTTGGTTGCTCTATCTCTTATAGTCTCTGAGATCTATAGTGAGATACGGGGTTGCGTGTGAGAGAAAGCGAGAGGGACCTATGACTTTCCAAATGGTTTTCTTCATTGTGGCTATATTAATAATCTGATCTGATCAAAATTCAACACTCTGACAGAAATGGTCATCCTCAATGATTTTGCGTTTTTAGTTTTCTCTTATCTTCAAAATTGTGTATGCCACAGATTTTCGTTCTTTGTGTGGGCGGAAGGGGGCGGGGCGACATTTTGAAATACACTTGTGGTAGTGTGATAACACAGGAGACTGGATACAAAATTTGGTTGGTCTAGATAGTCTCTGAGATCTAGGCGCTAATGAAGACGGACAGACAGACATGGCTATATCTGCTCGGCTATTGATGCTGATCAAGAATATATATACTTTATGGGGTCGGAAACTCTTCCTTCTGGGCGTTACACACATCCGTTATCACCACATATCTAATATACCCCTATACTCTTGGAGTACCGGGTATAAAAACCGGTCAGCTGCTGTAGTTTGCCAGAAACGATGATACAAATTTCTGAAAACGGGAGCACCTAAAATCGAAAACTAAACGTTTCGGTGAAAACTCAAAAGAAAGTTAATTTCGGAGCCTGCCTTAGATTTTTCAATTATATAAAACTGAAACGAAATAATAATTACACTTTAAAAAGATCGGCGGCTTTTTTACCAGTGTTTTTAGTATTTTCAAAAACGTCACGTTGTACGTTTTCAATTTTTTCAAAGAAAAATTTTTTTTTTTAAATTTTGTTCAAAGGCCTTAGCTTTTATCAGACTCGGAAGGGTATAATGCGACACTTCGTCTACACGCGATCCCAAATCTCATCCAATCCCTTTGGTGCAGACTCGTACTTTTCCAATCTTTATTTAAACAGAGCTTATAGTTTTTTAACGGAACTCAGATCTAGAGCAGATCATTTGATCACTGCATTAAGTGAAACATCTGATTATTGATCCAAATTTTCCGTGTGCTTCGGGATCTAGTCTTGCTGGAAAGTGATCTACAATATGGAGTACGAAAATGGTTCTCCAAAATATGAAGATTTCTTTCTTCACTATTTCATCGATTTTAACCAATAGGGCCGCTTTCAGGCCAAACCTATGCAGAGGTCTTCGTGCGGTCCAGTCATGACACGGTGGCCCATTACACATTGGACCAGACAGCCGATATTTGGCATAGATTCTAAAATATCAGAGAAACAAAATATTCATGGTGCATACATACCTTAGCTAGAAGAAATGCATTAATATTTTTGATTTTAATGCAGCACTGAAATTTTTGCAGCCCATCAAAGTCAGATCTTTTAATAACACATTTTCTCTACTTTAAAATAATTTAAATTTAACTGAAAATAATACGATTTTACAGGCGTTTCAACTTAAAAGCGATGAACATGTATTGTATCCATGCATGCACGCCACTGTATACATAGTATATATTTATATATACGGGTATATGTACATTGGAGCACATAAATTGATATTATATGCTGTTGCACACATGGGTATTCGCACATATTAACTTTTTATATACTTATTGCATATGTGTGTGTAAATATGTCAGATGTATACATCTGATATGTGTACATATATATGTACATGCATGTATACATCATTTATGCATAAAAATGCATACACATTTGTGAACATATATAAATACAATCACAGCGAAAACGAATGTCTATGCTTTGGTATCCATGATACCAGATACACATTTTGAGAGAGTTATTCGAATAGAATGAAGATAATTCAAATAATAGAAAAGAAAATTATTCTATTCCAATAATTAACTACACATCCTATCCTGTTGTTGATATTTTAACTGCAGCATACAAAAATATTTTGTTCATACATATACATATAAGACAATAAATTTAACTCACCACACACAACAAAATTGAAAAATCAATATTTGTAGTTCAACTCTGTCGATTATTTATTTTCGAGTATATCTTAATCTTAAAATAATGCTGGAGCGTATCTGTTACACTGTTACTTTTCTTGTTCATATGTACAAATGTACATATGTATGTATGTACATACATTCAACCCGACGAGTCACGAACGTCGCCACTAAATAAATGCCGCAATTGAAAGACGACAGCTTTAGCACAAGCTTTCGATTCTGTTCTGATTAAGTTCTTCTTCTCGACCGATGTTTTGACGATGTTTAAGCCTAGTAATCAGATCAAAGAATTTTTTGTTGACAAAATCAGGATATTCGTATGGAAACGATAAACAAATTTCCGATGAAATTTTTTTTAGCTGCGCTTTGTTTGCCGAGTAGTACTCAGATCAGAAAATTGAAATCCCGATTAATACTAAAAAAGCAGCCGATGGTATTTTTCTAGGCACGAGCACTAATCATTCAGTATACAGAAGTATGAGTTTATAAAAAGAAAATGTACCAACAGAATTGCGTTGGCTCCCAAGTCTTCTTACAGTCCGGGAAAACATTGTAGCGTCTGCGGCCGGTGCCACTGTTGAAGTGCGTCTCTTTCAGAATTCGCTGACATTGTGTATGATGTGGAAGTCATTGTGACAGTAGTTCTTGATCAATTTCTTTCTTTGAACGAGGTTTTACTCCACCACGAGATCCTCGTTGAAACGGGGGATGGGATTCATGTTTTATAGCTATATTTCTACATATGTATACAGATGTACATAAGTATGTATAAAAATTCAGTTACTAGCTGTAGATCCTCTGTGGTTATATAGAAAGGATAGAGGGAAGGAGCAATACATTCAGTACGTTCTTGTGAAGATCCTGTCGAATATATATATATAACGAATTAACTGAAAAATATATTTTCCGCTAAAATCTGGGTGCGATTGCTTGAGCACGCACTGGCAACCATGGCTGTTACTGGTTTTTGGTATGCCATCATTTTAATTTTAATACCATTGAAGATAGATACAGGTACATAGCACAATAAATCAAGTAATTTTCAATCTTTTGACTAAAATTTATCTTACATATCGATTTATTCACATATCAAACTTCAAATGAAACCTTTCAGGCAAAAATGTCTAACGATTTAAATTCAAAAATCAAAAGATTCAAAAATATTAAGTTAGTTTCACTTAATATTTTTGAATCTTTTGATTTTTGAATTTAAATCGTTAGACCAGCAAAGGTCGTCTGCAATCCGATAGCAGCGCTAAGAGCTTTTTAGACCGAAATTCGGAGTCACAGAAAACTAAAGCCGATAGCGTATCAAAGTCTGTGTGGGAGCTTGCTTCGATTCTTCTCCAGACCACCTTCATTTAGTTCAGTTTAGAGCGTCGGAAAAGTCGTAGACCAACAAATATTTATTGCAGGTACATCCCAGCATATTTAAATTGCGAAACGAGTTCAGAGAAAATAATTGTGAAGAATATTTAAATAAAGTGAAATAGACTTACAAATGTGCATATGCGTTTTAGCATAATATCTTAAATACCTGTATACATATATACATATGTATTTAGTATGTATCCAGCTAGTAGTTGGCTTTCGCGCATGCTTTTAATAGGTTCAAATGTGTATATACATATATAAGAATATTCTTTCACATAATTGTATGTATGTAGATACATTAAATATCAAGATTTTCTACAAATTCCATTCATAAAATTAACCAAATACCTAAAAACCCATTCAGATATACATATTAACTCAAACGGATTCAATTCACCAGATCTCGAGAGACTATTTGTTACACTATGTCTACGCTATCGAATGGATGCTATAAATGAAACATTTAATACAAATTGGGCGTAATATTGCTGTTGTTACAGTATAACTCTAGAAACAAGCTCGTTCGAAATGTTTCGTTCGATATTAAATTTAAGTTTTGAACTACTTTTTGCAAAGCAGAGGAGAAATAATATCCAATACCTTTAAAGAACCGGTGAGCAGACTCCGAGTTGATATAGTAGGTTTATTCCTGCTCTATGTAACTAAAATTTATTTATTGAACGGAGTAGTCCCCAAATTTCGCGAATTTTTGGTGCAGAAAAAACATGTTTGCTTTTAAGTACAGTTTTCAAACATTTTCAATTTTTTCGACGGCTTGTTCCTATATGGTGTGTTTATCAATAAGGATAAATATTTCAACTACTGGTGCTTTTCCTTCACCTTTCACATATGGTTTCAGCGCGCCGAATTTTATACACCCAGGAACTTCCTCGCCCAGTTCCAGTCCCCTGCTGCCACCAATAAAAATATTACTTTTAAATTATTTTAATAAAATCTTATTTCACAAATAAAAAATAATTAAGACGGCAGATACATTTAAATTATATTTTAAAGACAATTTAAAAAATATTTCAAGTGGTAAAATCTACTTTACTTCTAAAAAGCAAAGTGTATAGCTATTCGCAGACTTTTTCCAACAATAGACAACTTTGTGATATACAAATTAACAAAAATGTAACAGTTTAGTTGAAGTAATCTAGTGGAGCGTTCGTTCCTATAACATCTATATGAAATAATGTCCCTTTCCTTCCTGCCAATTCCAGCTGACACCATACATAACGAAAAAGTAATATAGTAGCCATTTAATCCACTAACCATTACCCATATTGTTGTCATAAATATAATCTTTAATGTAATTGTATTTACATCTCTTTCAATGATTTTTCGGGTTTCTTACAACAGGATGATAACAATTACATACTTTTTTAATTTGGGGATGGAGAAAGACGATTCTGAAACTTGGAATTCTCGTAAACAATGCCATCCAAAGTATATACGCTTCATTATAGATGCAATGGGACAGTGGGTGGAGAAATGCAACTTACTTTTTATGAGGAATTGTGAAATTGGAAAATCCCATAAATACCGGAAAAAGTAATTAAACTTATAAAGCGGACATTTGCACTTTTTCGAGCTAAATGCACTGTTACTAATTTCTTCGACCCGCACCGCACTTGCACTATTAAACGCACATTCAAGTTATGTAATGCTCACCTCTCTACTGGCTCACTACGTACCGATTGTACATCTGTACATATTTGTAATTTGTTTATTTAGATTTATTCAAAATGTTGCATATTTTTTAAAAGAAGACTACAGAAGAAAAGGCAGGAAATTTTGAGCACAGGGCTACATGTTCGTCTGATGTGGGTTGCAGGAGAGAGCCTCTCTTAACTATCTTGTTTCTTCTTTACAGCTATCACCTACTCATCGTATAATATTCCACAGGGTGATCTAATCCGATAAATCCTGTCTAAAAGTATCTCATAAACACGGCAAAAAATATATATTTATATGTATATCAACATGTATCTAGAGGCATATAGCTATTTTCGTGGACAATTTTGTATAACTACAGCCAAAGTAGTACCCTGGCAGGAAAAAATCTTTGATATCTCACTTACATTTGCACAAGTGTTCTTAAAGAATAGGATCCACTAGGTTTATAACTTTAATAATAAAACATATAAACTTTCTTTTTATTAGCAGAAATGACAAAGCTGGGTTCACCGAAGTATACAAAAATTTAATAACTGCATCCAATATTAAACAAAAGTCGAATAAAATCGTTTGAAAATTGCATTCGAATTTTTTTATTCCCTCATTAAAAATTTGTACAGTACAGCGAAAATTAATTCCTTGTGGATATGTGGAATCAGTAATGGAAAAATAAGTAATGTTGCATTAAAATAAAAATATTAGATATTTTAGGCTTCATAAATATTTATTTATATATTTATATATTTATATATAGATAGAAATACATATATAAATACATATAAATAATAGAAATCACAATTTTGTATCGATTCCCATGGGCGAATCCGTGCATAAAATAACCTTTTGTATAGTATCAGTTTTAAAAACAATATGGATTGATTTGATGTTATAACTAATGGGAAGTATATTCATATGTATGTACTTTTTAACGGTTTTTTTGCATAGGTGCATAGGTATTATGATAAGTTTTATTATTAACACCTGCAAAATGACACAATATACAAAATTTTAAATTTAATAAGTCAAATCTCTACTCGGTTTAAATGTGTACTGGGTACGGATCTTTGATTTTTGTATATAATTATGTTAACACTGAACTAATTTGTTTCAAGCTTTTTGCATGCTTTATTAACACATAAAATAAATGGGCTTTCCTGGGATTTTTTACTTTCAATTCGATAACGATTTTTCTCTGATTCAATAGATACAACTAAATATTTGAATACATATCAATCTGATGCAAAACGAAGTCAGTGTTCTTTTGATATAATCTTTTCGGGATTCTATAACAGACATTTCTAAGATGCATTCTAACCGGCTTTTGGTACGTATACAATTTTTTATTATGTGTATTATAAAAGGTAAAATAACTAAGGTATGTAATGTACATAAATGCCCAATAGTGGGTGGAGGGCATCGTAAGGAGTTGGTTGGGCCTCATTGATCCAACAAACGATTAGATTGGGTACATATATTGCATGGTAGTTAGGTAACCCTATATTCACCACGTACGGGGTTGGGGTACAAAATATCGATATACAATTTTTTATATGAAATATTCAGTATTAATTTTATAGTTATTAAATTTAAAAACATTTCCTGTCTTTTGTTACAAGCATTAATTTTTTAGCATTAATTTCTTAATATTTATTGAAAAAATAAAAACAATAAGACAACAAACAATAAAACAAATAATAAATAAAAAAGAAGTTAAAATTTTTTTTATTTGTAACTTTTCTGCAAAAGTAAAAAACAAGTCAGAAATTACTCTTATTTTTTACTTTAATTTAAAAGTAAGCTGCTATTTCCTTCTTCGCAGAGGGAATTCTTCTATCGTGAATAGATATTTTTTCTCATATCGCTAAATATATTTACAGTACCAGTACAGTACAGTACAGTATAAGTGCATGGAGGCATCTCATTTGACGTACTTTACGGTAATAAAAGTTGAAAAATATACCGGTAGCCGAGATTGGGACAATATTCTGACCCTTTTTTTAAATAATTTAATATGTTATGTTATATACATCAAGGGCCACTGGGTATCAAATACTCATGAAAATGATGCAATTTGAAGAATTTTATCGCCGAACTGGCGAAAGATATCGCAGTTATTAGTTTTGTGAGCTGAAGAAGAAAGGTGTTATACAAGAAGAATTTTCAAACGGCATTATTTTTTTGGGGCTTACCTAAATAATTTGAGCTAAGAAAATATAGGTTTTTTAGTATACAGTTCAGGGTGTCCTTTATGCTTAAAAAAAGAGTATATATTACCATGCTATAAAGTACTAATAAGCTAAAAATGAACAAAAATTTAGAAAATAATATGGGATAATAATATCCATATAATTTATATGGAAATCTGTTTGTATAAACTTTTAATATTTTTAGCTAAGTCGATTAACAGCTTACCTGTGACTTTTCATTTGCTTTTTATAACCATAATAAATCCAGACCATCATAATCAGATTATATATGGTAAATTTGTATGATTCTGCGTTTTTTTGTTTTCACGGATCTAAAAAATTGTAGCTCTAATAGATTTTCGTCCTTTGTGTTGACGGAAGGGGGCGGATCGAAAATCTGAAATGCACAAAATTTGGTTACTCAAGCTCCAATAGTCTCTGAGGTCTAGGCCAGGGATCGGCAGCGTCGTATGCACTGTGCATAGGAAAGCGCTGTCGACGCACGCACAGTGTAAAAACTTCGTGTAGCGTCGGCCCTGCCCGCACGCGGCTTCGTTATTCTGCTCGGATGTCGCATCGGGAGAGAAAATGAGTCGTGTGGCTTCGGCCCATGCTCAAAAAGACTTCATTATTCTGCTCGGCAGCGCCGCGGCAGAGAAAACGAATCGTGTTGCTTCGTGTCAGTTGTCTGCGCACACAAACGCACTAAGAACATGTGAGTGTTGCGTGCCGACCCCTGATCTAGGCGCTCATCAGCACATACAGACACATGACACATCAACCTCCACCTCAAAACTAATACAATACACCCATACTCTTTGAGAACACTACGTAACACCACATCTCCGCTGTGAGCCAAACCGACTTTTTCTAATAAATTGAATGCTTGAAACATTTTTAGTGCATTTTTTTTTCCAAGTGAAAATATGATAAATGCAGATATGTATTTCTAAAAATATATTCATATGCATGTATGCGCATGGTCTATGTCCTTGGTCTAACCTAAACGTTAACAATTTGTGTCAGTCGACCAAATAGTCGATAAAACTACAAAACTTAATTAAATCACTTAAATAAATCCTTGCAGATGAAGTTTATACAAATAGATATATTGGTGATCCTGATAATCCTAAAACAGGGAAATGGAAACTACCTAGGCCCGCGTGGTCGCGAATATCCTTCGCAAAGAAGTGCGAATAATAACAACGGCGTTAAAAGTGAAGATTCGTCAAACGTTGTTAATTCCGGCGGAGTGAGGGCAGTCGGGGAAGTGTTTGTACCAAAAACATTTTCTCTGAGCTCACAAGAGCCAACATGCGAACAGCTTCGTGCTATGTGGATGTAAGTTAAACTAACCGTTTTCATCAAAAAATTAATAAATACTTAACCCTTCACTTACATGAAACAGATTTTCAAAAAGGCAATCTCGAGCTGCTGAAATAACAAATGAAATACCAACATATCGTGACCCCTTTACATATAATGTTTGGGATCCGCTTTATTCAAACTCACGAGTTCTGGGATCGTAAGTAATTATCTTAATTTTCAAACAACACGAAAATGTATATTTCAGCAAACACAAGATTTTCAATTGTTGCGCTGTTTTCTTTTAGTTAAATTAGAAATATAAAACTGAATACTAAAATATTTCAGTCTCCACTTTTCTGAGAAGATTTCTTCAGTTAGTCTAACAAAACACAGTAGTTTAAACAGTTAAATTATTTTTCTCTTATTTTGTAAAAAATTAGACTTCGGATGAGCGCAAGAGAAAGAGCCCGGTCACCTGTGTTTGGTCGTGTTGTGAGCCGAGAACCAATTACGCCGCAACGCATGACCTTTGAGCAGCGTCAGCGATTTGTAGATTTAGGATCAAGTGGCAGTGGCGGCCCAATCCAACCCCGTTTCTATGGGGCTGAAGGGCGTCAGCAAAATGCAGGCACACGTAGGTCAAGTAAAAATCGATACATGGGAGTTCCGAATGGAACGGGAGCTAGTTTGAACGGAAACCAAAACTCGGTTGCTGTCCAGGGCAGCTTCCAGAAACTTAAAGAACTTATATGGACGGAACGCGCTAAGGAGTTAACGCAGCAACGCCGTGATGAGGAGCTAGCAGCACGAGCAGCCGCGCTTAAAGAAATTGCTAACGGTCAAAAGTAAGAACTAGCTCTTAGTGGTGAATCAAACCATTGAAACTAATGTAAATGTTTAATTTAAATTGTTTGTTTTAACAGCATTCAATCGTCTTACAAGCCCCAACCCATTACTCCCTCTGATTCTATTCTTATGGATGAAAATCGCAGTCCAGACGGTAGCAGCTATCAATACAGCGACAATAATCGCTTGGCAATTTTAAGCGGGCAAAACCTTGAAAACAACAAAAACAATAAAAACGAACATAGGAATCGCGTCCGAGCAACCACACGTCGTATTGGTAATTCAAACGTAGCTCTTTACAATGGTAATGTTAGACAAGCTCATAAAGAAGCTGAAAGTATCTTCTCTGGAAATTATGCTACACCTCAATCGGGCCACGGTTCCCTCATCCAAATCCCTGCTGCAGAGTTATTTTCAAGTGATTTACCAGATAGAGATCATTCTGTTATCGGAATTCCAAGGACCTACCCTATCCGACCATCCCATTTCAGAGAACGAAATCGGTCCTTGCTAAAAGAGGTAAATAAATTATTCCACCTAACCTACCCCTAACCCCCAATTATGTTTTGATTTAAATATATCCCAAAATTTCTTATGGTTGGGAAATATATTTTTACTCCCATCTCGGGAGGTAACAGATGTTATACGGACAGCTTTTATACAGATGGAGACTTAGAAGGTCATGAGAACAGCTATAAAAAGTTATACTTATATCTTTAATTTATTTTTAAGCAAACACCCAATGAGCATTTCCAACGTTTTATAAGAGGGTTGATGGCATGGCCATTGAAGAGATCAACTACACCTACTGAACTAAAAAAGGATCCAGAATACAATGGAAATCATTTTAACCAATTGGATTTACTAGGATTTCACTCTAAGCCTAGTGATGTCAACTATTTAGCTGACTTAGTGAATGACAGTCAGTTAAACTTCCTAACGCAACAAATACCAAATACTGAACAACTTGAAAACGAATCCTCCGAATACGTCAGTTATTAGTGTCATTTTTTTAGCCAGTGTAATTTATTACACTGAAAATAGATGCAACAATTTCATTTAGACCTTAACTTAATTAACAAGCTTTTGTTCACTTACATATCGATTCTGAACAATACAGTACGAGTAGACAAAACGGTTTTTTTAAATGTGAAAATCGTCTTCTGAATTAAAAGGTACTAAAAATTAAAACTTGTATTTGTTGTTATTTAATTAAAGTTCCTTGAAACAAATTAAATTTTTAATTTTATTAAAAGTACACAACATACTGAGAGTAAAAAATACCTATCATTATACACAAAAATTCTATAATTATAGCCTGTTATCAGTATACATAAATATCATTAATTCAATATCCTAGTCACAGCAACAGATTGATACTAAATTCAAACAAACTCTTATCCTCTACACCAACAAAAATCTTCAGATATGTATAAGTATGTATGTATGCATACATATTTAACTACTTATTATACAAAGCTTGCATCGCAGACTATAGTCAATTTGAACAAATTTTGAGATAAGGCGGCAAATCATTGATTTTCAACAATTGAGCGAATTTAAATTTGTTTGGTTTCCTATGTTCATACAATCATATGTATGTATGTATGTATTAAATATCAATGAAAATGTATATACATATATATTGCACATACAATAAATGTACATACTTACTATCTTGTATACAATAATAAGAAAACGTTTGGAATTACCCAAATGCTTTCAACACAAAACAATCAAAACTCAAATAGCATAGTTATGAGTCTATAAATTCAGAGTCCAGGGCTTATCAACCAGTTGCTTACAATCATAGACATGAGAGCCAAAATAAAAGTTGAATAAAACAATTCTATAAAATGGAACATTAGTGACTCACACCAAAGTACCTACACGAGGATTATACAAAAAAAAATGTTTACTAATTAGTTGTGGAAAACATATCACGATATATAAACTAGACAAACTTTTTTGACAAATTATACGTATGTACGTATAAACAATATTTACATATTCATGTAAGAGGATGCGTTGACTAAAAAAACTCACTACAATCAGCACTATACCATTAAAAAGGCTTGGCAGGAAAAGAAGTATTATGCCAAAAAATATCATACCTATCAGACCCAATTAATATATTATAATACTATGCCCTTGCATATTTATATATGAGCATACCTACGTACATTCTTTGGTTTGGTAGAACGTTTTTTGGAAGATATACATACATATATGTATATGTATGTGCATACATATTTACATTTATTTAACATATCGGACTTTACAAAAAATATTCTCTCAATTGGAATATATATATTAAAAGGCCCATATACTACGTACATATGTAGGTGCATATATTTTGTATTGTCACTTGAAAAGAGTTACAAGATACAAAAATTTTAAATTAAATAATAATAAAAAATAATAAAGTAAATAAATGCTTGTACATAACCACTTATACTCATAAAATAAATACCTAAGCATGTCTTATACATACATGCTTCTATTGAAATTGACAATAAATTAATTTGTGAGTTCCGTGACAATAATGACATAATTTTAACATATATATAGAAGTCATAGAAATACATTTATAAATCAAAATAATTACCTAGATGTATATTTTTGAACGTCTGCAATAAAATCTGTATTGCCCTTCAAAAACGTATAATTGTCTACGCATGGTTGCTGTTTTCAAAATCAAAATTAACCAAAATTAATAAATGTTTAATTTAAGAATGTCTTAAGAAGTTAATTGTAAAATATACTGTACATTGAAAAGTAAAGAATCTAAAAATAAAAAATATATGGTACGATGAATAGTCTAAATATTTATTTTCTACTTACCATTTTTAATAACAGTCAACAAAACGGACTAATTTCATTTCTAGGTTTTCTTATGTTTTTTTTGAGGCACTAGAAGGGTTAGAAGTTGGTCAAACAGCTGCAATTTATCCATAGATTTTTACAAACGATAGGTACCTTATTAAAGCCCAAGAATTTATTTTTTCGAATTTTCCTGAATCCTGAGTCCAAGTTCCGGGAAAATATACCGCAAATATTTTACAGACGGTAAGCTGAAGCTGCAAAGGGTTTGGATCTGATTTATCAGCTTTTCAGAATTGCAAAGTTTAATACAACCAGATGTAAAAGACTTATGTGGAAAAAAGAAGCACTCTATGAAAAAAATACTATAATGATCAAATTCTTAAAAAAAAACTACTCCTTAAAAAAACTATATTTCCTTAAAAAGTTGGTAATTACTAAATCTGTTAGAAAAAGTCGGTTTGGTTCACGGCAGGAAAAAAAGTTCAATTTGTATGACTAGTGTAGCCTGTTTTCACCCATAGGCCACCATTCATAGGGTGGTCCGTGAGGTTTTGCCGTTCTAAAAATTTCTTAATTAGTCCACCATCCATCTGAAATTTTTCTAATCCGCACGTTTCTAAACGATATTTAGCCGATAGTTTTCAAATTGAACCCTAAAATGCAATGGCAAGTAATATTTCACGCCGGCACATATTTCAAACCGTATTTTATATTTCAAATTCAATTTGTATTCAACACCAAAAATAAACAAAAAAAAGACAAACACAAAAGTGGAGAGAGCAGAAAAGAAAAGGTGGTGGTGTGTTTAATAAATATATATTCCTGTGTACATATTTATATTTTGTTTTGAATTAATATTTTGCAGACATTAAAAAAACAATATCCCGTTACAACCATGATAATACAAAAAGTGAGTTAAGATGGTACATATGTTTTGTTTTATTATAGCCAATAAAATCACAATTTATTCATTTCAACTTGTGAAATTTCAGAATTCAGACAAAAAACTTGTTATTGTTATTGTCATCAGCTGTTTTACTGATGGATAATGCCAGTGGGAATGGGAGTTGGTTTCACATCTATCAAAAAATCCCACCGTTTCCCGGAGATGTTTGGGAAGAGGCTATATGTAACTCATCCCAGACTACATATGTAGGTCAAGTAAACTTTTCTATGGGCTGATGAGGTTGACTTGAAAATGATATTGAAAACTAATTAATTGGAATATTTGACAAAAGCAAACAAATACTATACACAATGCTTTATTTTCATTATTAATAATAAGAGCAGTTATATATTTATTACCGATTATAATTTTAAAGGTATTACAAAAATATGTTCTCTTTTTGTTTACATGTTCAAACATACACATGTATCATATAATATAGGTCTATACCATTTTCCGATGTGATAGTTCCTTATTCAGTTAAAATAATTATAGTGAACTCCCACATTTGGTGTACTTATATTACACGGCACGTATGTGGGTCGGGGAGAGCATTTCAGACAATTACGTTTTCGAGGTCTATGCTTTGACTTAGATCCATGGCAGTGCATAGCGAAACGAAGCTCCTCGGCCATCTCTGAACAAAGCGATTGATTTTCCATGTGTACATTTTTTTTCGAGTTCCAACAGAACTCGAAAATGGCCACAACTACTGCGAGTGCAAGACCACATAGGAGAACAACAAACACGCCACCTAAAGGGAAAATGTGATTCGACCTTCATTTTTGGGAGTAACAATATTAAAGTAACATACCAATATTTTCCACTCCCAATGCATTAGCCTTTGATTCTTTGCTTTTATCATCTCTGTTGCAAACGTCCCCTGTATTTTTCCACCATTTGTCATATAATATCTGAATAATGCCTTTCTCTTGTAATTCTAAAATAGCAAGTGAAATTTTATCTCTCCAAGGAGAGCCTTTAGGCGTCGCAATGCCGTAGCCTTTCGAATCGAGAAGGCCTCCTATCTGCGTTAGATTGCAGTCACGTTGAACAGCATAATCCAGCATTGTAGATTCCATTAAAAATGCATAGTTTCCCTCCATTACGCGTTTAATTCCATCTTCGTACGTTTTAACGAATACAGCCGCTTTTCGATTCTCCATATAACGCCACATTTTCTGATATATTCCAATTTTAGAGTCCTGAAAAAAAGACAGTTGAAGTACTTATTACCAAAAATAGCGAATAGATTTGAAAGCAATAACTAAGTTTTAAGTGAAAAAAGTTCAGTCTGCAAGTGCGAGGAGGTACAAGTTATTAGAAACTTTGAATAAGTCTATACAAAATTGGAAATATCTTTATGAAGAAAGCAAAGAAGCGACCGACCTCCTAAAGCTTATCAGCCGGGTGACCTCTGTAATTTTGTTTACAAGTCGATTTGTTCAATGAAATAAGTCCTCACAATATCAAACTTATTTTGCAACATATTTAATAGGGGCGATTGCCCATATCGGTTTGTCGCCACTCCCTTTCGTGCAGATAACATTAACCAGATAATATCTCCATCGCTCACTCCAATTGCTACGACAACCAAACCTGCAGACAGTTGATGAACCTTATGGAATTATTTAATCCGCCTTTTTATGTATTATATGATTATTTGTACACAGCCGAATATATATTAGAAATATTAGGTAGTAACTATACGATTTAAAATATTTACCCTGAAAAATGTCATTGTTGATCCACCTTCTAAAGTGCCATATGAAATTTCCATTTGATCTGCCAAATCCGAAGCACTTTCAATAGGTGAGATCATCCTCTCGACAGTCAAAAATGCAGCCAGATTAGCCGTATAAGAGGATATAATAATTAGGCAAAAAAAGAACCAACATCCCCCGACGATTCTTGTAGATGTTGCCTGCAAAAAAAGTGATGTTAAAGGTACATATATCTAAAAAACAAAAGCATATTATACTATGCAACAGAATTATTACTCCACGTACCAATCCTACTTTTTCTAATAGATATGGGGCATTAAAAATATTTAACGAACTATATGTTTTTTATGGCAAGTTCTTTTGTTTTTATATTTTATTTGTATAGGCGCATTAATTAGATATCGCACAGTGGTGCCTCAGCCCAAAAAAGGTGGTAAAAATAATTTTCTGAGGATAATTTTTCAAACTACAGATCCATTATTTGAGCATTTTTAAACTCTTTTTATTTATCTTTGATAAAACTAGTCAAAACGACATACTTTTAATGATAGATTGGGGATTTAAAATATTTTTCCAAAGAATTCTTTTTTTCTAGGTTTAGTTTTTATTTCAATTATTTTTAAAAACTGATATTTTTTAAAATTTTTTCAGAGGTATTGATTAATTTTTCTACATAACTTAAGTGTCTTATATTTGGATCGATTAAATTGAATAGCTGACAAATGCAGCTATAAATCCGACCCTGACATTTTGTAGTTTCAGCTTACTTACTGTCTGGAAGATATTAGGCTTTCAAATTCAAGTTTGAACTTTATTTTGCGGTATATTTTAGCGAAATTTAGATTTTTTTACATTTTTTAAAAACTCAGGAAATTTTGAAAAATTGGGCGTCGTTTAAGGTATTTTTTTAAAGTTGCAGCCGTTTGACAAACTGTTGTATGCCGAATTCGTTGTTAAATTCCGTTAGTTGTTAGATATCTATAACCGTTATTTGCCTTACAAAAAATACAAAAATCTGTATTTTTAACGGTAAAATGTCATTTGGGATGGTACCGAATGAAAATTAGCTGCAAAGATCGGCGTACAAAGGTTTGGTCAAACGGCTGCCATTAGCCGTTCATCCATTGATTCTTACACACGTAAACCGAGGCCTAGTTAATGTGTCTAACCAAAAATGCATCCCAAGAGTTTTTAAATTGACTTTTCCTGAATTTTTCAAGTAAAAATTTTGGTAAAAACTACCGCAAAAAAATGTTTAAATTTGAATTGGAAAGCTTAATAATTTCATTCAGCTTCATTTCTCAGCTTTTCATAATTGCAAAGTTCAATACAAGATAGTTAAGTAATGCAAACAATAAAACAGATAAAAACCATAATTCATTAAAAAAAAAAGGAAATCTCCAGATCTTCAATCTATCAGAAAAAGTTCGTTTGGTCCACAGCGGGAAAAAATTCAATTTCCTTGACAATTGTATTGTATTGTTAAGCTTCTGGACACTATGTACTTGTGCAGACTAAATTTGTCTTACAAATTCATACAAATTCTTACAATTAATTTATGAAAACATCTTATTTCGCTCAGAAGTTATTAATTTTGCAAGCTTAAATAGTCGTCATTCAAGGTACCGTTTATAAAAAGCTACAATTTTTGAAAAAATTAACTATGTTGCATTTAAAAGCTCTACAGATTTGTTCATTAGTACGATACTTAAGTTATGTGGAAAAGGAAGCACCACCTTTAAAAAAAATATTAATTATGCATTTTTCTTAAGACAAAAGAGAACATTTTAGAAAGAAAAATTTTTAAAGCCCCAAATCTATCAGAAAAATTTTGTTTGGTTCATGGAGTAAAAAAAAGTTCGATTTTGTTGCCTATTATTATTTTGTATACCAATTTCCCCACTATCGTTTACACTTTTACATAAAAACCAATTAAAGTTTTTTTTAGGAAAGCAAAAAGGAAAAAAAATAACAAAACTATTTAAAATATCGGCACTTTTTAATCCAATTATAATTTTGTTGGTTAGTTTAACCGAACAACTGATTTCTGCTTACTTTTCATGAAGTACGACCACATTGTTTAATTTTGTAAAAAAAATTTTGAGTGTTCGAAGAGTGTTTGTTTCTTACTATGTACATATATACATGTTATGTGTATATGAGGGAACATGCACGAATAAAATCACCAGATTCACTGCATAACTTATAAAAGTTAAGCCAATAAAATTAAAAAACTACTTCGATTTAAAAAGTTGTATAAAATAAACAGATGTTGATGTGCATGGTGCCTCATATGCACATTTACTTTAGAATAAATCGTGGATCATACCCTAGGATATAAATCGGAACCTTGCTGCATAAGAGCGCCGATTGCAAACCAAAAACTATTTTTTAATGTAAAGTTATTTTGTATGCTAACTAATTCCACTGTATTGTCATCCGAAGCAGCGTCATCAACATCATTAGATGGTGCTAAGGGAAGGACGCATTGTCTCTTTGTCTTAGTTTCGGTTTCATTTTCAAGGCAATTGTTTGTGTTACATTGTTTGTAGTTGACATCTAAAAATATATCTTGCTCATTTTCTGACATGCCTGTCAAGTCTGATAATTCCAATTGTTCATCTGTGTGATTTGCTTTTCGAATTTTATTTAAAACATGGTCACAGGCCATAGAGCAGGCCGGCTTAGAATTAACCCATTCGATTGGCGATAATCGTGCGACTATCCAAATGGAGATTGATACAAAAATATATCCAAATGCTATATAGAACCATATTTCAATAGCAAGTGGATTCATAAACGAAAAAAACCTCGTCTGAGCTCGATCTGAAATCTGAAATACAACAATTTATTTATTAATATGTTGTACTAGGTTAGAAACGAATCCATGGGGAAATAAGCACACAAATTTTATGCATATGAACATGTAAATAAACATACATAGGTATGTACATATGTTGTATAAGTAGTGTAACTTGATTCTTTTTTTATTAATACCTTTGGGTTCAGTCCAGATCCTTGTCGTAAGAAGGTTCCTGTTATAAACCAAAAACTGTTTGATATGGAAAACTGATTTTCCACAATATCCGTTTCCTTGTAACATGGATGAGGGTTTTTCCACTCATATGGCGAAAATCGAGCCATCACAAATAGTGCGAAGGATACTAATATATAAGCAGCTAGCACATAAAGCCATATCTCGATTGCCAATGGGTTCATAAAGGAAAACAGCCGTGTGGGTTGACTTGTCGGCACCTATTAAATTTGGCCATATATGTGAAGTGATTATAAGGTAATTATTCTACAATGTTAAGAACTAGACATGATTTATTTACTACATCTATAAATATTTTAATATACACTAGCGCAATGATAAAGAAATATACCTTAAAAAGAATTCCGATGCCCAAGTTCATAAAAGGTTTTGTAAAGTCAATAACACTTTCCCGCGCATAGTTAATTGTCATTGAAGCTACAGCTAGATCAGCCCGCTGAAAATGTATAACCTTTTTAGATTCAAAAACAAAATTTTAGACTTTTCGTTATACTCGCCCTCTCCATTAACTCCTGAACAATTCCATTCCAAGAATTGGTCTCCGGTATATAAACTCCATACATATTATCGGGAACTAACTCGATTTTGTATTGAAATCCAACTTGTTGAGCAATCGCTTTAAGAAGATCAATACAAAAGCCTTCAAACTTAACATTTCCCGTAAGATTTTTATCCTCCTTTACCATAACATATGGTCGCTCCTAAAATATATTCAATTAAACTAATGCACAGACATACATATGTACGTACATACATATGTACATACACAATGTAAAATATGTATATATTACACATAGGTACATATATGTGGCAAAACAAACCTCTCTTGTCATCACCACTAGAGTTATATTTGCGATATTCGAATCGTAAAAAGCTGTTGGATCGGATATATTAACTCCAATATCTGGTTCCCAATAGCCGACCTTTTGAATTTTTTCTTGTTTCAATTTTAAAATGTCAATTTTGAATTTATTTCGACGACCTTCCACAAAATTGACATTACCAGTCAGTCCATCTATTGCAGCCTAAAAAAATTAAGAGAAAAACTTTAAAAAAATTCAGTGCTCCTACAGAATACAAGGATACATTATTTGTCTTTAGATATATATAATAATAATGTTCAAATAGAACTACTTTCGAGTTGTATAGTCAGGTATGCTCCGGCTTTCACTTCCTTTTTCGATTCACTTGTTCAACCGGAACGTTTCATTTGCAGTTTACCGCACAAAATTCTTGTCATCGATATTTTTATCGTTTCTGACAATCAAAATAAAAAAAACCTGGTCGTTCCGTAAAATCATTAGCCATACAGAATATATGGTTAGTGGTAAAACACAGCATGATATTTTTTAAATTACTTTTTTTGAAGCAAAACGACAGCAGAAAACCAAATAAAACACCTGTGTATTTAACTTGTCTGAAAATCAGCAAGATAATCACAAATTTAATTTTGTGCACCTATATTTTGAAATAGATGTAGCGGGAAACATCTGTCTTACCCAGCTGCTACGCTTACAGCACAGACCGAGCTGTTATTTAGTGTTATTTGTAATATTATGCGCAAAAAATGTATTTTATGCCAACGTTCAGACAATTGAATCGGGCTGCGTCAGCTGTTATCACTGGTAATGGTATCAAATTCATATTAATATTTTAATATGTCATCTATTTCATTGCTTCTGCAATTAAGCTTCGTTTTGTTGTATAAAAAGCCATTTACTTTTCATTCCGGAGAGAAAAATGGGTTTGTGAAAGCGGGAGCACCACTGTTTGTGTTTTCAAATGTAAAAGTAAAAATGTTTGTGAAAGTGAAAACCGGAACCTCCCTGGTTGTAACGTAAGGAATGGGAAAATTAAGAAAATCCGATTAAATTAAGCCTTAAGGCATTTTTCTGGTATTTTTTTAGGTGTATTTTTCTTTTTAATTTTTTATAATATGGTATTTAATTTTAATGTTTTTTCAAAAGGCAGTTCCTTTTTTTCAGATAACTTAAGTATCTCCATTTGGTTTTATTAAACTGTGCAGTTTTGAATAGATGTATGACCCTTTGTAGCTGTAGCTTTCCGGCTGGAAAATATAAAGCTTTCGAATTCAAGTTTTTTTGCGTTCTTCTTTTTCTAAAAATTCTTTGAAAACTCAGGAATTTTTAAAAATTTGCTTTAAATTTTAACGCCCCAAGTCTATCAGAAAAAGCGGTTTTGTTCACAACGGCAAAAAGTTCAATTTTGTTGCCTAATATTTTTGGATTGGATTGGAATGCCATAAACTAGAAATAGTGGCTCAGAGTTGTTGAAAACAAAATTTTTATATTTTTTATTTCTCCCAATTTTTAAATTCTCAATCCGGAAAATACGAGTTGTCGAAACGGAAAAACATTTTCCTGTGTAGATTATATCAACTAAATGTGATATCGACTGATGGTTCCTACAGCTAACGGAAATAGTGGATTTTTGTCAGTTTATCGTGTTTCTCACATTGACTTGATTTTCGTTAAATTTTTTTTTTCCTAATTTGCACAAATACAAACTAACCGAACATGGTACCCTCCTTTTCAAGAATATTATTAACTTAATTTTGAGCTTACTGAATTTATGTAGTTATACAACGAAAGACCATCATCCCAGGTTACATCAGATGTGCACGATAAGTTTTTAACTGCTATTTTTGGGCTACCATCATCCAAATAAAGAAAGTGTAATCCAGTTGCAAATGCATATACCGAATCGAACATCAACGCAGACTCAGTCTGAAATTATTTAGATAATTCGATTTTTACTATTATACATGTATTTAAACGAGTCATCATATTGAACCTGTATATATGGGATTCCATTGATCATGTCTAATCCATTGTGTTGTAGCTTTTGCATTTGATCAATAACTTCCAAATATCGTTTGCTACCGACATCGACTAACCGAAACGTCGTAATATTAACGCTATTGTATCTGAAGTCTTCTAAATCATACGTTTCCAAATCCTGTTAAATTAAATTTTTATTTTGTTTTGGATATATTTTTTGGTACGAGAATATTTATTTTAATAAATACTTACAAACGTTGTAAACATATAGTGATATCGGTGGTCATTCATTTGCAATTGTAGTATCTGAAATTTGATTAATAAGTATTTAAGTCACAGCAAATATCAGAGGAACATTGATGTTAGCTTTATGTTCTTAATTGCATATATGCATACAATATATACATATGTACATACATTAAGCCATACACATAACAAGAATTATTAAATAATAATGCATCTTAAGTCTTAAAGAATGCCTTTGATGCCTCATTGTAGATACCTGTAAATGCGTAATAAAAATGCAAAATCCGCAGCGACTCTTAATTAAATTAAATTCTTTTTGAAAAAAGATAAAAGAAGATATGGTACTATGTTCGAAAATAAAAACTTTTCAAATAGATAACTAAAATTTAATTTATCATCCGATTGTTGATAAGATATGTCGAAATGATAAAAATATTTCATAGCCTAATTTGTAAGACTTAGTATAGTTTAGTGCTATTAGTAGATGTATGTACATATATGTATATGAACAGTGGCTCCAAGCCAAAACAATGCAGTGTCAAATAAACTGTTTAACTGTGGTACAGATTTTAAACTACAGAAAAAACAAAAAATTTTTAAACGCCAAACCGGAAATCAAGTCGGATTCCTAGTTTCTAGAAGCTTTGGTGCATTTAAACATTTTGTTTTTCCTCTAGTTTAAAATCTGTACCACAGTTGAACAGTTTATTTGACACTGCATTTTTTTTGGCTTTGAGCCAATGTCTGTATGTATGTATGTCGAAATCAAACAATAAATATTTTTCGTACAGATCTAAAAAATTTTTTTATGTTCGATGGACTTGTGTCAACTATTATTTTGTAAATTTCCTTTTGACGAATGGCGCGTAAAACTTGACGATAGGACTCCGGACTAGCTTGCCTTATATACATTTCGGTTTTCATCTCATTCGACGAGTGCATCAAATTGAAAAGTCCTAAATAAAAAAAGTGCAATGTTAAACTGTAGCGCTTAAAACAAATCCTAGTTACCATAATCTTCTTCGTATATAATGGCAACTTTTGTCCAATTTAGGTACACCATTAAGTCCCTATATGCTAATGTTAGAACATTGTGAGATGGATATAAATTGACTGAAAACTCTTTGGAATTCATTTCAAGGTCAATGCGAACTTCTATGTGGGGAATGTCATACGCCTCGCATATAGATTGTACATGACCAGCAAGCAATGGGTCTGTTGGACCAAAAATCGCTTGAACTCCAGCTTCCAACTGTCTGCAAACCTTTTTTGTTGTCCGAAAAGAGTCATCACGCGGAACATATTCAATGTCGTATATAAGTTGCGTGTTGGGTAAAAGAGACTTTTCTCTGTTGATGCGGTATATTGCGTATTTAAATGCAGATTCAATACTACTCTCGCGTTCATCTTCTGTAAATATTGCGCCTTTGGCAATGCAGATGGCAAAAATATTAATTGATAGTTTCACGTCGTAGCATTATAAATATGAGGTGTAACTTACCCACTCGAATTACTGGTGGTAGAGCATTGGCAATGAAAACCATTGATAATAATATATATACAAAACATACTCTCGTAAAGGTACTGACGTCAATTTTCGTATCGTTAATTACTGTTTCCCGTTTGTATCGTAGTCGTACCTTACAAAAGCAATAAAACATAATTTGCAAATTGTGTCTTACACTGCAGTCATAACATGAATCTGAACCACATGGAAATGTAATTTAAAAATAAAATCATATGGCTTTTTATTTTACCATTATTCGAATCGATTCACTTTTTTTTTGTATTTTTTTTTTTCATTTAAATACAACACAATTTATCAGCAAAAATATATAAATAAAAGTCCATTTTATGCCACAAGCTCAATGTTTTTCACCCTCACCGCAATTAGTGCGGCTGCCGCCTGACGTCTAAAGCGCATGCGTCAAATTTAAAACCCCTTCAAGAATCTCTAGTTTAATACAAGCTAGATTCGAAAAAAGCACAAATGGCTAAAATTGAAAATAGGTAAGCTGAAAATTACGCTAAGACTAAATACACCCTAAAACACTTTTTGAGAGAAAGCACTGATCAAGACTCATAACTCTTGAGGGAGATAATATTAAAGTAAAACATAAGTATAAAAATACAAAATAATATTGAAAAGTGAACTTTTGCTTATTTGAAAAGGTTTTCAGATCAAAGTTTTTGGCATGGTGGACCTTTTGGTGGAAATACACAAACATTATTATCATTGCAAGAATGTTCGACGTTTTTTGTTCAACCCATATCTTTAAAATTTAAAACAGGATTCAATGTTTAAAAAACATTAAAATCTCTAATTTTATGACTTTGAAAAACTTTTATAATTTATAGTCGGCATTTTCAGCGTCTATGTCGAAAACAAGTGATCGTTTAAGATAAGAATTATGTGACCTTCATAAGACTTTTTATTCTTGTCCATACATCAAAAGACTCATATATGTATGTTTTGTACCAATTTTATTGTTTCTTCAACTTTGACATTTATTTTTAAATTAATCAATTGATTAATTAAATTAATTAATATAGTAAAATACTAGATTTAGCCTAAAATATGCTAAAATCGCAGTCTTGCTCCGATGGTTCACACACCACTCCTGACAAATGGCCAAAGAGAGTGAAAGAGTTGGTCAGATCATGGTCTTTGCCGACACAATGGAGACTTTTAAACGCTATCCCATTTATAAGAAAACACAAATGTCTATTTAATCTATAAGAAATATGATTTTCAGCAGAACTAGAAATGAATGAGACAGATTACACTACTCGACAAAATTCTACTTTTTTTCCGCTGTGGAAAAAATGACTTTTTCTGATAGATTTTGAGATTTAAATACTTTTAAAGAACTATGGTTTTTTTTCATGGAGTAGTTTTTTTCTAAGAATTTTTAAAAAATGTGGTATTTTTTGTCATAGGTAGTGCTTTTATTTTTCACATAACTTAAGTTTCCTACAACTGATTGTATTGAACTTTGCAGTTAAAAAAAGCTGACAAATACAGCTATAAATCCGATTCAGACACTTTGTAGCTGCAACTTAACGTCTGGAAGATATTAAGCTTACAAATTGAAATTTCATAATTTTTTTCGGTATTTTTCACCCGAAATTTCAATACAATTTCAATACTTTTCAATACAACCAGTTGTAGGAAACTTAAGTTATGTAAAAAATAAAAGCACTACCGATGACAAAAAACACCAAATTTTTTAAAAATGCTTTAAAAAAAACTAATCCACAAAAAAAAACCATCCTTTAAAAAATTTCAAACATCCAAATCCATCAAGAAAAGTTATTTTTGGCGACAGCGGAAAAGTCGTGTCGACTAGTGTTATAGGGAGAGGAAAACCGTCTGATATGCATAAATCTACAGTTGGAAGAAATCTCAAAAAGATTGAACTATTGTCCCCACAATACATGAGCTATTTAAAGCACTCCCTTTACTTTAATGAAACCTTAGATAATAAACTTTTTTCATATAAACTTAAATGTAGTTATCAAATCTATTTATATTTTTATGAAAAGTACCAAAAGTAAGTTCGACATCCCAAATGGTTGTTCGTATCGTCCACACCGCGATATTGAATACTCCGATATGCCGAACATTCTCAGATATATTGACCTACAACTCCAATAGTAATGATTTGAAAGAAACTCACAGCTGATATCAATTCAAAATATTTCGAAGCAGAGTAAATAACCTAATAAAGTCGCCAAAAATCAATTACTTTAGTTTTAATTTTCAATGAGCAATAAACACTTGCAGCCTGCGGGGCTTTGAACCTGCCAAGTTTTGTAAAGTTAATAACTCAATTTTGACCCATCCTGCAACGACAGCCTGTTTCAACTCCTTCAAGATATCGCACTGCCTTGTACAGTAATAAACTTTTGCTGCAAGGATGCCCCACAGATCCTCAATTGTATTGAAGTCCGGACTCATTGCCGGCCAACGGTATTTTGTAGGTGTCGAAAAAATCCATTGTAGCCTGAGCAACATTAATCACATTATCCTGCTGAACTGTCCATTGATCACCATGGAAATGCTCAGCAAATGGAATAAGCTCACTATCAACAAATTTAATATATGCTTCAGCATTCATGCGGCCGGATATAAAACATATCGGAGACTTGCCTTTAGCATTAAAGGCAGCCCATATCCTAAGCGATCCACCGCCATGCCATGGTTCCACTTGTAACAAGTAGCCCGTGGGTGACACGGATCTCTCCAATATTTATGATGGCCGTCTGGACCGTCTAAATTAAATTTTTTTCCTAACTAAAATTTATATTTTTAACTTCGACTTCCCAGAACTTTTGTTGTGACAAAAAAGCAATGCGCGCCTCTTTATGACATTTGGTTAAGCGGGGTTTGTCAACTTTGATTTGATATGTGAGATTAACATTTTCGTGCAAATTTGGCTCACAATGTTAGCCTGAGTTCTGCTTTGATTTTGTTGCAGCTCATCATATCTTCAGTTGCTAACTTTCGCATGTGTCGTTTTGTCCGGTTTCTAAATGGTTGATACTGGCGACGACCGTTTGAATCCTTTTAAAATTTCGAAATAGTATTTCGATGTCGATTCAGTAGTGAAGCGATTCGACCAGTTTTTATGCCGTCTAGTTTTATTCCCTTGATCCGTCCCTGTTCTTTCTCAGACAATTCAGTGCTACCAAGAATTTTTGAACTAAAAATTCAATTTATTTTTAATATTTTGGTCGGTTTGATGTATTAATGAGTACTTACGTATTAAATCAATCCGCTTATCACTTTTACTGAAACGATGCTAACACTGTAACTCTCAAAACATAAATGCACATACAAACCTATATAAGTTTTCTCCGTAGAGCACGACTTTGACTTCTTAGCTAAGCTGTCGGTGCCAGAAATGATGTTCAAAGAAGACGAAAATTGTACATAATTGAACACCACAAAAAGAGATAAAGAACTGCATATTCAAAACCAACAAGCAGCTAATACTTTTTAAGAAAAATTTTAAAAAAGGTTTGCACATACAGTCATTTTACTAAGGTACATTAAACGATGCCTAATAAATTCTGGAGTTTCTAAATCAAAATTTTGAAGAAAAAAAAACTTGGTGGAGTATGATATCACTGGAGTGTGTACAAATCTGGTTGCTATATATCTTATGTGTACACCTCTTATAAACCTGTCCTTCTGGGTGTTCTGGGAGAAACATCCACTCTTTGAATATCGGGTACAATAAGTGCAGGGAAGATTACAGATTCTGATTATTTGGATTAATCCAGGAAACCAGATCTTGTTTTTGCACAAGCCTAGTATTCAGAAAACAAATTGTGGAGCGGTTTTGTTTGTGTTTATGGTAGCTTGATGTGGGTCGTTCCATTGTGTATGACTATTTTGAGTGTATTTATATAAAACAATTGTTTTCGCCACAGTCTGTTTCGCAATCCAATTTTTTCTCAAGTTTATTTTTCGGTAATATCTAAGGCAGTATTTCGAAAAAGTTGACTGCAATAAATGTATGAACATATGTACATATGTATACATATGCATGTATCTATGAATGTATGTGAATACATCAGACTGCAACAACAGCAAAGTTGCGGTTACCTTGTAAGTAAATGTTACCTGTAGTATATAAACATATGTATGTATTGTATGCGTTGCATATAATAATTTTATTCTTGGAGACAGGACGTGCCATTAGTTGATGTTTGACTATCGAGCGAAAATGAGTGAAAATGTAAAAGTTGTAGTGCGCTGTCGTCCTATGAATCGCAAAGAAAATGAGAGTAAATGTGAAGTAAGTTATTCAAGAATATTAATCTATCAACATTTTTTTAGTAAATGCATACGTAAAATTTTGTTGGATTTATTGATGGAATCTTATGAATTCGATTTCTAACGTGTTTTTATATAGATATCTCTCTTCATACATATGTACGTATGTATTGCATATGAATTTACATATAAATTACAACAAATTGAAATGCAAGTAAAATATACAATAGACAAAAAAAGGAACAACTGTTGAAATAAAAAAATCAATACAGCAAAAATATGTATGTACATATGATAAAAACATTAGGTAGTTTAAAATCAATATATTGATAAATCAATCGGTTACCCACTGGAGTCAAATAAATTATTCAAAATTGAACTCATTCAGTAAACTAAACGGATTACTAATTAACATTGTACATTGTACATATTTAGTATATGTACACAGAGTAGGCTGCATGTCTGCAAGTGAAATGACTCTTTGATTTGATTGTTTGGGTGGTCAAAAATTCTTTTGAGTGGGGCGATGTGTGAGAGTTTGGATTGGCATGATAAAGTACTGTTGACCATATTAAAAACGAGGGGGAACGTTGTGAGCCACGGTAAACGCCGCTGCTCTTCTTTATACTCTTCAGTATATATATGAGCTTACGACTTATGTAATTTATTATATGTTCGCAAAAGGGACGAATTAAATTATATACAAAATGGAAAATTTCAATACATTAGGTCGAACCCTATGCTAGATTTTTCTATATTAAATGTTATCTGCTTCCATTTTGGTTTACATATGTTATTTACATCTGTCTTCTCTACATTTGACATCTACATATTCGATATATGAGGTTCATGAAAGTGCGTACGAGAAAGAGAGAGGGCATGAGTAAGCGCTTGAAGTGCGTTGCGTAGCGACTGCAATTTCATTGATTCCATTTGTCTATAATATTGATCCGACCTGATCCAGATTCGGCAATCTGGTAGATACAGTCATTTTCCATGATTCTGTTTTTAGTTTTCTTGTATCTTAAAAATTGTGGACTCCACAGATTTTCGTTCTTTGTGGGGGCGGAAAAGGGCGGGGCGAAATTTTGAAATACACTTGTAGTAGAGTGATAACACAGGAGACTGGACACAAAACTTGGTTGCTCTAGCTTTTATAGTCTCTTAGATCTAGGCGCTCATGAAGACAGACATGGCTATATCGACTCGGCTATTGATGATGATAAAGAATATATGTACATACATACTTTATGGGGTCGGAAACGCTTCCTTCTGGTCGTTACACACATCCACTATCTCAACAAATCTAATATACCTCTTTACTCTTCGTGTACTCTTCGAGTAAAGAGGTATATAAAGGCGATTTCGCTTCAACATACATTCAACGTACATACATACATAATATGTATGTACATATGTACATATATCTATGATTCGTAAATGGATAAAATATTAACTATAATCTTCGAGTACCGGGTATAAAAACACGGCTTTAGTAACCGGGGCATCAATTGACAAGATACTTTTTTGGGGCGACTGTCAAATTTTTCATTATCTCACGAGATATACAAGATTCCAGTTCTTGATGGTCAACTGCCAACTGTCAATTGGTCCTTTTAATGTCCAAAATGCTTCTATATCATGGTATGTCATATGACGATACACTCTTTGAGTACCAGAACGAAAAAAACTGAGTGTGTAGGCGAAATGGACAAAAATGAACGAAAAAATGTGTACCTTTCATAAATGATCGTAATTCTATAGTTATACAATTTACTATTAATTTCTTTAAAACTTTTGTTTTCTACAGAACATTGTTGAAATTCATGAATACGCAATATCTGTGCTTAATCCGTCGGCCCGTAATAGTCAAAAAAAAATGTTCACTTTCGATAGTGTTTACGACATGATCTCAAAAACTGAAGTTATTTATAACGAAATGTGCTATTCTTTAGTGGAGAGCACGTTAGATGGATACAATGGAACTATATTTGCTTATGGCCAGACTGGCTGTGGCAAAACACATACGATGCAGGTAACTGATTTATTTTTATTTATTTTGTGTGTAATAATATTTTAACTCTTTAAAAGGGCGATGGTAACGCTAAAGACGGGTATAATTTCGGAATAATACCCAGATGCTTTGAACATATTTTTGAAACAATATCTATGGCCACTAATATTAGATATTTGGCTTTAGTAAGTTATTTGGAAATTTACAATGAAAATATTCGAGATCTATTGTCTGATTCTACGGATATTATAAATCATCACCTCAAAGAAATGCCAGGCGTGGGAGTGACAGTGCCAACGTTAACTACACAACCAGTAATCAATGCAAAAGAATGCTCTTATTGGCTAAAATTAGGCAACAAAAACCGTGTTACAGCTACTACTCTAATGAATGAACAGAGCTCCCGCTCACACACAATATTCACAATAAGTTTGGAGCAATTTCAAGGACCTTCTTCCCCATCGGTATCGAGTATTGCATCGGGGGATATTATGGGAGGAATTCGTCGCGGAAAATTAAGCTTGGTTGATTTGGCAGGTTCTGAAAGACAGCGTAAGACAGGAGCTCAGGGTGAGCGATTTAAAGAGGCTACAAAAATTAATTTATCGCTTTCTGCTTTGGGAAACGTTATTTCATCATTAGTCGATAGTAAATCAAAGCATGTACCATACAGGGACTCAAAACTTACAAGACTGCTGCAGGTAAATACACAAAATAAATAAAAACATAACTTATGTAATTTTGTTTATTACATATTACATATATATATTCATATATATATACATATATAGGACTCTTTAGGAGGCAATACAAAAACTCTCATGATATCATGTATTTCACCAGCAGACTCAAACTACGACGAGACTTTATCCACACTGCGTTACGCAAGCAGGGCAAAGAATATTTCAAATAAACCCAAAATTAACGAAGATCCAAAAGATGCTCAACTTCGTCAGTATCAAAGTGAAATATTACATTTAAAAAGAATGCTAGAAGAATCCGAACAAAAAGTATTCCGCAGAAAAGACGAGCATAACAATATAATACAATTATCTTATTCAAATTCTGATTTGCAAAATCCAAGTGCAGACGTGGAGATACCCAATATTAATTTCCCGACACCAAAACCTGAAGTAGACTACCTATCTGAACAAGATAAATCAAAGGTATCCGAATCAAGTGATGAGCTGCAACTGCAAGCACGAAATCGTATCGATTTTATTAAACGCACTTTGATTGGAGGTGAACGTGCTAATGATTTGCAGCTAAGGGAACGACATAGAGTACGAAAAATAGCAGCACAACGCCACTTAAGCGCCATCGCTAACGCATTAAGTAGAGTCGAAAGCGAAGATCGAGACCTTTTGCAAGGTCATTACGCCAGTATTACACAGGAAATAAACATAAAAAATGAGCATATTAGAATGTGCAGACAAAAAATTAAAATTCTCGAAAGAGAAGTTGCTGATTTAAACTCCGAATTTCAGCTAGATAGAGAGGACTATTTAGATGAAATTCGAAATCTTGGGCGCAATATAAAATTTTTTCAACAGCTGTTTGATAAATATTTTCCCACCGTTATTAATTTGCAAAAAAAATCATTTTGGAATGATGATCTTAAAGTTTGGACGATTCCTGACACAGATAGCTTAAAGCTACCGCCGGCTCATCTGATCCATGACTTTCAACGAATCAATATTGATTCAATAAATGATATTAAAAGCATCAAATATATTGACAAAAAGGCCAACTTAGCCAGTGTGGAAGCTGACGAAAAAGTAACTATGTTTAAATTGCAATGGTTATACATACATATACAATATTATATATGAGCATTTCCCGCATGAAACCGCGAGGTTAACAAATCAAAAATCAATCAATTTAAGAAGTGTTTCAATATAGTTTTCTCGGGATGTTATTTTCTAAAGATATTGAAACTCTGTCAAAAATCACGAAGACGAAGAGCTTCCCTAAATCAACATTAGCACCGATTTAAGAAGTACTCAATCAAAAGCTACCACTTTTCACCACTTGCAATTTGTACGATTGTCCATGCGGGAAATGCCCATATATACATACATGCCTTATAATTTACATAATTATATTGTTTTAAAAGAAGAGACGGTAGGATCTCGACTTTATACGTATTTCAATGCTTTATCAGAACGAAAGGAAAGGTCGATAACGCCATGGCCATGTCCGTCCGACTATGTTCTGTGCAATGTCTGCCTGGGATCAGCACGTAGAAACCTTGTGGGCTGCTTGATCCGTTTGATAGTGTAACCATTTCGTGGATATATACTTTTGTATATTAAACCAAGAGCTTGAAACGTTGAGACCTAGTAAAGTATAAATGTATACATATTTTTTATCTAAACTAAAATATTCAAATCAAACTGTAGTTTCATGTTTATTTTCATGGACCTGGACTTTCGTAAAAAAAAAACAATCGGTCTGCAAAGGTATAAAAAGTTCCGGACCCCAACTAAAATATATAGTGTACATAATTTAAAAAAAAATTTATAAATATAATCAATCATTAGATATAAAAGAAAAAATAATTTGCTTTGGTTACTTATTATCTAAAAATATTTCATATTACTTTATTGCTATATACTAATAATTTTATTTTACAAAGGACTCGGGAAACTCTGACATATCCAAAGAAACGTATAATGTAAATATACTTCAAAATTACTTTCGGTCAAATCGTCAAAAAAATAAGGACTATGAACTCAGTACACATCGGGCTAAGAAGTTTTATGTTGAAAAAGGTATTTAAATCACCGTTATAATTTTATGTTCTCTCATTCATATGTACAAAAGAGCTATTCATACAAATAATAATACTTAATTAAATAATAGATTTATGTAATTTTAGATTAGGTTTAAAACTAAGCTTCACTAATTTTAATTACTGTTACTGTTTTAACAGATATTATATCAACCAAAACCAACATTCCTATGGCAACTCAACTAAAAAAACTGGTCTATCCTGTGAAAGGGACAACAGATCACCCTGATCTTTCAAATATTGATAGTCGTTTGGGACAGGAAAAATTAATACTGCCAACGCCCAATATAAATGATGAAACAGATTTTATACTGCAAAATGAAGAAATTTCTCCATAAATTGTAAATATGAACAATTAACATTTATCGCAGATTGTCAGACTTTACATTTACATAAATATATGCGGCTGTTGCTAAGTTTTAAGAATTTTCAATAAACCTCATTGCAGAATGTACTTACCTTACATAATTAAAAATAAAATGTTCAAAAAATCGTAATTTTTCTTAGATTTTAATTAATTCACGTAGTTTTTTTATTATAACGACAAAAAAAACATAACGCAACTGTTGAAATTGATGCGCAAAAACTACTTGTTTTCTTTTTAAGGTAAGAAGTCCATGTGCTGCTAAGCACCTCGCTTACTCTTGCAGATTTTAATAAATTTTTATAAAATTATTTTATTTATACGTTTTTTAAGGTTGTTGAAAACACTATACAAAATCTTATACTTTTTGCGTTTACGAAAAAATTTTGTTCAGAAGCATTTTTGCTTTTATTTTCATTCATGTACGTTTGGGAAAGATTCTTACATACTAAATTATAAACATATCTTATAATACATACATATATTCTATTCATACGCGTTGAAAATATACAAACTTGTCAGTCTGCATACACTACAAAGGGAACATGGTTTTCTGAAATATTATCTCGGAATTCTTCCTTAATATAATTTGTTGAATTTATTTCATCACTAGGACTGTTTGAATCGTTGTTCGAACAAGTACTATGGCGAATAGTACTTGTGTTTTTCCTAAAAAATAAAAATTTCGTTAATGTACATATATTTACCCTCGACATTTTGACATAAATAAATTTTAAATTTATGAAAGCACTTACTTCGCTTTTGCGTGAGTTAATATGTGTGATTTTAAATTCGTGGACTGAGCAAATTTTTTATTGCAGGAATCAAAGGGGCAAACAAATGGCCTGTCTCCGGTGTGTATTCTTACATGTGTCCTAAGAAATAAAAAAGGTTTTGATATCATTACTGTTACTTTTCAGAATCTTTCTGCGACTAATAACCTTAAGTTGAAATCAAGGGAAAAACGTTTCCCGCATCCTTCAAAGGTACACTGAAATGGTTTTTCTCCGGTATGAACGAGCTGGTGCCTTTTTAGTTTAGAACTTTCAACGAAAGCTTTTCCGCACTCTGCACAAACATGCACACGAGGACCATGCGTATGTAAATGTTTGCGCATTGCAGAAGAGTCTCTAAAGTTTTTATGACATCCTTTATGGGGGCATGCTATTTTTTTATCGTTTGGATAAGCCACTAGGTCATGGGAATTATTCAGTTCGAGATCAGTGGTTGTGACTGAAGCTCCTAAAAAATGTATTAATAATTTTCATGTTAGAATAACTTTATAATGCATAAATATTTATCGTTTTTACCCAGGTTTTCATTATATGGTAGTTGAGGTGGTGGTGACGATCTATCTATTGGTAGACTTCCTTGCAAAACAAGACCAAAGGGCAGTGTTCCTGCCCTATGTGAGTCACAATCATTATCATTTTCTAATATCTGATTTTCTATTTTAATAGCGCCAGACCGATTAATAGCCTGTGCACTCGTAATGGAATTAGTTAGCAAAGATTGAGTTTCAAAACAGGACATTGATTTGGCGAGGCTTTTAATGGAAGGATTCTTTGCTTGCGCAGGAATCTTTTTCTCCTTTGGTAACTGTCCTGTTAACGGAACAGCGTTTAACTGTTGCTGCATTTGCAATTCTTGATGGAACAACAGCTGTTGCCGCAACAGAGTTTCCTCCTGTCCGAAGTCTGATTCGGTTTCTTGGCTTTGTGAAATGACCATTGCACCATCAGATGTGTTATCTTTCTCTTTCATAAATTCTGTTTCGACAACATTTTGCTCAGACCCGGAGTACTCGTCATCGGATGTTCCAGATGCCCACATAGTTACACTAAATTCTCCTTCCATAGTTTTAATTTGAACCAATTTTTGTTCCCAACGTCTCGACTTTCCAGATGATGTTAGCCCCATTGCTTCGGAATTTTCAGTAATACGGTCGCCAATACCAGACTCTTTTATTTCTCTTACATTGTTTTGAAGGCAATTTACCAAAGCCTTTGAAATTTCCTGCTGTTCAGAGCAATCGATGTTCTTGAAACTGTTTTCCGCCATTTCAAAGGTTGTCATATAGTTCTTGGCATTCTTCTTTCTACAAATAAATATAAAACGTTTTAGAAACATTTTACGCAACAGAACATACATTATTACATATTGTAAAATGTGCTGTTCGAACGATTCTGCTTACATTTTGCAAACGTTCTCTGATGCTTTCAGCAACTGTTTTCCTTGCGAATTCATTATGTTTTCACTAAATTGAGTTTCCGACTGCAGGAACGAATCAAACATTTTATTTCTATGTGCATTTATTTGATCGCTGCTGGAAATGCCGTCTGGAATGAAAACGGCTTTAAACAAGAAACATATGTGTATATACATAAATGTAAATTGTGCATATGTTAGTAGTAGAAAATTAACCACTCCGTGTACAAAACTCACCATTGTTGATATTAATTTTTTGAATGTCATCAGGCTTTATATCTTCATCGTATTGTTCATTTTGGACTAGTATTCCATATCGTTCGTATGCCATGTCAACGAAGTTTGTATCCATTATGCACTTTTTGTACTTCACAGGACGTACAAAAACATTTCTCACATGCGTACATACACCAATGCAAGAATATGTATGTATTAGGTAATTATATTAATTTATTTCCTGAGTTTTATTCCTTTAGTAAATTTCTGAAATTTATGTATGTAGACCGTTTTATGTATCCGGATCTGAAGTGTCCTGATATTAAAAAAGTTTTCGTGGAAAAATCAAGTGTCTAAATGTATATATACAAATATAAAATCTAAATAACGTAGAATGTTCATATGTGTATATACATATGTATGTGCCAACAACGGCATGTGTAAACAACATATGTAACTATATAGACAGAGGTACGGTATGGGTATACCCGCATGTTTTTAATGTTATCGATTGATATTTTAATTTTAAAAAATGTTTGGCATACATTTTATATTTACAATTTTTGACACAATTCAGTAATATGAAAACTAGTCCGAATAGGACAGTGAAACCAAGTGAAAATAACAAGCTCACCCTAATGATAATAAATTTGTTTGGCACCTATGCAAGTCACTTAAATGTAAATACATTTACGCATTCATGCACGAATACACATGCACTTGCAATATTGGAGTGTCCAAATTTATTTTCTTAAATATATTCGTGGCCAAAAATAATTAAAAAAAAATAAAATAAAACAAGGCATGCGTTGTTTGCATATAAGTTAATAAATAAATAAATTATTTCTATCGTAATCAAATATTTGAAAAAAAAAAGAAAATATTCAGGGTACTCCTGTAATATTTTATATTGGGAAGCAATATTTTCCCTATCGAAATGTTTATAGTGCTATATTTAAAAACATTAACCAAGTATTTAAGAAATTTTACGACATGGGTAACCGATAACTAATTTCCAAAATGTAAGATTTAAAATTCTAGTGATGAAAAATAATTAGAATTATGAAACAACTATTTTTTGGCTTAATGCAATATATTTAAATTAATTTAAAAAAAAAACAAAATATGCGTTGTTTGCATATAAATTATTTATTTATAAATTAATAATTAATTAAATAAATTAATTATTTCTCCACTAATCAAATATTTGTAAAAAATAAAGGGTACTCCAGTAACATTTTATTGTGGGAAGCAATATTTTCCCTATAGGCCTGTATCCAGCACTGTGCAATTTTACTGAAAGGAATTTGCTCATTATTTCGTGTGTGTGGAACTTAACTAAAATAGTGTGACCAAGAACCTAAAAAGTGATTTGCCACTCTCATGAATCAGCTGTGTTTTGTAAACAGCGACAATTTTGAAATCTAAACCAAAATTAAAAAAAGGAAGAAAAGTAATTCTGACGGTGTTGATTGTGTTGGTAGCGGCACATATTGTTGTAAGAAGAAGTACAGCACAGTCGGAGGCGCCAAAATGACAAAATTATCAAAATGCTTATTTTCCGTGATCCGCCAAAGACATGGTCTTGCCTCAACTTCTTTTCTTAAAACAATCTTCTCCTCACTTTAAAAATTTGTATATCTCTTTTTTGTTTTGCGCACAGATTTTGCCTCCACCTCTCCTTGTACTTCAGTAATAATATGCACATTGATTTTCCTGGCACCCATATCAGCTGTTCTCACAGTCCACATTCCACATTCGTGGATTCCGTTTACGTTGCTGGATACTGAGGCCAGGAAAACACAAACGAAAAATTACTGTCCCAGTTTTTTTTTACATGAAGTTTGGTAGTAATTTTTAGTTTCCGAGGTGCTGGATACCCAGCTTAACGAAGTGTTTATAGTGCTGTATTTAAAAACATTGAACCACGTATTTACCTTCGGGCCAAATATATAGCGGAATAGTGATAAAACCCGGGTTGGATGTCAACCTAAGCGTGGCAAGAGGTCGCGTCAGTTGCAGTGCTACTGCCGTGACCCACCTCTGTAGGATGAGCCGTGCAGGTGTCGTTGCATCGCATTAGCAAAACTGAAACCCTTCTCCGCTCGCCTGAAACAGGTTCCAGCTCCCTACGTAGGGAAGCGCCAAAGCGTTAGAGGGAAGAGATGAAGGCCAAGGCGCAATATAAGACTGCCTTGAAGATACGCAACAGGCGCTAAAGCAAGGCGGGTACCTCCCAGGAGGACTGCAAGTACTACGCACAGTTGCCTCAAATGAAGTCATCGAATAGCAAGCACGTCAACAAGGTGGAAGAATTGGTAGCCACCAAGAGGCAGAGCTCGACCGATACGTCACAGACGTACCCAGAACGGACTGGAAGAAATTGCATGATGGTATCCCACTACCCAACGAGGGGGGCAGCATGTGATCCTCTAGATCAACAAAGAAGCAGAGGACATCCTCTACCCCAGATACGGGAAAATGGCGTGGGGTATGGGCAGTGTGTAAATGCGCCTAAAGAAGCGCCACGCGGAGATACGGAAATACACATCCTGCAGGCAGGCGAGGTGGAGAAGGACCTCGGTCTGGACACCATCGTGGAGGCAACCCAGGGTCTGGCGCTAGACGACTCCCAGGAAGAGGATATTTGTTGGCTTTTTCTATAGGGTACATTAATTAGGCGTTGTTTTTTGTAATCGTTTATTTTTTTTTCTTTGCTATAAACACCTCGATTCTGGGGGACTTCGGAACCTCAGAAACACCCTCGTAAGGTCCATACAAAGATCCAGATAACTAAGGCCTTTTTGGCCTATGAGAGGCCCCGTCGAGGGCCGTCCGGGATAACCTAACCTAACCTTGTTATCGTTTTTTATTAATTTTAAAAATTGCTGGAAACGTTTATTTTCTCTAAAAAAAATACCGACTAACCTCCAGTATTTTTACTTAGTGTGGGTATTTTTTTATTTTGACATATTACTGCCTCACTAAATAAATTGCTTACACGTCAATTGAAATAGAAAAAAAGAAAGAAACACATTTTACTTCTTAGAAAAATTTATCGCTGCTTAAGCATTAAATAAACAAGATGGGCTTGACTATATCTAGCCTCTTGACACGTCTTTTTGGAAAAAAGCAAATGCGTATTCTAATGGGTATGTTAGAAAAGTTGTGAACTGTTGTTTTACGCTTGTAGGCGGTGGCTCTATTCTAGAAATAGTCATGATAACCATATAATTCTCTGCTCTGTTTTATATGATATTTGAATAATTATAAAGATTAAACGCTATTTTCGAACCCAGTTGGTTTAGATGCAGCTGGAAAGACGACCATACTTTACAAACTTAAGCTGGGAGAAATTGTGACGACCATTCCTACCATCGGTTTCAATGTAGAAACCGTGGAATATAAAAACATATGTTTTACCGTTTGGGATGTCGGTGGTCAAGATAAAATTCGACCATTGTGGCGGCACTACTTTCAAAATACACAAGGTTTAATTTTTGTTGTGGACTCTAACGACCGTGATCGTATCAATGAAGCTGAAAAAGAACTTCAGAATATGGTATTTTCCTTCCCTAATAAAATGTTCAATAGCTAACATTCGTGTATTCACAATAACAAATTTTATATTTCCATTCTAGCTCGAAGAAGATGAACTTAAAGATTCTGTGCTGTTAGTTTTTGCTAATAAACAAGATCTACCGAATGCAATGACTGCCGCCGAGCTCACAGACAAGCTGCGGCTGAACCAATTAAGAAACCGCCACGTATATATTTATTTACGTTTATCATGCGAATAGTATTAATTCCCTTTTTTTTCCAGTGGTTTATTCAAGCAACTTGTGCCACACAAGGTCATGGACTATATGAAGGACTTGATTGGCTTTCGGCTGAATTGGCAAAAAAATGAATGATTGAAAAACCTTAAGTGTAACATAGGAATTTGATTTGTCCTACGCTAAAAATATTTGATTAGATCTTTAATAAATATGTATATGTATATAAAATCGGTTTTACTTTAGGACGTTGATATGCAATGACTACACTATCAAGTGGCCCAAGCGACACCAGCCGTTGTCTGTTACGCGCGGATCCCAGGCAAGAACGCAGCCCACCTCCCACCCAACCGACCGAGGGGCGCTGCCGCTTAACGCGCGACTCGTTAACCGAACCGATCGCGGACATGCAGGAAAGATAAGTGTTAGACTAGTGTTCGAGGAAAAGTAGAACTAATCTAACTGAAGAAATTAAGTAATTACTAATTACGGGAAAGATGTAAGAGTATCAGTAATTTAAGACTAGGAAGGGAGTTAGTGGTAGATATTACAATATGGTAGAGGGAATTATAGTCTGAGCATAGGACCCTAAATGGTTCATGCAAGGAAAAGTTCGATCTACAAAGCGGAAGAAACAACGGTGTATAATTCCTAATGTTTTTAATAGGGATGGTGAAGTTTATGCGGCTCAACTGGTCAGGGCTATCTACGTCACCCTTGATCAAGTTGTGCACAAAAATCACACCAAGCTTTTTCCTACGATTAGCTAAGGTTGGAAGGTTTATTAAAAGCAATCTATTAGAGTAAGACGGCAGTCTCACACCTGCATCCCAGTTGAGGCCGCGAAGAGCAAAAAGTTTTTCTGAACTGATTCTATACGGTCCTGATGTACGTTGTACTGAGGGCACCATACACAAGAGCCGTATTCTAAAATCGGACGAACCAGAGAGGTGTAGAGAGTCTTTGTTATATAGGGGTCGTCAAATTCCTTTGACCACCTCTTTATAAACCCAAGCACGCCCATGGCCTTATTCACCATGGTAGAAATGTGTTCTGAAAACTTTAACTTGGGATCTAATAGAACACCAAGATCATCAACCCGGATAATTCTCTCAAGAGAACCACCATAAAAGGTGTAAGGAACCAGAAAGGTGCCGGAGCGATGAAAAGTCATTACTTTACATTTTGAAGCATTAAGGTTTAATAAATTTGCACAACACCAAGACTGAAATCTATCGAGATCGGATTGCAACCTGGATTGAAAAGAAATGTCCTTATACTGGACACAGAGCTTAACATCATCCGCATACATAAGTACTCGAGAGTATGTTAATACAGAAGGCAGGTCATTTATAAAGAGTGTAAAGAGTAAGGGGCCTAGATGGCTGCCTTGAGGTACACCCGAAGTCACCATAACTGGAGAGGACAGGGAGTTTTTGAAAAGGACTCTTTGAGACCTAGAACACAGGTAGCTAGAGATCCATCTCAGGAGATTGGGCGGGAACCCTAGAAGGTCGAGTTTTTGTGTTAGGAGGGAATGGTTTACAGAATCAGTTTAAGCAACGGCCCACACAGAGACTCGGCACAGTACCTGAGTACACAGCCGGGAACTCCGTCCGGACCCGGTAAAAACAACGGCTTTACTGTTCGTAGATCATGAAGCAACGAGCTTTCATTTAACAAAGGACTGAAAGTGCCGTTCGACCTCGGTAAACCTTATGGATACGGCTGACCCGAGTAAACGTCCTGCGGGTAGTTTGGAAAAAACGGGCAAAAAGATCGGCAATTGCCTGATCATTCAATTCTATAATAAAATAGTAAAATATACAAAGGGGAAATATTTTCAATAGACTCGCTTCCTTACTGTCAGCAGCAAGAAGTCATCAGTAGACTGAATTTGTCTTAACTGAATCCTATGCAAATTAAAATATTTTAATTACTCAAATTGTTCATGCTAGCCAGGTTGTTAGATAGTTATAGGCACGGCACTTCCACGTAAACTTGGACAGCAAGCAGAAACTACTTTTCTGAGTATGAGAAGACTCGTGTTTGTTGACAGTATTAAACTAATTTTTAATCTTCGAAATGTGTCATTTTTTTTTAAAGGTTTGTCAAGGTATGTTGTTTATCTTCGTATTTAACCAAAATGTAATCATTTTCTCTTTTATCTGTGTTGGTTTCCTTTCCTACTTGTTAAGCAATGCTTCATGGCAGTCAATACATCTTCAATTGCAAAAGAAAAACTAGATTAATTAAACTACTCGACAAAATTCCACTTTTTTCCGCTGTGGCCAAAAATGACTTTTTCTGATAGATTTGGAGATTTAAATTTTTTTAAAGAGATATGGATTTTTCTTTAAAAAAAACTACTCCATGAAAAAAAAACATTCTTTAAAAAATTTTAAACATCTAAATCTATCAGAAAAAGTCATTTTTGGCGACAGCGGAAAAATCGTGTCGACTAGTGTTATTGATCCATTAAGAAAATTGGACTCCAGGGTAATTTAGCTTGTGACTTCTTTATAAAGAATTTTTTTAGCCCAACCTAAAAGTTGACTCGGAAAAAATTTGTCAGAGCAGAGCAAATACACTTTTCGGATGCGCGCTAATAGCTGAAGCAGCCCGATTCGTTTATCGGAACTGACAAAAAAAATAAGTTTTGCGTATAACAGCACAAGCAATACTAAATAAAAGCTCAAAGCGTGTAACAGAAGAGCAGGCTAAAGACTGATATTTCCCGCCAATTTAATTCAAAAAATTATTTGAAAAAGTAAAACGCAAAAGTAAGTGAAACCAGGATCCTGCCTGATTATTACTATTGCAGTACTTAATAAGATAATTGTAGCTGATTTCAAAGAATTTGTAATATCTTATAATTGTTTGGCACCGATTGGACATTCTTTCATGCTTATTTACATTTGTAAATACATACATATGTATCATATGTACATTTCTCATATATCTCCCATACATATGTATTATATGTACCTATGAGAGTATTCAGCAGACACTCCACAGCATGATTTGGGTCGCTGTGGACCTTAATGGCCGATTTAAACTCTATTTTCTATTCCTTCACCATTTTGTTCAAGAACGAACAGGTTTCTTTTTGTTAGGAACAAGGGGACGTCCTATGATTATATGGTAACCGGAATAATGTTTTATATGCTAATGTGCTGGAACGGGTGTAGAGTGCCTGCATTGTGCTGGAATGTATTCAATAAAAGACAACTTAATTTTCAATTTGACCAATTATACAAATCAACAAAGGTAACAATTAAACAAGAAAAATACAGCGTCAAATACTTAATATAACAAATGTTATGTAAATTATAACTATAAAATATATAATAATTCGTATAACAATAACACAAGGACTTTGATTTCTTCTGCTGCTCATCAAACAGTTTTCATTTAAACTTAAAAAAACAATTTCATCTGAAAATCTTAGATACGTAATAATTGCATACATATCCTATATAGTGATCTATTAAAAAATTAAAATTTCTTACAAAAATGGAATGTATACACACTTTGTAAATCTAAATATGGAAGAAGGAATTTGACATTTATCTACGGTTTGGTAACACTAGTTGACAAGAAATTTTCGCTGTGGCCCAAAATTACTCTTTCTGATAGATTTGAAGAGTTTTTGCACTTTTTAAAGAATTTTTTTTTTTAAATTTGTTATTTTTTGTCCATGTGTTTTTTTAGAGGTAGTGTTTTTTTCACATAACTTTCACATAACATACCTTATAATTTCTTGTATTGAAATTTGCTCTTCTGAAAAGTAAAATTCGGCATATGAAGAAATAATTCATGACAAGACATTTTTTTTTAATTTGAAAGCCTACTATCTTCCAAAAGCTTCTACTAAGCTAAATCTACAAAGGGAATGGGAATACAACCAATAGTACCAACCAATCAATACAACCACTTATAAGGGACTTAAGTTATGAAAAAAAAGCACTACATCTAAAAAAAAATATGATGATAAAAAAATTGATTTACAAACTTGTAAGTCTTCAAATCTATCAGAAGAAGTCATTTGGGCCACAACGGGAAAAAAAGTTCAATTTTGTCGATTAGTGTAATCATTAGTAGTTCCAGTAATCGCTAAATACATACATATGGCTTAACAACAATAATTAATCCACAGCAAGTTACATTTGTTATAACATATTTGGACATATTGACACACGATTCAATTTTATGTGTAATAAGCCAAAAATTATTAAATTATTGAAGTAAAAATTGTAGTGTAAATTGCTCCATTGAGCTAAACTTTTTTTAAATTTCTCTATTTCCAAATCTAAAAATTTCCTATACTGTGAAAAATTAGTATTTACATGTGTCTATAACAAATTTATGTAGTGTGAGTGCGATGATTTCAGCATCGCCTACTGCATAATACTAATTTTTGGACTTTGGACTACTAATGTATTGCAAAAGTCGATGATTCATAAGTCAATATCCAAAGTATCAGAAGTAAGAATCATAGGCTCACTGTGACTTTCATCTACTAAGGAAGTAAGTGAATCGTGTATCATCGCAGCAGACAAGTCGACAGAATTGTGTTGATCATCGTCCAATGGGCCATGTGAACGTTGTGATGATGAAAACAGTGGATCATGATCGCCATTGCAATGTCCAAGCCTACCAAAACCTCTTTTTTGAACAGAATCTGACTCAATGTGGCTTTGCTGACTATTTATATGAGAATGATTTGTATGGCGCTCAGGTGTTTGCAACTGGTGATTAATACAGCATGAATTGCTGCAAGCGATATTGCAACAGTTAGTAAGATCATCTGAAATGTTAACGCTGGACGTCTCGTTAAAAAGTCCAGAATTTGCTTCCGAGCTTCTCTTTGATCCATAAGTGGCACAATTCAAATGATTAGCAGTAGGCGAATGTGAAGCAGATAACATGTGGCTATGAGACGACAGCATCGGATCGCCCCCTTGTACCGGGTGTTTGCAATCCTCCATGAGCTCATCGATCTGATTCATACCCATGCCGGCTTCGCTGGTATTTATTACTGGTATCTTTATAAAAAAAAATTAAACTTAATTTTGTTGGAAAATCCATTTAGTGTGTAAATATTTACTTTTCTTTCAGCATCTTTTAATTCGTCCAAAAGTGAGCGACGGCTTTGAGAAACAGGTGGCGTAGGGCTTGAACTTTTGAGATATAAGTTTGCTGGGGTGGGCGCAGATACTGATGTTACGTGGTAGTCCGATAGAGTAATACCTTGTGACTTGGCCTGCATTTCCAGCTCCTTATAGAATATAAATATATCTATTAATGGACGTGAACATATGTATTTGGAAGGTATATTTTAATACCTTACCCTAATGCGAGAAATAAGCTTGCGGTTCTGCACTTCCATCTGACGCTGCCGACACTCATTTTGTCTCAGGCGAGTAACCTCATGTTTTAAACATTTGATATAATCCACAGAGGATTTCAATATTGTTCCTTTGTTTGGGCGAATATCACGGACGACTTCGTAAAAAGCTTCACTGCCCTTTGGCAGAAGGGTACCCAGCTCTTTAATCCTGTCATTAATATTAAAACGACGTCTGCGCTCAACTGTAAATCAGAAGATATAAGTAAAAAAAAACCACTACTCGGAAAAAAAACTCCAAATGTGGTGCTTTACTCATATTGTGGTTATCCTTTTTTTGTCGATCTTTTGCCATAGCATTTATTTCAGCATCAGTCAAGCTGTGTGGTTCCTGTTTAATATAAAGCTCGGAGTTGAAGTTGTTATCAAAATTAAAAGAATCGTTTTGCAGTATATCATCAAAGAGATCTTCCGCCTGCAATTTATAAATTATTAAACATTTTTTCAATTCTAAAACAAAAGACAAGAGTTTAAGTGGTGATAATCGCTGGAAAATGCGGCACATCTTCCATAGACATCCGGTGCTATCCGGCACTCAGTATGTACTATACATATATCATCTCATGATTTCTGTAATTCATGTAATATATGTATTCTTGCACTTTTCTTTATTCACTTAATGACCAATATTCTAGCTGGTTTCATCTCTCCCTATCAATATGAAATATGTAATATGCAACATATAATATCTACTTACATCGCTGTCAAATGATGGGAGCTGCAAAAAAAAAAAAATAATAATAAATTAATGTTTCTATACTATAAATCGATTGTTCTGAGAATACATTTTACTAACTTTTCTGACATATTTATAAATTTTTAAACAAATATTTTCCCAAATCACACTTTTTCAAAGGTCATTTAGTAATTTAGTAACGAATCTTCGCTTGGTTTTATTGAACATTAGATGCCCTACGTCCTTCGCTTCCCTACGTACTGGGGATGGTATGCTGTGCGCCACTTTTCGTGATACTTGCCCACGATTGAATTTGCCTCAAAATGAAAATGCCTCAAACGACACGCTCGTCGTTGCATAAACTTCGCACGGAAAATTTGAATTTCCACCTTGAAATTAACGATTAAATGTGCAACGAAGCGTTAGTACTGATCGAAGACATTTTCATGCTCATGTCTGCAGTCTGCTGTCGTTCGATGCATTTACAGGACTACAGCAAGACTGTCGAATGCCGAGCAGAAAACGTGTACGACTCCATTATGAGGGTTGTTGACGAAGGACCGTGAAGCACTTAGTTTCGAGACATTTCAACACATTCACCACATTGTTGAAGGACGGTCAAACTGCATATTCCGCTTTGAAGCTGCCGATAAATATTCTTACGGATGACCAGCCAATCCCAAATAATTCGGCTACAGCGAAGCTTATGTGAGAATGCAAAATCATTATTTTAGATGAATGATGTCGCATAAGCGAACTTTGAAGGAAGTTGATCAAACGATGATCATTTACGAGGTAACATTAGACTATTTGGTGGGGCTATGATATTGCTCTCCGAAGAGTTTCGTCATACGTTTCCAGTCGTTCCGAAATCTTCTGCTGCTGATGAACTTAACGCATGCATAAAACGCAGAGCTTGCAAATAACCATCAACCATTTTAAAGTGTCCAAAAAAAACTGATATTCTACGAACACTTTGAGAACGTGGAGCGAAGGAACAAATTCAAAAGTGTTTTCGCTCAACAACTGTTCTTCTCAGACCAAAACACTTTGGGGACTACTTTGATCGGAAACTTTTGGCAAAACAGTCTTTTTGTATGTATGCGTTCGTCTGTGTTTTCCAACATAACATTTATGCATATGAATTGATCTGGCATATTCTTTTCTCTTTCTCGCACACAGCAAGAATAAACACTTTTTGAAGACACTTATTGCGCAGTGGCCTTTCGAAGACAGTTTTGCAGTGACCGCTCTCTCAAAAGTGTCCCTATCTGTTGTTATTGAGAGACCGATTCGTTTTTTCGGTTGAGCCAAACAGTCGGACCGAAGAGCACAAGCGAAACGAAAAAAGTGTTTCGCTCAGAGAGAGATCGTGTGTACCAATTTTTTTGATGTTTTGTCTGTGTGCAGACTGCGTTGGAAAAATCGGTTGACGGTTATTTGCAAGCTCTGATGAAACGTCGTTTTTGTGTCAAGAAATTTGAATTGACCACGAACATTATATTAGCGATGCAGAATGGCTTATTGGCTACTACATTTTCAAAGCAATGAATGGCAATGACCAAATTAATTTTGATGCTTCGACTGGATTAATATCGTTCCTGCGCACATTTTTTTCCAACTGATCTTCCATTCCTATTTCTGGTCTGATGAGCGCGTGAGGTGGCTCAGAGGGGGCCACCGGACGGGTTGCAGGTTGCGGATAGCGAAAGGCCTACCCTAAGAGATAGGTCGGCTGCGAATAAGCGGTCATCCTTAGGGAGAGTACCGAAAAATAAGCAGTCCCGGACAGCCAGCGGGTGTTCGCGAAGCAGAAACACTGACCATGCGCTTTTGGTGCCGCCTCGTATAAGTAGCTCACATACTCCCACTCCCTCACACACCACCTACCCACAACCCAACCTCCACACTCACCTCACACCGGGCTGGGCTAAGATGTCATTCGATCTGTGCCGAGAGTCAGCATGGCTGGGGGCCGGGTTCAAAAACTAGCCGAGTCTCGAACGGAGAGCTCAGGGACTTGGCAGCCCTCTGTTCTAATGATGCCTTACCCGGGCAACGTGGATCTCTGCCCGGGTTGACCGTTCCCCTTCTCGAGGGATGTAATATGAACAATAACAAAACTAAACTAAACAAAAAAACACAAAAAAACTAATCTGAGTCTGGCACTCCCCAAACGTCAAATGGGAGCAATCCCCTGCATGGAAAGGCATCGGCCCTAAGGCCTGGCCCGACCAGCTCAACAGCAGGACAGGCCTGTATGGTGGAAAGCGCTGATGTGAACCCGAGTGGGTCCCATCCCGAATCTGGGGTGGGTGGCAGACCAACTCCTAACACGGACACCTTGGAGAGGCAGCTAAGCAACATTGCGGCTGCTCGACCTTCTGGTAAAGTGGAAGGAGATGTTCTGCCATCGACCAGCGCACAAGCCAAAAAGCACACCTGTGCCGAAAGGAGAAGTGCAGGGCACATACTCCGTCGGCAAAATGCAAGCACGGAAGCCAGCCCATCAGCTGACTGGCTGAAGAAGGTGGAGTGGGCCACAGTGGTGCTCCCAAACTTTACAATGGTCTCCCAAACGAAGAGACAACGTTCGCAAGAGACACCCGGTCCGACCGCAAAAGGTGCGAACATATAATAAATTACATAAATCGGAAGATCACATATATACTGAGTACTGGGAATAAAGTAGAGCTTCTGCCTTTGCCGCGGCTCACAACAGTCCCCCTGGTTTTTTATTTCAATGTGGAGTCACCACTCAAAATCAAACAAATTTAATTTTTCCTCTTTTTATACCCGGTACTCGAAGAGTACAGGGGTATATTAGATTTGTGGGGATAACGGTTGTGTTCTCAGAGACTATAAGAGCTAGAGCAAGCAAACTTTCTATCTAAACTCCTGTGGTATCAAACCAGCACGAGTTTGTTTCAAAATTTTGCCACGCCCCTTTCCGCCCCCACACAGGACGAAAATCTGTGAAATCCACAATTTTTAAGATAAATGAAAACCAAAAACGCAGAATCATGGAAAATGACCATATCTACCAGATTGCCGAATATGGATCAGGTCGGATCAATATTATAGACAGAAGAAACAAATTAACTTTCAGTGGCTACGCAACGCCTGCCAAGCGCTGACTCATTCCCTCTCTCTCTGTCGCAAACACTTGTACGTCTCAAATATGTAGTTATACGTGTCATGTAGAAATTTAGAAGCAGATGTAAAAAGCATATGCAAACAAAATTAGAAACATGTATAATATTCCAAAAATGAATTGACTTCATTTTTTTAAATATTATTTTTTGCCCAAAATATAATTTGTCCCTTTTGCGAACATATAATAAATTGCATAAATCGCAAGGTCATATATGTATGTATGTATATACTAACTGAGTACCGGGTATAAGGTAGAGCGAACATATAATAAATTGCATAAATCGCAAGCTCATATATGTATGTATTTATAAACTAACTGAGTACCGGGTATAAGGTAGAGCCGCGGCCTTTGCCGCAACGTTCACAACGTTCCCCCTCGTTTCATTTGAAAATTTTGAGTTAGCTTTTACATCTTTACAATTATACTTCTCGTGGAAGTGGTGGCAAGAGAGAGAGAGAGAGAGAGAGAGAGGGAATGAGTAAACGCTTGGAAGGCGTTCTGAAATTTTATTTTTCCTTCTGGCTATAATAATGAGTCGAGCTGATACAGATTCGGCAGTCTGATACATACGGTAATTCTCCATGAATGACACACAGATTTTCGTTGTTTGTGGGGCCGGAATGGGGCGTGACTGGTTTTCTTCATTAATTATCCGATCTGAATCAGATTTAATACTCTGATAGATGCATGCCACAGATTTTCATCTTTTGTGTGGGTGGAGAAGTTATTGTTATTGTTATTTAACCTGTTTATCAACAATCTTCTCCTAGTTTTATCTCATTCCCGTGTCCTAATGTATGCTGATGATGTGATGTGATGATGTGTCCCCGCCATCTCTGCAATCGGATCTTAGCGATCTTTATAATTGGTGCCTAATTAATGTTCTTCCTCTTAACATTTCGAAATGTAAAATCATGACCTTACATCGCAACAAGCCATACCTATGGTTTCTGCATCTGGTGACTTCATTACCAAAAATTTCAAGATATGATCGAACACGTTCAAAAACAATTCCTTATCTTTTCTCTCCGTGGGCTCAATTAGGACCCTGATCTCCTGATCATCTCCCTTTCTACAAAAGTAGGCTGCATCTTATTAACCTCCATTCTTTTCATTTCCGCTGGGTCTGCATAGAGTTCTCTTTCTTCTCTTTGGCAGCTCTGAAAAGCTGACATTTTGTAGTTTCAGCTTACCGTCTGAAAGATAAGGCTTTCAAATTCTAATTTCATAATTTTTTGCTGTATTTTTTCCGGAATTTTACTTTAAAATTTCAGGAAAAGACGAAAAAAATTTTGCTTTCAGGTAGACACATTAGTTAGGCGCCGCACATTAAAATGCTAAGTTGCAGCCGTTTGACCAAACCTTTATATGCCGAATCTTGCCGATAAATTCCGTTAGCCGGCATACGTTTACAATTTTTGACATCAATGTACCACTTTTGCAGTTAATTAGTGCCTTTTCTAAAAGTTTCGCTATGAGAACTTTTTTCTATAAATATTTTAAAAATCCTAATAATATGTAGTTTCGTTGTTTTTGCATAGCAAAGTAATGTTTAGAAAAATGGCCAGTTCAATCCTCAAGTCTCCGAACCAGTACAGTACAGTTTCGTACAGATATTTATTATGCTAAATGGCTGATAAATATACATACGACCCTAAGAGCTCCTTAAATCGAGAAAAATACGATTTATCAAAAATTTTAGAGCATACACTATTCTCAGGCATTGTTCTTTTTTAAATTAATGAATTGTTTAAATTTTTCCTATACAAGAGTGTTGATGGGTAAAGATGAAACATTTAAATTGAATTAAAGTCAATTGAAAATTCGGACCGCAAAATGAGCCGTGGTCCATCGTCGGTTTTTTTAAGTATTTTTTAGTGAAGGTCTTTTTTTTTTAATTTTTTAATGGTTTTGAAAAAATGTAAATACTATTACTCACCTCTGAAGCACTTGTAGCTACAGAGCTTAGACTTGGGGATATGGGTGCTGAAGTGGAGTGCAATGAACTCGTTGTACTGGAAGTGGGCATCGTATTAATAATTCCAGATGTAGTACGTGTAGTAATAGAAGAATTTAAACTTGAATTCCTCTTAGGATATCCTTGTGTTTTATTTACAATGTCTGTGGATTCTTCTGAACTTTGGGGGTTAATACTTCCCGATGAAATATGGTCATTGAGGTTGCAGTTTCCAGTTCTTAAAAAACTTGCGCCATAAGGAGATATTTGCATGGATTCATCGGAGTTCATTGTTCGTTTGACACTGGAAGTAATTTCACTTCTATAACTATTTGACCGCTCAATTGGAGGGCAACTGTTGACCAAAGAGGAATTGTGTAGATTTCCAGTGGGTACTGAGGTATTTGCTGCTTTTGTCTGTAAGGTTATTCCAAAATATGTACAATTTATGGATGCATATATATTAAAAATGTGTAAAAAATACTTACATCGGTGTTATGACAACCCCAAACAGATGGCTTAAACGATTCACTAAGAAATTGTCTAACTTGATTTTTTTGCTTCTGTATAACATGATACCGTGTCGGATTCTCAAGCACTGTGCTGACCTGTAGACATTTGTCTTGCTTAAAACGTGTTATGACACAAAGGGTTAGCTGTCAATTACCTGCAGCACTTGAGGGGGTACATCCACACCAATACTTTGTAGGGGAACTTTCAACTTAACTGGACTTGCTGAAGGCAAGCGATCCCTTTGTACGAATTGAGCGATCTGTTCTAGGCTTGATGATCCGCTCCCACACGCGCTGGTACTGTTGCTGTTTATGAATTCCGACTCAGTCGACCCTTGACCCATGCCAAACAACAGTTGCATTTTTGGATCTGGCGATATCAGTATTTGTTGCTGCACCATCATTTGTTGCTGCTGTTCCTGCTGCTGTTGCTCACGTTGCAATTGAAGTTTTAGCTGCGTCCGCGAGGTAGGAGTGGCAGTTTTAAATGTTGGTCTAAAAGTAAATTATAATATACGATACATACAAATTCTGCTAAAACTTAACTTAAGAACTTAATTTATATTGAATGTGCTATCTCTTTCATAATGGACTAAATACATACCCACCTGAGAGAGGCGGTAGACCCACTATGCGCGGCTCTGTAGTTTCGCTGGTAATATCGCCTAAATCTACGATGCTCGGATCCATTTCAAGAATCATTTCTAAATCTTTATCTATACCGACAGTCACTCTTATATTTGTAGTCGCCGTGGACTTAATTTGACCACCTCTTGGGGTCGATCTTAATAATGGGGCCACATTGTCAATATCTCCAAGTTCCATTAACATCGAAGGTTCTTCGCCGACTTCAATTGGAAACGAACTAGGGTACGTGCTCTGATTATTTATTGAATCCTCTTTTTCAATAGCCTCCGTCGGGGACATCTGCAACGTTTGCACTCTTCTCACAAACTCTTGAAACTCCTGAAGACGATTGTCTGTTTTTGGAGGTGACAACTTTTCTTTTTCCATATCTTCAGCTGTTAAACTATTTATAATTGTTTCAACTTGTGCACCTTTATCGCGTTTGAAATAATTTTCGTTTATAGAACTAATAGGCAACAATTTTTTTTCTTCGAGTTGGTTTTGAATATTTTTCTTGTTCCAGTAAGAAAACATGTTAATGTTATTTGTATATAATAAAAGAACACGCAGAAATATTTCACAAGTAAAATAAATTCGGGTCCTCTCATTCGCTAAGTATTACAAAGACCTTGATCTTGTGTTTAATTTGAATAAGTAAATGAGGAATGAGAGCACCTTTGTACGCATGCTTTCCCATCTATGTGGATGGCGGAAATAGTGTAAGGTTGCAAAACAAATATAAATAATTTTCTATTCTTTCATAAATTGACAATACACCATTCAGATCTGTAAGGATTTTTCAGCTACATCTATTTTCAAAGAAGTAAAATAGAAAACAGGAAAAAAAAGGTGATTTCTCATCGTTTTTTCAAATCGTTTTTTTGAGATGAGCGAATAAATTCGACCATCTATATATGGCACCTTACAATCTTTTCATCTTGGGTACGTATATAAATATATATAAGTATGTATAGCTGCGCAATAGAATTATATGCGCAAACAGGGTGTCTTGAAGAATGGTGAATGGCGATCATCAAATCTAGTATATGTATATATTGTTAGTACGTTTAACGAAAGTATGAAAAAATATAGTTCCCCAAAAATGCTGTATGTATACAAACATATACATATTCTTGAATCTACATACATATGTATGTGCATTTCCGCTCAAACGTCATGCCAAAAAATATTAAAAGTCAACAAAAACAAATTTCTATATACATAGTTCTGTCCCGATATAATTTTCTGAATTTATTCAATGATTTAACCAATAAACTTATCATTTTATTAACTGTGATGTGTAAACCTATTAAATTCAGCAGCATTTTTATTTGTTGTATTTTTTGGTATATTTATAGTTATTTATTCTTTATTGCAGTTCATACATTTCGCTGTCCGCAGCGATGCAGCAGGTATTGACAACCCAGAGACTTCGGGTGGGAAGCGATCCATTTGGTTCTGATGGCTCATGATGTGTTTTGATATCTTGCTTTTCTCATTTTCTGCAGGTTCTTGTTTCGGTATCTGTTCTGTCTTGTTTTTGCTTATTTTAGTGCTTATTTGCGTGTGTGCAATAGTATTTATGAGCGCTAGAACTGAAATTTTGTGTTCGCGACAGTATTTTGATATTTAACTTGACAGGAACTGTTTGATCTTCGGTAAATGATTCTAATAACTTCGTTTCAATGTCACGACATGACTTTATGAATGACTTGCTTGACCTGTCGCTGTCTCAAGTCTCCCATGTGAACAATTCCTTCGGTCGATTGCTTGATCTGTGCTTTCTGTCCGATACAACCATAGGTTTGTTAACCAGAAACCCTTCCTCTCTATGCACCTGAAGACGTATGGTACTTTCGAAGTGTCGCTCGATATGGGACCAACTGTATTGGATCGGTCAGGTAGGCTACCGACATGTGTTGCTGCTTTTGTAAAGCAGAGTTTGCGAAAGCTTTTAATTGGACTGATATAAGCTGATATTCGGCTCAGGAATATATGGTTAAAAAGTATTTCTAGTACTCAGATGCTAGACTAGCGAACAGAATCAGGGTTGATCTTCGTATGAAACCGATAAAACAAAAGAATTTATCAACCTTTTTTTGGTAGGGTCATTCCTAAAGTAATACTCAGATCGACAAACAAACACGACGACATATGCTGAAAAAGTATTTCATAGTATTTGTAAACGAGCTATAAGGAGAATTTTGCACCGACGACATAATGAAATTAATAAAGGCTGCCGAGAAGAGGAAATTGTTATGAAATTAAGAGGATAAATAGGGAATACAAAATAGTTGATTGCATTTCCCTTCACCAAAATCGGATTGATCCAATATTGCGATGCTTTATCTGTGCATTGTCGTTCTGCAGAGCCACAGTGCCCACAAATAATACAATCTTGCTTGCTTTGATACAAAATTTTAATTTTAAACGTATTTTATTTCTATACAGTGTTACCTTTTTTTTGCAGTTTTTTACAGTTTCACCTTTTTGCTAATCATTCGAAACTAAGAGCCGTATGGGCCCATGTGCGACCTGGCCCCATGGATTCATGAAATCTTTTGAGACTTTAGTTAATTTAAGCATTTGAAATTTAAGTTTTCGTAAACAGTCTGCCACCGTAGGACTTTGGTCGGATATGGTTCGTTCTGACTACAAGAAACATCTTACACAACAATAATACCCTGAAAGGGCCTTTAAATCAACAAGTAAGTCTCCGGTAGTGAAACTACTACTACTTATTGCTAGTCAATTTAATGTTTTGAAATGTACTTATTAGAGGTCAATTTTTTTTTAAATTTATTGATGGTGAACACGTGCTGAATCGCATTTTCTTTTCGTAACGCTGGTTTCTGCGGGTATGGTACACAATACAAAATACTCTTTTTGACCAACATTTTGCGACAAATTTCCCAAAGAAACATAATCAAAGCTATTCTCAAAAATATCTTGTTTTTCGGACGAAGGTTTAAGGCTTATTAAAATCGGAAAATATGTATGTACATATGTATGTATGTACCAATATATGATTAAATCTATGTATATACATACATATGTACATTTACAAGTTTATAGATGAATATACATACATCAACATCTATGTATATACACACATACATATATGTATTTACATACAGATATATATCTACAACATATGTTACCGGCAATATCTTGGCTTAATTCTTGTTTAACATTTATTAGCAATAGCCCGGCACGTAACTCGTGCTAGAAATTTACATATGTATGTACATATGTAATGTGATGTATAAATATAATTACCTTTGAACAATTTTTAGTTTTGTCAACATTCATAAAAATTATCTCCATAGTTTTGCATTTGTTTGTACTACATGTATATCAATCCATACATAATTAATTAAATGTACATATGTATGATATTTCAATTCTACATATGTACGCATACATGCGTGGGTCAAATACCCATGTTCATGTATACATACCAATGTAGAAATATATTTATGTCTAAATGTATGTCCGATAAGATAATAAAATAGCGCTAATCATACACCAAATAAAATCGTGATGTATGTATGTACATACGTGAACGCATATGTGTTTATGGCTGTACATACATAACACATATACACACGCACACATGTACATTTGATCATGGATATACATATATATGTACATGGTAATGAAAATATGTATAATTTTAATTATTTCACATATCTCCCATTTTCCAATTACAACTTACATTTCGTCGGATCGCAAAGACCGCGTTGATGATTTTAATTCATAAAATTCCACATTATCAGAACTGCCAGCTACAGTTACATTTGGCAGTAGATCCATATTGTCGTTGTCGTTCAGCAAATTAAGACTTAACTCGTCGAACTCCATATCAAAGCCCAGATCAATTCCCGACTCAGTCATATTGGTGACAGAAAATTATTACGTATGCACACGAATTATTTTTAAATCGAAATTCTTGTTGGACATGTGTATATGTGTGTATGTAATTATATTTTAACTAGTAGAATACGTTTTCACATATTCGGAAATCTACGCACATACGCGTCATCACAGTCAAACTACAACCGCAAACGAATTCATGCAACTTCCATAACCGACTGAAGCTTTCAATAGCGGTGAGCTGAAAAAAATAGAAATAAGTGATCGCACCATCGATCAGTTAGTTTTTTTTTTAATTTTTTTATTTTATTATGTTTGAAATAAAAATTAAATATATTTTGTTACTTTTGAACAAAAGATATCTTCTTTAATCTGACGACTAGGTAAAAAACAAAATAAAAATAAAAAAGATCTGTACGGTCTGTGTAACATGTACATCTATTTTTCGCTTTCCATTTGTCAGAGTCATAGAGAGTTTGGCTTAAAAAATTTAATATAATATATGATGGCTTAGCAGAGAAAAATATAAAAATACATGTATTTACATATGTACAGTGGCTCAAAGCCAAAACAATGCAGTGTCAAATAAACTGTTTAACTGTGGTACAGATTTTAAACTAGGGGAAAAACATTATGTTTAAATGCACCAAAGCTTCTAGAAACTAGGAATCCGACTTTATTTCCGGTTTGGCGTTTAAACATTTTTTGTTATTCCTCTAGCTTAAAATCTGTACCACAGTTAAGCAGTTTATTTGACACTGCATTGTTTTGGCTTTGAGCCACTGTATGTATGATAAATTTATGAGTCGCAAAACTGTAAATAGTTTTAATTTTTTGGGAATGCATATATCTATGACATTAGACCAGAGGCCGGCAGCGTCCTATGCACTGCGCATAGGAAAAGGCCACAGAACAGCGCAGTCAACACAGTGTAGTGTAAAAATTTGTGTAGCGTCGGCCCTAAGCACACGCGGCTTCGATTTCTGCTCGGATGTCGCCGCGGTAGAGAAAATGAATCGTGTTGCTTCGTGTCTCTTGTCTGAGCACACAAACGCACTAAAAACATGTGAGTGTCTGCGTGCCGACCCCTGCATTAGACCTTGATGCTGGACTAGCAGCAAAAGCAGAGCCTTACAATTGCGTCCAGTTGGTATTCCAGTTATGCTCGAATCGCCGCGGCTGATATTATCGATCGCAGTCCTTTTTAGATACGATTTTAAAATAAACATAAACACAAATAAACATTTTGTTTACAAACATAAAAATGTCATAAATAATGCCTGAGTTATTTGACTAATTTTGGGTATTGTCTATAATGATTTTCCTCTCTTCGCAGAATATTGTTACATTTTGTCTTGTTTCCCTTTGGGCAACGCCGACCAGCTCTCGATTCCAGGGCTGGGTAGTTTCCCTTACCCGCCAAATATTAACAACTTTATGAAAAATACGACATCTCGGGATATGAAAACAAACCGGGAATATCTACTAAACGACTTATCAGCTAAAAAAAGAAAACAACAACAAGGCGAACAAACAGACGGCTGTCAAGTGTGTGAAGCATTGGTGTTACAACTTCGCGCACACACCCTACCTTTGGTCAAGCTCCAAAACTTCGTTTTGGCCACCCTCTTCCAAACGGCTACGGCTGATCTAACGCCACACGTCCTCCCTCAAATATAATTTAAACCTTCATGTGTTCTTTCCAATCTATACTTTAATATATAACAAACAGAATTATTAAAAAGATAAAAGAGACACCAATACGTTTAACCAAAAAATGAAAAAATGATTAAATAGATAAGTTGAATGAATAAATAAGTTTAGGCGATCACGGGGATACCCTTACCCCTGCGGTTCGAGTGAGCTTCTAGTGGGATATGTGTAATATAGCAGATGAAATTCTTGGGACCTACCGTGAAAGTGAAAGTGGACCGTGAAATTGGGCCCTAACGAGACTAGCCTACCATGAACTCTTGTTAAGGGTCACCGGGGCCGAAGAAATAGTCATTAATTTATAATTATTTATAATTATTATTATAATCTTAAATTATAAATTAATGTCACGGTAGGGCCCAAGAATTTCCTCTGGTGTATTACACTTATCCTAGCCTTCGCACATTCAGTGCACATTATTATTATTCACTCCCATTTATCCCTTCGGGTCCTCACTAAGGCATCTAACTAATCTGGTTCTCTTCCTTACATTTATCCTCGGTAACGTTTTGGATCCATGATCGCCAGATCTTTTCCTACAGTATGGAGCCTCTCTGGGAACCCGATTGGTGGCGCTTTGCCCCCAGCACTGGAATACCGATCGCTCCGGTAGAACTGAAACAAAATTTAACAAAGTCTAATGTCATAAAATTCTAATTCTTTTACAGGAATCCTATTCCGGTGGTCGGCAACCATTTGAAGGGCCATAAGTAACTATATTCAAAAATTTCCAGGTTTTAAGGAGCCTTTTTGTTGCTAATATTATTGTATTTAATTAGGATTTAATTATAACAGCTTTTAATATGAAATAATATGTTTTCATATTAAAATATACGACATTTTCGCCCAAAACACATTTCTGAAAGCAAGCTCTGCTAAAATAACAAAATTAGTACTTAAATCAATAATAGTTTGCTACATTTATGCTACATCTTTCGACATCTTTTTTTGAATTTCTTAACTGATACATAAGACAACACTGCTTCTGTCAACAGGCCTCTTTGAATTGACTCCAGTCAAAATAGATTTCATAAGTAATTTCAAAATTTCAATGGTAAAAAAGTGGTTTATTGAACATTGCTGTGACCTACAAACACAAATAGTGCTGAACGTCATGTACTTACCCGAAACAATTGAAAAATAATAAAATTCTTTATATGGTGTTGTCCGAAAAAAAAGAATAATAATTGTGCTATGACAATTACACACAAATAGTGCTGAACGTCATGTACTTACCCGAAACAATTGAAAAATAATAAAATTCTTTATATGGTGTTGTCCGAAAAAAAAGAATAATAATTGTGCTATGACATATCTCAAGCTATCATATATTTCAAATCGTTAATGACCACAAAAAAGAAAGAAAAAACGGAAACAATACTAAATGCAGCGAACAGAAATTGGTGGTGGTAAGTTTATGTATGTACATATGTTTTTCGACTGTTTTCTAGTCGGTTAAAGCACAGTTAGCTAAAGTAACCTGCGAATTCGTTTATAATTAAAGTCTATAATAGTTACACTCGTGTCGTTTTGATCAATACTAAATTAAGCGTACAGGTTTCCCGAGCAGATTTTGCTCAACTCTGAAGTTTGAATCAAGGATTTCACAATATTTTTGGTGGCCCATGAGGGGAAAAACTTTTAATTGGTAGTTCGCATGCTCCTACATAGTTTATACATACATATAATATCATAATTGACCGACTGGCAAACCCAACGAAAATCAACCGTGTGCAACAGCCGTTATCACTCGCACAAGGCAGAGACAAAGAAGACGAGACAATAGCTCTGCTTCAACTCTACGCCTTATCTATGGATATTGGCCTCTTGGCATCATACGGACATAGCGACATTAAAATCAGTGGAACTTCTTGGCTACGCTTAGACAATATCAAGCAGTAGATGGTTCTCTTAAGCAGCGCGTTAGGCGTAGAACAGCAGTCTATAAGAGAATCACGTCTGGCAACACGAAGTAAATAGTAAGAGTAAGTAAGACTAACTCCTCGATCAGCAGGCTGAAATCGAATATCTCAGTGATTTCTATCCAATGTAATTTCGAGAGTAAATCAAACACTGCGTAATTTCAGGAAAGACAGAGCAAATGGGAAAACTAACGCGTATTTTCAAACACGCTTGCAAAATGTACAGAGGTTTGTGGGTAAATTTGAGCGAAATCATCAACGTTTACTAGTACTTCGAGGTCCATGCACGCCTGCTCACGTGTCTGCCGAAGCCTACGAACATGTACCAGCAAGTTTGTGGCCTTTGTTTAGCTCATCCATATCAACCAGAGGCTATCTGACATTCAAAGGTTTTATTTCCTTAAGCAATCTCCTTCAGATCCTTCATATCGCGACGAGGATATACAACAGATGGCACTTGCGGGAAGTAACTATGCGACAGCTTCGTGTCGACAACAAACGGCTGCAATTCATGCACCGTGTGAACGGCTTGTATGATTTTCCACTGTTGGTAACGGGGCTGTCTACTGATTAAACATATTAAACATATGCAAAATGTTGCAAATGTTTGTTTGATTGAATCACCTCCAATCTTCCAGCCTCAACGCAGCAGCGCTGGGAGCTCCATCTCTGTAGCTCTGCTGAGACCCCCAAATTTGCTAAGTTAAAATCCTTTCAATACAACCGGAAATCGATATCGATTATATATCAGCTGGTGCATTACACAGTCTCACGAAGCACCCCATAGCGATCGCTCCGGTGAGTCCGGAGAAACTTTTGCGCGACACGCCGCTTTCACACCACTCTTCACAACTAGTCTCCTCTAAGGCAATTCATTCGCGTCCAGCACTGTCCTTCTGGCTACTGCCCACGTCACAATTCACTACCGCCACACTCTTGAGGCTCTTGGCCTCAAGCTGTATCCAATTTCAACCGAAATTACTATAGTTGCTAACATTTTAACCAACAGGTTACACTACACAATATATTATCATTTCTTGTACTTCACAGCTCTGTGCTACCATAAACACTGCCCCTATACTTAAAACACTAACATCGCAATTACCTACACAAGCAATCAAATTGCAACAATACCCTTATCTGAACGGAATATAACTCAACGATGCAGCGATTCTAAAAGCAAGAACTGATTGATCTTCTGCTTGGAGCAGACTTAATCCCACAAATCCTGCTCTCAGATATCCGTCGAGGAAATGAGGACTAACCACTGAGTAGTCTTTGGTCGAGCCACTGCCATAAGCTCACACGCCGTCACCATTAGGTGCCATCACACCAGAAATTCTTCGAAATGGAGCATTTAGTTTCACAAAAGAACTTACGCCAGAGGTGCAATGGTGAGAAGAGAATTTTAAGTGAACTCACATCCGTCAGCCGAACGGCAAGTAATTGGTACGGCTTCTGCTTAAACTTTTGTTTGACCCATCTCAGGTCTTGGGAAAATCAAGTCAAATCGCATTAAACCGTTTTCAATTGTTTCAAACATCAACAAGGAATATGGAATTGACTCCACCTGTTGCACCTTGTCTCATCACGCAGCATTCAAGGAGGAAAGTGTTACTAATAAAGTTAGAGCAGAATATGAAGGATCCTGTAAAACATCTAGTGGAAAATCACTCAACGATCGCACCCGGGTTGCATTCAAAAACGATCTAGCCGACGTTGTTCTGAATTGGAGTATCCATCGTTTTGTTTTTGATGCCGACAAACAGAAGATGAACAAATGCATAGATATGAATGCGGAGAATGTGCAATATCAACGTATTTTCTGGAGTGATGAACACAGTCAGATAGCTAATATCTCAACACAGTGACCTTTCGAACTAGAATGTTTGGAATAAATTACATCGTAATTCTTTAGAAGGAGCCAAATACCCTTTTTTATATTAGGCCGCATCATTGGATTTTTCCGTTAAATGGGACATGTGACAATGATGCCTATATGAGCCCTGTGGACAGAAGAAGTCAATGATGCGGACGCATGATTAATCATTAATCATGCGTTCATCATTTGCAAAAGTTATCGTATCGTTATCAAATATATTTACAAAATACTGAAATTTTTCGGGGTATCGATGCGGTATTATGGTATTTTTTTTCCATCTGGGATGTTTCAATACACACGTTGATATACTATAATCAGCCGATAGTTTTTAAATGTACAACAAAATGTGTCAGGCCTTGACATATTTAAAATCGTATATAAAATTTCAAATCGTACAAGACCGAAAACACTATGAAATGAAGGAAACATATATATATGTATATATATCTATGTATTTAACACGAATTAAACAAAAAATAAACACAGTATTTATTTATGTTAACATTATTACTGAAGGGAATTGCTTAAAAGATGGAGCCAAAAAATGCGTGCGGATGTCAATTTTCAAAGGGAGGAAAAGAAAGCGTTAATAAAAGCTGTTGAGAAAAGACCCTGCCTTTGGCAAATTTCGGAAAAGAGGCATTTCGACCGCCACCAACATAATCACTTCAAACCCAGAGCTCACTTCTTCCTTTTTTCATTTAAATTGAACTATCACAATTGGCGCTGTTTATAAGACACAGCAGATTCATGAGAGTGGCAAATCACTTTTTAGGTTCTTGGTCACACTATTTAAGTTAAGTTTCACACAAACGAAATAAAGAGCTTAACAAGGTATACTAAGTAAGGTAGCATTATTGGCTCGCTCGCTCCCTTGTTTTGCTTCTTTCGATTCAGTCTGTTGTGAACAGCTGCGAGCGAAGCAGCTCCGCGGACGATTTTTTCGTGTTCCCTCAGACTTTTTTGCGTATTTACAATGGTAAACATTTTATTATAAAAGAAAAGAAATAAACATTATTTCCAATTTATAATTTTGTCTGTTATACTCATTATTTGCAAACGCATTACTCCTTTAAGACTCTTTCGTACAACGCATTTGTGAGAGTGTCTCTCTCTCTCTCTCTCTCTCTTCTGTCATTTTGACACCTAAGAATACCTTCTTGTTCCTCTCTATGCGGCTACCTTGTTTAGTATGCCTTGGAGCTTAATACATTCATTTTTAAACACACTTTAAATTTGATAAAAAAAATCTTACAAGCGGAAATTTTGAATAAAATGAAACAGTGATTATTATCGTATTAATTATATAACCCAAAAATTGTTTATATAAAAGAGAGAAGTAATTCATAAATGGATATTCAAGTAAAAATGGATTTATGTAAAATTTGTATTCTATACATATAAAATACCTTTAGAAGCGCCCTATCAGGTATTTACTTAATAGTATATCGAAAACGATTGAATAGGTTGCGAAAATCGGAGAAGAAATTTTAATTTTTACGAACATTTGTAACATCGTAAACTCAAAAGTTTGGTAGATGAATACCCCACAGATGCTATCGAATGCCATCCTGGGGAAAGAGATGATACGATTTATTTTAACGTATCGATATATAGTTATTTATATGGGGATGTACATATGTATATATGAACCTACAGTGCTATGTATGTGAATTCGATTCGATATTTCCTTCTACAATTGTGTAGACTTAGTTTTTTTTCGTTTAATATCAAGTGATTCGCCAATTGAATTCCACATGAAAGAATTGACATTTTGCTATTTGTAGCTTCACGTGAGTTTACCTTTATTTTAAATAATACAATAATTTTGTCGCCAACTCCCGGTAATTTTCTGCAAGAAAATATTTAAGGGAACAAACTTATATACATACATATACAGACACTGGCATATCTGCATATGTATGTACATATATATGATTTTTATATCAACACATTTTTTAAAATAAGCAAACGAAAACAATAATAATAATAATAAAAAAATAATAAATGTCTACAAATATCATTGTGTATGTAGATGTGAATCTTTTTTGGCGTGCCTTAGGTCCATACATAAATATATACATATATTTATTTATTGATATTTACATTTGCACATATACATATGTATGTTTTTGAATAAACACAAAATTATTCATAATTAATTTACGTTTTTAATGATTTAAGACAGACGAATTAGCCAGCCGGAACATGGATAAAAAGATCTCTTCGACGTCGCAACCGCGAATTTTAAAAAAGAAGCATTTTAGAGTAAAACATCAAAAAGTAAAACTATTCAGAGCTAATGAACCGATTCTAAGTGTATTTATGTGGGGAATAAACCACACTGTACGTTGTCAAGTTAAAATTGTAGAAATATTTATTAAAAGCTTACATGTGTTATTGCAGATAAATGAATTAAGCCATGTAAATATACCAGTGATGCTTCTCCCAGATGACTTTCGGGCTTATTCAAAAATTAAAGTGGATAACCATTTATTTAACAAGTAAGAGCTTCGTAAAAAATAATATTCTCTAGGATATATTTATTTACTTAAAGTTTACCTAATCCATTAACATTTTAAAGCTTTATAGACTTTCCGTACAGGCAATAAGTTATTTACAAGAACCATTGCGCTATTAAATTGTTTAATTTATTACATTTAAAGGGAAAATATGCCATCACATTTTAAAGTAAAAGAATATTGCCCCCTAGTGTTTCGCAATTTGCGAGAGAGATTTAATGTTGATGATGTTGACTATCGCGAGTCGTTGACTCGTTCACAGCCGATACAGATCGACTCTTCCGGAAAGTCTGGGGCACAGTTTTACCAGAGTTATGACAGGTTTTTTATCATTAAAAGCTTAACATCAGAAGAAATTGAACGTATGCATGCCTTTCTGAAGCACTATCATCCGGTAAGTAAAATGTTTTTGTATAATATTAAACAACTATATATATTTTTTTTGTAGTATGTTGTTGAAAGACATGGAAAAACTCTTTTGCCGCAATATTTGGGAATGTATCGTATCACTGTGGAGAGTGTGCAATATTATTTTGTAGTCATGCGAAATGTTTTCAGCTCTCATTTGACAATTCATAAGTATGGAAACGTATTGATAGTTATTTCGCACATTCGTAACCATATTCATTTTTTGTATAGAAAGTTTGATCTAAAAGGTAGCACTGTAGATCGTGAGGCATCTGAAAAGGAGCTCGAAAAACATTTGCCAACATTCAAGGATAATGACTTTATTAAACAGAAAGTCAAGCTGGAAATTGGAGACGAAGCAAAAAAGAAATTAATGGATACTCTAAACAATGATGTCGATGTAAGCATAGTTTCTCCTGCGAATATGATACGATATATTAAGTATTAACGGATTTTATAACATCTATCATTTAATAATTAAGTTTTAATATTAAACTACAAAAGCTAATACAAATACATAAACTCTACCAGGTATCCAAAATACATACATACATATATATGTCTGGATGCCAATTTAAATCTTAATGCTACATGATTTTCTATCAAACTAACTCAAATAACCGAATATATGTATATTGATATAGCTGCTTACCAAGCTGCACATCATGGACTATTCATTGTTGGTTGGTGTACATGACTGTGTGCGAGCGGAAGAGGAAGCTTTACAGGGAGATAATGTCCAAACTGCTGGACGCAGTGAAAATAGCGAGAGCGAGGAGTGCGATAGTGGTGAACGGTAAATGAAATGATTCAACTCAAATTTGTTTTATTGATATGTACTTTCCTTAAGCTGGACGTACAACACGCCTCCAGATTCACCAAGAGGTGCCCAGTATAAAGAAGTCGTCTATGAAGTTGATATATACGCCATTCCAAGTATTGAAGGTAAATGACACTGTTTACATTGCGTGCAATTTTTGCAAAAAAATAATGTACATATTTTTACACTTACACTTAACGCCAAACATTAAAGAAACATAACATAAAAAAGTAGAGTCGGTTCTACCCACATTCTGTGTTTTATACACATTCTAGGGTCGATTTTTGCAACACAGTCAAGAAAGATCAGATACAATATAAATAATTTTTGATCAGGAGCTGAGCTGAGTCGATGTAACCATGTCCGATACGAATGTATTTTTATTTGTAAGCTAATTCGACAGTTTATAATCTATCTGAATATATATAATTAATTCAGACAATAATAAATAAAAATCGGGTAGAGACATCTATCAAATTTTATTTATACATATACATACATATATATATATATATATATATATATATATATATATATATATATTTTTTTTTATTATTTCAGAAAAACGAGAAATCTATTTTATAGCTATTATTGATGTCCTAACTCAATACGGTGTCAAGAAACAGGTAATTTAAAAGGAATCAAATATTAGGCGCGGGGGCACCAGCACAACTTGCTTAGCGCTCAGTGATGGATTGCATACGACAGTGCCGATTACACTAGTCAACTAAATTTAACTTTTTTCCGCTATGATCCGAACCGAGCACAATTTTATGTAGTCAATCACTAAGCAAGTTGAGAAAGTTCTGCTGGTGATTGCGCCTACTGATTGCTGTATCTAATATTTTTCAATTTCAGGCGGCAAAAGCAGCGAAGACCGTTAAGTATGGTAGTAACGTTGATGGAATATCGACATGTGACCCAGAACAATATGCCAAAAGATTCTTGGAATTTATGGATAAAGCAATAGAATAAGATATCATAATCATTGTATTTTCTACATTAAAAATGTTAAATTTATGCATATTAGATATAAACAAATATGAAACATTATAAGTACATATACCTTTACTTTAGTTGTTTTTTGCGTCCCTTAATCGTTTTGCAATCTTAGATGGAGTGTGCTTGTGCATTTGTAGAGTAAAAGTGTGGATATGCACACACAGTAGCCAGAGTTCATAACTTTTACTTATCCGTTTATAAGCCATACCGTTTTTCGGTAACTATGATCGGGCAAAATGTAAATTTATCAGAATAAAATTTATACCTAGTATTAACAATCGCTAAAGGTGAACACATTTAGTTTAACTATTTCAAGCAGTACGTCGTTTTGATGTTTTAAATCAGCTATTATATTTATCTCTGCAATAAAGTAAAGTAAGGCAGATGTAAACTGACAACATGAAAAAAATGTCAACATTTTTTTTAATTTTATGCAGAACCGAAGTAAATATACATCATGGTTTATTTGACATTTTAAAACTGTTAATAATATGTAAAATATAGGAAAATACACCTTTATATCTGGGGGCTCGAATCCACAAGTCGGATTTTTAATTAACAACGAAAGAGTACATTTAAATTGTTTCAAGACTCCATTACTAAAATGAGACAAATCAGCCAAATTCAATATTTTTTATGGGCAATACATACGACGAAACGGTTTACTTGATACCGTGGTGTAGGGGGTGGATGAATTTCACTGTTATTCAGATTTTCAAAGCGTTCTCGAATTCTGAAAATATGTTTTAATAAGAAATAGCTGCGCAATTTTATTTAATGTGAGTTGGTTCTTACGTTTTTGCACTTTCTAGTGAATCATTGGAAATCTGTTGAGAATATATGTCTATTCGACCTTCGCTGAGCTCACGTTCCATTTCGGTGATCTGCCATTTTTCAAATTTTGCGCGCAATTGTTTTGCTCGAGCAGCGATCTGAGCCTGCAGTTAGGTGTGATTAAATTCTTATTATGTTTTCCGTTTTCATTTTAAAAATTGAAGTAAACCCATATAAATCTTACCTCTTTGAGTGCCTGATCACTGCAATTTGATTTTGGTGTATCTTTTTCAGATTCACTTTCATCGTCTTCACTATCCTCTTCGCTTTCGGATCTATCAGAGGTATATATATTTTCGGGTGGGGGTGTAAAGCATTTAAGTGGATTGGGCTTCCTCGGCTTATCGACGTCATTAGTGTTTTTGCCCTCTAATTCGCGAAACTTGCTTAAAATGTTCGATGCGGTTTGAGTTTTTTGCAGAACGGTATCGGTAAAACACGAAGTTTTTTTTGCATCTGACAGATCAGCGTCTGAGTCTGGCGAAGGCAATTTGACAACGCCATCACGTGGTGGTGTCATGCGAAACTGACGTTTTTCATTCTCGATGGGTTTAAACTTTTCGAAAAAATTAAACCTTTCACTTAACTCAGCTGTAGTTACTTTGACGTCTTCTTCCTTTGCGTCGGATTTAATAATATCTATATCAGCGTTCTAAATTAATATATAATTTTTTTGGTTTACTTATATATTTGTATATTTTTTCATAGTCTTACCTCTTGTTCAATGTCAGGATTATGGTTAATAGGATTTTTTTTATAGGTATCTTGTCTATTATTCTGAATTTTATTCTTTCCATTAACATTCGGATTGATATTTGCATCCAGTTCCATGAAGATGCTACGCGATGCTTTACTAATAGCTTAATTTTTGTAAATGATGTGGATTAGAAATTAATCAATTGTTAATTGGCAAAGTTGTAAAGTTAAAAACAACAAAATGTAACTATTCATACCAGACTCGAAGACATCTGCATCTTCTAGAAATCCCAAACTGTGGCTCCTGTCCTCTTTCGCTTGAATACTGTTTTCAGTAAACATTTCACCGTTCTCAAATCGATCTTTAATTGAACGAGCTGCTACACAGATTTCCGAATCCGGTACCCTACCTACTGAAGTAATTCCTTGTTCTGATTCAGCAACAGCCTGCTGATACATCTCTTTTATCTTTGCCTGTTTACCCATAAATAACCGAGAGCGAATGCTCTGAATTTCCTGTTTTCGTTCTTCACGACGTTCTTCTTTTGACATCGTATGACCCCGCTCAAATCTAGTTTTAATATCGATCATGGCATCACCCAAGCCCACCGGCCTCTCTTTTTCGGTATCTTTTTTAACACGCATTAAAGTCATGTCGCTATCATCATCATCATCATCATCTTTAAAGATTATAATAATTATAATATTTGTCATCTTCGACAGAATAATCAAATTTACCTGAATCTAGGATCTTGTTTTCACCAGTATCCAGTAGACCATTTTTATGCAGTTTAGATAGTTTGGATGATATGGACACACTTTTTGTAATTGCATCTTGACGTTGTGGCGTTTGAATATCCTTATCAGTTTTACATCCATTTTCAAAGACTTGAAATCGTGATCGGACATTTAGTTGTTGAAGTTCTTCAAGGCCAAGATTCGGCTTATCGGATGCTACGTATTATATTTAATTTTCTCAGTATAATGGGACAATAAAGTAAAATAATATCTTTTAGAATGCATATGTACATATATGAATATAAGCAAGGAAGAAAGACTGGCGCATAACTATGATATAGGTATTTTGAAGGTAATATTTTAAAACCGATTTCAGTACTGAGCGGAGGCAACCGCGGTGCGATCTCTTTGAGTGCATGCAAGACATGAAACATCGCCCATAACTGCTATGATACAATGGAATAGAGAGAAACCGTGCGCGAGGCAAGGGAGTCAGCCACGGGGTTGTGGAATTTTCATTTTAGATTAATTCTACAATAGCCGATCGAAACCATTTTCGCCACAAGATTTTTATTTCTCTAGATATTTTATTGTCAGATATCTATGCTTTGGACGAGACGGATATCTGGCCGCACCAGCGGATGCCACTTTTCATATTCTTGAAAGTGTATATTAACTTTGATCCAATAATATTTTCTTTATAAGTACATTACACACATGCATTGTCAATCAGTATTTCCTTTTTATTCCTATACAATTACCTCGTGCGACATCTGGGGGTAATTCAATTGGTTGATTCTCACGTATTATAAGTTCAGGTTTACGTGGCTTAGATTCTTCATGTGTTATTTTGGGCGCAAAGATTAACTTGAAGTGAACGGTGCAGTAGAGGTTACCATCATGAACATGATAGCTCTCAGGTCTAGATAAGATGATAAAGTAGAACCATATTAGCAATCGAGTAAAATATATTTTTATTTTATTATATAAGGTCTTAAATATCCTAGTTGTTATGCTTATCTTCTGGCCTGGCAAGTGTGGACTGAGAGAACAGCTTCCGGCCAGGATATATGTAACTATTATTACTGAAGTAAAAGTGGAAGATGAAGACAAAAACTATGCGCAAATCAATCAAGAGAGATGCACATTTTCAACGTGAGGAGAAGATTGATCTATAGAACTATAGAGCTACATCTAAGTTATCAATTCTTAAATTTTTTGAGAAAATTTTAACTCCGCACCTATGCAAATCACTTATATCTCCAGTTCAACATGGATTTATAAGGCAGGGATCAACTACTAAAAATTTATTGGAGCTTACCCCCATCATTATTAAAGGCTTTCAAGGTAAATTACAGACGGAAGTTGTTTACACCGATATTAGTAAAGCGTTCGACTCTGTAAACCACAAAAACTTGAACTTCTAGGGTTCTCGACCAATCTCCTAAGATGGATCTATAGCTATCTTTGTTCCACGTTTCAAAGAATTCTTTTCAAAAACTCCATGTCCTCACCAATTATGGTTACTTCGGGAGTACCACAGGGCAGCCATCTAGGCCCCTTACTCTATAGACTCTTCATTCATGACCTGCCTTAACATACTCTTGAGTACTTGTCTGTCCGCATGATGTTAAGCTCTGTGTCCAATATAAGGATAGTTCATTTCAATCCAGATTACAATCCGATCTCGATAGGTTTCAGTCATGGTATTGTGCAAATTTGTCACACCTTAATGCTTCAAAATGTAAAGTAAAGACATTTAATCATTACAGCACCTTTCTGGCTTCTTACACCCTAGGCAGTGGTTCTCTTGAGAGAATTACCCCAGTTGATGAACTTGGGTTAGATCTCAAGTTAAAGTTCTCTGACCATATTTCTACCATGGTAAAAGGCCACAGGCGTGTTTGGCTTTATAAAGAGGTGGTCAAAAGAATTTGACGACTCCTGTATAACAAAGAATCTCTATACCTCCGATCAGAGAATACGGCTTTTGTGCACGGTGTCCTCAGTACAGAGTACACCAGGATCGTAAAGAATCTGTTCTGAAAAACTTTTTACTTTTTGCTCTGCGCGGCCATCCTTAGTTAACCGTATAGACCAATTCTACTCCACGGAGTTAAAGTGTGGTGGCCGTCCCTATCAAAGAGGACGATCACTAAACAACTGGGCAAGGTTCAGCGAACTGCAGCCATATGCTCCGAATGATGCACTAAATACCATCCTAGGCCTCCAGAGCCTTGAGCTCGCGGGAAAGGAAAGGGCAGAAATGGCAGCGATACGTCTGAGAGACTCTGACCAATGGACACCACAGCACATACATACATACTCATCGATACTAAAAAGCAGACCGTCCCCACGAAAACGGACTAATGCGTCTCAAGGAATACACAGACACCCTTTTCAATGTAATCATCCCTAAAAGAGACGAATGGGTCGAGGGACCTCCAGGCCCAGATAAGGCCATAGGAATCTTCACAGATGGATCGAAGCTGGTCAACAAGGTCGGTGGAGGAATCTACTCCGAACAGCTACACATACGGCACTCCTTAAGGCTCCGAGATCAATGTAGCGTCTTCCACGTGGAAGTCATTGCGAGGGAAGAACTGTACTACCTTCAAAAAGCTACCGCCATGGTAACTCGGGTAAACATTTACAGCGACAACCTTGCTGCGATCAAGTCTTTTCATGCGATTTCCTCGAACTCGGCCACAGTGGCAAATTGCAGCAAATCTCTTCTCGAGATGGCTCAGCAATTTGTTATCAGCACAAGGCTACAATACCTGGGCAGCACGTAACAAGCTTTTCGGGAATGTCCAAAATATGTCCTAGAATGATAGCAAACTTCATAAGAGCATCCGAATGGGATAACTGCTGACTTTTTCAGGTCTCACAAAATGGAAGAGTGAAAGATACCACAACGGGCCGAAACCGGCCTAAGTGTGACGGGTTCCTGGAGAGCCTGGCAACCGCCTTAACCTAACCTAGCTAATCGTAGAAAAAAGATTAGTGGGATTTTTGTGCACAACTTGATCAAAACTGACGTAGATAGCCTTGAGTTATTGAGCCGCATAAACTTCAGGATTCCTATTAGTTCCACTAGAAAATATGTATGTACATGTATACCATTGTCCCTTCTGTTTTATACATATATCGAATTATTCCTTCTATGAACCATTTAGAGTCTTATGCCCTCTACCATATTGTATCTATTACTAATTCCCTTCATAATCTTAAATTACATATAGTCACATTTTTTTCATGTAATTATGTAGTAATTGTATTTGTATTTTTAATGCATACTAAGTTATTTTAATAAGATTATTTCAAATTTTCCTCGAATATTAGTCTAACATCTATCTTTTCTGCATGTTCGCAATCGGTTCGGCAGCACCCCTCAGTCGGTTAGAGGGAGGAGGCTGCGTACCTGTCTGGGATCCGCGCCTGGTGCAGTTTTTACAATACAACGTCCAAATATTAATATATTAGTTCTAGTTTCTGTAAGATTTTAAGGTCAAACTTCCTTACCTTTATACGGGGTTAAAAAAAATACAAAAATACATACTTTAATTGTTTTGAACAGTCCCTGCAACGTAAGCAGATTTTATGGAAAATAACTTTTTCGTTTTTAAATTGAAGCATGGTTTCCTCCATTTTATATACAGGTTTACCGCATTGTCGACAGTTCTCTCGCTGCTCTGCAATTGGATTCTAAAAAAAAGTTTGCAAATGAAACAAATACAAAAATCCAACAGGAGGGAAGCATTTATATATGGTAGATATACTTAGTGCCTGGAGAGTTAAAATGTATTTTAAAAGACTATGAGATGAGTTGATTAATTGATGAGTTGCTTACACGAAAAATTTCTTGGGCTTTACTAGAATCTCGTGAACGTACGTGAATAAGATTGCGTTTTTGTAGGTCGTCAAATTTACTAAAACTTCTTTTCTGCAATGCATTTAAAAATTATAGTATTTATGAATGAAATATATTATTTAGCATTATAGTAGAGCCTTACCATTGAAATGTTTTGGTTGTCATATTCACACTTTTTCGATCTTTTCGATTTCGCCTTTTTAATAGGCGTTGTAATATTTCCAGAAGATAACGACGATGTTGTAGCAATATCATTTTCAAGCTCCATTTTATTCGCCTACAAAATGTTTGATATTGTATTAAACTTATTGGTTTATTTGCGATTTGATTCTTCTGACTTTGTTTCTAAAATGGAAGCTATGTGGCCCAGCTTGCCAAAATACATATTAAGCGATGAATTAAGAAATGAGAATTTAGTAGGATTTTAAGTTGAACTTCTATCAGACGTTTGGCTATGCTATGAAAAAAGACAGGTTTATTTTAAAATTTGAAGTAACAAAAAATTCTATATATTGTTGAACTAATTGATCTTGTGGAAACTCTGACATGGGAACGATCCACCTGCATGGGTACTAACATTTGCATAATAGATTTGTGGTAACAGTACTATGAGTAACACCCAAACACCTTTTCCGCCTCCATAAAGTATTTATATTTCTGATCAGCAATAAAAGCCGCGTTGATATACATAGATATGTCTGAATGTCCTGAGCAACCACAGGCGTAGCGGGAGACGATCAACTGGATATGATGGTAATTCGGCATCGGCGAAAACAGGAGATGGTAAACTGAAGATGGCGGGATCGGGACCGAAATATTGCGTGTTTCCGTTTCGGCACGCCAAAAAATATTTTACATATACCACCCACAAGTACAGCAAAATTAAACTTATATAAAAGGCTTGCTTTGCTTTGTTTCTCTGTTCTTATCAGTGCAATAGAATAACTATTGTATACAAATAGTTGAGTGCTATAATCATACTCAGAAAATTACGTAAGATTAGAATAGTGTGTACTTTTTTGATATTTTTTTCGCAGGTGAGTTGAGGCACAAGGACTTCGAGTCTCATACGATTTGAATGTACACAGTGTGCCAGGTACATAAGCGTTCATAATATGACGTGTTACTTTTTCAAAAAATAAAAAACTATGTAATTATCTTAAACTTATTCATTCTCGACCGTCATATTGACTTCTTTTGTTAATTTTCATTTTAGTTACCTACTGAAATCAACGACCAATGATCGGACTACTTGAACATGCATATGAACAGTATTTTTGTTTGTTTATTAATACACATTCAACTATATATGTGTATGTATATTTATAGAACTTAGGTAAAATACTTGCATACATAGATCTCAGAAAAATGTGATCTAAATGAAAATACATTACATGCGTAAGTATGCACATGCACATATTTAAGCTATTTAAATTTTTTTATTATGTGATGCTTGTATACAAATTAAATAATAATAATAAATAGTATTCATCATATAAAATGGAGATGGCCGAGGTTAGGAAATTAAATATTGTTTCTTGAGTAAAATAGTATTAGATTATTTACGCACAGTTAATGATATCTAATAAATTAACGCTGGTATGTAGATATATGCCCGAACGTTTTTTATTTGAATATGACTGAAAATAGATGGTAGTGTAGTAACACTTACTTTAGGCTTTGATAATGAAATATCTTTTAGAATATTAGATATTATTGAATTATTTAATATATTTATGATGTACGATTTATTTTCGTATTATTCATTTTCTATTGGAATATATATAAATTTGGTAACCTAATGGCTCAAATTCTAAAAGAATAATTCTCAATAATCTAAAAGAAATAGCGATCGTCACTCCGAAGCTAAAGACCGAACTACGAAGACTATTAGTAAATGCTTGAAGTTTTTCAGTGTTGTCTAATTGTACTATGTATGTATGTACATACCCTATTATGAAGGAATGCAAGCTTTTTTAAAAGTTTAAAAAGCTTCTTAAATGATATTCAGGTACACCTATTTGTAAAATTAGAATTTCTGCAATCAAGCACCTCTTTTTACAAGGAAGCTACCATTTATTTACACGAGTCTGTCCGTGTTAAAAAGGACTAGATTTCAGAGGCGAGAACATAAGAGTTGCAAGCAGTGACTCTGCTGTTTCACACTTTCGAATGCTCTGAAGGTTCAGTTACAGTCTTTGGGGCGTATGATTTATTTTATGTTTCATAGGTGTTAGAGAAAATAATTTATGACACTGATTTGGTGTCAGTCCTCTGCGCATATGTCAAGCCCCACACGTCGTTTTACGGAGCTGCATATTTGTGTCACGTCATATTTAATAATGTGCATTTGAACCAATAAACAACATAGCCAGTAACTCGTGGGTATTGGAACACGCATTCAACATTAATTTCAATAATCTTTTAATCACTTCTCTTCTTCTTCTGTTCGAATAGATCAGAAAAGAGTAACCTAAGTTGTCTATATAGACTATATACAAAATGTAATGAAGCTGACTCGCCATTTTTATCACGATACGTAATTACTCCGTCATGCAGTGATTTAGAATTCTTTCGATCTGTTTCCATACCGTCCGATACATCTCTCTCTCTCTCTTCACATCAACAGCGGTTTATCCTGGACACTGTGATATGGTAGGAGTCTGAACACAAAACTTGTTTGCTTTACCTTTATAGTCGATTAGATATAGGCTCTCATCAAGACGGACAGAAATACATATATACATATATTCGGATTAACTTGGCTATAGATGCTGATCAAGCCATTAGCCATTTAATGGGTCGGTACCATTTGATCAATGCACCGCTAACGGACGTTGAGTTAGGTACCACAGTTTTCTTGAAAAACCCTTTACATACCTTATATTTTGGCTCAAATTATTTTTTTGTTCTTAAGCTTAAGTTAGAGGTCACCGACTGATTTTAAATTTAGTAGTATTTTATGTATATATTCGTTATTTGTTAAGTAGCATTAGTTCACTTTTACAACTTTACCTAGTTATTCATTTTGCGTTGCAGATCAATCTATGACTTGCATGAACCGTTCGGAGTTTCATGTTCTAACGATAACTGCCTAACGCCTTTACCTGCAGTACGAACACTCTGCGCTTCTAAAAACAAAAACACAGCTCTAATAAGTATTAATGGTTTTTTATGTTTACTTCTGTACAGGTTTTCCTCGATGACTAGTCTTGCATCAACGCCCTAGATCAGTCTGAATTACTTTTGGGTCCCGTAATGGTGATGGTACAGTCATTGAATGTCAATTTCGTTTTCTATTCTTTTCTGTAACAAATAAATTTCTTTAAAAGACGATATTGAAGATTCATTATTAATATATATGTATTTTTAATTTCTTAAATAAAAACATTGGATCGTAAACGGTTTATTAACTATTGTTATATCGTAGTATTTCATGTTTTTCGCTTTGTGCTAAGAATTTCTTAATCTAACAAAATACTGAACATAAAACGGAAACTATAAACAACTTTTTATACTTTTTTACATAGTTTATATTTTTAATATGCATGGGTGCTTCGATGTAGACTTTGCCGGTTACAGATAGGAACTAGTATTATTTAAAATCAACATTTGTATCATATCTACCTTCAAACTTGCGTAAGCTTCTTCAAATAAAGTAATACATTCGTCTTCATATTTGATTCACAATGAACGTGTGCACATATATTAAAACCACAATATGATAATATTATGGAGAAATCGTATAACGTTCAGCCAATTAAGTACATTAATAGTGGTAAACTTTATGTGGTTTACAACAATTTTCAGAACGCTCAGCTGCATATACATGATGAATAATTTATTCCAAATGTAGGCTTTTTACTTGCCATTATTAATAAATGCCATCAGAAACTTACATTTATAATGGATTTGAATTGACTTAACTTAATATTCGTTATAACGTCATGAGAAAGATCGCTAACGATCAACACATTCTTACGAAATTCCTGAATTCACGCAATATAATGTACTCAATTGGCAATGTTGTGTAAGTAACTTAAAAAATATTTCAGAAACCAGATTAAATGGAGGAAGTAAAAAAAATGCCTACTTTATTTATTTTAAGTTTTTTTTAGACACAAAGATAATTTACAAACTTCATTTACTTTTAGTTTCCGTAGTATATTGCACAAATATTAATTAAACGTTATGAAATAACTAAATAGTAAATATTTAAATTGCCTTTGTATGGAACAAAGCTGAATTGTTTAAAATCAAGAATGCACAACAATGCATTGTGTAGGCTACATTTCAAAATTGTAGTTTAAATATAATAAAAAAAAAATAGCACAACTCAGATAAAATGAAGTAAGGAAAAGATTCCAACTCTATTATTTATTTGAAGTATTTTTTTTTAAAGACGTGAAGATAATTTACAAACGTTGTTTACTTTTAGTTTCTGTAGTATATTGCACAAATAATAATTAAACGTTATGAAAAGTGTATTAAATTTTTAAATTGACTTTGTATGAAAAAAAATGTTTAATGGCACTTTAAATGCATAAAAGCTATATATTTGAAGACAAAAAGCATATACATGTCGGTTCAAAGAAAGAGCCACAAAGAATAATAGTTTTTTGATCAATTGTTCAATTTCTATAAGGTTAATAATAATTTGTTTGGATTTTTATATCGATTTTCTAAATATTGTAAAATATTTTAAGCTGCAAACAGTAACGGTTAGTTGGAATATCTTCAGAAACAAAAGACTTAGCTTGTCATCTTAATAAATAATATATAAATAAACGTCGGAAATGCTTTCATCGGTGCAATTTATATTTCCCTCTAAAAAAGGCATACAAAATTATCATTAATGATATCTTACTACAAACAATAGTTAACAAAGTTCACTGCCACTCTTGATTCAAAACTCAAACTATACATTTCAAATTAATTTGTATATTCGTAAAACTTATATACTTTAAATGTCAAGTGAGTTTAAAAGAAATATTAATGGCAATATTTTTCGTTTGTATGTAATTCAAATGCATAATTTCGATATTTGCTTGAGATCTATGCTGCATGTGCATGAAGCAAGTGCTAGTACAATGCAAATCAGTACCAACTATGTAGACGTTTTCAGCTTATCACATCTATGGCAGTGTTGTTAATAAATCAGATAACAACAAGTAGTACTGCTTCTAATCTCTTAGATGGCAAAAAGCTGCATATCGTCAAACAATTTGCTACATATCTTTGGAAGATACTTTAAACTTATGAGCGTGCTGTGAAAAGTTTTTATTTTCATTGATACCGATGGGCTTATCCATTACGCGGGTGTTACTGATATTAACAAAAGAGGCCGAGGCTGTCATATCTTCCGTAACTAAATCTGAAGCAAAACCGCTACCTATATCGGTAGCTGTTAAATTGGGTGTGGTTGAAGCTGAATATACGGCGAATACATCTAAGTTTGTGATTGGTTCCAATTGCGTTAGTGAGTTGGCAGAGTTGTTTAACGTGGCAGAAAAGCTAGGTAAACCTGAAATATATTATAGAATTAATTTGGTTTTAATTGATTTATATTATGTGTTTGAATATTACGTTCAGTTCCATTATTATTAATGTGCGGCAAATATGATAATGATGAGGGAGGATATCTGGATGTAACGACACTACGAGCGACTGTACTGAGACTACTAACGCCACAGGAATCAGCTGAATGCGTTGACGACGACAAATGTGGCGATATTACAGTAGTATTTTTAAAACTATCCGCCAAAAGGTCGGCTGTTAATATAGGAGCCGTTGGCGCTGGTAACGATCCCTCTGAGCTGTTGAGACTTGTGGTACGTTTAAATTCTTCTTCAGAAATTCCGCCATGATTTACTCGTCCACTGCAATTGCTATTCTCTCTTTCCATTGTTAATGAGGCAGATATAGCAGAGATTGAAGATGCAGTAGTTTCATTAGCAGAAGTTATATTTAGCCCTGAAAATAAAGATATAAACACATGCAGACGAAAATGGTAAAAATTGTTTATCAGCTAACTACATACCTGTTACCGGTGATTGATCACCACTTCCATTAGCTCCGCTTAATCCACCACAACCGCTTGTGCTACTTGGAGGTCTGGGAAGACGACGCCGAAGCCACGGATGCTTAAGAGCCTCCGAAGGAGTTAATCGTTTATCCGCATCCCATTCCAAGCAACCACGAATAAAGTTTAGAAAGAGTGGATCCTTGCATCCATCCAGTGCTTTAGAAAGGCTTTTTGAGCATGGAGGACCTCGTGGCTTTCCTCGGCGCGATTGACCACCAATTAACACAACCATTCCATCAGACATAGTGCGTACAGTGCAATATCGTGGATAACCTTTTGGGCTAAAGAATGTTTTGGATCGCTTTGAGGTGGCTAGTAGAGTTTTATTGGGCATGCCGAGAACTTCAATAATACAGGCAAGTTGGTCGCTTTCGTTTTCACCCGGAAACAGTGCGTGCCCCGACAGTAGTTCTGCCAAAATGCAACCCAAGGACCACATGTCAATAGCTCTGCCATATTTTGCTCCCAAAATAACCTCCGGGGCACGGTAAAATCGTGATTGTATATATGTATATATACGTTGATTTTCGAAGCATGACGAACCAAAGTCAATAACCTTTTAGAAATATAAAAATATAAATCGAGTTCCTGTAGGTGATAATTAGTTTTTGATAAAGAAAGTGATTAAATGAAAAGTATTTATTCCTAATAGGTCGATTAATTTGTGGCAAAATTAGGTACATTTCAACAGCCTAGTTAAAGCCTCAGATAGAAGCAATCAATGGAATGGGAATCGCGGTATTATATTACCCGTCAGTGAGTTTAAGTTTACATATCTATGTGTGTGATCTTATAATTTATTATATCATTATTATAGCCAGAATGAGCAAAACGGTCGTGTCGTTTCGCTGTCTTAGCACTATTACCTTTCGAATATTATTAGTGTTAGATTAAATCGATTTGAGGGTAATACTTTTCTGATTCACTTTTATGTAGTGTTATTGTATTTACGAACGAACATATATATTCTTACCTTAATACCAGAACGACCTTGTTGTTTTAAAAGCACATTTTCTGGTTTCATATCACAATGTATAATCTCATTTTTGTATAGTGCATCCAAGCATTGGAGTAGAGAATGTGCAAATTTTCGCACAAGTTGTAGGCTGAAGCCCTTAAATCCATTTTTCTTAATCAATTCATAAAGGTTAATGCTGAGAAGTTCGAATGTGATGCAAGTGTGATTTCGAAATGTAAAGTAGTCAAACATGTGTATGATATTCATAGTATTATATTTATCGTGACGGCGTAAGTGATGAAGAATTCGAATTTCCTCTTGTGCCTGCCGATGAAACCGCTTCTCATTGCGCACTATTTTTAACGCAACATGCTCGTGAGTCTTATGATCATACGCCTTTATCACCTGGCCGAAACTTCCTTTGCCAATTATCTTGAGCATTTCGTATCGATAAGCTACGTGATCGTGGGGTATATGAATATAAGCCCCTTGTTCATTATCATAGTCAGAATTGTTTGGTCCATACACTCCTGGGCGTTTTTTTGCATTGGCACCAATAAAATAAATCTGTGGATACGCAAGTATTTCAGTTCGCTCATAGGGCGTTAATTTATGCATGTACAGAATCATTACTTGTTGTGGGGACACAACCAGTACTTTTGGTTTTTCTTGTAATGCGCTCTTTTGTTGGCCAGACATGATGATCTGCTCATGAAAGGTGAAAGCGTCGTTTTCTATAACCTGTTGAGATTTTTCCTTTAATAAATCTAGGGTTTCTAATTCCGATTTTAATTTATAATTGGATGGAATAGCACCCCTGCCGGAAGGAAAATCTTTTGATGTTAGGCCGGAAATAAAATCGGGCTTAGACGAGGCTGTTGTAACATTAGGCAAAGAGATTGCTGAAATATATTTAAAAATGTATGCTTAACCGTTCGATATAAATATTCAGATAGTATATAGTCACCTTGAATGGGTCCTGAAATGTCGCATCCATCTGTGATTAAACAACGTTGTAAATTTTTGTCATCTCCAGAGTAATTGGCGAGCTTCTCTGTGGGCTTCAATTCTTTTTTATTATCATTAAACATTCCCGGTGATCCATAGCTACTGCTAAAATATTGCACCATGTTTCCGTGACAAGAGTGATGGCTTAAATTATGTGAATTGGTATGAGTGATGCCAGCCTGGGTCGAATTTTGATTGATCATCTTGATTTTGGTCTGAGGTGTAGATATTGATATTGCAGGTGAAGATGCTTTACCGATTTTTGCTACAACGGTCGCTGCGCTTACGTCGCTTTTCCCCGGAAAACTATTAGCATCACGTATCGTATTTGTTCCAGATAATTGAATATGATTACTTTGTTGTTGTGTACCAACCATAGTGGCGAATATATTTTTATTTTAATAATTTTTATCAGATTTTCCGTTATTAATTTTCCGCCTGTCTGTGTTATGATAATTAGTGGACTTAGTTTCACTGAAATTATTTGAAAACAGGAATGGAACGACTTCTGTGGCCTTACCGAGTGGAAGATGCAAACACAGTTTCAGTTGCAAAAATTTCGTTGCTTGCTATTTTTACTATTTGGCTTCCTTTTCTGTATAGAAAGAAATTGTATCGCTCAAGACATTGCCACGAAAGTTTAAAACAAATCTATACCCTGCTGCGGTATTTAAGATGTGGTATTTAAATGATTTGCTTTATTTAATATTAACATTACTTTATGCTCCAGAACTGTCTGTTTTGGGTGCATTAGCCAAGAAATAGTATTGACGTAAGGAGTTATATCAATACCATTTTACTGTATTCAAATTTTTGTATTTACCATTGAAACGAGTTCAACATTTTTTGCGGAACGTTTTGCTTGATAAATCAATATACATTGCATTAAATTTAGCAAACATACAAATTCTTACTTTGAGATCAAATATGCGAAGGTGTCGTTTCTTGAAAAATGTTAAGATCGGCATGTGGGGATTGTCTTTGGTTACGTTTAAAGTCGTCGTGCTCTTCGCTAAGAATTTTCTTTCAATAGCTCAATTGTAAAGAACGGATTTTTTCATAAATTTGAATACTTTGTTCAAGTAATAGAAGAAATATGAAACTTCTGGAGACTACGTTTTTGCGATCACAGATACACTAATCCAAATCGGTGTTGGTAATATTATATTGGATTTGATTTGCCTATTTTGACCACAGGTGCCAGCTTTCTATGTCAGACCTTGAATTAGTGCCTCGTTTATAAGATTTTCATGTTAATACACTATTGAAGAGATCATTTAACGTCTTTTAGATTGGACTGCTTTCTTATGTTGATGTTTGTTGAAGTCTTGGTTAAAAAGTTTTAGTAAGTTTCAGTTATTAAGCTTCTACATTTACAAATAATTCTTCAGCCAGTTGGTCACGTCTTAAACTGTGTCGGGTATGAAGTTAGATCCAGACTTCGTATATATAATATTTACTAAAATAGGAAAAAACTATATATAATTAATCAGTTTAAGCCTAAAAACAGTATTTTTTTTCTATAAATATTGAAAATATGTAAGTACTTGTACGTATTCATACCAACAAAGAAGCCAATCATTTTATGTATCCATCATGAGCGCTCCCAAATGCAAAAAAAGTGTATTGATTCCTATCTTGGCTCGCAGTCTCGAACAATATTGTTACAGCTTGGATATCTCACCCAATGCATGTACATACCGAATATTTTAAATACATTCCATACACGTACATATGTATATAGACAAACATTTAAAAAAACAATGGGTTAACAAGCGCTATTGAAATAAAGAGAATTTGCGATACTTTTTTGACAAGTAGTTTTTTTAGTTTAGTTTAACTTAATATTATTATTTAATATTGTTTCTTTCAAGTTACGTTTGTATACATAATTTTTCAGCCAAAACTACGTAAAGATAGTTGATTTCGATAAATTTAGGGGTGATACAAAAAGCGGATAATTTCATAGAGGGCACCGCCAACAATGCTGATGTAAAATATCAAATATCCTCTCATCGATTTTAGCGATATTCGTCAATATATTAAAGTAGGTCAAAAAGAAAATAACTGAGAAAACTAACGGGAACTGGGAGTAAATTCAAATTTATTTACATTTCTAGCCACCTATTGACGTATTTCTGCCTTTTTCATACAAAAGTTGATCCCCAACAGCCTACTCTCAATCCGATATGAGCACGACCTTAGCTCTGATCACCTTCCGCTCATCATGACAATGTCAATGTCACGACAGACGATCCCAACCAGATCATCATTGCTAAAACCAAACTCAAATGTCGCCCGGCTTAAGGAAATACTAGGTGACTCACTGGATCTCTGCCTAAACGTATTTACCGCTGAGGATGTTGAAGAAGCTTTTCAAAATATGTGATGCTTCTGCTGCTCGTGCCTCAAAAGGGCCTGAAGGCACTCGGACGTCACAGAGTGGAAGCCACTGATGCATGAATTCAAGCGAAGAACAAGCTCTTCTACTTCTTAAAAAGAGATGACGGCCTGAGTTTATTCTCAATAATAACCCTCAGGTGGAGAGAATATTAAGGAGGGTGTCAAACCAGGTGAGGAAAAAACTGGCAAAGCTGAAGCCCGATGCCACAGACAGACTGCTTATGGAGGCGACAGTGGATGAGCTCCATTTATGCCCTATGGAAACTGACGGGACGCCACAATCGGCCACCCACGCCTCGATTCCCAGTTAGGAAGGACGACGGCCCCTGGGCGAAACCCACCCAAGACAGAGTTGAAGCATTTGCTAAAATCCTGGAGGTTCCAGCCCTTCCAGACTGGCTCAGCAGAGAGATAAAGGATGTATGATCCTTGTATGATCCGTTCCAAATGGATCTTCCTATCACTATACAAGAGGTACACTATACCTAAAAAAGCCCCTGGCTGGAAATATGGTATCCAGTTGTACGGTGTTGCTGCGAAAAGCAACCTTACTAAGATTATGGACCTTCCAAATTAAGCTGCTTCGCATAATTTACCTTGAACGAAGTCCCACTGGTGGTCGTTAACGTTATTAATGACCAAGCCGTATGGTACCTTTTAAATACTGTTAACCATTTAAATGTCCTGGAAAGGTGACTGGTAAGGAGCAGAACTCTACGCAGATAAGCCCGATTACAGTCGTCTAACCTGATCAACAGGAGGACTTAGGATTACCGATGTTAACCATCCTGTAGCCGAATCGAATGAAGCCCATTGATGCTGTTCCTATTCCTGTCGATTGTTGTGAATCCTAATTAATAAAATTTGTATCCCAAACCATGACAAAAGTTGATATTAGCTGTAATAGAATGCCATGCTATCGCTTTTTATTTAACTTTGGTATAATTTGTAATAATAGTGCATTTTATGCCTTTATCAAACAATTTTTTTTAACTGTTTGTATTAAATTTAGATGGAAGGAGAATCAAAAATATAATAATGAAAAGGTTAACCGTTATGGTTAAATATTTTAATTGTTTATTGTGGATATGGATTAAAATTTCTTGCTTCGTTAGTTCAATATATTTAAATGGTGTAATTGTTATTTCAGTGTAGGGCATATCATCAAATACTTATTTACAACAATAATACATACATATGTTCAATTTTATTCAACAATATATTATTACAAAATATATATTAATATATTATTACAAAATATGTCAACAATATCGATTTTGTTGAAATATGATTAATTAAAATCTGTTTCTGAAATACCATACATTTAAAATTTATTGGAAAATCGATGTATTGTATCGATATGTTTGCATGGAACTTTACTAATGTGCCGTTGTAACCCAAAATATAAAAAATTTTCTCCGTTCAAACAATATTCATTGCAAATAGAACATCCGAGTTTTTTTAAATTTGATATGTGCGGTGATTCTATATATATTAAAGGCCAACTTTTTAAATATTTAAATACTTGTTAATGTCCGATGGAAGAGTATATGCCTTCAATCATAACTCAAGAAGTGAAAATTATATGTTGACATTAGCATACAGTGAAGTGTGTGTGCCTTGCCACCCTTTCGCCCTTACTATTAATCGTTAAATACATACAAGCAATGTGTACATATGTACGTGAATCTAATATATAATTTCTTAACACGTGAAACCCAATCGGTGAATATTAGTTCTATAATGTTGCGACAATAGGAATTTCAATTTTCAAAATATCGAACCATTTCTATATTGAAAGTTGTCGACAGGTCGTGTCTAAGGGTGACCCATACATGTCCATATACATATGCATATACTTGTATACATATATGTACATACATTTGGGTTCAAAAACCCAATTAGAATTGTATATTTTTATACATAAAAAATCATATGATTTGTACCGTTGTTTTATTCCGTTACTAAAAATGGTGCAATCCGTATCTCGTGGCCATGCGGCCAATGACACAGTGCCCCGTTATGGCTCCCGTTAATGTTCGGCATAACAGCATTTAGAATAATTTAAGGCAATATTTGCCGACATATGGGCCGATACAATTGCATTAACGATTTCCTGTTTATCCTTTGATTCGTAGAAGTATGGTGGTTTCTTCCCTTTCCTTTGTTTGAATATTGCCCAGGCCTTTTTGGACTGTTGCAGGCAGTCTAGAACCGTTAGGCCGATGTCAGAGTGCGCGCGAGAAGCGAAGCGATGCGAGATGCGATGAGCAAAGCGAGAAGATGGCAGAGTGAGAGCTGTGCGAGAAGCGAGCTACATTGATCTCTATTAGTCATTAATGCGAATGTGATAGTTTTTTCTCTCTTGGTACCATAGTAAAAAAAGTTTTACTTCAATAATTACGTTTTCTATTTTATCTCCACGGATGTTTTTAAAACAAACGGTAATTAAAGCACAGAATTCAACAGAATGCAAGAAAACAATCGTACACTCTCAGCGAGTTGAAGCGATAAAGCAGGTTGCAAATTGCTTTCTCGCTTTGCTCTCGCTTTATCGCTTGAACTCGCAACTCGCTTCGCTCTCACTCTGACATCTTTCGAGCGATTGCACTTAAAAAAGCTTGCAGTGTTTTATCGCTCATTCTCGCCCAATATTATCGCTTCGCTTCTCGCGCGCACTCTGACATCTACCTTAGTTGATTTGGGGCCACCGCTACCACCGCACCGGGATCCCAGCCAGGGGAAAAGGGCTCCTCATAGGCGTTCTCTTTCCCATCTGTGTCAAAAATAGTGTGCACCTCATCCCAATGTTGGGAAGGCATACTGCAAAAAATAAAGGAAAAGATAAGGTTTATTAAATTATTTAAATGTAATGATGAAATGAACTCACTTGTCCAGCTGTTCTGACTGCGTTGGTGGAGGCGTTGTGGAGAGGAATGTTGAGGACGAGGGGGAGGGGAGTACAATTGCGCGGGGCGTGGAGGAGGGGAGTGCCTTAGCGGGGGGCGTGGAGGAGGGGACTGGGGGATGGTTTTGAAGGCAGCAGGGGTGCCTTTTCTGAAGCTAAGGAGAGCTAAGCTAAGGCATCTTTGGGGTCGTAGTGTAACCAGAGCGATCGTGAGATCCTACAGTTTGGGGTTGTGTTCCACCGCCTGTCTGCTCACGTTCTAGCATGACCCTTATTCTGGTCTCTGTATATTACCAATAACGTCCCCAATCACACTCGTCCGCGCTCTCACCCACTTGAGTGACAGTGATTGTGACCTGATTTGATTAATCGCGTTCACTGTCTCGCTTACGAGAGATGTGGTTTTGCAGGATACTAAGGCTTTGAAAGCAGCCTGGCCGTCAACGAAGATAGATATTTTTTTCGTATATATCCAAGGTGTATGTCAACTTTGCCGCTTGACGTACTGCATCTCTGTTTGAAATACCGTTAGAGGACGTTCCCATATACAAATCTGATTTTATAATAAAAACTTCTACGTATCTAACTAACAGTTAAATTTACATTTTTTGTAAACTAAATTACAGGTTTGAGTACAACGTCTGACTCAACGACTTTCTTTCGTATCATGATTGATCCTAGTTCGAGTGAGGAAGAGGGCGAAGAAGATCCCATCGTAAATGTGTCAACTAAAAGCCGTCTTGCAGTACCGCCTAAGTCTGCGGGCGGCATTACTGTAACAAGTGGTACTTCGAGTCCCGCTATCGGATCTAACATTCCTGTATCTGGATCTAACGGTGATTTTGATGGAAACCATAGGCCATCTAATGTCAATGCTGCTGGAAGTCGTACTGATACTGGAAATGTTGCTATCGCTGGAGGAATGGTCTCAGGACCATCCAAAAATGACCAAGTACACGGTAGTCGCACCGACGGGGGTAACCTTGAGGTTCCAAACAATGGCATTCCCAGGTTCGTATACATTTTGCAAGCAAGACAATATATCTCCCATTCAAAATTTCTTAAACACAAATATGTTTCTAAAAATAATTGAGGGTGCCAAAGAAAACTAAAGGCTTTTTGACTAGGTGTGTTTTCCAAAAGCAACGAAAAATCCGTAGCTGATACAGAATCTTAGAAAACTTTTTTTGTGAGCACTTTTTATTTTCGGAGTTTTTGCGCAGCACCGCGGAAACTAAAAATTACTTCATATAAGCTAGATATCACATGTGTATATACTAAACGCCTGTATCCAGCACTGTGGAATTTTACTGAAAGGAATCTGCTCATTATTTCGTGTGTGTGGAACTTAACTAAAATAGTGTGACCAAGAACCTAAAAAGTGATTTGCCACTCTCAAGGAAGAAAAGTAATTCTGACGAGGACGTGATTGTGTTGGTAGCGGCACATATTGTTGCAAGAAGAAGTACAGCACAGTTGGAGGCGCCAAAATGTCAAAATGATCAAAATGCTCATTTTCCGTGATCCGCTTAAGACATGATATTGCCTGAACTGCTTTTATTAAAGCAATCCTCTCCTCACTTTAAACATTTGCATATCCCTTTTTGATTTTGCGCACAAATTTTACCCCCACCTTTCACTTTGACTTCAGTAAAAATATGCACATATATTTTACTGGCACCCATATCAGCTGTTCTCACAGTCCACATTCGTGTGGATATCGATACTATCGATACAAATTCGTGGATCCCGTTTACGTTGCTGGATACTGACTCCAGGAAAACACAAACGAAAATTTACTGGCCCCGTTTTTTTATATGAAGTTTGGCAGTAATTTTTAGTTTCCGCGGTGCTGGATACCCAGCTTAAAGCCTGGTATCCGGCACCGCGAAATTTTACTGACAGAAAACTGCTCATTATTTCGGATATGTGGAACTCAGCTAATGTAATGTGACCAAGAACCTAAAAAGTGATTTGCCACTCTCATGAATCAGCTGTGTTTTGTAAACAGCGCCAATTTTGAAAATTAAACTAAAATTAAAAAAAGGAATGAAAGTAATTCTGACGATGAAGTGATTGTGTTGGTAGCGGCACATATGGTTATAAGACGAAGTACAGCACAGTTGGAGGCGCCAAAATGTCCAAATTATGAAAATGCTCATTTTCCGTGATCCGCTAAAGACATGATATTGCCTTAATTGCTTTTATTAAAGCAATCCTCTCCTCACTTTAAGCATTTGCATATCTCTTTTTGATTTTGCGCACAAATTTTACCCCCACTTCAGTAAAAATAGGCACATATATTTTACTGGCACCCCTATCAGCTGTTCTCACAGTCCACATTCGTGTGAATATCGATACTATCGATACAAATTCGTGGATCCCGTTTACGTTGCTGGATACTGACTCCAGGAAAACACAAACGAAAAATTACTGGCCCCGTTTTTTTTATATGAAGTTTGGCAGTAATTTTTAGTTTCCGCGGTGCTGGATACCCAGCTTAAAGGTAAAATGTCACATGGGATGGTACCAAACGGCATTTGAATGTATGGTCAAACCTCTGCAACTTAGCCGTTTGTTGATCGATTCTTACAAACGATACCTGAAACGACGCCTAATTAATGTGTGTTGAATTTGAAAGCTTAATGTCTTCCAGACGTCAGGCTGCAGCTATAAAGTGTCTGGGCCGGACCAGTTATAAGAAACTTTATAATCGTGTAAAAATATTTAAAAAATATTTTATTTTCAAACCGTGAAAAACAGAATTTGGTGTGAAAGTCGACACGACTTTTCAAAATGCCCAAAATTACTTTTTCTGATAGATTTCGATGTTTAAACATTTTTAAAGAATGTTTTTTTATTTTAGAAGGCTTAGTTTTTTGTTTTAAGAATTTTTTAAAAATTTTGTATTTTTTTTCAGTATTTCTTCACATAACTGAACATTTTAAATTTATATAGGGCTTCTTCGATTTGATTCATTTAGTTGCCAGTTTAAGCTTTAATTCAAGCCTAATAAGCCTTCTAGCACCTCGGAATTAAGGAACAAGGCACAAGGAAAAACTGGGTGTTTTGGAAAAGGTTAGACTGGAGTTCAGCGATGAAAATCTTTGAGAATATTTTTGTCCGATCTTTGAATCATATTGCGGATTGACCAGTGTTACTAGCTTATGTAATATAACTAAAATATAAGTTACGTTATTGATCAAAATCCCAATTCATTAAATTTAACTTAATTTACAAGGAAATATTAGCCTTCGGTCTATCGAAGTTAACCTATATATGTTTCTTTTATTCAATAATGAAAATGTATTCGTTTCAATATTTTTCTTTTGGGAACGATCATGCAAATCATACATAACTGCACATGTGTATACCAAATTACTAAAAAAAAACACATAATTGGTACATCGTAATTTGATTTGATTATTTAAATTCATGAATTTAATTATACACCGCACATATCTTTTCTGCGTGAAAAAATATTCGTGAACTGAATTGAGTGAATGGTTTGTGATGGAACGAAATTGGCTTTAAATATAAACGCATGTATGGTTATGAAATAATGTTTGCGTGAAAATACACTCCATGAACATACATACCATTCCATTGCCAATGTATATTTCAAATGTGAATGACACAGTCAGTTGGTTAGCTCATTTGATGAATGTAAATCCAGCTACAAGCAACACATCTCTGGACAAAATAGAATAATAATACAGCAGTTAAGCCCGTCAGCTCATCTGCAAAGACAACAAGCAAAATTTTCTCCTTATCACAATCACCATCATCAGCAGAAACAAATTATCAATCCACATAAAAAGTTCACTATTGAAGAGCCATACCTGCACACAAGTTTCTCCGATCAGAAAGGTTTTGCTACTAGGGGTGTGACTGATGTATCCTATATACCTGGGAATATAACTCAGTCACACCTGTACAGTAACAGCATAACCCGTGTTCGGTCATCAGTGGATGCTCAATTCCAGGAGGTAATACAAAGTAATAATCATTTATTGCTATCATCATCTAGTGGTGTTTCGCAAGAAACATTAAATCAAAGCATTGGATCGTCGAGGGCCAACTCACTGCCACGACCTTTGTCACCATCACCATCTGTTAACAGCGAAAAGCCTGAAACAGGAGACCCACATGTAAGTACATTTAATTAAATAAAACTAACATATCAGAAAAACTTTCTTTAAAATAACCTTGTTACACCTGTGAAGAATTTTTTAATTTGTATCAGAAAAAAAGCTCTATAATGTGCCTCTCAGACAAGCATACGTCTTTTTATTGTTTTTTTTTTTTAATTTAAAAACTACTTTTTACAACTAAAGCTTCCGAAGGCCTCAACTGCAAACTAATATAAAATCCAATTAAATTCAGAATTACTTTTTTTCGAATTGGTACCAATAGGGCAATAGAGCATGAAAGAAAGTTTTATTATAAAAATGAACCTCAGAATCGATTTAAAAATTACGATGAGATAGCATCAGAGGTGCCGAAAAGTTTTGCAACATTTCGGAGGAAAAGTTGATTCTGAGTGGTTCTCGGATTGATCTCATTGGACCTGACGACTCCCTCACAGTTCGGTGTAGAATAAGAGAACAATATTCCGAAAACTGCTGTATTGTCACCGTAACTTGTATTATGATATGGATAAATATAAAATTGAATCGCTTTTAATAGTTTAGGGTATGATTAATGCAAAAAAGCATGCAAAGATTATTCACATTGGAGTTGTGCCGAGAATCAGAAGAACTCCTCTTTCAGGACGATTCTGCATTAAATCCATACATATTCTATCTAGTGGTTTAAAATAAATACTGCAATTAGGGGTATCGATAGCATACAGCTGTTTTTGTCGCGTCAAAGCATAAAATCAATTTAAATTTTAGCGGCTAAACCATTCCTAAACATTTCAATTACAATTCAATTTAAAAATTTTAAATAATTTAAAATTAAAATTCATTTCAATTAAAAAACAAAATGGTAACACAAATACTTAAAAGGGTCCACAAAGATCTTTTGGAGTGCACTGATTTCAGCTTTACAACTCCTTAATAAGCTCCATTAACAATTGTACTGAATCTCGCAATTGTGCCGTTTTCCACATTTGATAATTTGGTAGTTTCTTTACATTTTAATAAAAATGCTGTTGCTCTCTTCTTCTTACTCTCTGCGTTTGTTTACATTAGAAGGCCGAACTATGCGATAAAAGATGCGGCTTTGGTGTAATCGCCTCACATCATTTTTCCGCACCTTCGATAAATGATGCGGCAGTGGAAAACCCGTATAAACTGCACTTACAAAGTTTTTGGGTCGGATTTTTAGCTGCACTTTTCAGATACTTAAATTATGCGAAAAATGAATGCTCTACCTCTGAAAAAAAACATGAACAAAAATTTTAATTTTATTGACTAGTGTAATTTGTTTTTTAGTACATATATGACTATGGTATATAAAAACAAATTGGTATGAAAAAAGTGTTTAAAATTGACAGCGACAACAAGAAATACAAATGTGACGAATAGAGAAGTCATAGATGCATGAAATTCCACAGTGCTGCTTTTTTTACCGCTGGAATATATTGCTATCGAAAATAACTCGTGTCGGATTTTTAAAATGGGCTGCTATAAAACTAGTCAACACGACATTTCCGCTAGGGCCTAAAATTACTTTTTCGGATAGATTTGGAGACTATATTTTTTTATGGAATTTTTTTTTTTATGAAACCTAGAAGGTTTAGTTTTTTTTTAAAGAATTTTTAAAAATTTTTTTAATTTTTTCCAGAGGTAGTGCTTCTATTTTTCAAATAACTTAAATTTTTTATAACTGGTTTTTTTTTCTACTTTTCCCGAGTTGTCAAAGTCAAAATTTAAGGAAAAAATACCGTAAACAAATATGAAATTTGAATTTGAAAGCATAATATCTTCCAGACGTTAGCTGCAGCTAAAAAACGTCTGGGTCGAATGTATCGCATAAGGTATCGCCTATAAAAATAAATGGCTTGCTTCATGGCTGACTTAGAACTGACGCTATCGACGTCCAGTGGCCTGAAATTGAGCACGTCCTCGGCTTCCACGAGAACCGTATGCAGCCCGTCCTCATTATGCACTGCGCTGCCCATGGCCCTGAGCAGCAGATGTTTCACCGCTGGCTCCCGCAGGCCTTTAAGTGCGGAACTTGCGGCGGGATAAATTCTACCGAAAAACGGTGAGCCGCATCATTGTTACGGTATAAAACAATGCAGCTATACCGGTGTTGAATTTTCTATTGCAGTCATAGGGCCTATCTAAAGGTACCAATCTACCAATCAAACCATAAACATTGATTTTATGGCAGGTTTTCGACTTGAGAATATAAGTGATTTTATTTTGCCACGTCGTCCTCTCCATGAGTGGCCGCTGACATCATACGCTTCGTGCGTTAACAGCGTTTAAGAGTTTGGTTTTAACAATTCAAGATCGTATAACTTCATAAATTCAAAAATGATTGGACAAATGACAAATGATTTGCAATACGCACCATAGAGAATGCTCATATCAGCCAGACTGCTGAATCGGGCTCAGAAAAGTTTATTTTTGTAGCGAGAAGGAACAAACCAATTTCCAGTGAGTCGCTACTCGTTCCTAATCCCCTACTCTATGTGTCTCTCATGACAAGTGCGAGCAGACAATTTCCCATTAAGTAACAAATCGATTCGTCCCTTTTGCTAATAGCATTACCAAAAGACAGTCATCGATAATAATACCAATAAATACCAATACCAGTATAAAAGTAGTAGTATTTTAACAATTTGTTTTTTATTTCACTTTTTGTTTGAGTATGTAACACCTTTTCTATAAGAGAAGTCGTTTTCTTTCCAGATACAAGAAATTCAATTTATTGCATATTCCAATAGGCTTAATTAACAATTAACACCTTTTTTTTGTTAGGATAAACATGAACGCGAGGAGGAAGAACGCAAACGTCGAATTCAGCTATACGTATTTATATCGCGGTGTATTTCATATCCGTTTAATGCTAAACAGCCTACGGATATGACAAAACGGCAACCAAAAATTACGAAACAACAATTAGAGATAATTACCCAACGATTCCAGGTAAGGCACAATTTTTAGTTCGGTACGTTACGTATTAACTGTAATTGCTTCCATATATATTCTTGCACTTATATTTGTACACTTGTACTTATTATTAAATAAGATAAATAACCTAAATATATATATGTATATCTATCGGCATTTAGTAAAGACATAATTTCCCATATCCTGTTTTTGGACATGTACATAAATATCGTATCGGGGTATGAACAGTCGCGTGAGTGCTTTTGAGGTTTGAAGTCCTCGTGAATTGAGAAGTTTTAAACAGAGCTCGTGCTTGTTGTCAAAAAAAAAACCACTCCTCCCCTGACACAATACGATACTGTCGCGAAAAAACTCTCAAAATTCGTTCTTCTTTGCATTGGTCTTCGCTCAGTCGTCGAGCGTTCTTGTTCGTTCGCTCGGCTATTAAGTCAATTCGAGACCCTTTGCTTCGTAAAAACATTGCAAACTGAGCATGTACATATGTGTGTTGTGCGACTGGAGAGAAAAACATTTAAGCATATCCTCTACTCCCTTCCTCTTTAATTATTTGCCTGTGACGAAATAGGTTAGGTTAGGTTACAGTGGCTGCCCGACTCACTGGGAGCCCAGCACACTTAGGCCGTTTCCGGCCCGTTGTGATACCGCGGGGGAATCTACCCCTTCTCGCATTGTAAGACCTAAGGTCAACAGTTGTCCCAGCCTGCAGCTTTTATGAAGTTAGCTATCTTTCTGGGACATATGGTGGACATTACCGAAATGTCTGAAATGAAGGGCGAGCCCAAGTGCTGTAGCCTTCTTCTGCTGAGAGCTGGGCAAGAGCAGAACAGGTGTTCCACCGTTTCCTCCTCTTCCTCGTCTCTGCAGCTACGGCAAAAATCATTGTATGGGGCGCCCAGTCTATTAGCTCAGAGGTGCGCTTCCTATCTATGGTTGGCCATGTTTGCCGAGTTATACGACAACGTGGTACTGATTGCCACTTGTTGTCTGTTAGTTGCTTATATTGCTCCTTTATTATGAGCCTACATGTGGCCATCGGCATACGAGTATCCTCCTTTTCTTGGAGAAGGGGGATTGTAGTGCCCAGTCTGGCCAGCTCGTCTGCAATACAGTTGCCTTCGATGTCCCGATGGCCCGGGACCCATATAAGGCTGATAACAAATTGCTGAGCCATCTCGTGAAGAGATTTGCGGCAATCTGCAACGGTGGCCGAGTTTGCGAAGATCGCATTAAGCGATTTGATTGCAAGGGCAAGGCTTTGGAGGCACAGAATGGCATCTAGCGCATCATTTGGAGTGGTACGAAATGCTCCGCTGATGCAAAGGGCGGCTGTTCGCTGAACTTTGTCGAGTTGTCTGGTGATCGTCCTTTTTGATAAGGCCGGCCACCATACAGTAACTCCATAAAGTATTATCGGTCTAACTATGGCTTGGTATATCCATTGGACTATACTTGGGTTCATGCCCCATTTCAAGCCAATAGCTTTTTTGCAAGTGTAGAGGGCTATCGTGGCCTTCTTCACTCTGTCTTTGATATTCAGGTTCCAGTTTAGCTTTTTGTCGATTACTAACCCTAAGTAACTGGCACTGTCGCTAAAGGAGAGCCTGCATCCGTTTAATATAGGGTGGCTTAGAGACGGAATCTTGTATTTGCTTGTGAATAGCACAAGTTCTGTCTTTGAGGGATTAACTCCAAGACCTCGCGATTCTGTCCACCTTGACAGTCTTGCGAGCTTTACGGTCATTAAGTCGCAGAGTGTTTGAGGGTATTTGCCCGAGAAGATAATTGCTACGTCGTCCGCGTATGCCACGACTTTGCAGCCCCCCCCCCCCCCCCCCCTTCCAGGTCACATAGAATCTTGTTGACTGCTATGTTCCATAGAAGGGGGATAGGACACCACCTTGCGGTGTGCCTCTACTGACATACCTTGACTGAGTGGACGATCCCATCGATGATGTCACCGTCCTGCATGTGAGCAATTGATCAATGAGCATCACCAAGTGACGATCCACCCCAAGGTCAGTCAGCGCTTCCGTAATGGCTCCGGGTATGACGTTGTTGAAAGCTCCCTCGATATCTAGAAAAGCGATTAGAGAGTATTCTTTGAGGTATAGTGATTTCTCTATCCATGAAATTACTTCGTGAAGTGCCGTTTCCAATTGAGAATTTATGGTTGTTCTCAGTTGTAGCCCGACGAGTCTCTCAAAGGTTTTGAGAAGGAAGGATGATTGGTCTAAAGTCCTTTGGTGTCGAGTGCGAGGCTTTACCTGCTTTAGGGATGAAGACTATTTTTGCCTTAAGCCAAGCGTGTGGTATTCTCCCCACTACCAGTATCTTCTTAAAGATACATCGCAGCCAGTTGATAGCCGTGTCTCCGGACTTTTGCAGTTGAGCCGGAATGACCTAGTCCGGACCTGGGGATTTGAACGGATGGAAACTGTTTATTGCACAGTTTATGTTCCGTTTTGAGAAAATATGCTCCATTGAGGTGATCGAACCCTCACTAGGAAAGTGAGTCGGTCCATTGATGGAGCACCCTGGAAAATGAGTGTCGAGAAGAATGTGTAGGGACTCCTCACTGGAGTTGGTCCACGTACCATCGCTTCTCTTTAGGTATCCCACCGAGGGGGTCGTTTTGGAGAGGATCTTGCGCAGTCTTGCAGCTTCCGACGTTACCTCGATTTCAGAACAAAATCTTTGCCAAGAGGCCCTTTTTGCCTGTCTGATTTCTTTCTTGTATACGGCCAGACTATTTTTATAATCTGCCCAGTGATGTGATGCATCCTCCTTAGCGCTTTTGGCCCTGTTAAAGAGGGACCTGCAGCTTTTTCGTAGGGTATCTATTTGTTTTGACCACCAAGGGGGTTTCTTTTTCCCCTTGTGTTGGTTTGATGGGCATGCTGACATGAAAGCCGTGTTGCATGCTTTAGTAAACCTGTCCACTAGATGATTTAGATCGTGCTCTGTGTTCAGGCAGATTGGTGCCTTGGAGGGAAGAAGTCCCTCCATTACTGTGACATGTTTTTCCCAGTTGGCTTTCTTAGGGTTAGCAAAGACAGTGGGTTTTGGGCTCTCGAGAGATAGTGTGGTCTCGATATACCTGTGGTCCGAAAAGGAATGGTCCCCCAGAACTTTCCAGTTCATTACTATGTCTGACAGTTTGTGAGACACTAATGTTAGGTCAATTACCTCTTGTCTATTCTTAATTATAAACGTAGGATCATTGCCCGGATTGCAGATAAGAAGATAAGAGTTTAGGATGAAGCTGAATAATGACTCACCCCTTACATTTGTGTGCGAACTTCCCATTGGGTGTGGTGGGCGTTGGCGTCGCAGCCTATTACAAGGCCTATATCCGACCTTTCGCTATCTCTGGTGAGCTTGCGAACTAGGTCACCGGGAGGATCGCTTTCCTCGTGAGCCATGTAGGACGACATCAGCCTTATTTGAGAACCTTGTAGTTCAAGGCTTGCCGCTGTGTTGTCACCATTGCTAAAGTTGTGGAGCAGAAAGATATTTAAGTGCTTCCTTGCAAGAATGCAGGTACGTATTTTACCTTCTTTCTGAGCTACAATAAGCTTGTGCTTCTTCGTCGCTTATCCACAGACCTTGTCTCCTACTACCCAAGGCTCTTGGATCAAGACTACATCTGCTCCGCTCGCTTCCAAGTGGAGTATAAGGGCAGCGGATGCTGCTTTACAGTGGTGGAGATTGATCTGTAGGAGTCTTAGAGACATCGACAGAGTTCTTCACCACTGTGTTGTCGGCGTCCGAGTCGTCCTCGATAGTGTCGTCGCGACACATCGCCTCGAACTCGCGCATCAGAGTCGTATCAGAGGAGTAGCCGTCATGGGCTGGCTCCACCTTCGTCGTCGGGTGCTTCGATCTCCGAGGCTACGTCCTGTTGGAATGGGTTGTCGACAGGACGTGCCTTGGCCGCTGCATCCGACTTGTAAACCCTGATGCTCACCGCGCTAGAGCTAGAGACTCCTTATTGAGGACGAGCACCGCCTGGTGCATCGGGCCTTGAGTCGCCTCCACCTTAACTACCCTCCAATCGGAGGTTGGTAGCTCCGGGTTACACCGCTGCAGCATTTTGAGGATGCGCTCAGGCTCCTTTATGGAGGCGGGCACCCAAACTCTCGCTCTAGGCCTACTGGGCACCTCGCTCCAGTCGACTGCGACGAGCTTCGCCCCTGGGTACACCTCTCCGACTTGCACTACCGCTGCTTTATAGAGCTGGACGGAGCGCTCGTCTTCGCAGGTTATTATCTTTATACAACCCTGGTATCACCTCATGTCTTTACAGACTGGAGGGGGCCGGGTTGCTTGTCCAGTAGATCGAAGCAGCGGTCGGCCAGTGCCGCTTCCACCCACTTCCACTGGTTCCTGAGGATCTTCGAGTCCTCTCTTTGGCGATTTGCGCGAACGATACGTTCGGCAGCACTCTGGAGCGCTTTGGAGCCGGTCCAGGAGTCTCCTGTGAGCGCTGCATTTTTGGTTGCGGGGCTGTAGTCTTCGGCGGGGCAACCTTCGTTGGTGCCTCTTTGCCGAAGTTGGGCAGCACCTTTCATGCCCATTCGACCTTTTTTTTCCACTGGTCGGTCGGGCTGGACATAATGCTCGCGTTTTGCCGACGGACTATGTTGCCAGCACTCCTCCTCTCGGCTTTGGCTTGGGCGCTAGTCGATGGCACCTCGCTCCCCGCAGCCTTACCAGCAGGCAGAGCAGCCGCAGGATTGCAGAGCCACTCCACCAAGGTATCGGCTTTAGGAGGCGATTTACCACCCACTCCAGAACTAGGATGGGACCCCTTAGGGTTCGCCATAGCGTCTTCCACCGTGCAGGTTTTACCTGCTGTATCGCGGGTCAGGCCAGGCCTTTGGGCCGATGCCTTCCCCTGAATGGGATTACTCCCAGTTGGCACTTGGGGAGCGCCAGACTCGTTGTTGTTGTTTTTGTTTTGTTGTTGTTTATTTTCCATTATTGATCCCACGATTTGCAAAGAAAGGGTGGTCCATCCGGGCAGAGAAGGCATCATTAGAACAGGGGGCTTCCAAGTCCCTGAGCCCTCCGTTAACGACTGGGCTAGTTTTTATACCGGGCCCCCAGCCAGGCTGACTCTCGGCACGGGTCGAATAACACGCTTAGTCCGGCCCGGTGTGAGATGAGTGTGGGGGTTGGGATGTGGGTAGGTAATGTGTAGGGATGTGGTGTGTGTGAGCTACTTAAACGAGGCGGCACCACAAGCAAACACTGACGATGCGTCAGTGTTGCTACTTCGCGAACACCCGCTGGCTGTCCGGGACTGCTTATTTCGGTGCCATCCCTAGGGATGACCGCTTATTCGCAGCTGGCCTACCTCCACAGGTAGGTCATTCGCTATCCGCAACCTGCGACCCGTCCGGTGGCCTCAGCTAGGTCCCCTCCGAGTCATCTCACATGCTCGTCAGACCAGATGTGACGAAATATCTAAGGCAACAATATATGGCAAAAAAAAAAGCAAATTTAAAGACCTTTTTTGCGGACTCTTTGCTTGACTTTGTCTTTTACTGGCTCTCAGTAGCTAAGCCGACGAATATTTCTGTGCTTATCGAACAGGTTGTGTCTCTCTTTTTGATTTCGGGTTGAGCATATCGAACAGGTTGTGTTATGCTCAACCCGAAATCAAAAAGAGGGTTGCTGTTCAAACCTTGAGCTATTTCGTCTCATTTTTTTAGGTGCTGAGTGTGCTGAGAAATTTGGCATATTTTTAGAGCCCTTGTCTTTAGCAAGGTAGTTCCCTTGGCGTCCTCTTCGAGGCATCTTTTAGTGTCTGCTTGCCCGTGAGAGAGCTGGTCACTTGTAGATGACAATTTCCAGATTCTTAAGGGCCCTAGGTTCATTACAATTATTACAGCTGTCTCTGTTAGCGATGCATAACTTGGCTTTATGCGTCGCAGCCAAGCAGTGACGTGTAAGTATTCCCACGTTCATTTATAGCGTTTTAATGGAGGCATACACCTTCTCGATTCTCTCATGAGCCAGCTCGACGCCTTCCTTAGCGAGTACTGCTTTATAGATTGTCTAAACAGCGAGTGGCGCTTGCTTGCCCTTCTCATTGCCAGCATTGCCGCTCCGATCGCTGAGCGCAGGTTCGCTTAGCTCGGCAAACATAGCCGAGCATAGATAACGAAGAGAAGAGCGAGCTTTGAGAGAGCGTTTATCAGGGCAAGCAAGTGCAAGAGTTAACAGAATATGTATGAATATGTAGCAATATGCGGCTGAAGGCCAATAAATAGCTGCTATTTGGCCAGCCGCTATTCGGTGGGGAGCTGCCCCGAACAATTACTATATTTGTATTGTGTGATTTTTAATATTTTTAACTTTCTCGCGGTGTGAATCTTAACTATACAATTGTAGAAAAAAATGTGTGGATATCTCCGTAAAATGTGCCCTTTTTTAAAAATGATAGCCAGAGTATGTGGAAATAGTTTTTATAAAAAAAACTGTTTTAATCTCAATAAATAGGTTCCTAAAAAAATCGTATATTAGGGCCAAAAATTTGTGTTTGAACGTCTATTTTATTTCGTTTCGTGTATTCGGCAGAACGGAACATTTTTTAATAAAATATTTCATTACATCAAAATTATTATTATTTTATTTCGATGAATTACTGAACATTAAATTCATTTAGTTAGCAGAGAAGCGCGCAGATCTGCTAGGATTACATAAATACATACATACTTAATGAGAAATCAATTAGCCGTAAAAATATAGTCAAATTCTTGCAAAAAGTTATGTATTTTTTGTATTTTTAGCATAGAGGTATTTAAAAAATATATTTATATAATGTATAATATTTATTTTTACCTTTTTTTTCTTTCTTAAATCTTCCAGTCATTTCTTAAGGGAGAAACACAAATAATGGCGGATGAGGCGTTTCAAAATGCTGTTCAGAGTTACCATGATGTATTTTTAAAGTCGGAGCGTGTTCTAAAAATGGTCCAATCAGGAGCATCTTCGCAGCACGATTTTCGAGAAGTGTTCCGCAATAATATTGAGAAACGTGTGCGGTAATTATTTTGCTTAAGCAGTATCAAATGTCATGTTTTAAATTTTCATGCTGCATTTTTCTTACAAACCAAAATATTACGCACAAGTATTACATTTTTTGCGGTCATTTAAAACGATATTAAAACTAAACTATTGTGTCCATTTTAAGATCTTTACCAGAAATAGATGGGCTTAGTAAAGAAACGGTTTTGACTTCTTGGATGGCCAAGTTCGACATTATATTAAAGGGAAGTGGCGAAGAGGATTCGAAAAGACCATCACGCATGCAGCAGTCTCTAAACAGCGAGTTAATTCTTTCTAAGGAGCAATTATATGACATGTTTCAGCAAATATTGTCTGTAAAAAAATTTGAGCATCAAATTCTGTTTAACGCCTTGATGGTATGTTGCAATTCACTTTTAAAAGCAATACTAATAAAAATTTGCAAAAAATTTAGTTGGACTCGGCAGATGAACAAGCAGCAGCAATACGACGGGAATTGGATGGACGAATGCAACGGGTTGGCGAAATGGAAAAGAATCGAAAACTTATGCCAAAATTTGTTCTCAAAGAAATGGAGTCTCTTTATATTGAGGAGTTAAAGTCATCTATAAATCTATTAATGGCAAATCTTGAGTCACTTCCAGTATCAAAAGGGAATATGGACAGTAAATATGGATTACAAAAGCTAAAACGCTATAACCATAGGTAAATTATTTAATATCAAATTATATGATTTTATAATATTTTAATACATTTTTTATCTGTCTCTTGCTCTTCCATTTATTGCCTTACAGTACACCGTCATTTTTGTAAGTTTTCCATTAAAAATAATTTTTAAGTGATGTAACAATTACATTAATACATATACATATATTACCTAATATTTACTGTTGAAGATAAATTGTTTTGTCGGTTGCACCTTAACCGTTTTTCCATCGATTTTTATAAACGTTTAAGGTAAAACGACGGCTTATTAATGTTGTCTTAATTAATGTCTTAAAAAAAAAAAAATACAGCACAATAACCGACTTTTCCTGAGTTTTCAGAGCTGCATTTGTCAGCTTTTCAATATACCCAGATATAAGAAACCTAAGTTATGTATAAAATAGAAGCACTACCTCTGGAAAAAATACCAGATTTTACAAAATTCTTTAAAAAAAACGAAACCTAGAAAAAAACCATAATTCTTGTAAAAAATTAAAATCTCTAAATCTATCGGAAAAAGTTATTTTGGACGACAGCGGTAAAAATTTTAATTTTTTCGAGTAGTGTAATCAGTGAATTGCAAACCATTTTATAGTTTAACGAATTATATTAAAAAATCGAGCTGTTACATACACTTGCACGAATTTCATATACCCCTGCCGTGTAGTTGGTTTTCCAGTTGTAAGCAGCTGACTTGCACAGACGAATACTATTTATTTATTCGCCAACTCCACTTCTAAATATAAAATAAAATTGGAAAAATTTTAATTTATTGGCTAAATAACTACACTTAAAGACAAATTCCAGTTTTTTATTTCGTGCTCAGAAATTTTTCAAAGTGTTTTGTTATTTTTATACCCGGTACTCGAAGAGTAAAAGGGTATATTAGATTTGTGGGGATAACGGTTGCGTGTAACGCCCAGAAGGAAGCGTTTCCGACCACATAAAGTAAATATATTCTTGATCAGCATCAATAGCCGAGTCGATATAGCCATGTCTGTCTGTCCGTCCGTCTTCATTTGTGCCTATATCTCAGAGACGGTTCAAGCTAAAGCAACCAAATTTTGTATTGAGTCTCCTGTGTTATCACACTACTCAAAGTGTATTTCAAAATTTCGACCCGCCCGTTTCCGCCCCCACAAAGGACGAAAGTCTGTGGCACACACAATTTTGAAGATACAAGAAAACTAAATACGCAGAATCATAGAGAAATACCATTTCTATCAGAGTGTTGAATCTGGATCAGATCGGATCATTATTATAGCTACAATGAAGAAAACCATTTCGAAAGTCATCATTCCCTCTCGCTCTCTCTCACACGCGACCCCATCCGCTTTGCCCATTCGTATTTTGTGACGCCTAGTTCTCAGAGACTATAAGAGCTAGAGCAACCAAACTTTCTTACAAGTGTATTTCAAAATTTTGACACGCCCCCTTCCGCCCCCACAAAGGACGAAAATCTGTGGAATCCACAATTTTTAAGATAAATGAAAACCAAAAACGCAGAATCATGGAAAATTACCATATCTACCAGATTGCCGAATATGGATCAGGTCGAATCAATATTATGGCCAGAAGAAACAAATTAAATTTCAGTGGCTACGCAACGCCTGCCAAGCGCTGACTCATGCCCTCTCTCTTTCGTACACACGTGTACGTCTCGAATACATATGTTATACATGTCATGTAGAAATTTAGAAGCAGATGTAAAAATCATATGCAAACAAAATCGGAAAGATGTATAATATTCCAAAAATGTACTTCATTTTTTGAAATATTATTTTTTGGCCATTTTTTTAATTTGTCCCTTTTGCGAACATATAAGAAATTGCATAAATCGCAAGCTCAGTATGTATGTACATATGTATATACTGACTGAGTACCGGGTATTAGGTAGAGCCGCGGCCTTTGCCGCGGCTCACAACGTTCCCCCTCGTTTAATTTTGCATATTTTATCTTTTCATGATATTTAAAAAAAAACAAAAAGGAAACTGATATTGCGCTCCCATGGCTCCCTATCTAAACTGGAGGGCGATTCAGAAGATGGTTCTACTCAATTAACAAAGTTAGACGTTGTACTTACATTTCAACTAGAAGTCATTGTAATGGAAGTTAAGGGTCTTAAATCGCTTGCTCCTAATCGTATTGTTTATTGCACGATGGAAGTTGAGAATGGCGAAAAGCTTCAAACGGACCAAGCAGAGGCATCAAAACCAATGTAAGAAATTTGCGGATGTGTTATTTGAATTGATCTAATTTTATTGCAAATAGGTGGGACACTCAAGGCGATTTTACTACTACACACCCATTACCTGTTGTGAAGGTGAAGCTTTACACAGAAAATCCTGGAATGTTGGCGTTGGAGGATAAAGAATTAGGAAAAGTATCGCTGAGACCTACACCACTGTCCTCCAAAGTAAATCCTGTAAAAATTTGCATTAAAAACACTGTGCGATAAAATTAAAAATTTTTAATATACTTTCCACGAGACAAAAATTAGTTTGTTAGGCTCTGGATGGGTACACATATCTTCATCATACTTTTTTTTTCAATATACCCCAAATATTTTTTTGTTTAAATTAAAATAATCGCGATTTTCCGACTTTGCGCTTTTTTATAATTTTAGTCGGCAGTTGCAACGGGAATGTCCAAAAAAAAAAACGAATTTTTTTTTATTTTTAAAAAAGATGCTGGAGGTATAGCAAATTCCAAATATAAGAAAGTGATCTACTCATCCAGGCCAACAGTCTATTTTTTTTCTCGTGCAAAATATAAAATGACTGTCCCACAGTGTAAGAGTCGTAAAAATGCATCTTTTTGTAATTAGTCACCAGAATGGCATCGTATGATTATACCAAAGAACTTACCAGATCAAGATATACGTATTAAAATAGCATGCAGACTTGATAAACCATTAAATATGAAACATTGTGGGTATGTAAGATCTAATTGTAATGACCAATATTTAAATTTTAAATATATTTTTATATTCAGGCATCTCTACGCAATTGGAAAATCGGTCTGGAAAAAGTGGAAGCGACGCTATTTTGTGTTAGTTCAAGTTTCCCAGTATACATTTGCAATGTGTAGTTACAAAGAGAAAAAATCAGAGCCATCTGAGATGATGCAGCTTGATGGATATACCGTAGACTACATCGAGGCAGCTAGCGGTATATTTAAACTAAAATCCTAAATGCTGCAAAAATATAAGACTTCTTTATTTTTACATAGCAAATCTTATGTTCGGAATCGATTTAAATGGTGGTCGTTTTTTCTTTAACGCTGTTCGCGAAGGTGATAGCATCTCATTTGCTTGCGATGATGAGAACGAGTGTAGCCTGTGGGTTATGGCAATGTACAGAGCCACCGGTCAATCTCATAAACCTACGCCACCGATCACTCAGGATAAAAACTCAGCTATGTCGAAAATACAAGGTGGTATGTATTACAACTATTTAAAGAACGTTTTATCCGTATTGGAGAAAAATTAAATGAATAAATACGTTTAGAATCTATTTTTTAGCCAAGATTCTGAGTTATAAGTATACGAGCTTTTTCCATACAAGCGTTAGCGAGTACAACAAGAGAATGTGATAGATTGAGTGATTTAAACTGCGCTTCATTTTAGCTCTAATCATTTACATTACTTATAGACTAGCTCGTAAAAAGTCCTTTTTTGCAGACAGTCGTAAAAACACTGTTGTCCGCGGACACGATTAAAAACGTTCACATGAGACACTTCGGTGAGCAAAATTTCCCGAAAGCGGCTTTTGCAAATGTATGTGTGTGTGTGTGTGTGTGTGTACATCTCTTTCAAACTTCTCCTTCCACGCTTTGTTGGCGATAAAACACAAAATCAAAAAAAAATCCTAACGCAACGGCCGATGCTATTTTGCTGCTCAGCTGCTGAGCGCCTAACGACAGTGTCCCCTTCAAAGCATCTTCGGAACAGAAAACAAAAAGAAAAGTAAAAAAAAGTTGTTCTGTTCGGAAAGTGATCGAGTCTATTTCATTAATCTCTGTCCTTTCGGCGAGCAGATTATTCTAGCTCTGATTACACTACTCAACAAAATTCAACTTTTTATTTCTGCTTTTTCTTATACATTTGGAGATTAAAATTTTTTTTTAAGAATTATGTTTTTTTTTATATTTTAGTTTTTTTTCAAAAATTTTTAAAATCTCCTTTTTTTCAAAGGTAATGCTTCTATTTTTTACATAACTTAAGTTTCTTGTAACTGGATGTATTTAACTTTGCAGTTCTGGCAAGTTGACAAATGCAGCCATAAATCCGACCCAGACATTTTGTAGCTGCAGCTGCAGCTGTAGCTGCTGGAAGATATTGAGCTTTCAAATTTCAGATTTTCAGAACTGCAAAGTTCAATACATCCAGTTATAAGAAACTTAAGTAATTTAAAAATTGGAGGAACTTCCTCTGGAAAAAATACTAGATTTTAAAAAACTCTTGTAAAAAAACAAAAATATAAAAAAAATCATAATTCTTAAAAATAAAATTAGATCTTTAAATCTATCAGATAAAGTCATTTTGGGCGACAGCAGAAATGTCGTGTTGACTAGTGTTGTTTAAAATGCCAATCTAGCAAAGTTACTGTACACTATTAATGAGTTATATCTTATAAACTACGCCCAGCGACAAAAAAAGCAGCACTCTAATTTTAGTTTTTTTTCAAAAATTTTTAAAATCTCCTTTTTTTCAAAGGTAATGCTTCTATTTTTTACATAACTTAAGTTTCTTGTAACTGGATGTATTTAACTTTGCAGTTCTGGCAAGTTGACAAATGCAGCCATAAATCCGACCCAGACATTTTGTAGCTGCAGCTGCAGCTGTAGCTGCTGGAAGATATTGAGCTTTCAAATTTCAGATTTTCAGAACTGCAAAGTTCAATACATCCAGTTATAAGAAACTTAAGTAATTTAAAAATTGGAGGAACTTCCTCTGGAAAAAATACTAGATTTTAAAAAACTCTTGTAAAAAAACAAAAATATAAAAAAAATCATAATTCTTAAAAATAAAATTAGATCTTTAAATCTATCAGATAAAGTCATTTTGGGCGACAGCAGAAATGTCGTGTTGACTAGTGTTATTTAAAATGCCAATCTAGCAAAGTTACTGTACACTATTAATGAGTTATATCTTATAAACTACGCCCAGCGACAAAAAAAGCAGCACTCTAAAATTTTATTCATTTTTGACTTCTCCATCTTAGGATTTGCCCAAATGAACTAAAAAAAATAGACGAAACGGAGTGAAATTTCAGAGTGCGGTTTTTTGGTCGCTGGGTGTGTACATACATACATATATGCTTGCAAATATAAATTACCATATTTGGTAATAATATTACTGAAATCGTAAATCATCTTCGATCTTAAAAAGTATATATTTTCATGATCACCGTCAAGAGCCAACCTCCTTCGTCCATTTGTGTTTTTCTGAATTTTTTAAGCTGAATTTAATTTAAATTTAATGATAAAACATATAGATGCAGCATGGAATGACCGGAGAAAAATGAAAGCTTTGTCAAGAAACTAGTTTGATTCTGCAGATATTGTATAAGTAGCTACTTTTATAGCTTTATTGAAATAAAAACCAGATGAAAATATTATATTGCTAATATAAGAAAAATTGAGATGCAAAGATATAAAACAAATCGACTTAGTTTTCCCTTCTTGTTAAAATTTTTCAATTTTTGCAGAGTAATTATAAAATAAGAGACAATAGTGATAACTTCAGCGATTTATTTATTCCTTTTTTATGTTATGCTTACATTTAGACGCAGATAAAGCTCGAAAGCATGGCATGGAGGATTATATAAGTGCAGATCCTTGTACATATGACCATGCTACGCTTTTTAAAACTTTACAAAACTTAACACTTGAGTATCGGCTTAACGATCCGTACGCATCTCTGGTGAGTAAATTAACTGCCTCGATAGACTGTCGACTTATTTCATTTAAATATTTTAATAAAAAATTACCCATTATCTGTGCAGGGATGGTTTAGTCCTGGCCAAGTTTTTGTTTTAGACGAATATTGCGCACGCTATGGTGTACGGGGATGCTATAGACACTTATGTTATCTTTCTGACTTATTGGATCGCGCCGAAAAGCAGCACATGATAGACCCGACGCTAATTCACTATTCATTTGCATTTTGCGCAAGTCATGTCCACGGCAATAGGTAATATTGAATAAATACATAATAAGATTATGTTGTCGCTTATAACACTAGTTGACACGACATTTCCGCTGTGGCCCCAACTTACTTTTTCTGATAGATTTGAAGATTTAAATTTGTTTTAAAGAATTATGGGTTTTTTCTAAGTTTAATTTTTTTTAAAAGAATTTTATATAATTGATGATTTTTTTATGTTAAATAAATAAAATAAATTAAGTTTGGTATTTTAATATTTATTTAATTTTTTTTATTATTTTTTTTTCTAATAAAAGAAAACGGGTATATGTTGGAAAACGGAATTTAACAGAAAAATTCGGCATACGATAGTTTTCTCAAACGGCTGCACTTTGTCCATTAGAATTTCAAAATATGTCTGAAAAAATCATTTTGGACCACAGCGGGCCACAATTCAATGTGTCGAGTAGTGTATTTAAATACAATTTTACAAATTTTTATAGACCTGATGGAGTGGGAAGCATTACTCATGAAGAGAAAGAGAAGTTTGCCGAGATTAAAGAACGCCTGCGTCAGTTACTCGAGTTTCAAATAACCAATTTTAGATATTGTTTTCCTTTTGGTCGTCCGGAAGGTGCATTAAAAGCCACATTATCACTATTAGAGAGAGTATTAATGAAAGACATAGTCACCCCCGTTCCGCCTGAAGAGGTTCGACAAATGATTAAAAAAAGCTTGGAGACAGCTGCTCTTGTAAATTACACACGACTCTCTAATAAAGCAAAAATTGAAGGTGTGTATATGGATATAGATCAGTGCTCGGCACGCATACACTCAAGTTGTTCGGCTGTGCGCTGGTGTTTGTGGAGCAAAAACCCGAACATGATTGCCGGAGAAATCGGTTTATTGCTTTACACTGGGAAAAGCGAGATAGCAAGAGGCGAAATCTCATTGCCCAAGCCACACGAAGGCTTGCTGCTTTTCATACTGTCCGTGAGCGTCAACGCAGCAGCAGAGACTTTTGCTATACTCATTAGATAGGGCCGTGCCGAGCACTGATATAGATACATAAATTTAGACATATGTACAAATATGCTTATAAAATTGCACCCTCAGATGATTTACGTGGAGAAATTATTGTACCACCACCAAAAAAACTAGAAGACTTAATACACCTAGCCGAACTTTGCGTTGATTTGTTACAACAAAACGAAGAACATTATGGAGAAGTAAGTTGTCTTTTTTGTCAAGTCAAATACATCGCTTGTCTTTTCACTTCTGTCTTCAGTTTATTATCCAATGATAAGTATAAAATGCATCCACTTCTATATTTTTCCATTTATATACTCATATATAAATACTTTTAAGTTTAAAATGTAAACTTGATGAATCACTAGCAAGATTAAACTTATTTATGTTTAACGCCTGTTTCAGTCTAAAATTTGCTGAATTTAAACAACGGGTAGAATTTTTTCTTTTATAAACATTTAAAAATGTTGTGTGGTTAACTACGATAAACAATTATGAATATCTATATGTTTCATGCCTGTTCCTGGTTTCACGTCTTCCGATCGATTTCAATTTGAAATTATTTTTTTTTGTGAGATTTTGTTTGTTAGATGTTATGGTAAAACCAGCCGAGAATAGTACCAAAAACTCAGAGCAAAGTTTGAAAAAAAAAAAAATTACAAACTAGGAAAGCATAAGGATAGGAGCAGAGGTTTAATGTACGGGTTTAATTTAGGAAAAACGAAACAACGGCCATGTTTTTATGTTTGGCCATGTTTGTAAATTTCAATACAACCAAATTTAAAATGCTTAGGTTATGTGAAAAAATAAAGCACTACTTCTGAAAAAATTGTAGATTCCCGAATCTATCAGAAAAAGCAGGTTTTATTTGCAGCGGAAAAAGTTCATTTCAGTTTTATTGACTATGCATAGTATGTTTATACAGTTATTTCCTTTCTCTAATTGTTTTCTTATGGTAGTATAAGTATTTTGTTTTTCGTTTTTTTTTTTTTATTTCAGAGATGTTATAATGTGTATGTAGAGAAATAAAACTAAAATTGTTTTTTCAGACATAGTCTGAGTACAAACTCGAGACTTCGGGTTGAGTATCCGAGACTCTCTAAATGAGTTCCACCAAATTAAACAAAGTTTTTCTTTGGATTAGAATTTAATTTAATGAGATATTATTTATATTAAAGAAAATAAAATATTTCCACTTGCCTGGTTTCTAGTAAAAAGTCTGTTCGTCCGTCCGTTTCTATGGAGACTTGTCCATCCGATTTTTAAGGTATTCAGCTAAATTTTAGCTTATAATGTCAGTAACTGTCGAACTGTCAGTAACATAAAAAACCATTGGTCTAGTTTTTTCTTCGAATCACATTGCTTTCAATGAGTTTGGATAGCCGTGCTTGAAACCAATCAGATAGAAATATTTATAATCGGACGAGCAAATTCGACAAACCAATCGCCTGTGTACTTTTGTTATGAGTACGCCGCCTATGAATTTTATTTATTCAATTTAATGAGTATAGTTGTCAAATATAAATGGAAACCATATTCAAAGGTGAAAACTGGAACTGGATTGTGCAAACTTGCAACTCAATAAAAAAATGCGTGAACCCAATTTCCTAAACAGGTGTACCTGTTAACATGTTTATATAATATCAATTAATTCCAATATGGTTTTTAAATATTTTTTTAATAAATGGATGTCTATTATCTACTACACTACCCTAAAATCTTGGTTTGTATATTTTTGGTTTTAAACATGTGTGTATCACGTGTGTTATACGATTGCTATTTGTCTTAATAATATGTATGTATGGTATGTTTTATTTTCTGTACATATGACGAATACTAATGAATGATTAATAGATATATATATACCAAAAATTGCCCTATATTTCTAATAGTCTTATATTTTTTATGTAAGTGGCTTTTGCTGTAACCGATTTCAACTCTTTTCGCATACAAAATATTATCATTAGTCTTTTGGAGCTATATACAAACATACATAAAAACAACCAAATGTAAATTTATACTATGTTAAATTTTAACAAAACAGAATAAATCAAAAATTAGACCATTCTTTAAAATGAACGAGATTTTGCAAGGCATTAGTTTATTGATTTTTATTCGGATTTTCCAAAAAATGATAACAGGAGTTCACGCCATTTTATCATGTCTAAGGTTACACTCTTTTTATGCCGTCTCTCTTCGGTAATTTAATCGTAAATTTTGTTTGTTTTTCTAAATGAAAAACAAAAGACATCATCCTGCTTTTACATAGAACAATGTATAAAAATATATACATATATACATATATATTTATATGTTACATAAATAAAGCTTTGTGAAAGGATTTCCTTTTTATTATACATACAACTATTTAACATCATATGCCCGATTTATTTAGCTGCGCAGACATGATAAAGTGGAAAAAATTAAAACTCGTAAGGAAGATGGTGATGTTTCAGGAGAACACAATATCAGCGAACTTGGTTGCGCCGCCAGTCATGGAGTCACTGGCACAACTGAACAGGCTATAGCTGCAGGGACTTCTACTGATGGATCATCATTTCGTTACTGTATGCCAACACACGCGGTCTACACATCGCCAGTACCAACGGCACGTACAATCCAGTTAAAAATACGTTTTAGGGATAGGGATTAAACTATCGTGATATTATACATAAGTATGTATATACACATGCATACATACACGCGTATACCCATGAGCTCGCAATTTTATCTACAGAGCACTCGACTGTAAACAAAAGCAACTGTTTCAGTAGTGTTGCATCAACTCAAAGCTTTCAATCATAATAATTTTCTTTCAATTGTTTTTTCTTATAAACATATATTTAATCATTATATTTATTATTTTTTTATGAAACTTACATAAGAACTGCATGCATTATCTTACGTTGTAATTTTCGATTAAACTGAATGTTTTTTCTATTTTAAATGTTGTATAATGTTTTTTGAATGTTGAACTTTTCACGTTAATCTGTGTCCATCAAAGTAAGAATTTCTGAGTTAATTGTAATCAGTGTAATTTTATACATCAGTGACAACAGTGCGTAGACAACAGGCAAAACGTAAAATTTTATTGGTGCCAACCACTGTTGTACGCGTGTATGTGAGCGGCAGCGCACTTTCCTATGCATATAAGATAGGGCCTTGCCGATACCTGATATACATTAATAGATGTACATACATATGCTTTCTCCATTTCCGTTGAAAGTATCTCAATTTGGTCGTATGTATCTCAATTAACACATGTTAGTTCTTGTCGGATTAATATTTTTATTGCGCAATTTACGCTTCTTGTTTGCAAACTTTTGCCTAAATGATCAATTTATCTTTTACCCCAAATATTTGGCTTTCGTTATATGCTTTAATTTTTGTCCGATAGATAACAGAATCAGTGTTGTTGTATAGAAATTGGAAATCAGGTGTGTTTACATTAGGTAATATTTTAAAATTTAATTTATGCAAATAATTTTTTTATTGTTATTAGTAAAACTTCACTGACCAGATTAGCACGAAGGAAAAAATAAAATTGCAGTAGCTTCTACGCGCTTACTCGTACAGTGTGCGCCCTCTGGCGCAGGAAAGCTAAATAGCAACACACAAACCAAACACACATACCGACTGAGTATCGGGTATAGAGCCTCGGCCATATCCGTAGCTTACAAAGTTCCCTTTTGTTTTTAAAAAACAATAATATAATATTTACGTTTTAATCTGCGATAGTTTTTAAAATTCGGCTACCCGGATTTTACATTTTATTTATTTGTTTTCAATAAAGTTAGCATTGGGTATGGGTATTTTCATGATTAAATTAGTTATTTCTATTGAGTAAATAAAATGTTATTCCTTGATTGAACATTTTTTAAAAGCTTCAAATTACGGAGCTACGAATTGTATACCATACCATGTAGTTTTCGTACGGAGCTTCAGTGTTTGTTTGCTATAAAAATTTTAAAAAGATATAAAAATGTAGTTTTGTTATATGTTTTATAAATTAATAACAATAACATTTCCTTTCTTTAGGCATTTGCTTGGTTTAGCGACCTTCTGGTTGAACATGCGGAAATTTTTTGGTCCCTTTTCGCAGTTGACATGGACCGCGTTTTATCCGAGCAAGCTCCTGATACATGGGATTCGTTTCCTTTATTTCAAATTCTGAATGATTATTTAAGGGCAGATGGTAAGTACTACATTTTCTTAAGTTTTAATTTTTAACATAACTTGTCAGAATTAAATCTAAAGGGAGCAAATCCCAAGGGGATCTATGGGGAACTCGCCATACACGCCGCGAGTAGCCTTGATCAAGGATTTAGAAAGGGTTTGCACTACGCAGTACATAATTCCCCAAAAACAGTGCTGGAATGCCATGAATGTCAGCCCAGTAAGTGTAAGAGTAGGACGTCTATTAAATTCGATCCATTTCAGTTTGATATCCTTTAATGTTTGCAGAAATATAAAAACACCACATCTTTAAAAAAAAATTAACTTTAGAAAATATGCACGTAAAGTTTTTATACCCTGTACTCGAAGAGTATAGGGGTATATTAGATTTGTGGTGATAACGGATGTGTGTAACGCCCAGAAGGAAGAGTTTCCGACCCCATAGCCATGTCGAGTCGATTTAGCCATGTCTGTCTGTCCGTCTTCATTAGCGCCTATATCTCAGAGACTATTAGAGCTAGAGCAACCAAATTTTGTATCCCGACTCTTTTGATATCACACTATTACAAGTGTGTTTCAAAATTTCGTCCCGCCCCTTTCCGCCCGCACAAAGGACGAAAATCTGTGGGATGCACATTTTTGATAGTACGAGAAAACCAAAAACGCAGATTCATAGTGAATGCCTATATCTATCAGAGTGATGGATTAATATTATAGCCACTATGAAAAAAAAAAACATTTCAAAAGTCATCGTTCCCTTTCGCTCTCTCTCACACGCAACCCCGTCCAGATGAGCGCTTAGATCTCAGAGACTATTTCAAAACTTTGACACGCCTCCTTCCGCCCCCACAAAGGACGAAAACCTGCGGAATCCAAAATTTTTAAGATAAAAGAAAACCAAAAACGCAGAATCATGGAAAATAACCGTATCTAACAGATTGCCGAATCTTGCTCAGGTCGAACTACTACTGTACTAGCCAGAAGGAACAAATTAAATATCAGTCGCTACGCAACGCCTGCCAAGCGCTTACTCATTCCCTCTCTCTCTCGCAAACACTTCCTAGTCTTGTGTATACTGACTGAGTACCAGGTATAAAGTAGAGCCGCGGCCTTTGCGGCGGCTCCCAACGTTCCTCCTCGTTTTTATTTATTTCGCTGTAAGATTTGCAGGCTGATTTTTCTCTTAAGGTTTTCCCTTCCCCCCACTTGTACCTTTAAAAATTCACAACATGTATCCGTTGCGTAGACGATTGTCGAGTGTGCTACCTTAAAACTTTAAAGACGTTTTTCTCGAAATATCATTTTTGAATTCGTTGACCAAAATAACTTAAAAACTTTCAGAGAAAGAATATTTACTTAGATCTTTTTAGCATATATTTTAATAAAAAAAAATTACCAAAATGTGTTTAAATGTATATGGCTCTATGTTAAATACAAAAAAATGAGATTCAAAATGGGATATCGGGGCTTCCCCACACACTATGGTGGGCATTAGCGTCCGTACAAATTATGAGCTGGTAGTCTTTTGAGTCGGCTTCTTCCACCAGACGGGTGCGGGCCTGTCCTGCGCCATGTAGCAGGAGGCTACCAAAAGTCGCTTCTCCTCACTACGACTACTGTCAGGTCGTCTGTGCTGTAATGAGACATAAGTTAAGCATGGATTCCTTTTCGTACGAGTACGACAGTTCTATTTCTGCTTACCGGTGTTGGGTAGAACGAGCTTTAGTCCGACCACTGAAGCAATCCAGGGCTACTAAAGCAATGCTATGGAACATAAAAGCGTTGTATACAATTACGGTATCGTGTAATCTTGGATTAGATGTAGATAACACTACTCGACAAATTTCAACTTTTTTTTCCGCTGTCGCCAAAAATGACTTTATCTGATAAATTTGGAGATTTAAAATTTGTTTAAAGAATTATGGTTTGTTTTTTCATTAAATAGTTTTTTTTTTTTAGAATTTTAAAAAAATTTGGTATTTTTTGTCATAGGTAGTGCTTCTATATTTCTTAAGTTTCCTACAACTGGTTGTATCGAACTTTGCAGTTAAAAAAAGCTGGTAAATGCAGCTATAAATCCGACTCAGACACTTTGTAGCTGCAACTTAACGTCTGGAAGATATTAAGCTTCCAAATTGAAATTTCATAATTTTTTTCGGTATTTTTTCCCCGAAATTTTGACTTTGAAACCTTAGGGAAAGTTAAAAAAAATATATGAATGCCTTGATTTGATTGTTAGATAGACATATTAATTAAACGTCGTTTGAGGTATCGCTTATAAAAATATAAAAATAAACGGCTAAGTTATAACCGTTTGACCAAAACGACCCAAATCTCATTTTATCTAAAAAAATACCGAAAAATACTTCAATTTATTTAAGTGTTATGATACTTAAATATTTTTATTGTTATTGCTTGTTACTATTTTTAAAATGGTTTGTCTGTCTTCTTTTGTCATTTAAGTCAGATTCTCTTATGAGAGTCCACACATAGTCGCCCAACATATTCTCATTCCAAAAACCTTGATACCGTCGTTCCATAGCTTTTGATTGTTGGTAAAATCTCTCTCCGTGTTCATCACTAACATCCCCAAGGTTTGGCGGAAAAAAGTCTAAGTGGGAGTGCAGAAAATGGATTTTGAGTGATATGTTGGCTCCAATTTGTTCATAATATAACGTAATCATAATATTAACGTAATCATCACTCTTTCTGTTACCAAGAAAATTTGTTGTAACCAGTCGGAATGAGTTCCAGGCTACTTTTTCATTCGTAGATAAAATATTTTCAAATCCATCATCTTTTAGTAGTTTTCGAATTTGGGGTCCATCAAATACTGTGCAGGAACCATCTGGTCTAATGAGGTTAAATTTTGACTCATCCGAGAATATGATTCATGACCACTCAGATTAACCCCAATTTGCTTTTTCTTTAGACCAATTTACGTGTTCTTTCTTCATTCGACTATTAAGAAGTGGATTTTTATCAGGTGTCCTTGCCATTTATCCCATCTCCTTTTGACGACGCTGTATAGTTATAGCTGAAACTTTGGCAAATCGATGCTGCACTTCAGAAGCTATCTCTACAGCATTTTTAAATCGATCATGTCGGTTCGTTTTCTTAATAATCCGATTTTCCCTTGCACATGTACACTTTTTTCTTCCCGATCCTTTTGTCCTCTCCACTTCTCCAGTCTCACGAAATTTTTTTAAAAATCGTCGCACTGAGCTTTCATTGAACTTAGTTCGATCCGCTATTTTTCGAATGGAGACATTTTGTTCAGCCGAGGCAATAATTTTTGACTTTTCAGTCACCGTCATCTGTTTTCCTTTAGGCATACTTCTTAAAGACTCCTAAGTAAAATGTTTTGCAAAAAATGTTTCCAGAAACTGAGAGGACAGGAAACGCGCGCAAAAACAAAAAAACATTCACAGGGACTCACAAAAAAAAACATTAGACGAATCGAATAGCATTTCGGGATATCCCACGCTAGAGAAGTCAAAAATTCATGAAATTTCGGAGTGCGGCTTTTTTTTGTCGCTGGGTGTACGCCTTCTTTAACTTTTGCCAGCGACAGACGTGGAAAAACAGTTTTGTGATAATTCATCGATTCACCTTATCCAGTGATTTAAAAAAAATTTTTATCAGGGCTAGGTTAATGTGCAATGGTGGTAATATAATGTCTTGGACTTTCAAAAGAGCTGCATTTTGTACGTTGTGATGTCCCAAAGTATTTTCGTTCCGTTTTTCCCAGTTCTTTCTTGAGTAATTGAGTAATTTTCTATCTCGGCTATCCTGTAGGCACAGGAAGCCACAGTATTTTGTATAACCGCCTTGCAATCCAGTTAACATGGCTACAATTTTTAAGTCGCACGCGACCTTCCACTGGTGTTCTTTATATTTCATATTTTCAAACAATTGTTCCTGTGAAAGTCGCTTGCAAAATTTATAGTCTCCTGATTTGTCATTCAAGTCCGTTGTTCCATGCGACGAAGAAGACATCTCCTCTTTTTGCGTTTTATTGGCGATATTTTCTTCAAAGGAGGAGCAGGAAGCGTAAAGCCTTGACGAGACTCTTGCGGGTATTTATATTTCTCACCTACCCCAAACCCAGTTTTTTTGAATAAAGAAAAGAAACATTCAGAGCTGTGATTTTTTAGCTTTCTCCATAGCATTGGAGTTCCAAATCGAAATTGTTTTCTAAAAAAAATGTGTAAGAAAAAAAGTAATGCTTAGTATTTTTTGTACACTTTCATAGCTTCTGATTTAGGGTAACTTACTTTTCCTCTTTATTAAATGCTGTTAAATTCAATTTGCACGTTTTGCATATACAGCTTGGAGCCCACTCTTCGCCAATACTTTTGGGCCACATAAAAGTCATATAGTTTTCTTCTTTGCTGGTCATATACTTTCCACATATGTAGCAAAACGAGTCTGCTCGGTAAGCACATGAAGTTGACCGGCTTGAGCTGTCCATTTCAATTAGAAACAAGTTATATTTTTCGAAAACACACGATCGTATTCTGCTGGAAGTCAGAACTACACTGAGACAGGGATACTATAGGTACAGAGTTATATATCCTTTTTTATGAATAGCTTGAAGGAGAAAGGTCAAATATCTGCGGGACCAGCACCTGTGAAGGAAAAAGGTCAACGCTTGACCCTAACAGGTATTTATGTATATTTATCCTGACCAAGGCATAAGGTATAAGGAATAAGAAATAAAACTGTCCACAACATATCCACCCCAAATAAATATGACCGGGTAAAGTATATATCTGATATATATGTATCAATATCTAAGACTCGGTAAAACTAAAATTACAGGTCCTTTTTGTTTTTTGCAATCCCATTTTGGAAGTTGGACCAACAACGTACCGGACGGTATTTTTTCAGATAAAATGAGATTTCTGTCGTTTTGGTCAAACGGTTATAACTTAGCCGTTTATTTTTATATTTTTATAAGCGATACCTTTAACGACATTTAATTAATGTGTCTATCTAAAACCAAAAATCAAAGCATTCATATATTTTTTTACGACTTTTCCTGAGGTTTCAAAGTAAAAATTTCGGGGAAAAAATACCGAAAAATATGATGAAATTTCAATTTGGAAGCTTAATATCTTCCAGACGTTAAGTTGCAGCTACAAAGTGTCTGAGTCGGATTTATAGCTGCATTTACCAGCTTTTTTTAACTGCAAAGTTCGATACAATCAGTTGTAGGAAACTTAAGTGATGTGAAAAATAGAAGCACTACCTATGACAAAAAATACCAGATTTTTAAAAAATTCTTTAAAAAAAACTAATGAAAAAAAAAACATTTTTTAAACATTTTTAAACATCCAAATCTATCAGTAAAAGTCATTTTTGGAGACAGCGGAAAAGTCGTGTCGACTAGTGTAATCAGCATTTGATAGATAATATTTTCTGTAGGTAAATTCTTGATTAATCGTATTCCATTGAGAGTACTTGTTTTTTTGGTTCCTAACAAAATGGGTTGGGGCACGAGCGAGGCGAGTGTGCAAGGAATATATGAATATAGGAGGTAAATACCTTCTAGTATTATATATATTTACATAAAAAAATCGATCGGATAAATGAGGTGTGAATATTTTTAATAGAAAACTCCGACTTTTTTACCTAGTGCAATCAACAGTTTTTGGAATATAATGTTATTTATTACAGATAACTTGCGCAATGGTCGCTTTCATCAACACCTTCGCGATACTTTTGCACCACTAGTTGTGAGATATGTGGATCTTATGGAATCTTCAATAGCCCAATCTATACATAAAGGATTTGAAAAAGAACGCTGGGAGAGCAAAGGGTAAGTACACACACATTCCCATATTCGATGCCAATTAGTAAAATATTTAAACCAAGGCGCAATTACATAAGAACTAATTACACAAAAAAAAACTATTTTTACTAACAATTTGTATGTTAAAATGTTTAATATGCACACAAATGCAAAAGTTTATTACTAATATGATTACAAACGAAAAAATAACTTTGGGATTGGAAGTAATTGGTTAAACAGGTAGTTAGATTGGAAAGGCGAATGTCCTTCGCACATAAACTTTAATGACTATGTTTAAGGGCCGTCTTGCTTTGAATCATTTAATATTTATCTTTTAAATGGAGAGTTTATGTTGTATTTATTTATTTATTTTTTATTCTATAAATATATAGGATTAACGCTGCTTTAAACCCTGCAGCATTAAACAATGCAGCCCAGGCCCTCAATACAGCGGCCCTCAACCCATCAACGCTACTCAGCGGCAAGAAAGATCAAGTAAATTTTTATGTGCCGAAGCTACCAAGGCAATCAGTTGCAACAGCCGCCAACGACGATATGAGGTTTTTAAATAAAAAAACTCCCCTTTAAATATACGTAGATTAAAATATTGACTTTGCATTTCGTTTTGCGTTTTGTTTTCTGCCAAATTTTATGCATTGCCAAACATTTCTTGCAACTTGCCAGCATAATTCATATGCATCTCACAAGATATAATTATTAAACCGCCAATGTCAATTGTATTGTAGCTGACTAGTATTTCACTATTATATTCATTATAACCGAAAATAAATATATAGTACATATTTAACAATTCTTGTTGCTAGTTTTTTAACAATACAAAATTTTGTTTTTTAAATTTAATTTTTAAAATCCACATAATAGTGCTAAATATTTCCCTGACAAGGTCATAATAACAAAAGCAAGCAGGTGCAAATGACAAATTAAGTATGCATATTAAGTACTGTAATGATGGAAATAAAAAATTCTTATGCCCCAAAGATTGGAATGATAATTCCCATACTGCCATGAATTTCGTACAATATGCTGGCATCAACAATAATATTATTTTATATATGGATTTTTTTCATTCATTGTGGATAGGAATAATATTACACGACCAAGATTAGAAATTAATTAAATCGTGCATTGAATCGATCGATAGATTATTCTGAGTGTACTTGCAAATATATAATTGCAATGGTCGAGTAATATATTTTTTAAACTATGATATCACAGTCCCAATACCAGCCCATCTTGATCTGTGTAGTTAGTCGTGCATTGATACAGATTTCTGTTGATGTTAATTATTATTATAAAGGTACTTCCCAATTTACCTATTCCTGTTACTTATTCAACTAAATAAAAACCCGACCCAAAAATTAAATTACGAAGTGTTCTTTAATACGTGACACCTAGCATGCAACATGCAGGTAAAACTTGCTTGCCTTTTACAAGCATGCATTGCTTTGTAGCATGCATTGTGGATGAATAAAAGCAAGCTTAGAGAGGGAACGCTTAGTTTGGAAAACAAGAATCATAAAAATTGACATGATTTACAGCGAAACAGCTATGCGGCTGACTTCTAATAACACTATGCAACACAACACTCTGAAACCAAACCAACTTTTTCTGATAAAATAAATTTTCTGATAAAAATGTTAAATTTTTTTTCTATGGTTTAATTTTAAATTAAAAGATTTTGAAATGTGGTGTTTTGTTTCAATTTTATTTTTAGAAGTATTCCTTCTTTTTCAATTCTGAAAAGCTGAAAAATGCAGCTATTAATCTTACCCAAACCATTTTGTAGATGCAGCTTACCGTCTGGAAATAATTAAGCTTTCAAATTCGAAAAAGTCGGTTTGGTTCACAACGGAAAAAGCTCAATTTTGTTGCCAAGTGTTATTAGTTGCTCTTTTGCAATCACAATTCAGTGGGTTTCTGTAACAAACAATTATATTACAAAATATAATTCATGTTTATAAAAAGCTATTCACATTACAGCTGAGTTATTGAGTTAGTGCGTTTTGCCTAAAACCCATTTTTTATTACATGTGTACTCAAACATTGCATTATTGTACAATAGGATTTTATATATTTTTAACTGCACTACTCTGAAAGAGGTATCTACCAGGCCGTACGAATAATAGATATTCGGTACTTAAGTTGCTTTATATTAGTTTAGTTTCAGTTCATAATTGCTATTGAAAATTAGCTTACAAGCAATGACAATTAAGAGTTTGTATTTTTAAAAAAAAGGCTTTGTTTTTAAATAAATATTTACTTTAAAGTTTTTGCTTGCTTAGTCAGCCATCGAATGATAATTATTTAAATTCAAAGCTTTTGGTAACAGTGCCATGCCAAATATCTACTAGTTGTATTTATAAATATCGCTGTAATCTTCGAATCCTATGACCTCTTTTCATAGCAGCCGATATCTACTTAGATCCATTTCATAAAAACATTTTGCATACAGCTGAATAATAAGACAGAAATAACTAGAAATGTTTTTTTGTCCAATGTTTTTTTGTCCACCTTTTTCGGTATGGAATAGAAAATATAAGTGTAATAATAGCGGATTTTCAGACATCACAATCAATTATTTGTATAAGAGAATAAAGATATGAATAGATTTGAATTGATTAAACACTTAAGGCATATAATATTTAGTATAAAAGCCTTTCATTGGGTTAAGAATTTCCAAAATATATTTTAGGGGAGTATCTTTTTTTATTAATGTATGTAATTTAAAAATTATGTTCTTTAAGCAGATGTAGCGTCAAAGCATAAAAAGAATCCACTTATTTATCTGTATTTATGCTGGGCTGTAATATAAAACTTGCATAATCGGTAACAATAAAATACACAACACAATACAGTGTCATAGAATTTTTTTTTTAAAATGAAATGCTGCTCAAAAGAGTATTTAAAAAGTTTATTAAAACGACACTTCATTATATGCAACAACTAACAACTTAACGATTTTTACACATTAGTATATGTGTAGAAAACAAAATATTCCCTATTCCCCCTGTTTTTTAAGTGAAATTTTTTTTTAATTTGGCCTTTTATCTGCTTAGAAATGGGTGTGCCACTTCCGAGGATCTCTTTTGGAAGCTAGACGCTCTACAGTCCTTCATAAGGGATCTGCACTGGCCAGATGCTGAGTTTCGGCAACATTTAGAACAGCGGTTAAAAATGATGGCGGTTGATATGATTGAGCAATGCATACAACGAACTGATTCGTCATTTCAGTCATGGCTGAAAAAAAATATTGCTTTCATATCAACGGATTATATTATACCTTCTGAGATGTGCGCTATGGTTAATGTGATATTAGATGCTAAAAATCAAAGCTTTAAACTGACGACTATTGATGGCATTGACTTGGTAAGTTGATTTTTTTACATATCGCATTTGCAGCTCGATCTTTAAATTAAAAATAAACTCTTTCCTAGTATAAATTCCATGCAAAAATCGACGACCAAATCGACAAAGCGAATGTAGCGATGACACAAGGGCTAAGTGGTAAACTTATGTCAGTGCTAGAGTCGACTTTGTCAAAATTAGCTCGATACGACGAAGGAAGCTTGATTGGTTCAATTCTCAGTTTCACAAATGTTTCAAGCTCCGGAAAGGATCTGGGACAGGGCTACGTGAATTTCTTACGGAATAACATGGATCAAATACGTGGGAAAATTGGAGACGATTTATGGACGCTAAATTTTTTCGAGCAATGGTATACACAGCAAGTTATTATGCTCAATAATTGGCTGTCGGAACGTTCGGATAATGCCCTGCATTATGCACAAGTCTCGTCTATATCTCATATTATCAAGGTAATGTATTCTTTGTTTGTTTCTTTCTCTTTTCTTCTCTCCCTTACTATATGCTATCAGAAAAGATCATATGATAGTTCTTGGCGACTTTAACTTGCCAAAACAGTTTGGTCTTCGTTAACAGAGTCTAATAGCTTAGTGCCCATGTCACGACATGACTTTATTGACGGCTTGCTTGAACTGTCCATATATCAAGGTAATCATCTAAAAAATTCCTTGGGTCGACTGCTTGATCTGTGCCTTGTAACGGATTTGAGACCCGAGTTCCTCCGCCACTATATCTGAAGACGCCGATCACCCTACTATCGAAGTGCCGCTCGATAGAGGACCAACTACCGTGGGTCGGTCTGGGAGGCTACCTCAATGTGTCCATAAAGTCTAGTTTGCGAAGCTTACCAACCTCATTAGGGATTTTGATTGATACACTTTGTATTGGTGCACTGACGTTACGATAGACAAAAACATTTTTTACGATGCACTCTTGACTCACTTTATGATTCTTGTGTCCCGCTTTCTGTCCTATTAGATCGGTGAAACCCCCTTGGTTCAAAAAAGGACTAAAGTCTAAAAACCGTAATTTTAAGACTTTACAATTTCAAGAAGTTGGATCTCCTTTTCTCTCTCTCTCTCTATGTAAGGTTCGGTCAAATTTCTCAGTTTTTAACGCTCAATGCTATAACTACTTATCTCGATACAGGATAAGTTTTACTTAGGACATCTTCAGTCCTTTGTTAAATGTAAGCTCGCTGCTTCATGATCTCCGAATAGTAAAGCCGGTGTTTTCATTGGGTCCTGACGAGTTTCCGGCTGTGTACTGAGGTACTGTGCTAAGTCTTTGAATGGGCCGTTGCTCAAACTATTTACCCTGTCCATAAATTCTTCATGCTTCCCGCCGATATGGAAGGAGTCGTTTATAATTCCCCTGCATAACAAAGGTAGCAAGTCTGACGCAAAGTTATCCGCTATTCCTAAAGTGTTTGAGAACATTTTAACTCCGCACCTGCAACACCTATGCAGATCACTTATATCTCGAGTTCAACATGGATTTATAAGGCGGAGATCAGCTACTACAAATTTATTGGAGTTCCCCATCATTATTAAAGGCTTTCAAGGTAAATTACAGACGGAAGTTGTTTACACCGATATTAGTAAAGCGTTCGACTCTGTAAACCACAAAAACTTGAACCTCTAGGGTTCTCGACCAATCTCCTAAGATGGATCTATAGCTATCTTTGTTCCACGTTTCAAAGAATCCTTTTCAAAAACTCCATGTCCTCACCAATTATGGTTACTTCGGTAGTACCACAGGGCAACCATCTAGGCCCCTTACTCTATAGACTCTTCATTAATAACCTGCCTTAACATACTCTTGAGTACTTGTGTGTCCGCATGATGTTAAGCTCTGTGTCCAATATAAGGATAGTTCATTTCAATCCAGGTTGCAATCCGATCTCGATAGGTTTCAGTCATGGTATTGTGCAAATTTGTCACACCGTAATGCTTCGAAATGTAAAGTAAAGACATTTAATCATTACAGCACCTTTCTGGCTTCTTACACCCTAGGCGGTGGTTCTCTTGAGAGAATTACCCCAGTTGATGAACTTGGGTTAGATCTCAAGTTAAAGTTCTCTGAACATATTTCTTCCATGGTAAAAGGCCATAGGCGTGTTTGGCTTTATAAAGAGGTGGTCAAAAGAATTTGATGACTCCTATATAACAAAGACTCTCTATATCACACTAGTTCGTCCGATTAGAGTATACGGGTCATGTGTATGGTGCCCTCAGTTCAGATTACACCCGGACCGTATAGAATCAGTACAGAAAAACTTTTTAGTTTTTGATCTGCGCGGCCTCAACTTGGATGCAACTTTGGGCAGCACATGAACTCGTGGCTCAACAACAAAACGAGAGCCGTAGTCAATGAAAAAAATCTTTTGCTCTGCTCACATCTCGCTCCCAGTTTTCGGCTACCGCTCCAGAGAGCGGAGCACATCGTTTTATTTTTGGCTCTTGCTATAGCCATACTTAATGACGCGAATAAGCTACGACTACAGCAGAGCAAATACTTTTTTTTTCTGCTATGGCTCCTCTACCGCTACCGTTCAAAACGAGAACGGTAGATAGAGCAAAACGAAAAACTACGGAGCAGCGTAGAATTTTCAAACGCTGGTTTTTTTTATCATTCGTAGTACTATATAAAGTCATTTGGAAACATTGTGTGTACGATTGGATATTTTGAAAATCAAACAACGCTTGTAAATCTCACACTGTCACGTGATGCTTTCACTGGCGCAAAGCTTTTTATAATACGGCAAAGCATTCAAACTTCAAAAAAAATTTTTTATGCAGCTAATTTATTGTGTTTTATGCTAACTACTCAATAAAATTTCAAGGTGTACCAGTCGTGTTGGTATAGTGTTGTTCTTCAATTATATGAAGTGTTTCTATCTATATCTATGGAATGATCATGTCATGGCAGCCATTTATTCAAACCCCACGAAATTATGTAAATAACATAATATTTTGAAGATCCCTGACTCAACAAACCTATTCAATGCCATCGAAATGTTTTTGATCGAAAAAAAAATTGGAGCGTAGAGCTGCGGTATCGCTCAAAGTACTCTTCGTCGTCATTTGGGTAAAGTAAACAAGCATTTTCCCACCTGAGAGGGTGCAACATAGAAATATTTATTGGCCTTTGTCGAAGGATATCTTGGCTTTGGTGGAAAAACTGTAAGTTGTTCTCGGTAATTTATGAGAGAGAGAGTTGTAGCGCAACATATTTTTTTTAACGTGCTCAAGGCTTGCCGCCGCGTTGACGCCATTGCTAAAGTTGTGGAGCAGAAAGATATTTAAGTGCTTCCTTGCAAGAATGCAGGTTCGGATTTTACCTTCTTTCTGAGCTACAATAAGCTTGTGCTCTTTCGTCACTAATCCACAGACCTTGTCTCCTACTACCCAAGGCTCTTGGATCAGTACAACATCTGCTCCGCTCACATCCAAGCGGAGTATAAGGGCAGCGGATGCTGCGTTACAGTGGTGGAGATTGATCTGTAGGAGTCTTAGAGACATCGTCAGAGTTCTCCACCACTGTGTTGTCGGCGTCCGAGTCGTCCTCGATGGTGTCGTCGCGACACATCGCCTCGAACTCGCGCATCAGAGTCGTATCGGAGGAGTAGCCGTCATGGGCTGGCTCCACCTTCGTCGTCGGGTGCTTCGATCTCCGAGGCTACGTCCTGTTGGAATGGGTTGTTGACAGGACGTGCCCCGGCCGCTGCATCCGACTTGTAGACTCTGATGCTTACCGCACAGAAGCCGAAATACAGCTCCCCTTTTGTAGCCACTATTGGGGCTAACGACTCTTTGTTGAGCATGGTTCATAGGACCTTGTGTCGCCTCAACTTTGACTACCCTCCAATCGGAGGTGGGTAGCCCTGGGTTGCATTGCAGCATTTTTAGGATGCGATCCGGCTCCTTTATAGAGGCGGGCACCCAAACCCTCGCCCTTGGTCTACTAGGCACCTCGCTCCAGTCGACTGCGACGAGCTTCGCCCCTCCGACTTGCGCTACCGCTGCTTTATACAGCTGGACGGAGCGCTCGTCTTCGCAGGCTATGATCTTTATGCAGTCCTGGTACCACCCCATATGTCTTTACAGACTGGGGGTGCGGGGCCGGGTTGCTTATCCAGCAGCTCGAAGCAGCGGTCCGCCAGTGCCGCTTCCACCCACTTCCACTGGTTCCTGGGAACTTTTGAGTCCGCGCTTTCTTTTTCCAAGACGCCGATCAGCGTCCTTTCCTTGGCGATTTGCGATTTGCGAATGAAACATTCGGCAGCACTCTGGAGCGCTTTGGAGCCGGTCCAGGAGTCTCCTGTGAGCGTTGCATTTTTGGTTGCGGGGCTGTCGTCTTCGACGGGGCAACCTTCTTCGGTGCCTCTTTGCCGAATTTGGGCAGCACCTTTAATGCCCACTCGACCTTTTTCCGCCACTGGTCGGTCGGCCTGGACATCATGCTTGTGTTTTGCCGACGGATTATGTTGCCAGCACTCCTCCTCTCGGCATACGTAAAAGCTTTGGCTTGGGAGCTAGTCGATGGCAACTCACCAGTCGGGGTCGCGTGTGAGAGAGAGCGAGAGGGAATTTTCTCGTACTATCAAAATTGTGCATGTGCAAAGAACAGCAGCAAGCAACACTGCATTCTGCAACACTGCTTCTCTTTATGTTGCCATGGGCAGGCGCTTAGCGAAACAGTGAGCAATCTTAACTTTCCCTCAAAAACGTTTGAAAGTTTTAGAGGCAGGAAAGAAAAGTGCTGAGAGGAAGAAGAGAAGCTCATTGCTAGATCCAATATTCGTAAAATCCAAGAAACAGCGTCGCCGTCAGGAACCCTTTTCCGAAGAAGAAGACCATGATTTCTCCTTGCTGTGCATGGCATTGATGCCAAACAAATTGAATTCGAAAAATGCAATGCACTGCAACAAATGCGACCGGCCATATCACATGAAATGCGTGGAATAACCGTCCTTACTAACCCGTCGAAACTGCGTCTCTGATCTCCGATAACAAAGTATCCGTATTTATTTTTTTAACTAATTTTACTTTATATTTTTTCAACTAATTTTGCTTTATATCTTCTCATTAATTTTTGTGTCGTAAATAAAAAAAAATGGTGTGGCATTGGATTCGATGACTTTTATTCAGTATTTTAGCTTCTTGACCTGCCCAAAGCCATTAAAGCGACTAATGTTGATATGTTCAAATACGAATGCAAAGAAATGAAAAAAAATGTTTATTCTTGCGATTTAGTCAAAAAAACCTTTCAAACATTATCTTTTTTGGGGGTGCTAGGAGCTTCAAATCATATCGGGTTGCCATCAGTCCCCCTAGCTTGTTTCTGATGTGTAGATCCAGCAGCTTTAACAGTGTTTTTAGTAGAAAAGAGGTAGGGCTTATCGGTCTGTAATCCTTGGGACTAACATGGCTGCACTTTCCTGTCTTTGGGAGTAAGACGCGCGTCTCTGTGCCCGGGATGGCGTTTGTTCAGGCGCTGGTATACTGTACCCATGCCCCACGCCATCTTCTCGAATCTGGAGTAAAGGGCCTTCGTCGCCCTATTTATTTGGAGTATTACACACTGGCCCTCTCGTTGGGCAGTGGACTAATATGGTGTAAAACATTCTGGTTCCCGAAAGGTACCTCCTTTTCTGGCGACGCGCAGAGCGGATTGCTTCTCCCGTGTCCGACGGTGGTAGCAGTCACGCTTCCCACCGACGCACAGTGGGGCTTTTGCTCATTTAGCTTATCAAAAATCATAACTTCTAGACTAATGAAGCGATTTGAAAAACTTAAAAAGCAATTAATAGAAATTAATTAATAGTTAAGAAAAATTTTCGAGCAAAATTTACGTGTAAAATTCAAATTAAAAACGTTTATTTTAAATCATAACTAAATATTTTTTATAATTTGCAGTTTTAATTGTTTTTATTCGATTTTCTAACTTAAACACATAAAATTTAAATTCTTATTTTTGGGTGAATTTTCGAGGTAAATTTTTTAATATTTGCTATTGATGGCTGATTTTCAACAAAATAATCTTCAACATTAAATTTAATAAGGTTAATATCTAATAAACTTAACATTTCGAAACTATAGTTGCTATCTTTCAAATCCTTTCTTGATCGCACATGTCTCAGCGATGCAAGAAGTGGATCCGATGAGACTGCCAGCACGTTAAAAAGCACGTTTCTAATTTAATAAGTATTTCAGTTATATTTAAAATTTATACAACAAAAAATTAAGAATGATACATACTTTTCAGATAAAGTCAAAAGATCGAAGATCGGTTGTTTAGTAGTAGTGGTTTGAAAGTAGTGAATATTCGTAAAAATTGTCATTTATTCGTCCTCACGAATAATTTCTCAACTATAAGGAGCTCTAGCACCCATAATTATTAACCGATTTTAAAAATCTTTTGGACACATAATCTTTGAAGTATTCTCTATCGATTACATATTTTATAGTAGTCCATAGTGGTTAATATTTTTCGAAACATCCACCCCCTAGCGTTTAAGACTGGCCGACAGGAACTTCAAGCCATCGCCTTGACACATCTCCCCCGACTTGAGGTCGAGAAGATGCTGAGCCATTGCCTTAGCTAGACTTAGCTGCATTTTCTCGGGCGGAGGAAACGACAATGCATTATACTTGCCGGCAAAATGCAGTGCCCATTGCCCAGCCAGCACCCTCGAGGACGGTTTAACTAGAACATTTTCGGCAGCCTGTACGATGATAGCTGCGTTTTGTCTCTTCCCGGTTCAGGAATAATAACTATAATTGACTGTACGACGATAGCTACGTTGTATTTTCCTGGCTGAGAAAAGTACCCAAGTCTTTTGATAGCTAAATAAACCAATTGACACATAATTTCATAAAATTTAATCTGAAAACCTAGTAAAATAAGCAAAAGTTCACTATTTTTGTATATTTCCATTACCATTTTCTCCCATAAAAGTTTCTCAAAGTCTCCCCAAAAAGTCCACAAAGCTGATTATTCAGGAAATATGAATTTATTTACGGGAAACTTAAGGTGATAACAGTTAGGAAACATATTGAAAAACCGGTGCTTGATTCAATTAAAACAAAAAAAACCAAGACAATTTATTCTGTAATTACTCAATGGAATGCTACCTCATTCCTCTACTAAAATCGTTCTAGAATATGCCGTTTAATTTTGCAGATTTTTGCATTTTAGTAGATTAAGCCAAAGTTGACTTATTTTTCGCGTACGTTTGCGAACATCTGTTTGTTGCTACCTTTATGAAAACTAAAACTCGTTGAACCCCATCGTTTGTACTAAACATAGAGAAAAATAAATGCTATCAAATCGCAAAACAAAACTTGGGTTCTATTTTTTTTTTTGTACGTACCCTGATAAATGTCCATACATGCAAATATCTCATATATCAATTATCATATCTGATCATACATACATACAATTGTGAACTTTGATCTCATAATTTTTCATACCTCCATTTCTAAAATTGAAATGAATATATTGTTTCTAAAGAGCAATCTTCTTTTTAATTCGGAAATGAAGTAAATCTTCTAGTAGACACTGTTGGCTGAACTCATGCCGTCGTCTGGGATCACTTGGTAGGGTATAAATAGCCACACTTCTGTGGATACGTTTGCTGACGTACTCCAATTCTTTTCCTTCTCTTTCGATAAATCTCTTTTCATAAATCTACAAGTTCAATTCTAGCGTTATTGTCGACGCCGCTCAATTTCTTAAATTGTTAGTAATAGTTAAAGGGCCACGATGCGGATTGATCTGTGTAGGCAAGACTTTATATAACAATTTTATAATATTTATTTATAATATTTTATTTTATAATATTTATTCTCGCAAATAAGTTATATTGTTATATTGTGTCATTTTATATTTAGAAAATATATTCCGACTTTGAACTGCAAGGTGTTTTGGAAGAAAAGCTAAATTCCAAAGCTTATCAGATGGTGTCTGTTCGTATGGCTACTGAAGAAGCAACCTGCTCTCTAACAATGCCTGAAGTAGGCGAAGGAGATGAGTAAGTAGTGGCTTTACTTTAGAGAGTTCGACTTTAGATTCTTAATGTTATTCTTGCATGCACAGGACCTGTGATGATTTCCGAGAAGCGGATGAGGAAGACACTGGCGAAGAATCCAATATGCCTAGGGGCTTACCCAAATCAAAAGTAGCTGCCGCTCAGGCTGCTGCTGTCACCAATGTTGTTGCTGGACGCGTTGGAAATTTGTTGGGAAAAGGAATCGGAGGATTAAGTTCGAAGTTGGGAGGCGGAAGCTGGTTTTAAATAATGGGACGGTATTTATTTTGTTTATTAGAATTAAAATATTACCTACTTAAATTTTTATTTTTAAATGGTTTCGATTACTTATCTAAAATTAAATTTTCAACGCACTTTATATTGTTATTTTAACCAGAGCTTTGAAAAGCAGAGATAAATGTTGAACAAATCGTTTAATAGTGGTTAATATAATTTCTGCAGGAAAGAGAGGATGACGAGAATATGAGAATTCCTATTTCTATTTATTTTAATTTTAATATTTAGTTTTCATTACGCGAATTTATACATTGGATTATTATTTGATATAAGGCTCCTTATACGCTTAATAACAATAGTTGGCAATAAGGGGCCAGTGGGGCCATACACAGCCCTTACGTGATTCTTAAGAAGCATTAGGATGTTCTCTTTATTGATTTAAACTGTGAGTGAGTAAGCATATTTAAGTATTTTTGCTAGGGGCGGGAAGAGTCCTTGCTGTAGGCAATCTATAATTGTGTGTGGTGCCATCTACCATAGAATAATCTTGCTAATTTTATTTATATATTTCACTATGGGGAAGCAGCTTAGCAAACAGAATTTTGACTTAATATAAGTACAGAAAAAACATTTGCGACAAGCATCTTGTCAGGCTTAACGTCATTACTCTTAAAAAGTTCTCCTTTTCTAGCATGTATCTTAAAATTAAAATGGTTATAAAATAATATAGATATTTAAACAAAATTTCACCGGAGTTTCGAAACGCACATATTGAGGCATCTCATTTGATAAACCGAATTACGAATATCTGTCAAACTGTTTTAAAGATATTTAATGGTAAAAAATTAAATGTATTTAAAGGTATACAATTGAAAATAAATACTTTTTCAGCATAAGTTAAACAATTCAGACCCTTGAAAACCGGATACCGGTCATATATGTTATATGAAAATAGAAACTAGAGCGATCGGTTGAAAAAGTCATTGTCATCAGTGCTCAGTGAGAAATTTCACACTGATGATTAGTGATTTTCATCATTGCTTTTGAAGATATGCCAAGAAGATATAGGATATTGTTTTTTCATGACCATGTCAGCAAGGGCTCACTAATCCTCGGCCCCTCAAGCCTCTTTATTGTTTGATATTGATATCATTTAAAATTTGTTTTTTATTAATAATATCTATTCTTTTTTAAACTGTTTGTCTACATACTGCAAGAGTATATTGATATAACTTTTTGATTTTACATTTTGTGCAATTCACATTTAATTTGACACACGGCTCTAGACTGCAATGTGAAGTCGTTCATTGTCATGACACGAAATATTAAACTTACGATAAAATATTTAACTACACCGTATTGTATCATGCTTATACCTAGGTGGACTTATACCTTGTATCAACGAAATGGTAATTTGTCCTAGATTTATTTCGTACGTAGTATAAAAAAAAGCAATGTTCATACATAGAACACGAAACTTAACAAAAAATTTATCCGTAAAATGATTCACGCAAGTAAGCCGAACTTTACGTGAAATATTTACTAAAGAAGATAAACAAAAAGGACTATGGATATCAATCATTTAACTCATGTCTTTCAAAGCTAAAAATGGATGTTAAATAAGCTATGGCTATCAACCTTTTAATTATATCAATCAATGTTAAAAGAGGCTTATTTTGTTAAAAAAGAATTGATGATTTTTAATTATCTCTTTTCCGCTTAATTATTGACATCACTAGTAGGAGCTCTCTATCACACAAAAATATGCTTCTAACTTTATCAACCTTATAAAAGTTTCTTCAATTACATTTATAAATATTAATATCAAAAAATGTTTACGAATATAATTTAAAATAATTTATTCAGAAAAGACATAAGAACATACAATTTATTCATGACATTATTATTCGTACTTATAATCACTTATAATTCAGGCACTACCGCATGACTATACAAATGTGTTATATTCCATTTTGGTTCGCACTATATTTAACACAACAAAATGTACCTTATTAAGATTTACAAACATAAATTTTAGTTTTGTATAAACAAATTACCATATATATAATAATTAGATGGCTTGCTTTGATGGGCGATTATAGACACCACATATAAAAGTGGCTTTCTTCGATTTATAATTTCTATGAAAATATTAATTTAACTTTTAAAAGTCTACAATGTTAAAGTTAAAAAACTGTCATTACAGGACATTTATTTACCGCTGAAAAATGCCATAAAAGACATACATAAATTTAAACTTAATAGAGATTTTGAAAATGTTACTGAATTCTGTAGCATATAGATCAAATAGTGATTACAAAATTAACAAATTTGAAGGTCTTCTTGATTTATCTAATTAATATGGAAGTTTATATACGTATATTTGTTGTCTCTCGGTCACCATAGGCTAATAAGGAAAGATGTATAAGATAATTAAAAATAACATTCATATTGCTTGTCGTTATTACGGCTCAATGATTTTTTATTGAAAATACCTAAAATAAAAAATCTCTTATATCAGAAAACCTGAAAATTATAGCTAGAACAAAAATATATACATATATATGTACTCTTACTTTCAAATGTTTTTCATTATTAAAACCACTTAAGAAGAGCGTTGGAAAAAAGGTGACATTTTAATGAATTAACTAGTAAGTATATTATATTTTAAGACTATTTATTTACTGCCACAAAATAAGGTTGCTACATGAACTTTTTGGATTGATTCAAGGCTTTTTCGATTTGATAAATTTGGCTGACAGTTCAGCTTTAATTTAACCCCAATAAGCCTAAAAACTTAGACTTTGAGTAAATTCTTATCAAAAATTTCGAAGTGATGGGCACTTTGTCGTGATCAGCTATGAAAATACTATAGGAATATCCATGTCCGACCTTTAAATCATTTTGTGTGTCGACCAGTGTAATTAGAAGGTGCTTAGTTAAAGGAAAAGTAGAGCCTCTGACTGGGACGAGCAAGAATGTGCGTATGGCGATGTAACGAATGGGTAAATTCAGCAGTCCGGATGACTGCTTCAAACACTTTGGAAGGTTACAGCCGCTTTAAAGGAATTATCGTTCCGAAGACAGCAACTAAAGGTCCATAAGTTGGTGGTTGGTGTAATTCCAATTGGCATAAATCGTAAATTTGTTAAAATTTAAGCCTTATGACAGCTGGTACTTGAAAGGCTCTTGAGTTACAATTGGAGATAGCGTTTCAAATGTCCTTACCACCCAACACTGTCAGACGGCAAGAGGTGATGTAGCAAAAAAGGGAACGCTGAAACTTCTGCCTAAAAGAGGTCTGCTTTTTATAGTTTTGCTGACTAGTGTAATTGTTTAAACATTTGCATACATTCCCTCACTCCCTTCCAGAAACTAGGAATCCGACTTGATTTCCGGTTCTACCAGGTTCGTCCGGAATAGTGCAGTCCTGGCTTATCTGGAACTGACCCCACTTGATGATTCCCCCAGCCCAGTCTCCAAACTTAAATGTTATTCAAAATTTGTGGGTTGCGCTGGAGAAAAACATCCAGAAACACAGGATTTCTAGCAAAAACGACCTTAAAAAAGCTCTGCTGGAGGAATGGAGCAAAAAAAGCCCGGAAAGCACTCGGAAGCTGGTCTCTTCCATGAATTGTAGGTTAAAAGCCGTAATAAAGGTTAAGGTATTGCATACTAAGTATTAAAATACCTGTTTAACCTTTTATTCTACTAATATTAAACTAGTTTGTGGCTGCATAGTTTCAGCTTTGACCTGTATTTAAGATATATTTTAAGTTTTTATTTTATTTTTAAAACTGAGCAATATTTAATCAGCAAATAAAGTTACCTTTTTAAATGTGATAAAACATACAACAAATTGGCGTTTAAACATTTTTTGTTTTTCCTCTAGTTTAAAATCTGTACCACCTTAAACTTTTTATTTGACACTGCATAGTTTCAGCTTTGAGCCACTGTATGTGTAAGTATATATACATATGTATATGCAAAATGCGCATTGCACATAAAATAACTTTAGGAACTATTTTGCTTGCTTCAATTTCACCCGACTTGTTCACTTGACCACCGTAAGGGTATGCCACTCTGCCAATTCGAAGTAATTAAGCTTCGCAAACTTGGCTTTACGAAAGCAGCAGACACATTGAGCGATCGAATGAAGTTGGTCATATATCGAACGACAGTGGGATGGCAAGCGTCTTCAGGTATAGTGGGCGGATGGACTCGGGTTAACAACGCAACCGTACCAAGGAATTTTTCAGATGGTTGATTTGAGAGAGGGACAGGTCAAGCAAGCCATCTACAAAATCATGTCGTGACATGGGCACCATGTTATTAGACTCGTTTACCAAATACCAAACAGCTCTGGGCACACTAGAACTATCAAATTATCTTTATCTAATGACGAGAAAGAAATAACATTTAAAGTTCACAAGCAGCACGTGAATTGCGATATCCGAAGAAGGTAGAATATACGAGCATGTAACAAATAAAGAAAAGTCTAGAAGAATCAGTCTTACAAACAGGAATTCCGATTCTTGTTAAACCTGGACCATGAACGGTCCTTTCTAAAATTTGTGTACCTTTTTTTGGGACAGACCACAATGAATCTATATATATATAGAAAAAAATGTGTGTATAAGAGGCTATCTCTGAGACAAGTGCATCAAACTTCAAGTGTTTTTTTTTTATTTATAGCCAGAGTATGTGGCATGGTTTTTATAAATAAAAATTGTTACTTATCTATTAATAGGTTACTCAAAAATTAAAAATTAGTCATTATTAGTCTGAAAAGCTTCTTTCCATTGGCACACAGCGGACATGAGTCGTAGACTAGTTTTTTAGAAAATTTTCATAAAAATCGGTCGAAAATTGGGTGATGTTTATGTCTTCTTTCTAGTATACCACCAACACAATCCTCCGCCAGACTGCGCACATTGCACGAGGAAGAGTGTTAGAGAAAGAATGAGAAGGCTCGTGGCTAGGGCTGCAATGATCCCATTTGATCCAGAATCGGCAATCTGCTAGATATTTTCTCCTATCTTCAAATGGTGTATGCCGAAGGCTTTTGTCCTTTGTGAGGGCGAAATTATAATTACTTTGATTCAGTCTGATGTACCCAAAATGTGGTTCCTCTTATAGTTTCTGCATCAAGAATGCATATAATTTATGGGCTTTGAAACGCTTCCTTTCAAAACTAATATCGCTGCCATTTCTGTAGTATTTCAATGTTCATCACGCATCATTTTATGGTTTTTTAAATTAAATACATTTCGATTTAGTGAACGCATTTGGTCATTAAGAAAATTCCGTGGAGAAAAATTTTTTTTCAAACTATGATTTTCGGCACGCTACGTTTTGCACACGATAAATTATAAGTGGCATGTTCTCGCGTGGGCAGAAAGTTCTCCTCACACCCAAAGGAAAAGTTCACCATGTAGTTCAGTCTTTTCAATTCGCTTACATTATTTTCATTTTCGAAAAAACCAATACTCATGTAAAAATTTCAATATTCTAGTATTATCCGACTGGGGAAAAAAAATATCTAATAGTTCATTCATAAACATATTTATTCACTTATGTATATATATGTACATATTCGTACTACAAAACTAAAGATAGCAGTCTAAATATAGCTTGTTAACGTTTACATGTATTCGTATGCGTTGTATGTATATACATATTCGAAATTTTTGCGTGTCAATAAGTTAATTTACAAAATGTTGCTTACTTATCCTAAAGCCAGATAACTGACAATCTCTATACTTACTTTAAAATTCTTGGATCGCCCTTTTTATTTAAGTCTACAATCTAAGAGTAATTTTATTCTATTCGAAAAAATTAAATGATATTTAGAACTGTTTAATTTATTTTGTATGTATTAAGTGGATCGGAAAACATGGCCAGCACGACAATGTCATCAATATTTATGTAGTGTCTAATAATTGGAATCCCAACAGTTTTCATTCAATATTTATAAAAAAATCCAACGTTAACATATAGAAACCGTGGTTTTAAATCGGATTAATACATTTTGGAATGAAATACAAAACAATACAAATTAGAGAAATGCCTAAATATTATACATATCACATTTTCTAAAATACTATGATCATTGTAAAGTAAACTAAATGTTGTGTGTTGAAACAATTTATAAGTTACGATTTTTCAAATTGTTGAAATTTTTAGATATAAAATTATTTGAAGTTTTATATACAATCCTTACTACATTTTTTGTATTATTTGAGATTTATACATTCAGTCGTTGAACATCAATAATGTCTTTAAATGCTGGATAATATGAATTTTGGGAAAGAAAATAATATATAAATGTAAAGAAGTATATTAGCATTCAACTCATTTACATATGTAAGATTATGCGTGTCAGGATTTTCTGCTTGGGATTTGCTTAAACATCCCTACAGTCAGTTTTAATTGTAGTGACCTATTAACTAAAATAAAACTAAGTTATATGTAAGGGACATATAAAAATTATGAAACTGGAAATTCTTCTAGATGTTGTATTCCTTGTTCTGATTAATATACAAAATACTGTTATTAACCGAATATCAAAATATTAACCTACTTTACGCGTAAGCCCCAATGCATAATGCAATATTCGAAACTCTGTAAATTCCATTCTGATAGTTATATTCATGTCAGCAATTAGATGTATTTTCGCCATCGAGTGTGCACGCAACATTTTCCAATTTCCGAGAGAGGTGCATTTTTCGACAATTTATGTCAGACTCCAGTGCTTCCATTATCTTTAAAGTCAAAAATAATAACGTTAAATTAGTTTACAAAATGTATGATTAATTGCTTACCTGCTCTTTATATTTGGTTATATAAATGTACAACTCTTTCAAAGCAGAGATAGTGTCAAATTCGTCGTTCTGCTGCACGGATAATTGCTGCATAGCTGTACTCATTTCCTGGTCGCTTATCTGAGGAAGCCGGGCTACATCGCGGTAAAAGTCCTTAACCATAATCCTATAGTTTGGAATATCCTGTATTCATTTAATTAAACAAATTTTATTATTAGTATTAATTTATATGTATATTACAGTCGAAATGCTTGGAGTTGCGACAGAAGTGACACTATGATACTGATATATAGTTTCCATAGGAATTAAATAATTTCTAGTTTTTTCAACACTCTCTATCTCTTTTGATAATCAATCAGATTATAAAAGTGGTTTCCGGTTTTAGGGGCGCAAGAGGTATAAAACAAATAATTCGAATACACTGGATTGTTGTTATGAAATGTAGGACTAGGGAAATTCTATAAATAAATCAATATTTATCGAGATAGAAAGAGAGTGAGCCATTACAAAACTTGGAAACTTAAACTTTAAATATCGGACGACGACTACGACCGAATACTTTTGTATGTAATAGAGGTAATAATATTAGATTTAATAATATAAATTATTACTTTCGCAAAAAGCAGCTTATTTGATGGTGAATCCTTTCCGAGTCGATGCTCTGAGGTTGAACATGCGTCCATAAAGGTTTGTGCTATGACACTTAAACAGGAATCCACACAATACGTCTTATTTACATCAAATATAAAGTCTGGGTTCTTTATAAAATTAACCCAGAAACGCAGGGGTAAGCTATTTGATTTCCATGCGTGAACTATATCTGTATCGGCTATATTATGCCGACGAGCTGCCTCATCTAGCAGGTCAAAAAGCCATTTTACTGCTGGGGGTAGCTCCTCATTAACAGTAAGAATTATTGAAAAGAAATCATCAACAAATTTTTGTATAGTTCCTTTGGTGGCAAGCAACCGAGTTAAGTATACTTCTGGTATCGTTTTATTCACCCTCTCGTTGGCATTGCTAACGCAATGAGAGGTTTGTGATGTCGACAATGCTCCAGATATGGCTGAGTTTTTAATGTTCATATAATGATCAGGCATAATCGGCTTAACCAGGTGATAAAGTCGAGGCTGCTGCAGCCCGGACTCGATATCGTTGTTTATTATAATATGACTTTGGGAATTATTTATGAAATAAACTGCAAATAAAAGAGTTTCAGACATTTTGTAAGTTAGAAACAGAGTGCATTGGAGGGTACTTACAATTGTGGTATGGCGCTGGGTGCTGGTTTTTACTATAGGGTATATGGTAACTATCATTTTGTCTTGCGATAAGTGACATTACCGCAGATTCTTTAACTCCATAATGAGCCAATGTGTTGAGCCGCTTCCAGCCACTTATTGTTTTTGTGGTCAAGTCTTCATCCTGCAGTGTGAGATGGCCCCCACGACCGTGTCTCCACTCCAAGTCCACCTCATGAACAGATGGCCGCATGGAAAACGGAGTATTTTTAAAAATAGCGTCAAGTATTTTCAGCTTGACTTGGGATATGGTATCCCAGTCGTTTACTCTACATTGCACCTTCTCATCAAGATCATCTTGTAAAATATGCAATATAACAATGGAATGGGTAACTTGTTCGTGTAGTAGACGCTCCTCTGAGAGGGAGTACCGCGCATCGTTCGTTATGGCATCCACTAAACCCTTTTCAATTTGATGCTTAATTGCTTTAAACAACAAAAAGAGACTTGATCCCGTATATTCCCTTAAATAGTCGTACATGCAAATCGCCAAATAATTGGTCAACATTTTTTCCACGACACTTTCCGTACGACGCAGCATTAGCTGAGGGTGCTTGCTGGTCAGTGATTTGTCAATTAAACGCAATAGAAGCGACTTTAAGATCTCGGTGGCATATTCCATCTTATTCATTAGAACAACCATAAGCAGCGAAGCCACGTTTACTCGATCGCGTATTGAAAACGATGACCGCTGAGCCTCCAAGGTCTCTATAAATATTAGCAAAAAATATTTGTTGCCAATTAGCTGCTCGAACTGTATCATAGCGGCATCATAATTTGTATGTGGACTGTTGCCACGGAATTTTGGCGAGTTCAAAATTGGATGATCCGATACTCCGGGAAAGAAAACCTTCATTATGTAGTTCACGTGATCAAGTGTTGGTATTCCACTGCTCTCTAAATCGGCAGTTAGGTCAGTCATGTCTGTCTGGAGCTCTGCAAATGCTTGCTTGCACTCAGATCGCACATTGCTCTCCAGTGTTATCATCTGAATCTGAATGCGTTTGTACTCACGCTCGGCCTGCGTACTCTTTCTCCTGAATATGATAAGTATAATAACAAGGACTATTACAAGTGCGGCCACCGTCAACATTATGCCGAATAATGCATGCGAAAATGCATATGGTTTGTTCAGATCATACTTAAGGTAGCCAATGACAAAACGCAGATTACGTCCCACTTTAACAACAACTAAAGGCAAATCCGGTGATTGATCCACGCCATTTTCATCAGTTGGTGAAGGTTGCTGCTCTGGTGGAATGCACAGCAGCTGTGTGAGTGCCAGACTGGTAATGTTGCATTGCGCGGTGCCGATAGTTACATTGACGTCATACTCGTCAGCCGCCAAATTCAATAGCTCGCCTTCAATAACCAAAGTATCTCCCTTATATAACTTCACGCCATCGTTTGGAAATGGCAAATACTTAGGATCGGCCAAATAAACAATCGTACTGCGAATATCGTGAAAATATTTGTTTAAGTCGCGAACCAGTTGCACGTTGTCCATAACAAAACTAAGCTGCAGATTTAATTGGGTTTCATGAACCTTCACAAAGGCTGTGACATCCAGGTTGTTAGCGGTGAAATAACTGGACACTGTACCGCCCGTCGAGTACAATTGAAAGTTATCGGTAATTTGGGCTTTGGCTTTGCGCTTTCGTCTTGCCGATCCACTGTGGTCCATGACTTCCGTGGACATCGTAGAGTTCTTTAGGCCCGACTCAGAGTCTGTAATTTTGCTGTTATTCTTTAATAACTGAAATTTAAGATTAACCGGTGGAGACGGACACTCCATCTGACTTGAGTTAATGACTACGCAGGAGGTTTTGTTTACCCGCTCATTATCAAAGAAAACCTCCAGCTCTGGCTTTTGAATAGAGTCTAGGTACATCCCGTGCACAGTTAGAACTCGACCGCCACTTATAAAGCTGCGTAGAGGTTTGATTTGCATTATCCGGGGGTCTTGGGTATAGTTAAAAATGGAGCATGGTTGTCGAGGCGGTGTGCGAATTTGATAAGAGCTGAAGTAACTGCGAGATGGGCTCGTTACCCGATGCTGGTTGCCGAAACTGTTAACTGGATTCTGACAGGTAAACGTTCGGTTAGCGCCATCTATAACCAGTCGTAGAGAGCGTATTGGCTCGGGCTGCGTCGCCTCTGAGGTGATGCAGCTAACTTGTGAAGACAGTGCCTGGGATACGTTCACGTGGCACTCATATTCATCTAGAAAAGCGCGAATGCTTGAACCAATGTTCAGGAACTTTCCCATTAGAGACAATTGTGTTCCACCTGATTTGGGTCCAATCGTTGGATATAAGCCGGTAAGCTGTACATCCTTAAAGTGGAATTGTACACTTGATTCGGTGTATCCCGCGTCATTGGCCACCTTAATAGGCGCTGACATCTCGTGCACAGCTGCCCCGGTGCGGCATTCAATCTTAACAGATATTTGGTAGTTCACAAGTTCACATGGCACTGAGCCAATTGATATTTTTCCACGTACGTCTTCTTCGCGTATTCCCAAATTGCTGCCCTCAATTGTTACCAGAGTGCCACCCTCGACTGGTCCCGATAGCGGCTTTATAATATCAATCCTTGGTCTAGGACACTCGCTTTGGTTAGCCATTGCTGACATTGTTTTTATAGAGCTGTCACTGGCACCACAAGTCTCATTGTAAACACACGAGTTGCCGCACCAGGCGCACTGGTATTTTGGGTCCCGAGTTACGCACAAACTGCAGTCCGCATGGTCCCGATGAGAGCCAAGGACGTCGCACTTGTACAGCGTAATCATTGCGGTATCCACGTAATGTTGAAAGTTCCAAGTGACTACTACTTTCGCCTCGTACTCGTGCGTATTGGTCTCGTAGAAGTAGGGCGTTTTCTCACACACCACTATCCTGTTGGCCTCAATGTGCGCTGGCAGCAGCATCTGTGCGGCCTCAATATGAATGGTGCATAGGAAACCAGCGTGCGCACTTTTTGGCTTTGGAAGGTTTTCAATCTCCAAGCGTATTTCCTGTGGAACACGCACTGGCAGAAGAATAGGCTCGCGGCTTGGTTTCAAATGGGGACATTGAGCCACAGCACTGATTGCGTTTTCCATATTGCGACACTGCTGCGTCTTATGCACGCATTTATTGTCGAAAACACACCAGTTGCAGCCCCAGGAGCTCTGCATGCATTCCTGACAGTTTGCGTGGTGCGAACAGTCAAAGAATGCAAATGATCTGGACACAAAGTCCTTGTTTGTTTCCGAACTGCGCACTGATAGTGGTACAAGCACATGGTCAATGTTGTTTGGTATTATCGGTCTTTGATCAAGAGGTGGCGTCGCACAAGCCAGGCCATTCTCCAGTATTTCAGCATCAATGGGAGTGGAGTTTCCAAAGACACAGCGATACTTGGCATTGAATGGCTCCGGCAAAGTGCGAATAATCAGATGCAGCTGAGTCAGCTCGGTTATTGGTATTTTGTCCGGCACAATAGATTCAAAGTCAATACACTGTTGTCCGCTTCCCAGAGATAGCCATCGCGACGCAGAAGTATCTCTTTGGCAGGTTGATCGTACGGTGCACCGTTTCTCCAAGGAGCACCATCCACAGAAGGGGTCCCGAGACTCCAGGCAGGCGGAACAATTAGTATAAACAGAACAATGTTCGATCCTCAATTTCGTGATCTTTTGCAGCGACAGCACATACAGAAAGTCCTTATTTGGCGACATCATAGTGTTGGGTAATATACGGTTGCCAGCATCCACGACAATTTCTTCATATTCGCCAGGCTTTTGACCGGACAGCAAAACCTTCTTGATAATGCCTGCATCCGTTCCAAGAAAAGCGAGTGAATGTTGTTGATCAGTTGTTGAAGTTGCGGTCACCGACGTAACCGATACATTATCAAAATGGAATAGAGCATGGGCCATGATGGGAGACACCCCGCTTATCTTTAGTCCCACGGAACAAAAGTTGTAAATGTTCCCAAGAGAACCAACAATCGGACATCTTCCGTCGTTTATTGTTCCTGATATATAGCCGAGATTTCGATCTTTGATAGTACCGTTAAAGCACATATGTATATTCTCTATGAATGTTTCCTCAATATCCTTTAAGCTATATATGCACATGGCCGACTTGCTTTCCGGCTGATCGCTGATTTCCTTTGAAGGAGAGAAAACAGTTACCAGAACATGATCATCTTTCTTAATTCCCATTTGTTGAGCCAGCTTTTGACTTGCGTGCGTTATCTTAGCATCGCGTAGTATATTGTAGTCGGCATTGTTTTCGGTTGCCGTACACTGAATTGTTATTTCCGTGTAACTATCGTAGTTCGGATCTGTTATGCATATGCGAGCCAAACGTGTTATATACCCGGCTTCGTCAGCCAGATGTGATTTCTTCTGAACAAGAAGAAAATATGCATACTCTGACGAATTAAAGCCATATACGTAATCGACTAGAAAATGATCACGATATTTGACATCAATATTTATAATAGACTGCTGGATCGAAAACTCTGCATAGTTTAAATCGTCCAGACGACGTGACGAAATGGCAGGCACGTCATGCCGATAGTCACCAACATTGGTGAAAGTGGTGCCCACATACAATATATCCTCCTCCTTCCAGGAGTATCGCGCTGGTCCCACGAACGCATATGTCGATGCATATTCATCGTTTGCAGCTAATGGCACTGCAATGAACTGCGGTGCGGCTGGAAAACGGGGCAAGCTATAAATTTCACAAGCGCCTGAAAATAATTCCAAGAAATATTTATTTATATAAATGCCTTTGCAAATACATATATAGGTTTGTATGTTTGTGTTACCGATTACGTGCGTTTTTATATAGATATAAAGTAACAGCTATGGGTTCATTTCGGTATTAAGAAACTACTATAGATACAATATATCATACTTAGTACAAAATGCAATCTGTGCGCGTGGAAGATGGGCCCAATTTTACTCGTGAAGACACGGAAACAAAAAGAAGAAAACGGAAATCAGCCCTTTTTTTTCAACTGTAAGAAAAGTTTAGCCTTCAGGTGTTGATAGAGATTTGAAGAACAGAGGACCGGACGGACGCGTATACATATTATGCTTTTGCCATTCTCTCCATCAAGAATAGGTGATTTAGTAGCCTCCTTCTGTCGCTGCTTGTGGTCTTAGTATCAACGCAAACTTCGGGTACCTTGCCATTATGTACATATATGTATGTATATATAGTATAGGTATGTATGTAAATGTGGCCGAAAATAGTACATTTCAGAAATATGCATTTTAAGAGGTAAGATAGAACGGTAGAATTATATTTAAATTGTTACCTTGTCGAATGCTACCACATGATATAAGGATTCCATCATGCGCGTAGCTTACTACCAGAATTTTATTGTAGTTGTTGACCAGGGTGGTCTCCACATCTTCAGGACAGCCTCCAGCATGGCACTGGGGCGAGTCGTTTTTGGGACCAGTAACAGCTTCAGACAATACTCGAAGATTTTCGTTCAGTTTTAAAATTTTATTAGTCGCGCCAGCGTACAAAACGTTGTGCGTAACATCATAGCTCAAGTGTGTGAAGTAGTTTTTAGATTGTACGTCTCCACCTGCGCCTAAACTATTCGTGCTGGAGCGGTTGGAAAAATTTGCCGCCGTGGAGGTGGAACTACTCCTGGTTCCCAATCCAGCCGATATCGGAGGTAAGCTGAACTGTGCTACAATGTCATTTGAGGAGAACTGAGCCTGAACTGACACCTTGTCTATAACCACATCTTTAGTGCAATGCACAGAATTATGTTGTGGCCAGCTGAGAACATGAATAATACAGAATCCATAAAACACTGATATGGCATCAGAAGGAAACAAGTTTTTCCGCAGCATTTTCATTCTGTGGTTTGATCTCTTTTCTGTTACAGAAAGATTCCTGCCCGTCTTCTTTAATGTGGTGACTTTTAATCAGTAATATTACATTGCATTTGTCAAATATTGTTTTCTCGATCCATTTTTATTTGGCAGGGTGGTTTTAGTTTATATTAATCCTACACAGCATAAGTTCATTAATGCATATACATATGCACATATGTACTTATGTATATGGGTGTCCACTACACTAATTCTTTACGAGCAGCAACATTCCATTTATTGTTGCTTTAAAGCAATTGGAATTAATTATGAATCGATAATGACGACAGTTAATACTTTCATTTATAACGTTTGTCGTTTGGACAAATTTCACACACCACACACAATTCGGATTATCAAATATGTATACATATTTTGTAAGATTTTCCAGCACTTCCTTACAAACGATTGCAATGCAATCGACTGAAAAATCGAACTCAGTTAGGGTATTCGCGTAAAGGAGTCATCAAGTAATTAGTTAGCACCTCGGATACTAAATGTTACTGCCAAACTTCATTAAAATAACTGGGCCGGGTATTTTTCGTGCGTGTTTTACTGGCCTCAATATCCAGCAAGCTAAACGATTACCGATTCTTATCGATAGTTGGCCCATCAACACGATTGTGGATTAAGATTTTTTATTTTTCATAATTGGCGCTATTTTTAAAACACAGGTGAATCATGAGAGTGACCAAGCACGCTTTTGGTTCTTGGTCACACTATTTTAGTTAGGTTCCACACAAACGAAATAAATAGCAGATTCCTGTCAATAATTTTCGGCAGTGCTGGACACAGACCTGTTATTTTGCCGTCATTTTCTATCGATATCACAATTGACGCAGTAACGCTGAATGTGCGGTTAAATTAGAATACGCGTAATTGCTTTATGCAAACAAATGAGTTTTTTACTATGCCAAGGAAGTCAAGCGGATTGTGGAAAATAACAAGAAAATGGACGAAAGTGACCTGCTGCTTTTAATTTTTCTTTTGCGTTTTATTAGCTTGGATACTAAAGCTCAATATAATCCACAGATTCTTATCGACAGTTAGCCAATCGATGGTAGAACAGCATTTAATCCGTGCAGGAATTGACAATTATTCGTAAAATGAAATTATTATTCGCAAAACAAACAAGGAGAGAGATCTATGAGATCTCGTAAAATACTCTATATCTATCTATCTATCTCTATAAAACCGCGAAGCTCCAAATGGATATTACACCCATAGTTTTTCGACGAACTTTCATAGAATTTCTTGTAGATTAAGATTTTGATGTATTGGTGTATTTTTTTATTCCAACCAAATGAACGACTCTAGCTTATAGTTTTACGCGGCACAAATTTAGGTCAGCTTTTTTTTGTTGTCATTAGTACAGATAGTTGTAAAATAACGCAACTTATTTTACACCACTATGCCCCCATACCATCCCATGCGTTTTTGGCGATACGTAAATACGCAACTCTACCGTAAACATGCAATTACCAATTCTTCGGGTTTGCCAAATCAGCGGACATTACTTGCATACATTACCTCATATATTATTAGGTATACTTTATACTAGCGGACCCGGCGAACGTTGTCCCTAAATTTAAGGACTTTCCCTTGAATTTGCCTTTTGATGATCGTCGCTTTAATCTAATTGTTCATCAGTTTCTTGACTGACAACCGCATACCGTTGCACAGTTTCGCATGATTCAGATTCTGCAAGATGATTATGATCGATTCCACCCAGTAGTAAATTATGCGGCGGAATTCCTGGCACATCAAGTGGGTACAAAAAATTCCGTCGAATATTTGGTTGCGTCAACTTCTTCGTTATAGCCTTTTCCCACACAGCACATTTACGGGCAACGGACGGATTTTTTGACAAATGCGAAACCTCGATTGCGACAGGCACAGGCACAGCCACCATCCATGGAAATTACAGTTGACAACAACAAACAAAACATTTGTGCTCTTAATTTTGTCAAAATTTAACAACAAATATGTAATTATTTTTTCGACTTTGGTTTAATAGCAAAAAATGTAAGTGTTGCAAAAATTGATGGTGGCGTTCGACAAATAAATTAATCTTCTAATATATAAAATTCTCGTGTCACAATGTTTGTCTTCGTACTCCTCCGAAACGGCTTGACCGATTCTCATGAAATTTTGTGAGTATATTGAGTAGGTCTGAGAATCGACCAACATCTATTTTTCATACCCCTTAGTGATAAGGGTTGTTTACCATAAACATTTTAACATTTTACAAATAATGTTGTCAAGTTTTTGACACATCTTTCTTTAATTTCATTTTAACATTTTACAATTAATGCTGTCAAGTTTTTGACATTAAGGCACCAGGATACCAATCCAGCACCGCGAAATTTTACTGAAAGCAAGCTGCTCATTATTTCGGATATGTGGAACTCAGCTAATGTAATGTGACCAAGAACCTAAAAAGTGATTTGCCACTCTCATGAATCAGCTGTGTTTTGTAGACAGCGCCAATTTTGAAAATTAAACTAAAATTAAAAAAAGGAATGAAAGTAATTCTGTTATAAAACGAAGTACAGCACAGTTGGAGGCGCCAAAATGTCCAAATTATCAAAATGCTCATTTTCCTTGATCCGCTAAAGACATGATATTGCCTTAATTGCTTTTATTAAAGCAATCCTCTCCTCACTTTAAACATTTGCATATCTCTTTTTGGTTTTGCGCACAAATTTTACCCCCACCTTTCACTTTGACTTCACTAAAAATAGGCACATATATTTTACTGGCACCCCTATCAGCTGTTCTCACAGTCCACATTCGTGTGAATATCGATACTATCGATACAAACTTGTGGATCCCGTTTACGTTGCTGGATACTGACTCCAGGAAAACACAAACGAAAAATTACTGGCCCCGTTTTTTTTATATGAAGTTTGGCAGTAATTTTTAGTTTCCGCGGTGCTGGATACCCAGCTTTACCGAAAAAATATTTTTGTTATAATTTCATAAATTCAAACCAATTATTTCAAAACTGCGTGAGCAATGCCAAGAAAACGCAAAGGGGCTGATTTGAGCCATAATACAAGTACAACCAGAAACAAGAGAAATATAAGATCCGAAAGAACTGAAGAAGAAATCCAGCAACAAAATACTGATGTACGTGTGAGCATTGCGCAATTGCGTCAAGAACAATCTGAAGATACACGAGCTGAACGCAATGAAGTGATAAGATTACAACAACGACAATCACGCCGATTCACAGCCAATAGACGCAGAACAAACAACCAGCAACGCCAACAGGTACACCGAGCATTTACATCTGATTCATTCCTGCGGCTAACATTCCAGTATGAGCCTGATTTGGAATATTATGCCCATACAAAAGTGGTGATTGGTGCTATGGACAAAGAATGTTCAAATTGTCATGCTCTTAAATTTAAAAACGAGCCAGCTGGGATGTGTTGCGCGTCAGGAAAAGTTCAACTACCCAACATTGAAACACCACCGGAACCATTGAACGGTTTACTTATCGGCACGGATCCAGATTCTAACGTGCTCTTGAAGTCCATTCGAACATTCAAATTCATGCTTTCAAATGACATCGTTCGGAGCAACAGAAATAGTTCGAAATACTAATTCACTTGGTCAACAATACAATTCTACATTTAAAATTAGAGGCCAAGTTTATCATAAAATAGGCTCATTACTGCCAATGCCAAACGAAGCACATACATTTTTACAAATCTACTTTATGGGCGGCGAGGATTCCGGAAGCGCACTTGCCAATCGTGTGAATGCACGTTGTGACTATAACAACCTTGATTCATTTTTTGCCAAACGCATCGTGAGCGAACTGGACGCTCTACTGATTGAGCACAATGAATTGTTGAAAATATTCAAATCACACATGCATAAATTACAAAACGATAACCACGCTATTGTCATTAATCCTGATAAAACACCAGCTGGATAACATATTCGTAGATTTAATGCACCTGTTGTTGACGACGTTGCGGGAATCATGGTTGGCGATTGTACAGGCGCACGAGAAATTGTGGTTCGTAGAAGGAGTATTAATCTTCAGTTCATTGCTGATACACATCGTTCATATGATGCTCTCCAATATCCGCTAATGTTCTGGAAGGGACAAGACGGATACTGCATAAATATCAAACAACGCGATCCCGTATCAGGTACTTCATTCATTTTAAACTTAATTACTAATTTAAAAAAAATTAAATTATTTATCGTAATTGATTTAATCTAATATTTAAAAATATATTATTACAGGAGCCGAAACAAACAAGAACGTTAGCTCGAAAGATTATTATGCGTACCGATTGATGATTCGACGCGGCCGGGACAACGTCATTCTACGAGAGCTTTGTCAACAATTCATGGTCGACATGTACGCCAAGATAGAAGGCGAACGACTACGATACTTACGATATAATCAACTCAAGCTGCGTTTGTGGCGTAGATTTAAGCACGCCATGTTTTTCACACGGACAATTATACGTAGCATGCTCTCGAGTGGGTAAACCATCAAGTTTGTTTGTGTTAGCTAAAGATGGGCTAACAAAAAATATTGTTCACGCTGTAGCATTAAGAGACTGATATTTTTTTATGTATATATATATTACAGAAATAAATTATAATAAATTAATAAATATAGTGCTTGGCGTTTGTTATTTCTATATTCCCTTATCGTTCACAGCATTACACACCTATTTCGTGCATATACCACATCCTTACACACTTAAAATAGGTTAGTTATTTTCTGTCGGCACTAGAAAGTACATAGAAATTATTTATATGGCAAAACAGCGTTTGCCGGGTCAGCTAGTTCAGATATAGATATATTGATATAGATTTGCGTACGTGAACATCGGTTCTCCAGAAAGTTGCAGCGATTCGACCACATATCAAAATTCGAGCCTTGCACAACAGATCGAAGCGTCGGCAATATTGAAGGAAAAACGCAATAGCTCCATTAATGAGAATTGGGTTCTGCTTAATTTAAATGAGCAACCTGAACACCGCGATCTGCATTTATATATTTAGATCTGCCATACGAAAACATGCTTAAAACTACATTTGATTCTTTTTACTTATTCGCCTTTTTATAATTTTGTGCAATGTCGGAAAACATTTTAGAAATAGGCTCCTCCTTTGACGATGTAAACTCGTAAAAATTTGACGAGAACGATATCAGTCCTGTCGAAATATCAAAAGGAATTTGAAATTTCTGCAACGCGACTCTCATGTTCGTGGCCAATTTCGACTTCTTGACATGCAGTTGCAAAGACGACGATTTCAAGCATGCAACTGCATAACTGTTTTTTTTCCTTCATAAATACCAAAAATCTGTGTTTGTAACAATTTTTAACGGTAAAATGGCATTTAGGATGGTGCCAAACGTCATATGAAGTTTTGGTCAAACGGCTGCAACTTGGCCGTTTATACAGCGATACCTTAATGTGACCAATTAATGTGTCTATCTAAAAGCAAAAAAGTAGGCATTTAAATATTTTTTTTTCGACTTTTCCTGAGTTTTCAAAATCCAAATTTTGGGGAAAAATACCGAAAAAAATTATGAAATTTTAATTTGAAAGCTCAATATCTTCCAGACGTTAAGTTGTAGCTACAAAGTGTCTGGGTCGGATTTAAAGCTGCATTTGTCAGCTTTTCCAAACTGCAAAGTTCAATACAACCAGTTGTAGGAATCTTAAGTTATCTGAAAAAGAGAAGCACTACCTATGAAAAAAAATACCACATTTTTTAAGATTTCCATAAAAATAACTAAACTTGAAAAAAAAAACCATGATGCTTAAACAAATTTTAAATCTCCAAATCTATCAGAAAAAGACATTTTGAGCGACAGCGGAGAAAAAAAATTGAATTTTTTCGAGTATATTCATTTAGGAAGAGTAAAAAAATATTTCTTCGTCTGAATTTTGTATTTTAGATAGACTCATTAATTAGTTGTCGGTAAGGTAAGGTGTCGTTTGTAGGAATCGATGGATAAACGACCAAGTTGCAGCCGTTTGACCGAACCTTCATATGCCGATTGGTACCAACCCAAATGCTATTTAGCCGATAATATTTGTTACAAACACAGATTTTTGGTATTTTTTGAAAGCTAAAAAATACTGCTATCTGTCGGCTAACGGAATTTATCAACGAAATTCGGCATATGAAGGTTTGGTCAAACGACTAAAACTTATAGGCTATTCACACTGGGCACCGTTTACCGTCTATTTTCTAGACGGTGCGTAAGGTTCCATTCCAGTTAGTTCCACCGTCTATTTTGAATGTTCCTAAGCCACACGTTTCTATGCGATATCTAGACGATGGATGTCAAATCACAGCGAAAAACTGAAATTCACTGAAGAAATGTAAACAATAACTGACAAGGAAAACAATCAGGCACTGTTCAATTCAATAGAATTGAGCGACTTCAGAAAAAATTCCTAAAATTTGCATTGCAGAGGTTAGATTTTATTAATTCCCTTCCGGCAAGCATTCGATTCAGTTGGGGATCCAAGAAGGATTTGCTTAGGCAAGAGCATAGAGAATATATTTTAAGTAATGTTTAGTTTTGAGTTAAGTTATCCAGATATGGATTAATCCATTGGCGGAATAAATAAATAAACTGTAAATTGTTCCCACAGACGACCATCCGCCATCCGTTTCGGGGATGGTCAGTAAGGTTTTGCAGTTCCGAAATTTCCTAGTTAGTTCCACCATCCATTTTATAGATGGTGCAGAAACCGCACGTTTCTATGCGATATTCAAACGATGGTTTTCAAATACAACTCTGAAAAATTTGCATTCACAACGAAAAAATGGAAATCACTGAATTGAATTAAACAATGACTGACAAAAATAACTGATTTTCTCCAAATGAAATGGCAAGGAGCCAGGAGGTTTTTCAACAGGAGATGCTCAATTTTCAGTTTAAGATGCTATAATTCCTTCGGGAGAAGAAGGCGAATAAATAAAAAGAATCAAATGTAGTTTTAAACATGTTTTCCAATGGCAGATCTGAATATATAAATGCAGATCGCGCTGTTCAGGTTGCTCATTTAAATTAAGCAGAACCCAATTCTCATTATTGGAACGATTGCGTTTTTCCTTCAATATTGCCGACGCTTCGATCTGTTGTGAAAGGCTCGAATTTTGATACATGGTCGAATTGCTGCAACTTACGCAAATCTATATCAATATATCTATATCTGAATTTATTTATTTGTCGAACGCCATTTGTTGTATTTGTTGTTAAATTTTGACAAAATTAAGAGTACACATTTTTTGTTTGTTGTTGTCATCTGTGTTTTCCATGGATGGTGGCCTGTGGGAATCGAGGTTTCACATTTGTCAAGAAATCCCACCGTTCCCCGTAAATGTGATATTATATACCTATTATTTTTTATCAAAAAAATTGCTGCAAAATAATGATTATGGATAATTATTAATAATAATTAATTAGTATCATTTATTATTATCCTGTAAGCTTAAGATTTATGAATTTCGGTGATAATTATGCATAATACGTTACTGAAACTCACAGTCTGTTCGGAAAGGAACTTAAATTCGCTCGGAAATACACTCTTCCTAAATAAGATAGAACAACTCTCTATCGCCCTTTCACAATTTTGAATATAAATCGTAAAATCATAAAAAGCGTCACAACAGTTTCGGAAGTGTCGATTTTAAGAATGGTTAGGTAAGAAGATTTAAAAGTTTACCAATTGAATACGGAATTGGCCGACCGAGGCTTACCCATGATGCAGTTCGGCTTTCAAGCCGCTCATCGGTAAGCACCGCTCAGCCGTTATTTTAAGTCAAACATAACAACCCAATAGTCAGCCTACTTAATCTGTCCATTCGTTGCAATAATTTAGTTATTCCCCTACGTCTGTCTTCTCTCTCTCCCTTTTCATAACAACACCAGTCGTTATACTCATTCCCTGTGTCTGTAAATGTGAGAGATAGAGAAAGAAAAACGGTAAGGGCGAGGATGAGTGTTGCGGCGCCTGTACTATAGCTACGCGAAATGTTTTTTTTTCATTCTAATAATCCGATCTGATTTAGACCGGATATCTGGTAGATATGGTCATTACCTTTGATTCCGCATAGATGTTGCAGGTGTGGAACTAAAATTTTCTCAAACACTTTAGGAATAGCGGATAACTTAGGTACCTCTATAGTTCATTGCGTTAGACTTGCTACCTTTCTTATGGAGAGGAATTATAAAAGACTCCTTCCATATCGGTGGGAAGCATAAAGAATTTATGGTCATGGTGAATAGTTTAAGCAACGGCCCACACAGTGAATTGGCACAGTACCTGATTATACAGCAGGAGACTCGTCAGGACCCGGTGAAAACACCGACTTCACTATTCGTAGATCATGAAGCAATGAGCTTTCATTTCACAAAAGACTGAAAATGACGTTCGACCTCGGTAAACCGTATGGATACGGCTGACCAGAGTAAACATCCTGCGAATAGGTAGTTTGGAAAAAACGGGCAAGAAGATCGGCAATTGCCTGATCATTATCTGCCGACGTATTAAGGAAGGATAGCGAGGATGAGTGTGCGCACGTTCACCGCTTACTGTTTACAAAGCAGCAAAACTGTTTAGGGTCCTTAGAAAAACGTATCCTGCATCGAGATAGGTAGTTTATATACTAAAACTAAAACTAAAAAGTTTGGCGGAGCCACTACATAATGAGAGAGAGAAGAAGGAGAGCCAACTACTTCACATTTTTTATAAAGTCTTGATTTTAAGTTTTTTAGACTGGATAGCTCCTTGGTAAGCCAAGGCGATTTTCTCAATCTAATAGGACAGGAAAGCGGGACACAAGAGTCAAAAAGTGAGTCCATTACATCATAGGAAATGTTGGTGCCTATCGTAACATCAGTGCAAAAATATAAAGCGGACCAATAAAAATCCCTAATGAGGTTATTAAGCTTCGTAAACTCGGACTTTCGAAAGCAGCGGACACATTGAGGTAGTCTACGCGACCGATCCAATATAGTTGGTCCTAGGTCGAGCGACAATTCGAAAGTAGGATGTAGGCATCTTCAGGTATAGTGACCGGGGAGACTCGAGTTAACAACACTATGGTCGCATATCCGTTACAAAGCACATATCATGAAATCGACCCAAGGAATTTTAAACATGGTTAACTTGAGACAGATACAGGTCAATCAAGCCGTCAACAAAGTCATGTCGTGACATGGGCACTAGGCTATTAGACTCTGTTAACGAAGACCAAACAGTTTCTGGCAAGTTGAAGTCACCAAGAACTATCATATGATCTTTGTCTGATAGCGAGGAAGAAATAGCGGTTAAGGCGGACAAATGCTGCTCGTAAATTGCGATATCCGAAGAAAGTGGAATATACGAGCAAGTTGTGAAAACTGAGAAAGCAGGAAGAATCAGTTTTACACACAGGAATTCCAGTTCCTGCTGAATCTGGACTGTGAAAAGTTCGGACGTGAAGTTTGAGTCCACAGCTATTATAGCCCCTCTTCCTCCGAGACGAACGATCCTTTCTAAAAGTTGTGTATCGACCTGTCAAAACTTCGGAACTAAGAATGTCCGGCTTTAACCAGGTCTCGGTAAACACAATAACGTGGGATGCAAATGCGACACTATCCTGGAAATGAATGCTGAGCTTACTACGTAGTCCTCGAACATTCTGATAGGTCACTAAGAGAGAATTGAATAGTTTTTGGACGGGTAGAGGTAGAGCGGGAAGATGAGGATGGCGCATTGGTCTGATTTGTTAGCAGAGTTATTGGTGGCCTCTTCTTTGCCTTAAACTCCTTCACCACCAAATGCTCCGGCCAAAATTTGGCCGAACAAATGGTGTTAAAATGAGTTGGGGAGACACTTATTTTGAATGAAGCTATCTCCCTGGCATAAGAGAAGTTAATGATCTCCACCTTTAAATCCACGGCTTTTATTTTGCTTTGAATTTAAGCAGTTGTGGAGTCAGGGGCTAGCCGTGAGACAAAAACTTGTCTCTTTGGTGTGATCCCCACCAATCTTGGCACCACAGGCCTATCACCTGTAATGGTAATACCCGGTGGTCCAAGACGTATATTCACTGGTGGGGTCGGAATTGAGAGGACCGCTAATGAGTTTGCGGACATTACGGACACGGACGCTACAGACGATTTTGGCTGCATGCCCTCCGACGCGATAAATTCGGCTACCGAATTTTCATCGCCAGCAGCTGTCGTTGCCTTCGGAGTAGCGAACGAAATCAACTGCTGCACTATTGGAGTGGCCGGAGTCAGCTTGTCAGCATCGGCCGGTCGAGGGGCAGTCGGCACATGCAGATCCCGCGGAGTGACCTTTTCGCGCCTAGGAGACTCAGTCAGTAGTTTGAAACCACTAAACTGAGACTCCATGGCTAGAAGCCGATCGTATTGCTCTTTGAAGCCCACGGTCAGCTCCCTAAAGTCCTTCCGGGTCTGCCTCAGGTCTGCCTCAGGCAATTCCTTTTTGAGATGGCATCACCCACGAGACCGGAAAACCCAGCGCATTTTGCGTGCACTACGCTATCGCAGAGGCAGCAGGGGATACTCGGCTAGTCATGGGTGATCTGCTTCTTGCAGGTTTTTTTTGCTACAGACCACAGAGACCACATAACGTTCGATCTCCTTAGTAGTCAGACGTGTTTTTGTTTTGCGCTCAGCGTACTTTCAACCTATTTTGCCTAAACACCCAGTGTTTTTTGAAAATAACCCCTCATAAATAAAAAAACCTAGTAGTTTTTTTGGCTATAATTCAATTTGTCCCACATATATACTCCACTGAGTACCACTGAGTATAAAAAAGATCCGCCGCCTTTGCCGCGTCTTACAACGATCTCCCTCGTTTTATATAAGTTTGTCTTGTCTGTGTATTACGCTCATGTCAGCTATCACCTATATAATGAACCTATATTATCAGCTCAGACTTATACCACTGTTCCATTAGCAACAAATTCATTCTACATCCGAGTCTCACGCTCGACATCCAATTTTACAATTAGTTGGAAATAGAATTAAGTCGGAATGTTTTTGATTAGAAAAGAGGTATTTATGTGTAAACCTAACTACGCAATATACAGAGAAGCGGTATGCACATGATCTTCTTCTTCTTCAGTCTGAAACAATTTTTACACGTCCAATCACAAATGGACCCATTTTATTCTATGAGTTTTATAGAGGAAAACACATTATTTGGAACATTTTTGGAATTCGCCCTCAAGAGCCACATGTGGTATATTTATGATATATACGCAACAGACACATCGAGTCTCGCGTGCAGTCGGGAACGTTTTTTTTTAATTACTTGAAAGTATAAATATGTGTGATTCTATTTAAAAAACAAGAATTTTTTAATTATAAAAATATGAATATTTTTATTACAGGGAATTAAATCATCTCTATGATTTGGAAGACACATGTCAAGATTATATAATATTACCTTAGGATTTAAAAGCATTTCAGTTCATCTATGCTTTCAGGCTTTTATCATTTTGTATCTTAAAAAGTCCTTTTTTTATCGAATGGCCATTATGTTTAGTTATAGTAGAAAATATAATACTTGAATATTAAATATTATTAATTCATATATAGCATGCATGTATGTTCAAGTGAAGTTCATTTTGGGCTTGTTTTCCACTCATATCTAAACAGAAATGTATATTTAATATATGTACTTAGTGATGTAATTCATGTATTTAATCATTTCGTTGCTGGACTGCACAGTTTAAGTTTCATTATTTATATTGATTTAGAGCTCTACTGCATCATCTGTAGATATCGATTCTCTTCTAAAAGTGAGCTCAGTGATGTAGTCATATCGTTGATAACCATATTTGTTCCCGCGTGAGGGTGAGTCGAGCTGCTTACATCCGGCCACACGGGATTGCTGTTAGAAACTTGCATATTGGTGGTTGCGGTGGTTGCTGTAACATGAACATGGCCCGCAACGGCATTGTTTGTCTGCATCCAGTTTTGACAACTTTGAACATATTCCAGGGTACGTTGGTAAGTTTCTAAATGCATGGAAGTTACATTATTTGGTTGGTTTTCATTTCCGATCTTCGGACTTGTCGCTGGGAGACATGTTAGCTGAACATTTTTCGAAGGGGGCTTTATAGGGAATTTGCTTGAGTTATGTGTTTGTGTCCTTATGGTCGGCATCTGGCCAGTTCCATTTGTGTTAATAGATGGTGACATTTGTGACTGACTTATGACACCGCATTGAATCTCATTTCCATTGTTTTGATTTTCCCTATTCAATAAGTTTATATCATCTGAAGGAATTTGTGTATTAGTAGAAATATCCGTTAGCTCTGGCAAACTAGTCATTGATGAATCTATAATTTGATTTTGGGTTGCTGTTATTGGCTGTTGCTCAAAAGATAGTGCTGGGATTTGAGTATATTGACCATTATCAAGTCTCTGCGAGAAATTATTGCACACCGTCTGTGCAGGACGACGGAGTTCAGATGCGTTCATCTGATCTCTTTGTGTGTATAAAATTCCGAAGGCACGTCCTGCTTGATGCGGCGTAGTACACGATCGAATTGCTACTGATATGTCTAAGTTCGAGGCGGGTGACGCCATTTCTTGATTTGATAAATTTCCAAGTTGACGATCCTGATTATCATTAGCTGGTGAGGTTTTTGCTGCGCCAGTTGAGATATCTCTACTTCCATTTCCCTTCCCAGACAACAGCTTATCGTCATCTTTGACCAAATTAAGATACTGCAACATCTCATCTGGTAATATAAGCTCTTCAACTTCATCCAAATTCACCCTTTCATTTGGATGTTGCTCAGGTGCCGTATGCATATTTCCAGAGTTGAGTGGGATATTGGAACCATCATGCATTTGAATGGTCTCTTGCCCGGTTCTGAACATGTTCCCATGAGTGTCGCCTGTGCATGTTCGATACCTGTTATTGGAGCTTCGAATATTTGGTTCATTCAAAGTAATATGTGGCTCTACGCTCAGGTTTGGCAATAATGGCTCTGACTGGCGCCTAAGTACACCATTCTGCAGTGTTTTACCGAACTCTAACCCTGCTTCTTCTCGGTAGTTCTCAGAATGCGGAGACTGCAAAATATTGGGAGTAGAATAACGTCCGCCGTTTTGAAACGCCTTTTCCTGCTGATAGCAGCTTGTCACTTGTAAGCGCTTTAGATTAGTTGCAATCAAATGTGAAGACGGAGGGGGCGGAAGACTGTTATTAGGGCCGAAATATTGATTGCCAGCATTGTCATTTATTTGGGCACTAGCCCCACAGTTTGTATTCGCATATTTGTCTGTTGAGGTTGATCCTGCTGTTGGTGTCAGGGCATAGCAGCTCGCAACATTTGACATTTGGCTGGAGCGACGAGAGCAGCCTGGCGAAATTGGGTCGTATAGAGATGCCGAGGTTGTGTTATAGGAAGGGTTCGGTCGCATAGTTGACATGGACGATAGCTGCGATGATTGACTACTACGACGACTTTGCATGCTGCCGTAATATGTGCTGGCATTGGAGTTCTGGCTGTCGCGTCGAAACTGAGCATGTAGAGAACTATGTACTGCTGCATAGCCCTGCTTAGTTAAAGCAATGTTGCGATTCTGTGAATGGGTTTGCAATACCTCATCTTGAAAGCCGCCTAAACCCGTATTAGCAGGCACTCGTGCTTGAACCTGAGCCGTCGGCATACCTGGCTCCATTTTTAGCTCTGTAATACGCTGGTTAAGTTCGCTAATGCCAATGGCGCGGTTACTCTCCGGAATATTGCAGAGCATCGAAGAACTGGAGTTTATACCTTTAGTTTGAAGTCGACTGCGAAAGCGCTGACGGCCCATTGAAGTTCCCCCCATAGACGCGGCAGAGGCGTTTCCATTTCCAATATTAACCATTGCACGCAAGACTATAGGTAGGTCGGCCACATCAACGTCGTCATCACAGTTCCAACATTCATTCAATGCACCGTTTTCGACAATATCGTCTTGCGTGTATGATATGAAGCAATCAGAAGCTGAGGCACCTCCACCATTTGTCATTAAATGATGTGGAGAATTGGCATCTGATTCAGATTTAATACTGGGACTGGACATGCCTATCATTTTTCCAATATGCAGGTCATCACTGCAAGGACTTGAGTCAATATGCTGCTCTTGCAGATGCTGTTGATTGTGGCCATTGTCCCTCTCAAGTTGGGAGTTTGCATCATTTAAGGGCAAGCCTTTGTGTTTCTTATTAGCATAGAACTCAGCACCATGAACGGTTTTGACGTGTTTTCGCAACGAGCTTGGATCGGTATAACGTTTCGTACAACCAGGTGCTTTACAAACGTATGGCTTCTGCAAAAATAAACACACGTTTTAAACATTTTAATGATTGTAGTATTTTAAATTCTAACCTCATTACTGTGAGTTCGGTTTTGATGCTTCGCACGATCACTGGCATTACTAAAGGCCTTGCTGCATCCTGGATACTCGCAGGTGTAGGGTTTTTCTCCCGTGTGCGAACGCAAATGAGTTTTCAGGTTCTCCAGGCGGGAGTACGCTTTGTAACAGCCTTCAAACTATAAAGAATCTAATATAAAAAAGTGTTTCAATGTAAATTCAAAAGTGGTCGTACCGTGCACTTATGTGGTTTTTCACCGGTATGGCGACGCATGTGTACAACCAGCATATACTGCGCCTTAAACGGCTTTTCACCTCGTGAACAGTTCTCCCATCGACAGACGAAAGCTTTCTTGTTGGTTTGAATGTGGTCATTATTTATGTGTTTAACAAGTTCATCTTGGGTCATAAATTCGACACCACAGCTACGCCAATGGCAATTCGTTTCAATGAAGTCTCCAGGTTCGTCCTTAATATCTGTTGTGTCGGCAGTGGTACAGTCATATTCATTTGATGGAGTCGATGCCGAGCCAAAGTTGAGAAATTCCTCAGCGTGGCAACTTTGTCCAACCCCGTTTACATTACCAGTGCTGCCTGAGCCTTTATTACGTTGTCGGCGCTCCAATAAATTCGAAGAGGCGCTATCCGCTTCTACTTGTGCCACGCTGTCAGATGTGGACGATGGCAGCTCCATGGGCTTGTTTTTTAACTGCCTGGCTTTCTGGTTTCCCTCATCGAAGTTCTGTGATTGAATATAACATAATAATAATTCACATTGACATATTACAAAGATATAAAAGCATACTTACTTTTAAAGGAGCAACCTCCTTTGAATCATTTGAAACTGATCTCGTTATCGGAGATTTCGATGCAAGAATGGGTAAGTGCATTTCTTTTGGTTTGGAATGGACATCATTAAGGCCTAGAGCAGCAGCGTTGGCTGCATGGGTCATGGAAAAACTGGCAGCAGCCGCCTGTTGCGGGGTCATGGGGTGCAGAAGTCCAGCACTTGCACGCAATAAATGTGCTTGTATTTGCTGTAGACGTGGTGCTATCGATGTGTGAGCGTGTGCCATTGGACTCATTGCACTAGCGGAAATATGACCATATGAACCACTAGCAGCGCTGCTTGCCCTTGAACCATTCATAATCGTAGCTAGTGAATTTGGTGAAAATCTGATCATTGAATTAATATCAAATGAATCCGAATATGGCGATGAAGACAGCGCACGTTTGCGGCTAACGCTTGCACGAATACTACCACCAGCCGGCCGCGGGCTATTTAGTCGTCCGTTACCATCGATACTAAAGTGAAAGTCTGTACTTGCCAGTGATCCTGCAGCGGCGGCGGCTGCAACAGCTGCATGATGCAATTCACCCAAAGAACCCATACCTCGCGTACCCAAGAAGTCACCTGATCCTAGTCCAAGCCCTGCCAAGTGAAATGCAGATGCACAGTTGGCATATGGATCTACCAGAAAGAAATTATATTAGTCACATTTTATAATAATACTACTATTAACAGCTATGCTATGAAGCAAATTAACTACCATGGTAGGATGCAGTGGGGCTGCTTCGTTGCAGAGAGTAAAATTGTTCCATGTATCCGGGAATTCTGTAGGCAGGGTGAAAATCGTGTGGTTGAGGTTGCCCACCTACATTTATGCTATGAACATGTTGATGTTGGTGATGATGATGGTGCCCAGCTGAGTTTGCCAGTAATGTGTGGTTACTAGCATTTCCAGTATTAATTGGTGTGAGAATAGAAGCAGGAGCTTTTATAGAGTCCGATGCCGCAGCTTCATTCATCGGGGGCGGAACTGTCACCGAGCTACTAACATCTGTTATCGGAACGTGGTTAAGGCATGGCGAACCTGGTAGCACAGTGGCCGCTGCTGCTACAGCTGCAGCTCGCCTAGATGCTAGGAATTGTAGTTCCGAGTATCTGTTACATATAAATACATAATTAAACACTATTTTTGTATACCTTAGAATACAGGGATTTAATATAGTATAGTATAAAATATAATATAATATAATAATAATATAATATATATTGTGTTGACTAGTGTAATAAGGCATATGCTGTATTATCTATCTATATTTCTATTCTATATTCTATCGATCAGAAAGACCTACTATAATACTTAAATAGAATAAGTCTTTGTTCCCAGCGCTCAGAACGACTTACCAATTAATACCTTGAAGAAAATCGAATTTAGGTCTAAGCTCTAACAACAAAGAAGGATCTAGAAAACGGTTTTAAAAAAAGGCGAATTTCTCCCGTATGAGAATATTAGAATAAAGAGTATATTACAGTGCACCACAATACCAAAAAGAAGTTGCTGTAATGCAAATGCGAAGAGCTACGTCACGTACGATTCCCAATGGGGAAATTCGACTACAATGGTGCTAAGCTTAGTCGATATGCCATGTTGGAATTACGTTCCTGAGCAACGTCCAAAACGTAGTTATATTATTTACTATAGGTCGATAAAATGACTGGCCAAAGAAATATCGCGCCAAAATATATGTAAGTCTTCTGCCATTTTTAATGTTTCGTAAAATTTGCCTATTTTAGACATTATTTCTTTAGTGGTTCCCAACAAAAAAAGAGAATGATCAGAGAATGTCTAAGGTACGCATTTTTGAGTACATTTCATGGTACACTAATAGCCTTATGATATTGATAACTAACTGACTACAAAAACAGCCTTGTGGAAAAACAGGGAGAGGTATATGCATAAGTTTGGATTTCCAGTTGAGCTGGGAATAACACTGCAGTAGAGATTTTCGATTGTTATACATTTTAGATCCAATTTTGCTAGCAGGCTAAGTGTACATTTTGGAAAAACTTAATTTTGTCACAAATACTGCCTCAGTTCTTCGACTGATAGCCGGGAGACGTGTCTAAAGACGGTTATGAACACTAATGATATCTCTCTCTTCGCAGCACAATTAAACCATACTTGAAATCTTGGACGAAGGAGGACATGTAGCCTCAATTCAACTATTGAACAAATATAATGGAAAACATTAACCATCCCTAACAACAGACAACATTTTTGGGTTTCCATTAGGACACAGAATCATTAAACTTAGCAAGCTAGATTTACATGCGTCGTGCTGGTGTTAGAAATGAAGAACGACCTACATTTTGTATCTTGTAAAGTATTTTAAAAATGTTGTCCTTTTGTATAGACATCGTCTGCTTTCGTCCAAGTGTGATGACATGTCATAAAGGTGAACAGCAAAAATATGGACGAACAGATCAAAATGTCTAAATCGAATCTTTTTTTTGAGCTTATCAAGAATATTGCAACTTTTTGTGGTCGGAAATGCTTTTTGACACGAGAACCAGATTAGGCTGATTAAGAAGTCGGAAATTGAAATCTCTATATAAAATAGTTTTGCCCGAAATGTTACGACTGAAGCGACTGCGTAGGCGGCCTCACCCCCTAGGAAGTAATTATAATAATTGATTACAATTCTTTTACACGCAGTCATGGTACCGGTCGCATTTTTATGGATTGACACATTCTAACGGTATTCCGATTTCCGGTATTCCGTGTGTTTACATATGTGAATGGCCCGGTACAATATACCGAAAAAAAACATAAAACCTTTCCAAATCGGCAATTGAAACCGTCTGAATTTAAATACGATTCATAATTTGTACACTTTAATACCATCACTGGTGTTGTTTCTTTCCTCAATTTGGTAGTATGTAATCAGAAAAATTTAAATATGCTTACAGATAGTAGAATAATTCGAATACCATTATATTCAACTTACGCAAGGGGAAAATACGTTGGTAAAGCGTACGCGTCCATGTTGATCTCAATGATCCAGATTAAAGATGTTTATATACGAAGTTCAACTTAACGGAATTTTATTTTTCACATCATGGCTTTGCCGTCGGCTCTTACTTATACATTTTAGCGGAGTTTGAAAACACATTCAATTTAAATTACGCACTGGCACAAATACATACACACATACATATATTTAGAAAGGTCAGTATTATTCTTCTTTTGTAAATAATTACACTTTTATACAATTCTCATGACACAAAAAGTGGTTGCAGTGCTTTTTTAGTAATATTCAAAAGGATTTTTTTTTCAACGGTGCCCACATGCGGGTGAGTACTGTACGCGAATCATGTGGTTACATACAGCACCAAAATTAATCGCTTAATTTATTTTAACTTTCAGCCAACAAAAATAAATTAAGTGTGACAAAGTCAATAACGATTGTGTGCTGCGTCTTATTGCGGTGTTTCTTGCGAGTGGACTGAGTGGCAGCAACTCTATCTCTTGAAATGCTTCGTTTGCTTAGATGGAGCACCAACACCGCACGTCGTCTCCTCTCACAGATACTGCTGCAGATGCTTACACAGATACAAATTAAAATACAGCATAAGCACACAGATACATGTGCAAGTGCGTCACTGATTCAAGTGTATAGCTACAGATCACGAACAGTCAGCGAAGGCGGGCAGATCGAAGATGGCCATACAGTATACACAACACACATTTACACATACCAATTTAAGATACTTTTTGCCCTTAGAGCTGGCGATTTGGCTACTTTTCCGCTACAACCGAATAAGGCTCAGCTCTCTCGATCTGGTCCAATGGCAGGTAGGTTCGTTTTTACGGCCTGGACGGCACCAACCGAATTTTAACGAATAGACTTTTATGGTTTTTGTTATGCGTCGGACGTAAAAACGATCGACGCGGCGCTCCCACATTGCGACTCTCTGGATTTCTCATCTCACTGTCGTTACAGTCCTCTCTTTTCCTATCCCTTCACACTATTCTGCTCTCTTTGTTTTTCTTTGTGTGTGGTGGCATGTGTATGGATATTTTTTTATGTACACATAGATACATACACACACATCCATACTACATACACACTCTTGAACATTCGAAAACGAGTAGCGCTAAGGGTATACCTTTGCTCAATTAATACAAAAAAATAATGAAGAAATTACTTCGATGCATCCGGGCTTATGATGCCAACGAACATGATGAGGTAAATGTGTATATTACCATGTACATATGTATGTACGTATGTATACTTACAAATAAAACAAAAGTCAGGTAAACTCTGGCTTCCAACTAAATGAGCAATACCCAACATATAAGTATATTCATTTAAATTTTTTTATTTCCATATTTTGTAAATATAAGTAAATATTAATGGGGGCGCCCCTCCTAACCCCCCCTTACTTTCTTCGATCATTCATGCTTAATGCTAACTATTTCTAATAACATTACACGTATGACAGTATCAAAAGCAACCCAAAAACCACGACGCTCCAAACGATTTTTATACACATTGAGAGATATCGTCCCTTTTTTTTGTAAAATTTAAACTGGTGTTAAAATGACTTTTCAATGAAAAGATGTTATAAAATTCTTAATACCTTGTAGCTCCTATGTTGATGATATCTATGATGATGTCTTATAACTTTTTACATACATTTCATAATCTACAAAAAATATTTCCTCACACACTAGTTTTTTTGACCGATCGGTCCGGTCTAATGGTACCCATATGGGTACGCTTCTGTACTTCTTGCAGCAAAAATAAGAGTCTGTATATATGTGCATCAGGATTGTTTTAAAGCTGAGGGAGGAAGTGGTTCGCATATAAACTGACACGACAGACGTATAGATTAAAATACATATGTACATACATACACTTTATGTATGTATGTATATACTTTATGTGTTGGAAATTTCTTCCTTTTGTGTGTGCGAACATCTGGTAACACCCAAAACGTCCCGTAGATTAGCTTTTTTTTTAATTTCTAGAATTGAAAAGCATTCGGAACCCTTAAATCTATGTACATATATAATCAGGTTTATACTTTTGGCCTGTCCGTTGATACAGCGATATACAGATGTAGTATCTATATCTTCTTCTATGGACAAAAATCGTTTTGATTCTATCCCGGCGTCACCTCGGATTCTCCATTTTTGTTCACTTAATATATATGTATGTATTAACAAGTGAATATAATATCTAAGTCGCAATGATCGGATTAGTAAATATATCATATAGTTGCACTAGGACACGGCTGGTTCAAAAACGACATTTCAAACGTATCATCTCAGTTACAGAGAATATATTTACATATGTATTTACCTCAATCGCATCATTGCATTGCTTTCATAAAAGAAAAAATATTTTTTTTAAATACATACATATATACATCAGATGTACAGGCTAAGCTCGTGCGCCAAACACCCGCCTAAATAAAATTTCGGGTGACCACGACCACAAACTATTTTATATGATAGAGATCGCATATAGTGTCGTATATGTGGTGTAGAAAAGTTTTTTATAATAGCAAAATCGTTCATCCAGAAATCTTTCCATATTTACAAATATGTACATATGTATGTATGTATGTACATACATACCTACAAACATATGTATTTATATTTTGTAAATTGTGTTATATTATTCGTATGTAGCTAAGAAACATAAAATGGCATTGTTTTCATTTTCCTAAGGCAAGAAAAACAATGTCATTTAGTATCATAAATAATTGAATAAAAAGGTACACATAAATATGTATATAGATAGATATGTACATACATATATATGTATAAAGAACAAATGTGAATCCGAGTGCTAGTGTTTATGTATCAGTGAGTATCTGTGTGCAATCTGCATTGTACCTGCAGGCACTGACTCTGAAATTTGTCAATGCCTGGCTGGGGTAGTCAACGAGCCACGATGTCTATAAAACGACCTTTCGGTAACCTGTGGCGTGGCTGAGGGCTACGTTGGGACTCAAGCAGATTCGCTGCCTGCCTTAAAATGCGCTTGCTGTGCGCTCCTCTCCTACGTTCTCATTATGTGCCTTTTGTAATTTAACGTCTTATTCAAGTCATTCCAAGCATACATACATATACATTCTTCAGTATTTCCGTACGTGAGAGATACATGCATGTGTATGAATGTATGTATGCATGGACATTTCCATGCACACATTTAGTCTTATTTTATGAGGGAACTTTGGTCGGTTCTTGGAAACAACAAAAAACCAGATATTTTTATATACATACATACGTATACACTCATATGTACGTATGCTGGTGTTTATGTACACACACACACACACACATATGAACTTTATTCGTACATACGTATGTATGTATATAGAAATGTAGGATTTTGCATCTGCATTCGTCTGCCCATCAACTGCAGAGCGGCGAAAAAAATGAAAGCGACCTAATCTGGAGGACGCGGCCATGCAACTTCTCCGTGCTCCAGTACCATAACTTGGTTCATCAGCAGGTTTTGATATTCAGCTACAATTCACAAGCCTTCATCAAACGACCCGGAGCGCAAAGGAAAAGATGAAACATTATAGTAGTAATATATAATATATATAAATATATATATGCATACTTGGTTAAAATTATCGCAGCAAATATGAAACACGTAAGTCTATCCACATTCTACGTTCATGCTTGGATTAAAATATATGGTGTCTGATATCGCGGAACATACCATATTTGGTACATATTAAGCATTTTTATTGATGCTGAGCTCAATTACTTAATTTTCATTTCTTTTTGGCCTGACCAGTACCAATTTTAAGGTCTTAATTAGTCTGCAAATCGAATCCCACAAAAACATCACCTTTGTCTTCATCGATGTGCACACATTCATATGTACATGACACGCTCATATGTATGTACATACATAAATACATACATACTCTTAAATCCAGTTTCTTTCTCCATTAAGCGACAAGGCAGACGCAGATTGAAGCATCATCATTATCAAGAAATTGAGCCGAACTCGCCTTTCGAATTATGTTGTCCGTCGAAGCAGAAAATGAAAGAGGAACAAGTTACCCTTTGCTCGGTCTTCCGACTATAAGATACCCGCTACCGCGATTGTCTCTGAATCGACTTTTTGCTCGATCTTTTAGCAATAAAACCGATATAACTTTGAGATTTAAGAACTTAAGAACTGATTATTACCGGAAAATGTTAGCTTAACAAGTGTCTGTTGTTGTTAATTTTATGTTGGAGTATTTTTCAAACAAACATCCAATTTAAGAGTTGCACAAAAACAAAAAAATTTATTATATCGAAGTTGACATCGATCGCTACCCAGATTATGTACATATATATATTTATGTAAATATATTTTTGTACCATTTTTTTATGTAATTTACACTTTGTATTTTGTGGATTGTTAATACATTCAATTCATATATATACATACATATGTTCATACTTATCAATGTACTTGTGATCGTATTATTGTTTAATGCTTTCGTCTATCCAAAACCTTTCCATTTCGTTCCTTATTCTCCATATTTACATCCACTGTCTCAGTTCGTACTGTTGCTGATGAAGACATTATTTTACCCTTAAAAGGAGTATAAGCACTTTAGCATACATACATATGTATGTACAAGTAATTGAGTACTTTTTAATCCCGACGCGACTGTGTGTGGGAGATATTGTTAAAAATCTGTGAACTGAGTTGTGTAAAATATTTAGCTTTTTAATTATTAACTTGACTTAACCACTCTGAACAGACTTTTTTTGGTTGACTTAACCGTCCGGATGTCTTCAACTCTATCACACTATACTCTATATGTATGTACATATATACTGCGAATAAACTAAAAATGTTCAATTATAGTATGTTTCTTCAATGCCTCAGATAGGTTTTTACTTGACATTTTTAAACATTATGTTGGAGAAGTAGTCAGTGAGAGTATGTAAAATTCTACCCGACATGTAGAGAACTTGCCCCCTTGTTATTTATATGTACATATGTATGTACGTATCGTTGCTTGAAATGTTGTGCCTGAGCCTTGAGTCAGCACCGTCATCAATTCATACAAATATATTCCAAGCTGCATATATGTATGTATGTTATGTACATATATGTACATATATACATATTAATGTTAAAACAGTATTGTTTCTATGTATGAATGCTTCAGTAAAATAAGACCCGTATGGCATTTTCTTCTAATAACAGTAACTATTAAAATCTATTAAAATTATCAAAGAAAACAAGAATATACATAGGTATGTATGTACATATGTATGTACATAGATTCTATAGGAACAGTCGGTCAATTATACATCCTATACATACATACATACATATATCAATTAAAATAGTACATACTCTAGAAAATGATACACAAAAATAAAAGAGACTATCCTCAAAAGTCAGATATGTAGCTTTAAAAATGACTATAGTAACTAGAAGAAATAAATAAAAGGACATCAAATTAACTAATTTAATTCGATTCTGCAAGTACACATGTATGTACATATGTATGTAAAAATATATTGTTGTTATGTATGTTAGAGTATAAATATTCGGCTCGAAAAAGCAACGTAGAACCTAAACTGATAAACGTAGCAATTTTGTACCCGACTAATGAAGACATTCTTCGTAATCGGTTATAGTCGATGAAGTATTCAACCACAAAGAGAGAAGCCAAAAACCTGTTTTGCTCCTATCCATTTTTTATTGAGTTGTATACTTTTATACACACACCAGTGTGCATTTTTCGTGTGTTGTATTAACCCGTTTCAGAATAGTTTGTGTGTGTGTGCCCATCTACCCAGCAAACAAAAACGTTAAGATGTTTTTGTTTTGTCATGCCTTTCTACATACATACATACATATGTATGTACAACTACACTTACATATGTGAATAGTATTTGATGAATGTATTGTATTAATGTACAGTGAATAGGGATGACAGTAGTTATTATAAAAGTATTCATATATTTTCAAAGATTTTAAAAAATGTTATTTAGTTACATTTGTATATAAATATTTATGCAAATATGTATGTATAAGACAAATAATTACTGCAGTATGCTAAAGGTGTGAAATCCGTGGTCATTAGTACATATCCTTCTTAAAATATTAAACGATTTTATGCGTAAATTTTTTATGTGTTTTCTACGTACATACATATTTTGAACTTAAAAATGTACATATGTACATATGTATGTATGTATGTATGTATGTAGTGTGTATGGATTGGATTCAACACATTTAAAGTTTAACTATTTAGTCAGTCTTAGAGATAAAACAGGTTACATAGGAGGAGCTTTAAGCGAATAAGCAGAAACAAAATGGCGAATAGTGATATGTGTGGAACAATGAAAAATATGTAGCATACCGTTATTATATACATATGCATGTATGTATCTATGTACATATGTATGGTTGTAGAAACTTATCCCAAGTTTAATTAGCTTATCTATGGTGGCTTCAATGTGTGTTTCAATCTTTAAAATTTGTCATTTAAAAAAAAATGTTGTTATCCATATTCACATTTATGAATATGTATGTATGTATAAATCGAAAACCAAGGTGCAATTAAAGTACATGTATATTTACATATGTATGTGAACCTCGGAAATTTTTAAAATTTTAAATTACTAGAGAAGTACAACTTTTTCAATAGCCTGATTTTTAATTTAAAATCCGGATTTGTATGGACCGTTGCGAGGGTGTTACTGAGGTTTTAAGGTGGTGTGGTGTTTTTGGCAAAGGCAAGCAGTTTGGCGACCTCTTGGAGGCATCTTTCAGTGATTCCAGCGTCGGTGCTCCCAGTTATCTTCTCCTTGCCCGTGAGAGAGTCGGGCAGCTGCAGATGAGATGTTCCAGGGTTCTGACAGCCCCCAACGCATTCTATTCTATGTATGTACATATGTAACAGTGAAGCGGGTCAACAAAAAATTGAACAAAACATTTTAATTTTGCTGGATACTTACATACATATGTAAAAATTGTAAAATATGTATAAATTTACTAATTATCAGAAAAAACCAGCAGCGTTAGTTATGGAATATGTATATGGACATATGTCGTGATACTATAATACCAAGTACTCAGTTTGTACATACATATGCAATCTTATGATTTATGCAACTGACAAACATAAATGTGTGGCAGGCAATCCTCAGTCTACTTGATCGGCCCATTTTTTACATTACAAATACATACATATACATATGTACATACATATACGAACATATCTTTGTATCCATCAGTAACCATTAAACATCTGAAAACTTAAAAAAAAAACGTTTTTCTATCTGGTCATTGCAGGTTTCTTTCGTTGCGACTATTCAATTCGCTCCACAAACAATCAAATACCAAAAAAAAAATATATACACATACGTATGTGTGTACATATGTACAATTGGCTGGGATCCGGCTTTCATTTTTACAAAAGCTTTCCGAAAACGCAAAATTCTTCCCGAAGAATTCTTTTGTACGACAAAACGAAACTTAACACAATTTCCAGATTTTGCTCAAAAATTTCAGAAATTAATACCAGAGCTCACCGACATGGGTCACGGCTAACCTAACGCGGCCCTCCGTCCGAAGCTAAGAACATCCAGACGTGCCGCACTCTCTTTGCCTGCAATGTCGGTGTGACTCAGGAGCCACATGAGTGTGATCTGTTTTGGTTCAGTGCGCAAACGCAAAATTAAGTCAAAGCAGTAGCCTCTGCACTCCGTCTATCTTCTTTCCTAATTAAAAATCACATTCTATAGTTCCATACTCCTCCGTGCGTTGTTTGTATGTATATCTCTATCTTCCCACTAACCGGTCGTATCTCTCTCACTTCGACAAAGGGTGCCACTGGACGAGGTGTCAAACAGAGCAGACAGACGGACGTGGATGGTCGTCTATTGTAAACATTTAAAATGCATTTCAAGTAATTATTGGACTATTTCAACACGTATGTTCTCTTTCTGAATAGAGGAAAATAGCTCTCTATTTTTATATTCCCCAATCCGGGAATACGAACCATGGAATCGTAACAGCTGGTGTCAGAACTGGGGTTTTAAGGTTGTATGGAATGGAATGAACAGGATTGTTTAAAATTGGGCAGCAAGGCTTCAGCTTCAAGCATGAAGGGTGAGATAAAGGGACAAGCTGACCAAAAACAAAAGGGTATTTTCAGCACAGCTGATTTAAGAAAGTTTTACCGAAGTTGACAAGAAACTCTAGGAATACGTTCCGCGTCTGGATGAAAAGATCAGAAAAGTGGAAAATCGATTAGACAAAGGGATAAAGGTCACCTCGGAAATAGTCTCAAGATCGAATCCGACATCCGACATCTAAACCGAAATTCGCTACACCTAGTTTTGATGGCACGATAACATTCGGTGTTTTGCTTTCCTTGAAGGGTCTTACAGTTGTCTCTTCTAGATGCTCTTATCAAATGTTTTTTTTTCTTGGACATATTGTTGAAAATGTCTTTTAAGAAAGGTGAACTCAAATGTTGTAGTCTTTTTCTGCTAGGAGTTGGACAAAAGTAGAACAAGTCTTCGATCTTCTCATTTTCTTCCTCATAATGATTTTCGGTCATGTTTATCGAGTTATGCAACATCACCCTAATGGCCACCTATGGTCTATTAATCGCTTGAAATATCCTCCTTGTCTTGGAAAATAGGATCGTAGGCCCAGATCGACTGCTATACCCTAACCTTCAATTTTTTTTAAATATAATGGATTTCTCTGTTGTCCGTGCCCATAAAGCTTGTAAGAAGAATATTACCCCTGATCAGCCGAGTAGCGTAGTGCACGCTGGGCTTTCAGGCCTCGTGTGTGATGCCATCTCAGAACGTAATGATTACAGTTGTGAGGGATGCCGGGGGGTTAAAAGTGAAAAATACATGAAAGGCCCTTAAGAAGCTGACCGTTCGATTTAAAAAGCAATATAACCGGCTTCTAGCCATAGAGTCTCAATGTGGTTGTTTGGAACTGCTAAATAAGTCTCCTAGGCGCTAAAAAGTCCCTTCGCGGGATCTGCAAGTGCCAACTGTCCCTCAGCCAACCGATGCTGAAAAACTGACTCCGGTAATGATTCCAGCTAAACAAATTTTTGTCTAACGGCTGTCCCCTGTACAAAGCAAAATCAAATCCGTCGATTCAAAGGTGGAGATGCTTAACTTCCTTATGCCAGACAGATAGCTTCCTTTTAGATAAGCATCTCCCCAATTCATTTTCATTACTTGCTCGTATATTTTTATATCGTAATTTACGAAGAGCACTTGTCCGCTTTAGACGCTGTTTCTTCCTTCCTATCAGATAAATATCATATGAACATCATATTTCCAGGAACTGTTTGGTCTTCGGTAAACGAGTTTAACAGCCTAGTGCTCATGTCACGAGTTTTAGCCATGTGAAAAATTACTTGGGTCGACTACTCGAGCTGTGCCTTGTAACGGAATCTGACAAAAGCGTTGTTAACACGAGTCCCTCCACCACTATATATGAAGACGCCTACCACCCTACTTTCGAAGTGTCCTTCGATATAGGAACAACTTCATTGGCTCGGCCGTGGAGGCTACCTCAATATGTCCGCTGCTCTTGTGGCCCGCTTTCTCTCCTATTAGATCGGTGAAACCCCCTTGCTTTAAAAACATGTCTAAAGTCTAAAATACTTACTATTAAGACTTCATAAACAATTTCAAGAAGTTCACTCTCCTTCTTCTCTTTCTCTCGTTATGTAAAGCTCGGTCAAACTCCTCAGTTCTTATCGCTCAAAGCTATAGGAAATAACTATCCGCACACCCATGCTCGCTATTATTCCTTAATATGTTGGCAAATAATGATCAAGCAACAGCCGAAATTGTTTGCCCTATCTTTCCATATATTCTCAGGAAAGCGACTTAGGTCGAACGGCGTTTTCAGTCCTTTGTTAAATGTAAGCTCGCTGCTTCATGATCACCGCATAGTTATGCCGGTGTTTTCACCGGGTCCTAACGAGTCTCCTACTGTATAATCAGGTACTGTGCCAAATCACTGTGTGGACCGTTGCTTAAACTTTGACCGTTAGCAGGCTGACAAAAAAAAGGCCATCTACACTTTCTGTTCGAAGGTAGATGCAGCACGCTCGCACGCTCGAATAGAGGCGTCATAGAATGGCAGAGCTAGATCGATTAGCAGCTTACTTAAGGACAATACCGAGGTACCGACTACACTGAAATAGCCCTGAAAGAGTCCAAGCAAGTGCTCCAGGCCGTATACATGCGTTGTGAGACGGATTCATCCCAGTGTATTCTTGCGAGTTGATGCAACTGATAAGATGGCTCTCTTGTTGACGCCTGATGGTATCTGCTTGGGCGTGATCGCAAAGAGTAGCACATCGGTATGTTGGTTCCAAGTGACTCCCAGCGCAAGGGTGACCCTGTCTGTGCATGGGTTAAAGTGCTTGGTGTCGAGACTGTCGATAAAGTCGGGATGATTTGAATGTCATTTTGCCAGAGGAAAGTCACCTCGATTCAAAATCTTGGTGTATTCATTCTTAATGGTACGCAGAGTTGCAAGATTATCCGCTCCAGTTAGCAAGTCATCAACGTAGAATGACGATTGGATGACATCCGCGCCCCGAGGATACTCAGCTCGATGAAGATCTGCCAAGTGATGTAAGCTACGTACAGCTATGTATGGTGCCGATGCCGTTCCGTAGGTCACGGAGTTGAACTGGTATGTACGCATCTGTTCTTCTGAAAATGCTCGCCAAAGAATGTACTGGTATGTGCGGTCATATGTATCAAGGTTTTAATTTACTGTTCATTTTGGTGACATCGGCGGTTATGGCATACAAGCCTAAAACAGTAACAGCAGCATGTATAGGTCATCTTGGAGAGTTGACCCAACAAGCAGGATATCATTTAGCGATATTTGGTTGGAAGTGCGGCAAGAGGCATTGAACACCACTCTTAGCTTGATGGTTTCACTGCTCGGCTTCATCACGCAATGATGTGGTATGTAATACTGAGGCGCAGATAAGTCCGGGCTGGTGACAAGTGACATGTGACCCCACCTTTCGTATTCGTTCGTGAACTCGGTGTATTACGTGCGAATGTCAAGAGAGCGCGAGAGTCGGCTTCCACACACATGAACCTGCGGCGAGCGATCTCAAAAGAAGGGTAATTTTACAACAATGCGCCCCTCCTCATCGAGTCGAGTTGATTGTAGATAGTGTTCTCCACAAACACTGTGCTCAGGTTTAAGTTTTTTGACTGGGCTGCAGACTATTTCGATTTCCCATAGTCGCTTCAGGTTAGTATCGATGGACGTTACGCTGTGTGCTAACCAGGCAACTGTATCAGCGGTGTGTTGTGGACGATGGCTGCCGGCAACTACCCACCCAAAGAGAATTTTTTTGTAGTGTAGATAAGTTGGGACCCTGTTTGACCTGGCCTACTGTAAGTATGTCAAAGAATGTTTCAGTGCCTAGCAACATATCGACGTTTCGATCTAGGTAGAATCGTTCATCTGCTAAAAGTTAATAAAAGTGAATAAAAGTTATTGCTGAGGATTTAATGGTCTGACTGGCTGCAGTTCTTAGTGTGATGATAGCGTTTCCATGAAGATTGGAGCAGCTTACCCAAGGCCATGGGATAATTATCACTTGTGACTGGAAACGCCTTAATAGTTACTAATGTTGAAAGCATGCAATGAAGTTTTTGTATTCCATATGGCAGCGCCAATCGGGGAAGCCTTGCGGACGGCGGTAGCATTGGCATCGCCTCGTGAATTGTGGTGTTTAAGTCCTAGAAGCGGTTTGATTGTCAGCTTTAGGGTCACATAGCTGTCTTCTAGATCTGCGCGCCCGTTGTCACCTATGTTTAAGGCTTCGATGCTAGATTGCACAGTTAATTGTTAGTTGCAGTTAGTTGCAGATTTTTTAACCGGTACGTCTATTTGTCCGTCGAACATCGATTTAATGCGGAAAATGTTTCGATTGACGTTTGTCCTCTGATTTTTGAAGTCTTCCAATTAGAGCGACATGACTTTAGTTCTGTAGCTAACGGCAGCGCTGCGGCGCAAGAGGAGCTATGAAGAGCGGTGAGCCGTTTACACAGTGGTTGACAGGGGTGGTGACTAAAGTGTTGGATGTGCTATTCACGCTAACGCAGCGTCGATGAAAACGGCGAATAGACAGATAATGATGTGATGAAGATCAGCTGACACCGAGCTGGAATACGTGGGCGGCAATGAGCGATAGGTGTAGCGTTAGACAGCAGCTGAGCGATGTATGCAAGTGGCGAAGAGAGAAATGAAGCAAGGAAGAACTGGAAACGTAGAGCGCCAACTTAGCTGGCAGCGACTTCCGACGGCTGCTACCAGAAGGGCAATGGCACTGTGACGAGAATGGCGACAGCGAAAGTCCTGATTGTCCTTGTTTCCTTGCTTCTGTGGAATGTAATGTAATGGCGAGAATTATTTGCGAGGCCAAATTTAACTTTTCGGAGGTCTTTATTACAGATTTATGCATTGCCCCACGTTGGGCGCCAATATGTTGATTCCACAAGCGTTTTTGTGGAGGTACAGGACTGGGCGGTGCAATCTCTGGTTATAAAAATACTCCTGAAGGTTGAGCAACAAAATTCAGCACGTCTGAGCGGTTTGTAACAAGCATTGGACTGACCTTTATTAACAGAATATTTGCGCTTATGTGTTCACTTAAAATAATGACTGACTTAACATAGTGGCTTTAGTTTACATGATTAGGGAATGGATTACGATCGTATGACACTGGAGGGCACATTTAACCGAACAGTAATTGCTATGATATTTTGAATGCATGATTAGGTCTTTTATTCTGATTAATTCTAATTTTTCTTTAACGTTAATCTAACATTTATGTTTCTTGCATGTTTGCGATCGGTTCGGTTAACGAGTCGCGCGTCATGAGTCAGTGTCCCTGGTCTGCTTGATGCACTTGATTGAACATCCAAAAAAAAAATTATAAGGTGAGGTCAATAACCTTCAGTCGGTTTTGTATTACAAATGTATGGTCGTTGCCCCGATTAAAAATCCTGTATATTTGAGGTAGAAATTAAGCAGCCTATTAATAACCTCTCACTGTCGCTGTCGAACAGTAGCCTTCTTGGGCCGAATCCAGCTCGCCGTCAGGTGCTTTGATCTACAAGGCAAAATCCAGCTCGACAGGGTTGTCGAGACGACGGCATCGGCCGTACATCTTGTACACCTTGAGTAAAGAATCATAAAGCCGACGAATTCTAAAAAGGTTTGCCAAAGAAATCATAAGTCTTAAATCAATTTGCAGCTTCCGGTGTTTAAAAAAAAGTTTTTCGTTTTTTGTACAGTGAAACACCCATAACTAGAAAGTCTGAAACTTGAATTGTCAATATTTCGAACTAAAACTGGTGGCAACAGAGTTTGAGGAGCAAATGGACGTTCAATTGAACGTAATATGAATCCACATTCGGCAAATCTTCTCAGAATTGAAATTTATAATTTTGACAACTGCTTGGTGCTTTTTTTTTACAGCCATACCCACTCTAATAGCCTTTTTATAGGCTTTTTACTCTGGGTCCGTTTCCTATCGATATCGGAAAAGACGCAAAGAAGCATAAGGGTACACTGCGTCTGCAAGACAAATTTGTAAAAAAGTTAATTATGTACGAAAATCTACGGAATATATCAGAAAAAGAGTTGATTCTTTTATTTGCGGTGGCGCAAAATGAAAAGAATGTTTTGAAGTGCATGGAAGCTGCCGGGTTGTCTGCAGAAAAGTTGCAATTTGGCTTGAAACTGCAACGTCCTCCTCGCGTTTGGACCATTGTGAGTAAAGAGCAGACAATTTTCTCTTTTCAATTAAACAATTTATTCTAAATGGCAATAGCCACAATATGGTTCATTTTAGGAGAAAGAATTTGTGAAGAACTCCGATGGCTTTTTTAAGGAAAATTTCCGCATGGAAAGGAGTGTTTTCAACATTCTTGTTGGTCTGTTGCCCAATCACAAAAAGAAAGACAATCCTTTTCGACTGACAATCCCTCTTGAGAAGAGAATAGCCATAGCCCCTTATTGCCTAGAATCCTCTGCGGAATATCGTACGGTAGTGAATATATTTAGTGATTCCAAAGCCATTATGTGTAGGACTTTGATGTAATTTTGTCGGGAAGTACTGCTGAACTTGCTGACAAGTATGTATGTATATTTCTTACCCAGGCGAAGACCCCGGAAACAGTGAAAGAATTCTAAGCATTGGAATTTCCAACAAAAATGTAGAAACAATATTGGTAAAATGGTTGATTTGATAATAAAATTTGTTTAAAGAATTTGTTTTAAGCATTACATATATATTTGCCACTTTTTTCTCAGTTGAAACTTTACGCGCCAAAATTTAAATTTTATTTATTTTTTTTTTTGTTTTTTTCGAGTGGTGATAGTTTCGCTGATGGGCAAATCGTACGTAAATGTGCTGTTAAGCGCAAAAAATAAACAAAACCAATCGAATATATCGAATAAGCGCACCTGCGTCGGAAGACGACTCAACTTTTTACCACCACTAGGGCCCTATGCTTAACCTATGTTAAAAAAACTGCGTCTCTGGGAAGACGCAGCCTCAGTTTAAACGGCACATTACACTACCGCATCATTGTCGAAGGTGCAAGGCGTTTACACCTAAGCCGCATCATTTTGTTAGCTATGTTGTTAATTTTCATGACTAAACATGCGGCCGCATTATTATCTTCTGCTATCCACAGTGCTCTTATGCGCATCATTGTCGCATGTTCCATTTAACGCGAAAATCCAATGATGCAGCCTTATGTAAAAAGGGCATAATGTACTTACGTCGGTCCTTGTATCGCCTCAACGTTGACTAACTTTCAGGTAGACCTTCCTTCGAGTTAATTTTACGCGCTTAGAAAAAAAAATTGACATGGCTCCAACATTTGAAGCGTGGTTTGCACAAGATTTATATATAGGAACTCATGCCGTCGCTGATTCAAGATTCAAGTATATGCTGGGTATGTAGATCTTTCAATACATTTAAAATGCCTGGAATATAGCTAATCTGACTAAAAGAACTAAGCATGCATTCAAAATATCATACAATTACTATTTCTAATTACGAAAAAAATATATGGGATATGTTATATGTTAGTAATATAAAAAGAGGCAGGAAATTAGTAGTAGATATAATATGGTAGTAGTCCGAGTATGCAATCCTAAACGCATTTCATATATAATTTTAGGAGGTCAGATAAACGTTTCGTGTATCTGAGCGTCCCTATCCACAAGTGGGTAGTCGGAAGTTAGTCAATCCGTAGTTCGTAGGAATATGGTAAGGTTTCACCACAATGGCCATGAAAAATCTAAATTTGGGAAATTTTCAGCTCATTTAATTTGTAATTCATGCATTTCATTGCCACTCTTGAAGCGTTGACGTCTTAACAATATTTTTCTTTGTTTCGTACTATTAAAAAAAAATACTTCTTCTGGAAAATGTGAAATAAAAGCTAATTTAAACGCCGTTCAAATTATACTCGTCACACAATTAGTATAAAACATTTGCAGAGGGACCACAATTATTTGGCCTTTAACTTTATTTCTTATATAATTGATTTAATATTCGCTTGCTGTTGAAATTATTATGATTTATCTGACCCAAACAAAACTCATGTGTTTAAATACTCGGGATATCAGGTATAACTCAGTTAATAGTGGAAGCCCAAATTCATATATCACTCTTCTTGCCATCCTCTTTTTCAATCTCAGGGTATTCCAACGTAATGCCCGGCTCACATGTAAAGATAGGACAGCAATAGGGGAAAGGTGCGGTTTTGTTGGTCTTTGATGTGTCCAATTTACACTTGTCATTTGCCAATGGCAGTGGCCCGCAATCCTCAACAAGTTCAAGAAGTCTGTGAATACGTAATGTATGTATATAGTTGCATCTTTATAAAACAAGTCAAAACAAGTCAAAATATTACTTTGTCTTATTCTCTTCATTTTGTACACAAGTTGAACGACCGCAGAACGGTGTCAAGTCCCAAGATTTCCCAGGCTCAACAGTAGCGCAACGTGTGGAAGCAAAGCACATTCCCGGAAAATCTGAAAGTAAGCCAAATATGTATATACATATATACATATGTAGGGTTTATCAATTATTATTTTTATACTGTTATTCCTATTATTATTCCCCAACCCTATATTTTAGTGTTTTCGAAAATATTTCCGATCAGTTAGTTAGTGCACCCAATTTTCATCAGAAGTTTCAACGCACACAGAATCAGGGAGCTATACCATGTGGGGCTCGTTTGATCGTTCGATTAAAATACCCGTTGTGTTTCTCAATAAAACACGTTGATTATGGTCGAGCTGCAAGCATATTATCATTCATCAACATATCATTATTTTATCAGATTAGATTTATATTAGGTTAAATTTTTATATTGTTCTCATTTAAAAACCAAGTTTAAGTTAAATGATTTAACTCCTTGGCAGAAACGACTAATTTTCACCTGTACATCCATATACATATGTATATGATCATACATAAATGACCTTCTAAGTATACACACAACATGTGGTCGTTGCAACCGTGGTCTACGCAATATTGCAATATTACATTTTGGCTCACATACGAATGACCTTGCAACAAAGAGCAAAGCAAGCTGGCTTTTAAATAAAAGACATACATATATACATGCATACTCTCGCTGTTAAAGCTTTCTGATTTCGAGCGTAGAAAAGCTGTTCGACAAGGGTATGAATCAACACTGGGCAGGTAATAATAGCAAAAGCTAACATTAAAATTTAACTGACGCGGGTTCCAAAGTTGATTAAACCCCTCTTGCACCATATTTAATGGATTGACTCACCTCTGAGCACATCAGCCGGAATAAGGCGTTTGTAAATTCGTATTTCACCATCACTATTTGTCTCATCTGCTACCGCTTTTTGGTCAGCACCAGCAATGCAAGGGGCTATAATAGTTGTTATGGCAAGAGCCAAAAAAAGTGTAAGATGGGCATTCATTCTCGCAAACTAGGAGTTTCTAAAACTGAAATCGCGTTTTGATATTATCAGCCGCAAATCAAATCGACCATAACAACAATTGGATTAAGAGTAGTAACACTGGAAATCAACAAAAGATCTGTCCGCTTGCAGCGAAAGTTAAAAACAAATTGAGTCCAGCAGACCTCTCACACCACTACTTATAGTAACGTCGAGTATGCGGAGGTTTCGAGAGTTTAAGCTTTGGGTAGGGTTTGTACTGATGTTGGAAATGAACGTACCGTAGCGATTGGTATGAAAGTTGTTAGAGACTAACAAAGAGCAGCTTTGTGCTTTGCCCGCTTTTGCGTTAGCGTAGAAACACGTCGCAAAATATTTTTACATACATTTGTACATATCCATGCGTAAATTTTTATGAAAAAATATATATATGTATGTGAATGTGAAAAATGAACATAGTATTATATGGAATAGTAGTAAATATGTGCATGTACATATGTATTTACTAAGAGTTGAATCGACACACTCGTGAATTTAGCATACGAATGTGCTAGCTATCATTTTTATATGACTATATATAGATTGCATATTGTTAGCTGAATTTCATCCTATTAGGCTACATATTATAATCAGAAGAAAATTTTCTGAAAATACTTTTCTAAGTGTTTCATGTTAATATTATTTCATGTTAATATTATGGTCCTTAGCTGCCAACAAAAACGTTTAAAAAATATGCAGCCTTTTTCTGAAATATTTCCTGCGCTTCTAAATTCTAGCATCTACAAAGTTTAAGCTTTAATCCGTTGAGCCTCTTTTTGGGTTCGACATAAATTTTTTAAAGTATTTAATGTATAAGGCACATGATAACTTCAAAATTCGACAAAAAAAACTTCACAAAATCGCCAATCATTAAAAAGTCACAAAATTATAAATTATGTTGTATAATTACTAAAGATAATTCATGTTTCATATATTAATTTATATCCATCTTACACTGTCTGTTTTCCCTTTAAGTTCTCCATCTGGTTTCACCAACCTTTTAGCTAGTCTAGTCTCAACTCTAGTAAAACAGCAAATTTCAATAAAAACGAGGGGGAACGTTGTGAGCCGCGGCAAAGGCCGCGGCTCTACCTTATACCCGGTACTCAGTCAGTATATATCTACATACATTTATGAGCTCACGATTTATGAAATTTATTATATGTTCGCAAAAGGGACAACTTAAATTTTGGGTAAAAAATAATATTTGAAATAAAAAATGAAGTCAAACCATTTTTGTAATTTTTATACATGTTTCCATTTTTGTTTACATATGCTTTTTACATCCGCTTCTACATTTCATAATGTACATGTATAACTACATATTCGAGAGAGAGAGGGAATGAGTAAGCGCTTTGCGGACGTTGCGTAGCCACTGAAATTTAATTTGTTCCTTCTGTCCATAATAATGATTCGACCTGATCCAGATTCGGCAATTTGTTAGACACGGTCATTTCCCATGATTCTGCTTTTTTCGTTTTCTCGTACCTTAAAAACACGTGCTGGTTTGATATCACAGGAGTCACAGTTTGGTTGCTCTAGCTCTTATAGTCTCTGAGAACTAGGTGTCAAAAAATACGAATGGGCAATGATGGGGTCGCGTGTGAGAGAGAGCGAGAGGGAACGACGACTTTCGAAATGGTTTTCTTCATTGTAGCTATAATAATGATCCGATCTGATCTAGATTTAACACTCTGATAGAAATGGGCATTCTCTATGATTCTGCGCTTTTAGTTTTCTCATATCTTCAAAATTGTGTACGCCACAGACTTTCGTCCTTTGTGCGGGCGGAAAGGGGCGGGTCGAAATTTTGCAACACATTTGGAGTAGTGTGATCACACAGAGACTGGATACAAAACTTGGTTGCTCTAGCTTTTATAGTCTCTGAGATCTAGGCGCAAATGAAGACGGACAGACATGGCTATATCGACTCGGCTATTGATGCTGATCAAGAATATATATACTTTATGGGGTCGGAAACGCTTCCTTCTGGGCGTTACAAACAACCGTTATCACCACAAATCTAATATACCCCTATACTCTTCGAGTACCGGGTATAAAAAGTCAGCCTAGCCAAGCCAAAAGTCGACCTTACTGATTTTTCCCATTCGTTATGTATTTATAAACTAAATAGTTTATGTATTTGAGTTGAAAGCAAATGGTTGACAGCTTCTAATGGTTGATATATAATTAAACGGAATATATAAAATACTGAAGATATTAAAATTTATTGTTGCACGAAAATATAAACGATACCTAAACGACGCCTAATTAATGTGTCTATCTAAAACCACGAAATTTTTTTTTTCCTATTTTTACTGAGTTTTCAAAGTCAAAATTTCGTGAAAAAATACCGGAAAATATATGAAATTTGAATTTGAAAGCTTAATATCTTCCTGACGAATTTATAGCTGAATTCGTCAGCTTTTCAGAACTGAAAAGCTCAATACAACAAGTTGTAGGATACTTAAGTTATGTAAAATATAGAAGCACTACCTCTGAAAAAAAATACCAAATGTTTAAAATAAAAACTAAACCTGGAAAAAAAATATTCTTTGAAAGTTTTAAACATCCAAGTCGATCAGAAAGTCATTTTAGGCGACAGCGGAAAAGTCGTGTCGACTTATCTTAGCATGAAAGGACAAATAGTTATATTTTTAAATATTAATATAACATAGGGTCAACCTTGCCTTTCAACCCCCATTTCACTCGATTAAGCCAACTTTTTTTGCCACAAATGCTTCAAAAAAATTATCGGTGGTGACGACGACGACCCAAAACTTTTTCAGATTGCCTCCTTTTTAGGATTTTCGGGGCTAATCGGGTTTACTGTGACTGCCATCGATTCATCGATTCCTACAAACGGTACCTTAAACGACGCCTAATTAATGTGTCTATCTAAAACTAAAAATGTGAGGTATACAATTTTTTTTTTCGACTTTTCTTGAGTTTTCAAAGTCAAAATTTCGGGGAAATATACCGAAAAATATTATGAAATTTGAAAGCTTAATACCTTCCAGACGTTAAGTTGCAGCTAGAAAGTGTCTGGGTCGAATTTATTGCTGCATTTGTCAGCTTTGAAAAATAGAAGCACTACTTATGAAAAAATACCAAATTTTTCCGATTTTATTCGAGTTTTTATACCCATTACTCGAAGCGTATAGGGTTATATTAAATATGTGGTGATAGTAGATGTGTTTACCACCCAAAAGGAAGCGTTTCCGACCCCATAAAGTATATACATATATTCTTGATCAGCATAAATATCCGAGACAAGTCGTCTGTCCGTCTTCAGTAGCGCCTAGATCTAAGAGACTATAACAGCTAGGGCAACCAAATGTTGTATCCAAACTCCTGTGATATCAGTCACATGTGTATTTAAAAGAAAAACAAGAAAACCAAAAACGCAGAATCATGAAAAATAGCTGTATCTAGTAGATTCGCTTTTCAGAATTGCAAAGCTCAATACAACCCGATGTAAGAAATGTAAAAAAATTATATGAAAAAAAGCTTTTAAATCTTTTTAAAAAAATATTGGTTAATCTAAAAAAAACGTTCAAAATGGCCCAATCTCGGCTGTTGAGATTTTTTAACTTTTATTACCACGGAATTTGGGTACGTAATGCCAATAACGTACGTCAGATGCCTCCTAACCGATTCTCCCTTTTAAAATGTACAACTTTAAAAAACTACTTTAGTCTTTTGTACCCTAAAGAAAAAAAAATTTATACTTTTTACTTTTAATAATTTTCCGCATGTTATAATAAAGCATCTATACATTTTTTTGTAAATTTTATTTGTTTATTAAACAGTTATTTCCGCTATTGACTCAATGTTAGCACATAAAATGTGCTAATCGATCAAATTAATTTCAAAAGATTAATTATAAATAGAGTAAAATGAAAATATGATATGTATTCTGCTATTCATTTAGTGAATGGAATAAATGATTGGGAACCCGTCAAAAAAATCATACTCTTAATAAACTCATGGACTCTTTTTAGTAGTATAGACTGCTCAATTATTTACTTATTTAATTTACCAAACGCATAACAAACGCACTTCTCTACAAATGACTTTTTCATTATTTTTTCGAAATTTTTTGTACAAATTACAAAATATTCAGGGATTCACAAAAATCGCGCGCGGAATAGACTTCAAAGCAACACATTTTTGCAATAATTTATTGAATGCCGGGAATGCCCTTCATTGCGCCAAAATAAAATAAGAAAAATCTCTTTGTAATTGACTCCTAGACGACTCAGCTTACCATTTGGAGCCCTTTACCCAACGCCTGGGTCTAATCAACATACTTTCAATCTTAATCATACTTCTGCAAGAAATGTGATTGAGAGAACTTTTGAAGCTATAAAAATCAGACTCAGACTGCTCCAAGGAATCCTTGTGAATAATTCCATTGAGGTCACATGCATAAGAAATGTGTGCTGTGCTCTTTATAATTTATGACGCACGCATAAGGGACAGGAGTTTCGTGCTTCCGAAGTTGATGAAGGACGCGAAGAAGTTGTCTCTTGAACTCTTGTCACGCCTGAACTAGCTTCTCAGCTGATATTGTGGCATTACTACCCTAACTTCGATAATCCGAATCTATCTACGTAGCACCCTCGGACTCCCGCTGATTACGATCGGAATTGTTATGTAAAAATTCAGGCAGCGATTTGGATAGCTTTTTACAAAAATGCCTATTTTACTAACTTAACTTGTATAATTTTAAATTATTTGGATGTCGATTAATCACCAATTGAACAACCTTTATGCGAAAGTAAGGTTAGGTTAGGTAATAGCGGCTGCCAGGCTGACTGGGAGCCCAGCACACTTAGGCCGTTTCCGGCCCGTTGCAGTACCGCAGGGAATCTTCCCTATTTTCGCATCGTGAGACCTAAATGTCAACAGTTAGTTATCCCAGCCTGCAACTCTTATAAAGTTAGCTATCTTTCTGTGACATATGGTGGACATTTCCGAAATGTCTGCTTTGAAGGGCGGAGCTCAAGTGTTGTAGCCTTCTTCTGCTGAGAGCTGGGCATGAGCAGAACAAGGATTCATAATGTTTAAAGTGTTATATATGTATGGGTGATATTTAATTAAATAGCTGAATCAACAGTGCGCGATTCGAAACAGGTTAAAAAGCGATTCCTGTTGTACCGCTGTTTTAACAACTGAACTTTTGTACGACCGACCTGCTATACTCGATGAGAAAATATGATGTACGCGTCACGGATGAACAAGAACACTTGAACACTTTTCTTGACGTTTGGGACGGTCAATTGACCTACGAGATCGTGCGATTTAACGCCTTTTAATTATTTTTTGTAATACATTCGTGAGATACCAGCCGATATATTGGAGATTGTATACCACAGCTGGACCCAGCGTATTAACAATTTGAGGCACAGCCGCGGTCAACCATACATGAAATCTTTAAGCAATACATTATATACAGTCTATATCGACTCAATAAATAAAATCAGAAAGCCCTTCAAAAATCACTCTTTATAAATATTTATAAAAAATCCCTACCTCATAGCAGTTTCAGTGATGATTTTTAAGTCTTCCTGCTGGTTTCCACAAACGGATTCAATTAAATATACGGAAGTTTAATGCCAGTATTTTATAGCCAATAACAATATTAAAACTTTCTACGCTCTACTTTATTTCAAATATTTACTTACTTTTAATAATTTTCCGCATGTTATAATAAAGCATCTATACATTTTTTGTAAATTTTATTTGTTTATTAAACAGTTATTTCCGCTATTGACTCAATGTTAGCACATAAAATGTGCTAATCGATCAAATTAATTTCAAAAGATTAATTATAAATAAAGTAAAATTAAAATATGTTATGTATTCTGCTATTCATTTAGTGAATGGAATAAATGATGGGGAACCCGTCAAAAAAATCATATTATTAATAAACTCATGGACTCTCATGGACAACGTCTTATGTAGTTTTCCAAAACTAAAGTTATCTTTTATATTGACTGCTCAATTATTTACTTTTTTAATTTACCACCTCTCTAAAAATCCGTAGAAATCATTAGATTTTAGTTGAACGAGGAACGAGGCAGTCGCCTTAACATATGGGAACTCAACTGCTTATTATGTTCCACCATCTTTCTGAAAACAAAATATGATTGTATTATCAATACAAGTATGAACATAGAGAACAAAAACTAATTTGTGAAAGCATTAAATCAGCTGTTAAATTTGGTTGGATTTGGAACAGTTCTCTTCATGGAATATCGAAGCGAGCTGGGTAATTGTTTCATCATATACATACTTATATTTTATTAATTGTACAAGTATAAAACAAAAATAATATATCTTACATGAAACAGAGTCAAAATGTAGATGGTAAACGACTTCGGCCATGGGACACTCATAATGTCACTAAATGTAGAGAACAAATGAAATCAAATATATTAAATCCATTGGTTAAAATATACTAGAGAATTCTTTTTTGTTTAATTTCAGGTGAAAATTTTCATCAGCTTTTTCAAGAGTAGCAAATAAAAAACTACATCATTTCTCTGATTTTCTGCTCTTTTTTGCTATCATCTATAATACACACCTGAGATAGGACTAGCGTGAAGGTTTGATCCCAGGCATGATAACAGCATTGCGTCTTATTTCAAATATTTCTGAAACCAAAACAAAAATTAAAAATAAAGTAAATTAACACAATTATATTTATTCTGATATACATTTAGTGAATTATATAAATGATGAGGAACCCGTACAAAAATCATAATATTAATAAACTCATGGACTATTTTTGTATCGATTATAATCCAAATTACATATATTACGATGTCGTATGTTGTTTTCAAACACAAAAGTTATCTTAAATATAGACTGGTAGTTATTTTACCAAACGCATAGCATACTTCTCTAAAAATTCGTTGAATTCATTAGATTTTATTTGAACGAGGGACTGCCTCAACATATGAGAACTCAACTGCTTATTATGTTCCACCATCTTTATGATGATTCTTATATTTTATTAATTGTACAAGTATAAAACAAAAATAATATATCTTACATGAAACAGAGTTAAAATGTAGATGGTAAACGACTTCGGCAATGGGACACTCATCATTCATGATAGTCGACTTACTTTAATCTTTCTGAAAACAAGGGAAAATCGATTAATTGTAAATAATTCAAAAAACAAAATGATATGGATTCTGCTATATGTCAATTCAGTGAATGGAATTTTTCATTTATCACATAAATGATGGGGAATCCGTAAACAAATCATCATACTATTAATAAACTCATAGACTCTTTTTGTATCGATTATAATCCAAATCATATAAATTACAATGTCGTATGTAGTATTCGAACAAAAAATTTATCTTAAATATAGACTGCTCAATTATAACTGGAAGTTATTTAACCAAACGCATAGCATACGAACCTCTCTAAAAATCCGTTGAATTCATTAGATTTTAGTTGAACGAGGGACTGCCTCAACATATGGGAACTCAACTAGTTATTATGTTTCACCATCTTTCTGAAAACAAAATATTATTGTATTATCAATACAAGTATGAACATAGAGAACAAAAACTAATTTGTAAAAGCATTAAATCAGCTGTTATATTTGGTTGGATTTGGAACAGTTCTCTTCATGGAATATCGAAGCGAGCTGGGTAATTGTTTCATCATATACATACTTATATTTTATAAATTGTACAAGTATAAAACAAAAATAATATATCTTACATGAAGCAGAGTTAAAATGTAGATGGTAAACGACTTCGGCAATGGGACACTCATCATTCATGATAGTCGACTTACTTTAATCTTTCTGAAAACAAGGGAAAATCGATTAATTGTAAATAATTCAAAAAACAAAATGATATGGATTCTGCTATATGTCAATTCAGTGAATGGAATTTTTCATTTATCACATAAATGATGGGGAATCCGTAAACAAATCATCATACTATTAATAAACTCATAGACTCTTTTAGTATCGATTATAATCCAAATCATATAAATTACAATGTCGTATGTAGTATTCGAAAAAAAAATGTATCTTAAATATAGACTGCTCAATTATAACTGGTAGTTATTTAACCAAACGCATAGCATACGAACCTCTCTAAAAATCCTTTGAATTCATTAGATTTTAGTTGAACGAGGGACTGCCTCAACATATGGGAACTCAACTAGTTATTATGTTCCACCATCTTTCTGAAAACAAAATATTATTGTATTATCAATACAAGTATGAACATAGAGAACAAAAACTAATTTGTGAAAGCATTAAATCAGCTGTTAAATTTGGTTGGATTTGGAACAGTTCTCTTCATGGAATATCGAAGCGAGCTGGGTAATTGTTTCATCATATACATACTTATATTTTATTAATTGTACAAGTATAAAACAAAAATAATATATCTTACATGAAACAGAGTCAAAATGTAGATGGTAAACGACTTCGGCCATGGGACACTCATAATGTCACTAAATGTAGAGAACAAATGAAATCAAATATATTAAATCCATTGGTTAAAATATACTAGAGAATTCTTTTTTGTTTAATTTCAGATCAGTTACTAAGGTGAAAATTTTCATCAGCTTTTTCAAGAGTAGCAAATAAAAAACTACATCATTTCTCTGATTTTCTGCTCTTTTTTGCTATCATCTATAATACACACCTGAGATAGGACTAGCGTGAAGGTTTGATCCCAGGCATGATAACAGCATTGCGTCTTATTTCAAATATTTCTGAAACCAAAACAAAAATTAAGAATTAGAAATAAATTAAATTAACTAATTTATATGGATTCTGATATACATTCAGTTGGCATGATATTTTTCATTTATTGTGTAAATTATGGGGAATGTAAATCATCATATTTGTCCAAGGCACGACTGACTTGTTTATTGACTATTTATTTCGATGTTGTTATCACACACGCTTAAAAAAATCGTTGTTTTAGGGACAGAAAGTAACCGTTTGATTGAATAGTGAAATCAATACCATATCGCCATGCTCCTTTTGAAGGAATTTTATCACAGCCAGTCCTGAAATATATGGTATGTGTATTATTCAGACGAGTATAGATCGTATTACATTTACCATTTAGTGGTCCACTTGGTTCCGAGCGTTTATTTACATTTTTAATTGCTTTGAAAATCCTGCAAAGATAGAAAATTTAGATGAGTTAATATGTAAGTCTTCAAAAGGTTCATCAGAAATCTTTCTCTGTATTTTTGCAATCAGTAAAGAATTATCATCAGTAAACTAACAGAGACGAAAAATAAAACATCATATTGCAAAACGCATTGTATAATATATATAAAAGTGTTCATTTACCTGATTTGGTGAATACGGTATTAACAGTTGTTCTTTTAGTGCCCCTCAAGTTATCATGAAATCAAAGACAGAAAAAATATAGTAATGTGGTTTTCAGCTTGTTTGTGAACTTTCTTACCAGCTATATATGTAGCATCAAGTTGAACGTTTTGGCAAAACGTAAACAGCAACAGTTGACTTTCGATGACTCCTAAATTGTAAATAGACCCCTGAACCCAAGAACAGAACGCACAAAAATTATTTTCTACAAAGTGTAGATCTATATATTATATATGCTTTGTGAATGCAATACAATATATAAAATGCATATCCAGCTTAGACTGCCTCCTGTACGGGGGGTTCGTAACCTTCAGGACGATCGACCACGGCGCCTTCAGCAGATACGACAGCTTCTGTAGTTTTTCCGCCACCATCACCATGCAACTCCAGAAGTTTGGATATGTCGAAGCGAGGCTTCTTCAACACCTTAACTTTACGGATGTAAACATCATGTAAAGGATAGATACGCTGACAGCTCTTTTCAATATCTTTTGCAATTGAGTCGAGTGCTAATTTGTTAACCAGCTGCTTCAGATCAGCACCGCTGACTTCATTAGTTATGATATCAGTCATACGGGCCCGAATCTTACGGACCTGAGACTGTTGCGCATAGCAAGTTTTGCGCTGAGACTGCTGGTCCTTTGCAGTAAATCCAATGCAGAACACACGCAACAGATAGCCATCAACAGTTTTGGCCTCAACTATGGCCTCGATAAGTGTTTGCCACTTTTTTACCATGGACCTAACCAAAAGAAAGTGTAATTGTGTAGATTATTGAAGCGAGTTACTTAGGACCTATAATCTATGCCAAATCTTTTTCTTCTATTTAACTTAATACTTTACAATGCATGGTTTTTATGCATAAAAAGGCAGAACTTTTTAATAGGACAGTAAAATTATTTCGCAACTAAGCAAAATTATAGACAAAACTAACTTTGCATATGTGTACATATGCATACATATATATGTATTGCTTATGGCGCATTCCTACAAAAATATTTATTGAATTCTATATTGAACTTTACCTGTATTTATCTGTAGTCAAATCCATGCCATGGAAGTTGCACAGAACGTTACGATCCTGTACATCTTCAGCAATAAGACGGAACTTACGGAAAGAACGCTCAGGATCGATGTCTTTCTGCAGATCAGCCAGTGACACTTCAAACACGCGGCCCTTCAAGTAGTCGGAGGCGATTCTTTGACCCTGGGTGCGGTTGACGAGCGTTTTACCGATTTGACGGGTTTGAAACATATTCGGTGCTTTGACATCGTACCAGTCCTTGCGTGAGAAGGGATCCACTACCTTCTTCTTACCACCCTTTTTTCCTCCCTTGGAAAGACCTTTATTTTTGCCGACTGCCATGTTCAACGAATAAACCGGAAAAGGCCGAATCACGTTGAGTTTGCTTGTCAAAAGGAAATGAAAGAAATAGTGTTGAATAACCCCTAGATTACTTAAGCCTTTAGTACACTGACCGACTTCACAATAAGCCCTAAATGAATTAAAATAATGATTTCAAATCAAAATTTTATTGAATAGAGCATCTCCATAAAAATTAATAAAATGAGTATCGCGTATTATAGCCTGTTCCCACACACGACCATCCACCATACATTTCGGGGATGGTTCGGAAGGTTTTGCCGTTCCGAAATTTCTCAGTTTGTCCACCATCCATTTCGGATGTTACTAAACCGCACGTTTCTGTGCGATATTTAATATTACTTTATTTATTATTTACTCTTATTTATTATTACATTAGTATAAGTGAGCCAAACACAGTGCATAAACCCAAAAATAGAGATGTACATTTTCAACGCAAGGCGAAGATTGCTTTAATAAACGCAGTTGAAGCAAGACTGTAATTTGTACATTTTAACTTTAATTAAACTACCACAATGGGCTATGTTTAAAAAACACAGCTGATTCATGAGAGCAAGACCAAACACTTTTTAGGTTTTTGGTCACACTTTCTTAGTTACGTTCCACACAAACGACATAAGTAGAAGATTCCTTGCAATAATACACCGCAGTGCTGGAAACAGTCCTATAAAACAAAAAAGTTCAAATTCAAAAAATTAAGTGGATAATATAAGCATATCAATCTAGCTTAGAAAAGGATAAGTAGTCCCATTAAAAATATCATCCTTTTTGTTTGTATAGGCTTGTATCCAGCACCGCGAAATTTTACTGAAAGGAATCTGCTCATTATTTCGTGTGTGACCCATTTTCGGGTAAATACATGCTAATTCTGAATTCTTAAAATGGTAAATGCAATGGTGCAATTGAAATGCATGTTATCGGCCGCCAATAGCAATTTAAGGCGCAGATTCAGGTTTAGCAGTAGAAAAGCCATTATAAACACCTATTTCAACCTCAGAATATTAAAATAAATTTTTGTTCTTTTATGCCGTTACGGACGTTACACACCTATTTCAACCTCATAATATTAAAATAAATTGGTTTTTCTTTCATGCCGTTACGGACGTTACGCACATTGCCATAGAGGAGTGTAAAATATCGTGTCGTGTATGGTGGCGGACTTGTCAAATCTGGCATGTAACATCTGAAACTTTTTATCACTGTGTTCGATGTCTTGTATCGTGCTGACATTTAAATCAACTCTAATAGCCTATTCACACTGAGCACCGATTACCGTTTATTTCCTAGACGGTGCGTAAGGTTTTGCCGTTCCGAAAATTTCCCAGTTAGCTCCACCGTCTGTTTTGAATGTTCCTAAACCGCACGTTTCTATGCGATATTTAGCCGATGGTTTTCAAATGCGACTCTGGAAAATTGGCATTCACAATGAAAAAATAGAATTAACTGCAATGACAGCCAAAAAAAAAATATGTTAACACAATCTAAAATGGAAGGAGCAGGAAGTTCTAGTGGTAAATTTATACATATACATATTTTGAATTTAATAATTTTATTGTTAATATTTGAACACAATGCAGGAAATAAGAGTAGATCAGGCGGCGGCAGGCTGCAGTGGACCACGGAGATGGAAATTATGCTAATAGAGTACCACAAGAAGCTGCTTGGGATAGCTGATCTGCTGGGTAAACGTATAGATGAAATAGTAAGCAACCAATCAATCAAAATTCCAGAATGATCTCTTGACTTGTTTAAAAAACAAAGAAAAAATGAATAAATAAGTTTTTAAATTGAATTTTATTTCTTATTTATTGCGATTTACGAAATACTTTGCTATAGCAGATCGTATCTGTTCTGCTGACTGGTTATCATCAGCACAACTATTGCTGGTATCGGGCTGTTCTTTCTGCTCTGCTGGTTAAAGCTCCCAACTATAGTTTATTGCGCTATTGTGCATATTTAACATATTGTGCAGTAAGCAACAGCACATAATTATTCCGCTGTAATCGGTATCTTTATCTTGTTCGTCCAACAACAAGATTAGTTGCTGCAAGAAAATATTTTGCTGTTTAATCCCAGTTAAAACAATTGCTAAATCTTCCAAATCCATTTTTTTCCAAATAAAAATAAAAAAATGTACCGCTCAAAAAAACTTTTTGTTATTGTCATCAGCTGTTAAGCTGGGTGTCCAGCACCGCGGAAACTAAAAATTACTGCCAAACTTCATATAAAAAAAAACGGGGCCAGTATTTTTTGATAATTTGGACATTTTGGCGCCTCCAACTGTGCTGTACTTCGTCATATAACCATATGTGCCGCTACCAACACAATCACTTCATCGTCAGAATTACTTTCATTCCTTTTTTAATTTTAGTTTAATTTTCAAATTGGCGCTGTTTACAAAACACAGTATTCATGAAGTGGCAAATCACTTTTAGTTTTTGGTCACATTACATTAGCTGGTTCCCATATCAATATGAGAGTTTCTTCAGTTTGGGTGCTGGATACGGCTTTAGCTGGGAAACACTAACTAAAAAACGGGGCCAGTAATTTTTCGTTTGTGTTTCTGGAGTCAGTATCAGCAACGTAAACGGGATCACGATTTGTATCGATAGTATCGATATTCACACGAATGTGGACTGTGAGAACAGTGTGGTGCCAGTAAAATATATGTGCCTATGGGGGAAATTTGTATCAAAGAGATTGCAATGCTTAAAGGGGAGGGATTGCTTTAATAAAAGCAATTAAGGCAATATCAGTCTGGGATCCGGAAATGGCGTTTTCATAATTTGGACATTTGGCGCCACGTCTGTACTTCGTCTTATACCATATGTGCCGCTACCAACACAATCCTTCATCGTCAGAATTACTTTCATTCTTTTTTTAATTAGTTTAATTTTCAAAATTGGCGCTGTTTACAAAACACAGCTGATTCATGAGAGTGGCAACACTTTAGGTTCTTGGTCATTAATTAGCTGAGTTCCATATCCGAAATAATGAGCAGCCAGTAAAATTTCGCGGTGCGGATACCAGGTTTAAGCTGTTCAACAAATTACTGCCAAACTTCATATAAAAAAACGGGGCCAGTAATTTTTCGTTTGTGTTTTCCTGGAGTCAGTATCCAGCAACGTAAACGGGATCCACGAATTTGTATCGATAGTATCGATATTCACACGAATGTGGACTGTGAGAACAGCTGATAGGGGTGCCAGTAAAATATATGTGCCTATTTTTACTGAAGTCAAAGTGAAAGGTGGGGGTAAAATTTGTGCGCAAAATCAAAAAGAGATATGCAAATGCTTAAAGTGAGGAGAGGATTGCTTTAATAAAAGCAATTAAGGCAATATCATGTCTTTAGCGGATCACGGAAAATGAGCATTTTCATAATTTGGACATTTTGGCGCCTCCAACTGTGCTGTACTTCGTCTTATAACCATATGTGCCGCTACCAACACAATCACTTCATCGTCAGAATTACTTTCATTCCTTTTTTTAATTTTAGTTTAATTTTCAAAATTGGCGCTGTTTACAAAACACAGCTGATTCATGAGAGTGGCAAATCACTTTTTAGGTTCTTGGTCACATTACATTAGCTGAGTTCCACATATCCGAAATAATGAGCAGCTTGCTTTCAGTAAAATTTCGCGGTGCTGTATACCAGCCTTTAGACGGTAGACGGTGTCAGTGTGAATTGAAGTTTCACCGTCTGTCAAAAATCCGTCAAATCTGTCAACGTCCCCCCTTGACGGGCTCAGGGTGCACATGGTATTATAGCCTTTTCCCGGCATATCTCCGACGACATATCTCCGCCCAGTACATTTTTCCGGCGGAGCTATGTCGCTTTTTTCTGGAGGACTTATGTCGTTTTAAAGCGTCATATCTCCGCTCGGAGATAACAAACGACATATCTCCGCGCGAAATGATGTCGTTTTGAAGCGTCATACCTCCGCGCGGAGATATGACGTTTTCAAACGACATATCTCCGTGCAGCGATTTTGAGCAAAAAGTGTGAAGTAAAACTTATTCTTCTTTGTCCCATATTTATTGCTTTCATATACATACAGCTGCGTCCAAAATAATAGTAGTGCCGATACCAATTTTCATTTTTCCTCAATAGCAAGACATAGGAGCGCTTCCCCGAAAGTTGGTTAATTTTTATAGTAATCCGATAAAAGACATCCATATATGTACTACATTTTTATATTTACTTGAGTAGCCTTGCATTTCTATAACGGCTGTACAGCGATTTGTCATGTAGCTACCCAAATTGTGGCATTTCTCTATGAAAATCGAGTTCCAGGACCTTGGTAAAGCGTCCTAAAGTTAATTTTTTTTACATATTAGACTGCTCTATTTATATTATAAAAGAAATTATCAATTTGATTAAGATCGGTTGCCCGATTCGCCCATTCCATTGACTCTACCTTGTTGGCAGCGAACAACTCTTTGAGAAATCTGTGGGTGTCCTTCAGATTGTTGTCCTCCTGGACTCCCCAAAACAGATGCATGTCCAATGAGACATAAGGTAGCATCATATCGGCCAATATACCAACCTATAAATGACGAGCGATTGTACTTATAAATTAATTTTGGACTCCTCCGACAAAAAAATATTCCTTCACTTTCTAATGGTCAATTTATGGAAATATCTGAACAAATTTTTTTCTTGATTTTTTTACTTTTAAATTATAGTCCTTAAGGCTTCATCTAATGGTCTCAAAAAGAGTTTCCAAATTAAAAAATGTTTGTAAGGCTGCAATAGGAGCGAAAGCATCGTACCTCCTCTGTCGTAGTAGTCGATCGACTGATGTTTTGGCGAATAACTTCACCGATCGGGTTTCTTTGGGTTTCTTATTTAATGTTATTTCTGATAGTATAAACTGAACAACCAATGATATTTTTTACCTCGAGATACTACTCTCCTTTTGAAATCAGCCCTCTAATTAGTTTGATCTTTTGGGCACTATAGGGCTTGCCACGCCCCAAGATACCGACGACAAATGACTAAAAAGGAAACTATAAAAGCTTAAAACTATGAAATAAACCATTCAAGTATTATTTAAAAAAAAAAACTTTGCAAAAAAAGCAGTAGATTTAATAATATTCAAAATTTCCTGTAGCACTACTACTTTCTTTAGCACTACTACACTACTATTATTTTAAACGCTTCGAAATGCCGATGTTATGCGAAAAAGCTAAATATATGACTAAAAAAAGTAGTTAAGAAATTTTTACTGTGTTTTTAAGTACAGCAATACTGTGCTAGCTGCTGAGGTAAAAAAATTAATTCGATTGCTACAGTTGTTTCGGAAAAAATGAACAATATGTAAAGCCCATATCAGCACTACTATTATTTTGGACGCAACTGTACATACACACATTTTTACAGTTGTATGTTTGCTGAATTATTGGTTTCCCTATTTTTCTATTCTTCTGACGGAAAACGACATAAGTCCGCGCGGAGGTATGACGCTTCAAAACGATATAATTTCGCGCGGAGATATGTCGTTTGTGAAACGGCGGAGATATGTCGTCGGAGATATGTCTCTACTCCCCCTTTTCCAACACAGCACATTTCCGGGGAACGGTGGGATTTTTTGAAATATGTGAAACCTCGATTCCCACAGGCCACCAACCACCATCCATGGAAAACACAGCTGACAACAACAAACAAAAAATGTGTGCTCCTAAATTTGTCAAAAGTTAGCAACAAATATGAAAATGTAATTCTTTTTCGACTGAGCCAGCAACAGTCAATAAATGATGTTGCAAAAATTGATGGTGGCGTTCGACAAATAAATAAATTCGATGAGAAATAATTTTTTGCAATGCTAAATTATTTTAATGAAAGAATGCCAAAAAAGGTGTGGATAGTTGTAAGGAAATTGCAATCGAAGTAAAATGTTATGTACAAAACTATGTTTTATCTCTTTTAGAAGCGGTACGGAACTTTTCGTTTTCGTCAAAGTCTTTCAAATTAATTCCATTTCAATTTACTTCAGATATACCTAGATTTGCATATGTGAACATTGGCTCTCCAGAAAGTTGCAGCGATTCGACGTCGGCAATATTGGAGTATAAATACAACATCTCAATTAATGAGAAGGATTCTTTTTTTTTATTCGAATTGAAAATATAAAAATTACTGAAACATAACCCAGAAATGGATGGTTCGTAAGGTTTTAGAAGTGGTTTTCGCAACGACCAATTCAAACTCAGATTTCGGCGAAAGTTACGGCGATTTATGCGAATTTCTGATTAATGTTCAGCATTGACGACTCCCTAAAATGGTTATATTTTCACGTAAATATGATTATTAGTTATATTTTTAATTGAATTTGAACCATTTTCGCACAGAACATGTCGCATGGTACAAAAATTCCTTAGCTTTGTAAAGGTTACAAAAATTCCGTTAACCGGTATTGAAAACATTTTCTGGGATTTTTGTAGATAGTTCGATACATTAGGCCGCATTATTGCATTTTTCCGTTAAATGGAACATGCGACAATGATTCCCATAAGAGCCCTGTGGATAGAAGAAGACAATCATGCGGGTCGTATGTTGAAACATTCGACGCATCATTAGCAAGTGTTACCGTGTTCTGTCGAGTATTTTTACAAAATACTGAAATTATTCGGGGTATCGACGCGGTATCGGTGTATTTTTGTGGAATCAAATAATAAATTCAATATAAAGTTTAACGGCCAAACAATTCCTGAACATTTCAATTAAAATAAGTCTGATTGCAAGCAACGAAATGGTAATATAAAAACTTTCAAGGTCTCATGGGACGCGCTGATTTCAACTTTAAAAGTGCTTCTTGAAAATTATATCAGCAGCATCAAATCAAGTATAAACGCCTCGCATCATTTTTCCGCACCTTGGACAATGATGCGGTATTGTAAAAAGGCTATAAGAGAGACTTTGAGGAAAGACTTTTATCAAGAATCAAAAATCCGTACCAAAATTTCGTGCTGCTTACATTAATTTTGTAGCACTTTTAAAGTTATAGTTACTGCATCCCAAAAGATCTTTGTGGACCCTGGCAAGTATTTGTGTTACCATTTTGTTGTTTGCAATCAGAATTATTTTAATTTAAAATGATCTGAAATGGTTTGGCCACTCAACTTTAAATTTAATTTATTGTTTGATTTGACAAAAATACCCCGATAACGCGTTGATACCCCGAATAACTTCTGTATTTTGTAAAAATACTCGACAGAACACGGTAACACTTGCAAATGATGCGCCGCATGATTAATTATGCGAACGTATCATTGTCTTCTTCCATCCACAGGGCTCTTATGGGCATTTTTGTCGCATGATCCATTTAACGGAAAAATTTAATGATGCGGCCTTCTGTGAAAAGGCTACTAGGTCTGAAATAAATAGTAGATTCCTGTCAGTATATTCCGCAGTGCTGAATACACCCCTTTATCAGCATTAAAAGTCAACTTTATGCAAGTGTAAACCTCATTCTGAGTAGTGTTTGCTTATTTATCGATAGGCAGGTAGCACACTGTAGTGTAAATAGGCTATCAGAGTAAATAGTCTATAATTAAGCCAACTGAATTAATTAATTGATATCTTTTATGTTTATTGAATTTCTCCAGCAAGCCTTCGTTACCAGAGCCGAAGTCCTTTCGCAGCAAAAATATTTGGTACGTTTTCGCTAATTGGGTAGACCAATACGATGAATCATCATTTGAAAAGCGACAGAGCTATCGATATCAATTCCCGTATGGTATGGATTTTCATAAGTAAAGTGTGTTGGATATAGGCGGGATATATCGAACAGACATAATTGACATGTAGCAAGTATGTAGTTACCATGTAATTACCATGAAACAAATCCATTTTGTTTTATCTTTGGTTACCTTGTATTATTAAACCGGTTTTTATTAAATAATAAAATAAAAATTGGTATTTCAAATTTGCGAATTTTGTAGAGAATTCATTAATTTATCGAAGAAAATTATGTGATCAGTGGTGAAGCTTCTGGCTAGCTGGTATTTCTAACTAGAATATCAAAATCAGGGAATATCAACGCAATCACGGATGGCAGCGCTGCCGGCATCGTCACTGCTTCGCTGGTTTCAACGCAACGCAAGCTGTCTCACAAATTTTCCGACCGCGGACAAGGAAACACAGAAATAACGGTCGAATTTTTTTCTGAAAATTAACTCGCGGAAAACAAATTCAGAAATTTCCGTTGATAGATGGTATAAATTTCGTACATTATAAAACGAACGGTTGGAAGATCGCTATATAGTGGATATCTGTTTGGTACAATATAAAAAGAATCCTGTATTTAGTACAAAAGAAAGGTAGATCTTATGGTGCGGTCGGTTGCGTCGATTTGTGCTTTGATGAAATCATAACCACCACATACATGTTCGAATGTATGTATGTATGTAAATCAGCAACGAAAGATACATGTGTGTGTGTAGAGGCTCGTGGAAACATGTGTGCATATACTAAGTGATTGGTGGGTGTGTGTGTGTGCGCGATCGGCACATGCAATGTGTGTGTTCAAGTGTGTTAATAACAAATGAATGTACAAAAATACACAAATACGATTTGGATTACAAACGCATTTTTTTGCGCTTTTGCGTGTGTTCTATATGTCTTTAAAAGTTAATTTTTACCTAATAATGCGTATCTAACGCGAAGCATGCGGTACAAAAACAATTGTTCATCCCAGACAAATAACGGTTCGCAAGTACTATTTTATACGATCGGATTCGGATTTGGATTCTAAGGTTCTAAGTAAGTGAATATGCATATTTTAGTTTTGTAAATCAGTGGTGAAGTGCAAAAATATGGTACATATATACATATGTGCGTAGTATTCATACTAATATTTCAATCTGAACATACATGTATGCATGTATGTATTTTCCTCTCGAACACCCTCACACTGACAGGTACAGCACACATACTCGTAAGTATGTACATGTTCATGTATATGTTCATGTTAATGTATATGTACAGCTGCGGCAGAAAAAATAGCACCATGGTTTCTGTATGGAGGATTTTTGTTTAACAATGGTTTTTAAGAACGTTTTTACCTCATAATAATTATATAATGTGTTATTGAAAGAATCCGAACACAATGGTATATGTTCTTCACATTTCAAATTTAGATATTTTAAAAGAAAAGGATTTATTCACAAATTATTAGTTATGAAAGTTAAGCTAATTTTCCCATCTTTCCTTTGAGATATTGATCTACGAATCATGCAGGCTACCCTTAAGATTTGTATTACTCTTTTGTTTCCCATTAGAAATATATTTTTTAACTTCACCACAAATATTTGCAACGGGGTTCAAATCTGGAAACTGAACAGGCCAATCCTCTACATTAAGTGAACTATTCTTTTACCACTTTTGAGCTTTCTTTCTGGCAAGTTTCTGTCTTTTTTAAGTCCTACTGCAAGGCACAAAATAAAGACATTTCGTCTTCCGCTTATGGTTTACACAAAAAACAAAATTATTTGGCTTTCATCGCAACACGGAATGTCTACATTTTTCTTTGTGCCAACTCAAGTATTTTACATACTGAGTTCACTTTGCTTATGCCTTGCCGTCAAAAATCAAAAGCACTTATTTTATGTTTTTAACGGTACTTGCAAAAACATGGGTCCTTCTTGCTCTCACGAGCGAACGAGTCAGTAGTTTTACCAGAAATTGGGATATCGCGTTCTTGCTTTCACGTGTTTATTTTTGGTAATATATTTTAATTCATTGCTAATCATTTTACCTGAATATGCGACAATTTCATCAACCTTAGCATATGTAAGTGTTGTCTTCTGGAATTCAAGCCTAGCTTTTTATTTTTTCTTCACTGAAGTGCTTTCTACGACCAGCTATGGCCATAGCTACTTATATTTTGTAACTTTCTTCTTACAAGCGACGTAAGCCACCGACGTAAGCATTATTAATTCAATCAGGAAAGTAAAAGTTTGTATACGAAAGCTACTTTTGTTGCCGTTCAATTTCGTAACATTTTCGGAAAATTGCCCAAACTAATAAGATTCGTTAGAACTGTGGGACTAATCACACTTCTCTCAGAGAGAAGACTTGTAAAGCTACTTTACATTGAAGCAAAGTGCAAAAATATGGGATAGTGAGCGTGTTCCGAAACAATAAAACTGTTGCACAAGCAGTGCTATTTTTTTCGCTGCCACTGTAAATACGTTTGCATGTGGAACGCACATCTCAGCTAGAGTTTGTTTATTTATTTGCTGAAAATACGATTTTCTGTATCAGCATATTTTTGTTTAGGTTCAGTTGGGTTCGGTTCGGTTTGGTCCGTTCCGATGTGCGTTTCTTCTCTACCTGTTGATATCCCAGGTATTCACAATCTTGCCTCTAAATAGAAACTCGTTGTGTCATTAGTCTTGCCGCCGATCCGGTGCATGCGTCGTGCGCTGTTGTTGTTACTGCCCCTGTCTTTAACGGTCGACCGTCGACCGACGGCGGTTAGGGTTTTACCTTGAACTAATACGTAGTTAGTATTCCCTGCTGCGAGTACCTATGCACAATCTTTGGGAATCGCTACGTAGTGATCTGTGATCTGGCCGGACAGGGCAGGTAGCACTCCGACAATCCAACAACCAAACAACCAACAACAGATACGATAGTACCAAACATTGTCAATGCTATTATTTGTCTTTCCCTGTTTGCTCAGCTCAGCAGAGTGTTTTATCCGAAAGAGGATTGAGAGAGAATTGTAGGGTTCGGAGTCGGGTCGCTGTTACAATTCTCTTAGGCAGCATTCAGCATTCATTTTCTGAGAAATATTTGGGTTGGTGCTTTGTGCTGGGGACCACGTGAAACATATACAGACGTAAGAGTTTTGGATTTATACATACATATGTATGTATGAGAAATATTTGCAATGATTATGTAGTGAATATGGTGTATTCTTTTATGTAGAAGCTAAATAATAAAATAGCATAATGACAGAAATTGTGCATATATGTATATAATTTTTTTTATTGTTTTTATTTATCTACATATGTATTAGTTCAAGTACATATGTATATATGTATATACATACGACGTAATCGTCACTTGCCAAAGCAGTAATACATATTTCAGAGCCTTTATGGGCTATAAGAGCTACCTAATTTAGCTGTGAATTTGTGGCTTCTATTTATCGATGTAATACTATCGACTGTGCAATATTAACGATATATGTACTATAAATACATACATATGTACATGTCATGGGGCAGTTAGTTAAATAAAGGTTTGTTTTTTACAATTTGGATGACTATGTACATATGTATATCAATTAGCTGACAAAAGAACGATCGATCGGCAAGCGCACAGCAGCTTGCCTTCCATTCTTATTACATATGTACATATATATACATACATATGCATACATACATATATGTATATACATATGAACGTAGGGCAGGATATGGTAGTGTTCTCTTTGCATTCTTTTTTCACTGTAATTTTTAGTGTGGTGTTGGTGGCCTACGAGATAAGATTAAATGGGTAATAAAACTAAATGCCAGGCCTCGACAGCAAAACACGCTGTATCTCCAGTACTTACTCTCGAGCTAATAGCTCAAAGCTTTCCAGACCACGACCAGATCCGAAAAGGAACCCTTTTCAGTTATTCCATCTCCTATACTATACTATCTATACATATATGTACATCTGTACGTATATCAAACGCATTTAATCTTTCGAACCATCAAGTCCATACTTGATTGTGTTCGAATTAAACGGTCTTCTTGCCACTGGCAATGTCGTATGCTGTATCTTAGAAAAACGTTTATCTAAGTCACGCGTTATCTTAGTTTTAAGTACATATGTATAAGTATGCATACATATGTACATACATACATACATTCATTCATATGTATGTACATATGGTTGTGCAACCATTACATTTTAATTGAGTTTTAAAGTTTATGTAATTTTGTTACTTTGCATTAAGTTATTAAAGTAAATAACCTAAACTGTGATTTTAACTCATTTAGGACTTTTTGGTTTAGTGACCACATATCGGAGATCACATTCCATCAAAAGCATGGATAAATCATACTTCCAGAGCGACCATATGCGGTACATTAAAGTGACGACGACGACAGTCATTCGCGTATGCGAGGCGGGTGTAACCGGCATTATTTAGGCAATCTCCACTCAAACGCTTGAAAGCTGGAAAGGAGTAAAACATGCCACATACACACACCCGGCATGGGTCATCTGGCGATGATTTATGCAGTACGGACGAAGTGAAGATATTTAAGGACGAAGGTGACCGCGAAGATGAGAAAATATCATCTGAAAATCTTTTAGTCGAAGAGAAGTCCAGCCTAATAGATTTAACCGAAAGTGAGGTAAGTCCCATCTTCTATACGTGTGCACATACTACAGATACTACAGCTAATTCATTGCGATTCACACTTAACATACTTTTTGTTTGCTATTTATTTATTCTTCTATTTAGGAAAAACAAAGCAACAAAGCAGTCAGGCCGGACCACAGTCCTGTTTTCAGTAAGTATATCTTGATTTCTTCAACACACATATGAACATTCATAAATATGTAGTTATGTAGTTATATAAAATATTGGATACACACTTTTAGCTGGAAAGCAAAAGGAAAAACGAGGGGGGGGTTCGAATAGCGACAACCGCGGCTCCACTGCATACCCGGTACTTAGTCAGTACATGTGATGCTATACCTAGCGACAAAGAAACAAGCCGCGCTCTGAAATTATATGTACCTAACCTGAGGTTTTTGCAAAGGCTATTCGGCTCGTTTTTGTTCTGTTCTGAGTCAATAAATCAATTCAATCAATAACAAAAGGTATGTGCTAAAGGTATAAATTTGTTTATATTAAACTTGAATTATATCGTCAGGACGATTAGGCACCTTGTGATTGGGAGCGCTCTGTAATGGATTCTTAGGAACTTAGTGTTATTTTTAATATTCCCATGTCAGGTGTCCTTCCATTTGGCCGGCGTCTAATACTTCGACCCGAAATATTTTTTGTAAAACTTTGCCGCACCACTGATGCTACCTCAAAGCAATTTTTGAACCGATCCTGAAACTAGTTTTATTATAACACGATTTTGCATAAGCCCATTGTCACGACTGGCACCACAAACATATGAAACACATCAATCAAAAACATACTACTTACGTTTGTTAGGAACTGATTTATTGACTCGGAATTAAAAATAAATATGTATGTATATGAATAGAGTAACATTTCAGAGTGCGGCTTTTTTTTTGTCACTGGGTGTACATATGCAATTTATACAATATATTTGATATGTCGTTGGCATCGCTGTTCGTAAAAAAGACAAATTGATTTTAGCAAACCAAAATTTCTTAAAATTCAAGCCGTTTTATCTCGCTCCTTCCGCCAGATCACGCACACTGAACAAGGGGGAGAGAGGGAATAAGTAGCAACTGAAATTTAATTTCTTCCTTTCCGCCGATATTTATAATTTTGCGTTTTTAGTTTTCTTGTAACTACTAAATTATGGAAACCACAGATTTTCATCCATTATGGGGGCGGGTTGAAAGGTTGACTAAGGTCTGACTAAGGTTTTCAGTTGAAAAAAAAAGGATTTAGCTCATCAGGTGATTATTATCAGGAATCTTTATGTATATATGTACATATGTACAGATGTACGGATTTGAAGATGCTTCGTTTTATGCGTTTCTAATATTTGGTACAAAGAATAATATAAATACTCTCTGCTGGGGCATAAATACATTTATGTATGTACATACATTTAGTAGAACGTTAGTTGGTATTTTTATTCCACCCGCCTCAGTTGATCGCTTGACTCAGAACACTTAACACTTTATTTGTTGCTGTACTTTATTAATTACAATTGTACACAGCTAAAAACATCAAATATTTAGCTCAAAAATGATACAGCCGGCAATTTAAATTCTACAGTTAGTCCATGATTAGACGCGAGATAATGAAACACTTTCTCACTTTTAGGTTGAGTCCATCGTTCCATCTCATACGTTTGTATGTACACGTATGTATCCGTGCATGTGTATATCGTACTAGTATAAATGGGGATACATAAATACATACATGCAAACAATGGAGAGGAGCATATACGAATGTGTGTTTGTGTTAGTGTGCTTCCCTTGTATTGTTTTACACAGTCTGCTATGCATGGGCATGCTGTGTGAGTTTACGTGTTGTGTATGTGTGTGTGTATGTATGGAGTCGCAAAACGGTGATGAAGCTGAAGAGAGCATTAAGACGCGGCAAGAGAGAGAGAGAGAGAGAGGGAGAGTGTAAGATGGAAGACTGGAACGGTAAGAGGGGTATGGTAAGGGGGTGCGTCGGATAAATAACCGGCTGGCTACGCTGACTGTAATGCTGGCATCCGCCGTGCCGTTCCATGGTGCTAACAAGGTGATCGTTCGCCGACACGCTACTTCACTTCTTGTTTTCTGTGTTGATATATTTTGTTTTATTTTGGTCTTCTGTTTGTACATAATTGTATGTACAACAGATGCACGCACAAATACATACATATGTATGTACATAAACATACTATCCACGTGTGTATGTATGGTGGGAACATATACATATAAAGAACAAGCTAATGTAAAATAGTCGCAAGTTTTAAATAATTTCCTCATTGTTTCCGGTACTCGTTTTTCATATTTTCTGAATAAATAAATAAATCCATATTAAACATACATATGTATGTATGTATGTACAATATGTACGAGTGCAAATCATTAGTATTCTCGGTATTACATACACACATACATACACACATACATATGTACATACATACATATGTATGTAAATATGCTGATGTGCGAGGGCAAGCTTCATTCGTTGTCATTACGTCTCCATCCACACTTTTTAAATCCATAAGAAAACAGTTAACGAGCTTTTCTTCGGCATAGCAAGCATGTTGATTCTACAGAACGCAGAACAATGTTCAACGACAGCGACAGGAGCGCGTTACAATTTGAATGTACCAGGGGCGTCGTCACGTCAAGTCCTGAGAGGATCCCATGAATGTACATACATATGTATGTATGTACATTTGTAGCTATTAAACATTTATATATTACATAAATATTTAAAATATATTGAGATGCTTTTTACTATATGCACTATATACTGTGTAGATACATATGTACATACATAAATATCCTCATATGTATGTTCCTGAACTGAGACTCACAGTATCCTTGGAAATTAATGAGTTTTCGTGGAATCGGCAGCTCGTTCAGCGTTGCTCAGCGGCGTAAGAATTGTTAGTTGTTGGCTGGCCCTTATTGTGATGATCAAAATTTTCGCTTTTTCTGACGTTGTCTTGTCTACCTCCTTGACTGCTGTGCTGTCTGCTGTGCGCTGTGTGCTGTGTGCTGTAGTTTCCTCATTTAGCTTTTTCCGTTCTTCTCCTTAACATTTTGATTTAGGGTCTTTTGTGTTTGGTTCACATTCTATTTGTTTGGAACGTTACTTCATGTATGCATGTATGTACATATGTATGTATGTAGTCTTTTTAACAAGCTGTTAATTATTTAATGGTAAGAACGACACGCTTTTTTTTTGATACTGAGAAATATTGCTCGTTTGTACGTATGTATAAGTTGTATACCCTACTAAGCCTAGTATTCAGATCCGAAAATACGTTTTCAAGCGAAACGTGCAATATAAAAAAGCTTGCAGTCCAGTGTGACTAGTTGTGAATGCACTGCGGTAACACTGTATAGAAATAAAATCCGTTAAAGATTTAAATTTTTTATCAAAGCAAGCAGTAATGTATAATTTGTTGGCGCGCTGGCACTGGAGAATTACAGTACACAGATAAATAACAACAATATTGGATAAATCCGATTTTGCTGAAGAGAAATTCAAACAATGATTTTTTTCCATATTTATCCCCCAAATTTTATAACAATTCCATCTTCTCGACAGCCTTTATTAATTTCATTATATCGTAATTATTCTCCTTATTGCTTGTTTGGTTTTTGTTTTTTGCACTGTGTTGTTATGGTACTCACACACATTCACGCACACAGCCCCAGTTTTAGCTGAATGTCAATTAAAACTCTAGGGACTGTAAGAAATACCACAAATACCATGAAATAGTTCTCCAGCATACATATATCAAGGTTTTTTTTTGGTGATCTGAATACTACTTTCAAACTGACCTTAGCAAACTCATTTTGCATTCAAAATTTGTTTATCGAATATCAACCCTGATTCTGTTTGCTAGCACTTTTTTCGGATCTCAGCACGGCCCTTTAGATAAAACAAGAATGAAATAAAAATAAAATACAATAAGAGAGCTAAAAAATGTATATCTTTCTTCATTCGACTGGAATTGATCGGAAATGCTTTCTTCTGTATTTTTGAAGATAATCCAAGAAAATGCTGCAGAGATATCACTCATACATGGACATTTCCCGGATGTCGAATGGGGAGAGAATCATACAATCAAAATAAGACGGATTTTAAAAATAATTTTTGCAATATAAAGTGGTTCTTGATTACCCCTATAATTGGTGCTAAGGTCGATTTTGGACAAAAGAATTCGCTCGGGAAAAAAGTTGAAGTGGTTATCGCGGCGATCAATTCAAACTGAGATATCAGCATACATATGTATGTTGAGTCAGTATAATGATTCAAATTTCTAATAAACGTTGCGCTTTAATGTCCCTTTGAAATGGTTACAATTTTACGCAAAATAATTTGTAGTTTTAAGACATATGTATAGAATTTAATCCTTTGTCTCACGAAAAAGGCGTCCTTAGCTTTAGCCCAGTAATCACGTCCGAAAAAGTTCCGCTGATTTTATAATTTAATTTTTAAGCATCGGTGGACTTTTTGCGGGAAATGCCCATATACAAATATGTGAGAAACAAAAATAACTTGGGACAAAGGATAAAAGCACTCAAGCGTTGGAGTATACTTTTATTATAATTATAATTATATTTATTTTTTTCCAGATAAACTAGAACCCCACCCACCAAGCTTCAATATGGGATACTTGGTATCGCCGTATCCATATGGAAACGGCACTCCCAGCGGATTACCAGTGACGATGGTAAGAATAGACAACACTTAAGTATTTAAATCGCCCAGAGCTGTCTTAGTCCTCACAGTGAATCTATGGTTACGCCCCAATTTAAACGTTTCTTGAAGCTATTTTTGTATTTTTATTTGAGAAAACCTCAAAAGCTATGAGCTATGAGAAGTATTATCCTTATAAGAAGACTTCTAAAACACATTTTTGTGTCACACGACTTAGGTATATTTATTTACTTCATAGTACTGTTTTATTTCCATCATAAAAATCCAATTTGAGTAAGTTGCAGCATAAAATTACGTACTATTTAGTTTCGATAATTACTTTTATAATAAATTATAGACTTATAAGTATACATTACAGTGAGAGGCATGGGGCGAAAACAGCGGTTGTGTGTCAAAGGGTGCAATTCCCAAACGCTACAATTAGGCTTAAACGACTGAGTTTGAAGGGTTCAAAGGGAGGTTTCTCACATTATCGCGTCAATCCGAATGAAACATTTTTAGACCAATTATGTACATATTTTTAAAACATGAAAGTAAACAATTAAAATCTTTATTTTTATTAACATAATAGCACTAGACAACAAAATTTAATTGGGCCTTTAAACATTTTCAAGGAATTATGGTTTAGTAGTTTACGAATGATTTAATAATATCTAAGTCGATGATTGTTCCGTTTAATATATATATGCTTTATTGTGGTTTATTATGGCTTGTATAGCCGACGATCAATAACGAAATATTTCGAGATGTCAAAAGTTTCAGTAGCAATAAGATAGTATGCTCAGTAGCGTACATACAATACATACAATATGCAACTGCAACTGAAAATACGGTTCAGTGGGCAATGAAAATTTAGAATAAAAATAGGTATTTAATTAACTGCTGCACTACTAGCTATGATCTATGGACAATGGCTTATATCGGTATGCGTTACTCAACACCAACACAATGCATAAACATTTTTCTTTACCCATACTCATTACATTAAAACAACCAACAAAACTCAGGTGCTACTATAGCTTGGTGTTGGATATGAGGTGTAAATAATTTGATTTAACCATGTTGTCATGGTTACAAAAATTACAAACACATTCATTTTAGCACTGACTGTTGACAAAACCTTATGAATTGGAAACGGAACGGAACGGATATATTGAATTTGACCCCAAACAAAATCGACCCTGTGAGTGGCGTAAATTCAATTTATCGGTGCTCACCCACAGGGTTAGTATTTGTTCTAGGAAGTCTTGGATATACAGGAAATGGCCATGAACAGCAAAGAAAAATCTGACCATCATCACTCGGGGTTATATACATACACACATACATATGTATGTACTACAAAGACTCTAGGCATGTAGCGGCTAGTTGCTGGTGGCTGGTGGCTGGCGACTGCCGACTGCCGGCTGGTCCCTCTCCTTATTCAACTGTTGCTTGGCTCACTGGTTTCACCCCACACTTTCAAATGTTAGCTTTATCTACGTGGCTCGTTTTGTACATCTTGCGACTTACTTTGCGACTATGATAACAATGAAAGGTTAAGTGCAAATATACCTCTTAAACTAAAAAGACAACATAACAAAAGTGAAAAGTGCCTGAGGGCTGAGACCTGAGACCGCCTGGTATGCTATTCAGAAATAGTCCGTACAAAAGGAAGAAATAACCTTCTGCGCCTTCCGTTGAACCCATGAAAACCGAAAACTGAAAACTGTACCTAAATATCTTTATTTGCAGAATTCATATCTGCATACATAAATACATAGCTTTGCAATAATTTTGGTTTGAAGAAAAATAAATTCATTACATTATATTTCTAATATAACACTGTACTGCTCTACAATAGTACAATAGTTCAATACTGTCCAATTTACTCTCCAAGTTTGAATCCTAGGTGCCACAGCAGACTTTTTCGATTGATTTCAATAACTCTTGTACTATGACTATAAATTTGGTTAAATAACCGCTTTTGAGAGTTGATTGAATTTCTGATTTAATTCCTTTTACTAAACCTCTAGTCATATCTCTAGTAGAATTACTTTTCTGTGTCGCTGTACAAAAACCGTCTCGAGCTATAAACTTGAACCTAGTTTTACCAGTCAAAGAAGTATTTGAAGTAATAATAATAAAAATAATCGCAAAGGAAAGTGGGAGTAAGATTGTACGCCATTTGGGTTTTTGTGCATGGGTATAATAATACCCGGTAGTCGAAAAATATAGAGGTATATTAGATTCGTGGTGATAGTGACTGTGTGTGTAACGCCCAGAAGGAAGCGTTTCCGACCCCATAAAGTATATATATTCTTGATCAGCATTAATAGCCGATTAATAGTCATATCTATCTGTCCGTCCGTCCGTCTGTCCGTCTTCATTAGCGCCTGATCTCGGAGACTATAAAAACTAGAGCAACCAAATTTTGTATCCAGTCTCCTGTACTATCACACTGTTAAAGTGTATTTCAAAATTTCGCCCTGCCCCTTTCCGCCCACACAAAGGACGAAAATCTGGGGAATGCACAATTACGAGATACAAGATACGAGAAAACTAAGAATAGAGGATGACCATATCTATCAGATAGCCGAATCTGAATCAGCTCGGATCATTTAATGTAGCCATAATGATGAAAATCATTTGAAAAGGCATCGTTCCCTTTCGCTTTCTCTAACACGCGACCCCGTCTGCTTTGTTTGTTCATCCAGATGAGCGCCTAGATCTCAGAGACTATAAAAGCTGGAGCAACCAAAATTTCTATCCAAGCTCCTGTTATATCACTTCAGTACAACGAATAACGTTCTTAATGAGCAAAAACCAAATAAAGTTTCTCACTTGCCAACTGCAAAATGGCTCAAATACTCGTATATGAAATTTCGCTGTATTCCTTTCCTGTAGTCTGGTTAAAATTTGTGAATTCTGTAACTTGTTACTGTAATCACTGTAAGTACTGTTCTGGCCTGTTCTGGACTTTTATAATTTTCACTCGGCATCTTCAGCGCACTTATCCGTAAAAATTAATGATTTGCAAAGAATATTGTAAGACATTGCGCAGGATTTTTGATTCGTGTCGATAATAGGAATATACCTGAAGATATAGCGACACAAAGATGAAGTTTTCTAGCATATTTATTGTTTCTTAAATCTTGTTCTAAATTCTATATATTAGCTTTTAAGCTTTGAGTTTTCTGTGTTATGAATTCTTATTCTCATGTTCATTGTGAAATGAATTTACATACATACAGTGGCTCAAAGCCAAAACAATGCAGTGTCAAATAAACTGTTTAACTGAGGTACAGATTTTAAACTAGAGGAAAAACAAAAAATGTTTAAACGCCAAACCGGAAATCAAGTCGGATTCCTAGTTTCTAGAAGCTTTGGTGCATTTAAACGTTTTGTTTTTCATCTAGTTTAAAATCTGTACCACAGTTAAACAGTTTATTTGACATTGCATTGTTTTGGCTTCTTTAGCGGTGGAAGCTGAACTAGTCTTTGTTCAGAATTTGCATTCGCAAGGAATAAAAATATGTTAATTTTGCAACCTCGATCTACATACATATATATGTACATATGTATACCTAAAAACTGTATACAATGTGTCTCTTTTTGTTATATTCAAACATCATCAACATTAACAACATATGCATTAAGGAAACATTTTATATAGAATATACATACATACATTCAAAGTGAACCTTGATGATAATGACAAGAATTGTATTAAATGTTGTAATTCATATGCATTTTTTAAAATGTTATTACTTTTTGAATTTGTTGGGTCTGTAAAAATTTAATTTCTTTGATCAAGTGCATATACGGAAACATTTTCTCAAAGTACTACCACCATACCATGCCATACACACAAACACACGCACGCATACGAACACACACAAAACACACAATTTTTTTGCTCCACCCCCATTGTCGTTAGTCTCTGTCGACTAATGTCAGCGCGGCGTTGTCCTTTCTCGGATTTCCATGCTTTTCCGTCGTACCTACCCATGGGGTCTTTTTGTTTAACTGTCTCTCTCACTCTCGTTTCTTCCTTCCTACGCACGCATGGATGTCACATACATACATACATAAAGCACCATTCTTTCGAGCACTCGTGGCAGTTTCGAACGTTGGAAGCAATCTAAAAGCCCAGCCCAGTCGATTGAAACAACTAAGTACAATAGAAAAAAAAACAACCCCCAAAACTGACGAGTATTAGCGAATTTTTACGAAACGAAACCGAATGCAACCCCAAAATCAGTTCACGATTATTGTTTCAGACTATGGCGACAAGTTTCGATACGAGTATATACCATAAAGAACATATAGATCATTTCTGTGTAAAATCGGTAAAGTTTTAATAGTGAATTATACGCACACTTCAGGTCAAACCAGCAAGGAAGTTGGGGCCTCAGTCTAAATGAGGTCGTTAAAGTCATTTTTGGAGTTGCGTTTTATAGAATATGAGTAAAGTAAACACATCTGATGCGGAAGGTTCCAGAGCTTTAAAAAACGAATACAAATCAAACGAGTGCTAACGTTGTTAGACGCGACAAAGGCCGCGCCCCTTTCTTATAACCGGTACCCAATCAGGACATATGTGAGCTCACGATTACTGTAATACAATATAATTTATTTGTCGTCTTTTATTGTTGTTCGCAAAAGAGTTAAATTGAATTTTTGCAAAAAAAAAATAAAAACGAATCGAACCGTTTGAGAAATTTGTAAATAGAATTAGTGTTTCATTTTTGTTTACATTAGTTTTTTACATCTCTCCTCTCTACGTCTTTAAATATCTACATCTGCTCGTGTGTGCGAGAGGGAAAGAGGGAATAAGTAAGGGCTTGCAAGGAAATTTTATTTGTTCCTTTTGGCTATATAAATGATCCGATCTAAACCAAACTCGGCAATCTGGTAGAGCATGGTCATTCTCTATGATTCTGCTTTTTTAGTTTTCTTTTTTTAGGGGATCCTCGTATGAGAATATAAATTTGACCATTTTTTCAGTCAGCCAACCGTTTGTGTGGAACATAACTAAAATAGTGTAACCAAGAAGAGATTGTGTTGCTATATATTGTTGCCAAAAAATATGAAGAAGAACTACAGCGCAGACGGAGGCGCCAAAGTGTCAAAATGATCAAAATGCTATAGCCCAACTATCGATAAGAATTCGTGGATTTCGTTTAGCTTACGGGATACTGAGACCAGGAAACACAAACTAAAAATTACTGTCCCAGTTTTTTGATATATGAAGCTTAACAGTAATTTTTACTTTCCGCGGTGCTGGATATGGATATAGGCCCTCAAAGTAAACATGTGATCGTATGGTTCTGTTTTCTCCTTCTCTTTCATTGTTATCAATGTTCAATAATGGTTTGGTCATCGGCCGTTCTAAAGCAAGTCCTATTTTCCAGCCTTCCAACTTGTTGAAATTGAATTTTTGCAAAAAAAAATGATCCGATCTAAACCAAGTTCGGCAATCTGGTAGAGCATGGTCATTCTCTATGAGTCTGCTTTTTTATTTTTCTTTTTAGGGGATCCTCGTATGAGAATATAAATTTGCGTGGAATATAACTAAAATAGTGTAACCAAGAACCTAAAACGTGCTTGGTCACTCGCATGATTCAGCTGTGCAAACAGCGCCAATTTTAAAAATTCAACTGAAATTAAAAAAAAGGAAAAAAATAACTCCGACGCTGAAGAGATTGTGTTGCTATATATTGTTGCCAAAAAATATGAAGAAGAAGTACAGCGCAGCCGGAGGCGCCAAAGTGTCAAAATGATCAAAATGCTATAGCCCAACTATCGATAAGAATTCGAATGAGCTTGCGATTTATGCAATTTATTATATGTTCGCAAAAGGGACAAATTAAATTTTGGGCAAAAATAATATTTCAAAAAATGAAGTCAAATCATTTTTGGAATATTATACATACATGTTTCCGATTTTGTTTGCATATGATTTTTACATCTGCTTCTAAATTTCTACATGACATGTATAACTACATATTTGAGACGTACAAGTGTTTGCGACAGAGAGAGAGAGGGCATGAGTCAACGCTTGGCAGGCGTTGCGTAGCCACTGAAATTTAATTTGTTTCTTCTGGCCATAATATTGATTGGTTTTCTCGTATCTTCAAAATTGTGGATTCCACAAATTTTCGTCCTTTGTGGGGGCGGAAAGGGGCGTGGCAAAATTTTGAAATACACTTGTGCTGGTTGTATATCACAGGAGTTTGAATAGAAAGTTTGGTTGCTCTAGCTCTTATAGTCTCTGAGAACTAGGCGTCAAAAAATTCGAATGGGCAAAGCAGATGGGGTCGCGTGTGAGAGAGAGCGAGAGGGCACGATGACTTTCAAAATGGTTTTCTTCATTGTAGCTATAATAATGATCCGATCTGATCCAGATTCTACACTATGATAGAAATGGTCATTCTCTACGATTCTGCGTTTTTAGTTTTCTCGTATCTTCAAAATTGTGTACGCCACAGACTTTCGTCCTTTGTGCGGGCGGAAAGGGGCGGGGCGAAATTTTGCAACACATTTGGAGTAGTTTGATCACACAGGAGACTGGATACAAAACTTGGTTGCTCTAGCTTAAATGGTCTCTGAGATATAGGCGCAAATGAAGACGGACAGACGGACGGACGGACAGACAGACATGGCTATATTGATTCGGCTATTGATGCTGATCAAGAATATATATACTTTATGGGGTCGGAAACGCTTCCTTCTGGGCGTTACACACAACCGTTATCCCCACAAATCTAATATACCCTTAAACTCTTCGAGTACCGGGTATAATTACTGTCCCAGTTTTTTGATATATGAAGTTTAACAGTAATTTTTAGTTTCCGCGGTGCTGGATATGGATATAGGCCCTCAAAGTAAACATTTGATCGTATGGTTCAGTTTTCTCCTTCTCTTTCATTGTTATCAATGTTCAATAATGGTTTGGTCATCGGCCGTTCTAAAGCAAGTCCTATTTTCCAGCCTTCCAACTTGCTAGTAGTTTTTTTTTTAGTTTGATTAGGTTAGGTTAGGTTAAATTTTAACTATTATACGTCTTTCATCGATCCAATAGAATATAAAATTCAGGAGCTTTTTATTTAATGTTTAATATTTAATGTCATTATTACATGTTGCACTGTTATGGAGGATCATATTAAATTTTACACTGTTTTTATGTGAAAGATAGAATCACTACTAGGAAAAAACATGAAAAAAATATCTGATTTTAAAAAATTCGTATAAAAAAAAACTAAACCTAGAAAAAAGAACATAATTGTTTTTAAATTTTGTAAATTCTCAGCGGAAATGTCATGTTGACTAGAGTTATCAAAAACAACAAAATGTACAATTTTCTTTAATTCAACTTACTTTATGCTTATAGTGTCGATGATCAGAGTGTGTTTGAGAGTTTTACAGATCTTCGTTTGGTGCATTCAAAATTAAAAATGATTATTTAAAACAAAATTATTTAAATGAAAATTGTCACCAAATTAAAAAAATATTGTCGAATGACTAAAAAAATGGCTTTAATGAAGAACCGTAATGACGTAAAATGACGTTATGACGTTATGACGTAAAATTGCGAAATTCCTGAATAGCCAATCTGTGGTAGTGAGAGTCAAAAGGAGGCGTGGCACTGCCCCTTAAAAACATCTCGCGTCTGTTTTAACGATGGCGACACAAAAATTAAAAAATACAAGTTTTGAACACTGCAGAATACTGTTTAATCTGTACACCATTTTTCTAGTAGATGTAATGTATCTCAATAGTAGAATTTTTCTAAAATAAACAATACTATGCTGACATTCTTCGTTCATAAATTCAGAGCAAAGATTTCAGAAACTCGTCAACTATCTTCGAAGAATGTGAGTTTAATTTTTGGTAACTTACACACCCATACCCTTCGCAGATTTATCTACAATTATAAATTATTTGACTCGCAATTATTAGAAAATAGTGTATGCAATGTATAAAAAAAAAACTAAAATACACAAGAAATGTACATACGTACATTTTGGTATATGTATACATACATACATACATACGTATGTACATATCTGGTGGAATATGAGCTAAGGTTGAATACAACTGAGCATACTCGCGCCGGCGGCACACCGGCAACGCAACATCTTCTAAGCCGAAAGGGGTGGTAGTGGTATCCGAGCGGAGGTGGTGTCGTGTCGGCAACAACCGGTATATATGTACATATGTATATGCAGCGGGAAAGCAGCGTTGGCGGCACGTTTTATATTCGTTTAGCGGCGGCTACATCAAAGGCATATTTTCAGTTTCGCTGGCTCGTTTGCCGTTGTAGCCACTGCCGCTTGTTATTATTGCTGTTTGTGTGTTGGTTTTTTTTGTTTCTGTTTCTGTTTTATTCATCAAGCCACAACAAGTACGACGACAACATCAGTGATAAATGGAAAATATACATACATACATATGTATCTATGTACATATTTACAAATCATACATACGAGTATGTACTATGTACATATTTTAATATGCATACTACATATGTACATACATATATGTACATATTCATGTATTATAGGCTGTGCTCGAAATTTCTGAAATCTTGAATAATTTGAAATGAAAATCTGAAATATGTACCTGTATGCAGCTTTCCATGATGTTTGATTTCGATATAAACGATACACATAATTAGACTTCAGAGAACTAGTTATGTACTTGCTTTAAGTAATTATGACCTTTTATAAAGACACAAAATTGAACACAGCTTCTTTATATTGATGATCTGTTCAATATCTTTTGCATGTACACAATGAGATGTGATGCGATATGTACTTTATTCATTTCATCTATACATTTGCATTTGTCAGTTAATTAATCAAATTTTATTTTATAACCTTTATTTTCAGGCGAACAAAATGGGACTACCTCCATTTTTCTGCCATAATGCTGACCCACTGACAACACCACCTCCTGCGCATTGTGGTATTCCTCCGTACCAATTGGATCCCAAGGCTATGGGTAAGAAACTTTGAGTTTTCTATACCCGGTATTCGCAGAGTGTAGGGATACAGATATACAGTGGCTCAAAGCTGAAACTGGGCAGTGTCAAATAAAAAGTTTAAGGTGGTACAGATTTTAAACTAGAGGAAGAACAAAAAATGTTTAAACGCCAATTTGTTGTATGTTTTATCACATTTAAAAAAATAACTTTATTTGCTGATTAAATATTGCTCAGTTTTAAAAATAAAATAAAAACTTAAAATATATCTTAAATACAGGTCAAAGCTGAAACTATGCAGCCACAAACTAGTTTAATATTAGTCGAATAAAAGGTTAAAGAGGTATTTTAATACTTAGTATGCAATCCCTTAACCTTTATTACTGCTTTTAACCTACAATTCATGGAAGACACCAGCTTCCGAGTGCTTTCCGGGCTTATTTTGCTCCATTCCTCCAGCAGAGCTTTTTTAAGGTCGTTTTTGCTAGAAATCCTGTGTTTCTCGATGTTTTTCTCCAGCGCAGCCCACAAATTTTGAATAACATTTAAGTTTGGAGACTGGGCTGGGGGAATCATCAAGTGGGGGCAGTTCCAGATAAGCCAGGACTGTACTATACCGGACGAATGTTTCGGGTCATTATCCTGGTAGAACCGGAAATCATGTCGGAATCCAAATTTCTCGGAGCTTTGGTGCAAGTTTCGGCCCCAAAACTTACCCAACAGGTAAAGGACAAAATGGGGAAGGAGTGCAGAGTGGAAACTGTGCGCCGGGTTCTGCGCAACCATGACTTCAATGCCCGAGTACACCGAAAGAAGCCCTTCATAAGCCTGAAGAACAAAGGGACAAGGTTGGCGATCGCAAAAACCGACCTTTACAAGGATTTGGTGTTCTGGAATACCGTAATTTGTACACACGAGACCAAATTCAACCTTTTTGGGTCCGACGGAAGGAATTTTGTGTGGCGAAAGCACAATACTGAGCTGGATACCAAATTAAGTTGATTTATTCTAATATATTCTTTAATTATATAAAAAAACATTTAAAAAAATAACTTCAATTAAAAGAGACGGCTTCTATAAGAGTTTTTAGTATTTTCTAAAAAACTCAATGCTTCCACTTTTGCATGTTTGTAGTTTCTCAAATGAATAATTTTTTGTTATATTTTTTCTAAAAACTAAGGAAAACTCGAAAATAAAATTGGTAGGCTAAAAACGGTTATATCAAACTACTGCAACTTAGCCGTTTATCCATCGATTCTTACAAACAATACTTTAAGCGACTCCTAATTAATGTGCCTACATATATAAACCAAAATCTTAGTTGAATTTGAAATTCTAATATCTTCCAGACGGTAAGCTGAAACTACACAAAATGTTATATAGCTTTATAGCTGCATTTATCAGCTTTTCAGAACTGCTAAGTTCGATACAAGAAACTGTATAAGAAACTCGTGTTATTTAAAAAACAGAAGCAACACCTATGAAAAAACATGAAATAATACCAGATTTTAAAAAGTTCTTAAAAAAAAAACTAAACCATAAAGAAAAACATAATTGTTTAAAAAAGTTAAGATCTCGAAATCGATCAGATAAAGTCATTTTGGGTCACAACGGAAATATCGTGTCAACTAGTGTTATTGAGCCAATTTTTGACGATTTTGGGCGTTCGCTTTGGGTTACCGTTTTGCTGGAAAGTGATCTCCGATATGGAGTAAGCTGATAGCTTTTGTCATCAAACTGTTCTCCAAAACATGAAGATACTATTCTGAAGAACATTATTCCATCGATTTTAATCAATGGCCCCTCCCTCTTTCTCAGCAATAACGCATAATATCATATGAATTCAACATACTCGCATATATGTACATTGAACGTAGCACATAGTTTTAAAGTACATGTATAAATCGATGACTACATATCGGATGTTGTACATACATATGAGCACGATAATTTACTATTGATATATGTAAGTACTATCGTTGTGGTTTGGCTATAAGTACTACTTGTACACCCTTGGATTCTCTTGTTTGGTATGGGAACGAGTACCCGGGAAACCGGGTAACCCAACCGCGAGCTATTGACTTTCTCACCCTCGACCTCAAAGACGAAATTCAAACAAATTATGAAATAATAATTGCACATGATGCGATTTTATTTGTATACATGCTATAATATGGCATTGATCCATGGCATCCATTCTGCCAAATTTCCCTCTTTGTTTGCTTGTTTTCTATAGGATTGGATTCGTGGTGGGTTGAAATCGAGTCTGAGCACGGGCTGCCGATCTGGGCTGGGTCTGGGTACCAGCGGCGTAAATAAAAGGCATGCACTTAAGAGGTCCAATGGATTACACGGTTTTATGAATGTTTACAATGGCTGCGTACTAATAATTGAATAACACAATAAAATTCAAACCAGCTAGATGAGAGGAAAGCTACAGGGGTGATATGCGGTTACGACTGGGACTAGGGCTGGGTCTGGGTACAGTAATCTCTGCATTTTATTTCGCCCTGTATTATTATGAACTCGAGTGAATATAATTATTTATATTCTTAATTTTCAAAAATGAAATAAATCTTCAAATAATCCTTGAAGTATAGCTATACATACAAGCACGTATGTAGTACTAAGATTAGGCCTGCAGGCAGAACAGAACACAAAAGTTTAGTTTTGATTGAACATCTTATACTCTAATTTTCTCATTCTAATTTTAATGAGATGATTATGAGCCTTGGAAATGAATCGTCTTCGATCACAATTCATAAAATCGGGCTTTTAAGCCATCCCACGTCGTGTTAGTATTACCTCGTGATTTTGTACCTTTTTACCTGTTTTAACATAGCGCATATGTACATAACTACATATGTATGTACATACATAGATACATATGAACATGAAATTAGTAAATTTAAATTTCAAATTTAATGTACAATTATACATATTTTCAATGTTGTAGTTTCAATGTTGTATAAACGACTAATTGCTGAACTATTAGTAAAACATAAAGAGGGGCGTTTTCCTTTTCAAGGATATAAAGAGGACCGCCCTCTGCGCGGCGTGGTTAAAAGAACGCCGTTCATGACCTGCAGTGCAGTGTTGGGTTGGGTTGGCTTTGGCTGACAACAACCCCCGTCGTCCAACGGTGGTACAACACTCAAACTTTAAATCGGGTCGGGTGGTTTGTCACGTTTGCAATCGATGTCGGCACATGGCTCTCCAGATCTCCCAGTAATGATATGCCCAACTTAAGTAGAAGGCACATCGGAGATTAGATCATTGGTAATTTGATGAGATGGAAAATACTTTCCCTCGCCTCTCGAACGAACGTCGATCTTATCGCCATCCTAGTGCACAATACACATCTGTATGTATCGTATACCGATATGCATATACATATAAATATGTATGTACATGCAACATTCATATGTACTTGTGTAAAGAGTTTTGATTTATGCAAATGTATGTGCAATACCACGCATAGCTATTTATTTTTAAATTTGTAAAACTAAGTAGTACGTTGAATGCACCTAATGATGTCACAATAGTAGTCGCTATGGGACAACGCTAATACTTCTCATCGCTTAATGTGTTCTACCCCTATTCGAAATTGAAATTGATAGTAGTTCACAGAGCAATCGCACCGAGTTTAAGGGTTGCGCAACAGACGGGAACAAATAGCCGGGGGAAGATATTCCTAATATGATATGAGCCAACCCATTCAACGGGATGTGATGCGATGGGATGGAATGGGATGGGGTGGGGATGGGATAGAATATCTGGCAGAGAGTACCTAATGAATAAAAACATGTTGCACAACCACATAATAATGACATCTTTTTGTCGCTAGTTCAATTCAATTCTGAAAAGGCATGCCTCGTCCCCTCTGGCACACGTTAAGGTTACCGCCCGCGGGTGATTGTAGCGACCGTCCCCGGTCCCGTCGTCACCCTTCTGGCAGTTTGTTATGTTGCCGCATCGTATAACAATAAAAACTTGAAAATGACAACAATGGCATAAAATGTAAGGGCCACAAGAAGAATGACATCAGCGGGACATGAAATATAAAGGACAACAAATTTTCAATTAAAAAAGGGCTTGAAAGTAGAAATGAAAATGCTAAATAATCCTATATTTACACATCTACTTTACTGCAGACAAGCGAGCAAATGCATTTTCCTCCCTTACATGTACATATGTATCTGTATATACATATATATGTATGTAAAAACAATGTACATGTTTATAGCATTATTGCGGGCAATCAATACGCACTAGAGCCTGCGAAAGCAAACGATGAAAATGATGTAGAATAGTCCCATTTAATTCATATTCTTCCCGAAACGCGAAAAGATTTTAAAGATGGACAAATGTCAACCTATGCACAGTTGCGTTCATGGAAATATCAGTGCTGCACGTCATTTCCTTCAAACTCGTTTTAGAGATATTTCTAGTCTTCCGAATTGAGCAAATGATACTTTTTTAGAAAGCCTGGAATTTAACGAGAACCTGGTTGCATACGAAAATATCGACGGTCATCCTCTGAAATCGTAGTTTTTCGCATAGCAACTCGATTTTCGGTCTACTTTTTAAAGTTAGTTGGCTTAAATACAATAGTGAGAGTTTAAAACAGCTTAGTTTTCAATACCTATAAGCATCCAGCCCTTAGTTTTTAGTCAAATTAGTAGGTCTCCTCTTCTGAACAAAGAAATGATTTCTTTTATGCTCCAAAAAAAAGTACCGCTTTGTCCGCTTTTATTATTATAAAATATATATTATATATTATTATACAGCGGGTCGAGAACATACACACGTTCGTACTTGCACAAAAGATAGAAAACAAATCTGCGAAGTGGAACGGAATATTCTGAAGCGGTTCATTTAATTTAACAGAGGATTAATGTAGCTTTCTTTCGAGTATTTACAGAATAAAATATTTCTATTGTTTTTTTATTTCTTTAATCGAGTTAATGACAGGTTGCGAACATACGATTTTTCCATAGGTTTTCTAACTGTTAACATCTCACATAAGCCCATTAATCAATTCATTTAATTAATTAATCCTTAATAAAAAGCTTTGCAGGCTTTTTGGAGAAACAGAAAGAAGAGAAAAACTTTTATTTTTATCTTTCTTATAGGCGAAAATAGTAAAGGAAAAAATGACTATAAAAATAACGAGCACGTGAAATTTTTGCTTGTTTTAATAGGCTTTCTGTTCAAAGTTAATGAAATTATATATGAATTGGTTAAATTACTTTTTTCTATATATTTAGAAAATAATATCGGGTCAAAAGTATATGTAAATGCGTTTTTATTGACTTTTAATTTGTATGCCTCGTTTGAATTTCCCATATGTACATTAGAGTGGGTCTATTTGTATGGATTAAAAAAATCATCCAAGTGGTTGTCAAAACCATAATCTACAAGGAATTCTAAGAATGTTGGTTCAAGAAACCATGGCTCTAAAATTAATTTGAAGCTTCCGGTTTTTAAAGAGAAGTTGTTTGTACTTTATACAGAGAATTCGCGCTGACTCGAACGCCTGTAGCTTAATACTCACTTAATATCTACTTATCTGTAAAGAGAAAAAATTGATTTAAATATTTTTTTCAATGAAAAAACGATGTTTAAGATTCTCGGGTTTTTGATGGCTTGAACAAAGTATTTATATACACTAGGAAATATATTCTTGTTTTAGTTTCCGCATCTATTCAGAAATGTGGAATATGCAAATGATTTTAAATGTTTTTTTTTTTTGGTTGTTTAAAATTTCATATAATACTCATTTTTGCGACATTCTAATTTTCTAATTAACCCTAATTGTTTTTTCAGGGTTAACACGCCCCGCTTTATATCCGTTTACAGCAGGTCAATACCCATACCCAATGCTAAGTCCTGATATGACTCAGGTTGCTTCCTGGTATGTATTTTACATATTTTCTTTTCATTCCTTTTATAACTCTACATGTCTATGCAACAAATTGTTTCCGTAAATATAACTCTAAAACAAGTTAGTATGGTTAGCTGTGAAGCACAAGCTCTTGGTCCTCTTGCAGATTGATCTTCAAATGAACATACATACATACATACATACATACATACATACATACATACATACATACATACATACATACATACATACATACATACATATGTGGGCAACTGAGCCGATAATCAGCCCCACCGGGTCTGAGTATTTGCATTAGCCCTTTCGTTAAATTAGTTGATATGTAAGTTTACCCTTACAGTTTAACTGTACATTGTTAAACTTTAAACAAAAATAAACAATAAACAATATGTTTACTTCTGCTCTTATTGCCATCGTGATGATGCTGATCGGCTGATCATAAAACTTGTAAACCTTTAAATCTTCTGTTACATATGTTCTAGTCTTTAACTATGATCTGGTCTCCCCGAAAATAACATTGTTGGTTTAGTTACATATGTATGTATGTAGGAGTGCATTCACAAAAGTAAAAAAAGGAAAATGTTAAAGTTGTTTGCATAGCATAGAATTTACAACATGTGGTCGATTAATGATATCTTATATTAAATTTATTTTTACAGGCACACGCCATCTGTGTACTCAGCATCTAGTTTTAGAACCCCATATCCCACATCAATACCAATTAACACTACGCTATCAAGGTGATACTGCAGCATTAGAATTAAACATTGTCAAAACCAATAATGCTTAATAATAATATTTTAGCGATTTTCCATTCCGATTTTCACCGAGCCTGCTGCCCTCAGTGCACGCTGCATCCCACCATGTTTTAAATTCCCATCCTGCAATTGTGGGGACCAGTTCCAAACAAGACTGTGGTTCTCAGGACCCAACAACGAATAATCGTTATCCAAGGTAAGACATATGTACATAGATTAATTTTATATATAATCAAAGAAGGATATTTTGACACAATTATTTTATGTACTGCACTGAAGTTTGAGCGCAAAATCTTATCATTGACCTTTCAAATATTTATATTTTAATTCGAGTCGAAATGCTTTCGTTTACTATTTTTAATATTTGTACGAGTTTTCCCTGCATTTGTATTTGTACGTCAATGCTTTCAACACGCCATTGACAATTTTTCTGGGTGGGCGATTTACAGACGCCATCTTTAATTTAGCTATAGAGTGGACACACACACACATAAACATTTCGACAAATGGACAGACATCCTGAAAATATGAACTCTCTCATTGGCCCTCTCATTGATATAGCGTCTGCGCATATGACTCCATCCCCTAAATGTGCCACGTCGTTCCTATTACATTACCCCTTAACTTCGAAATTTAGATTCGATATGAAAATTCGAAGTGCACACGAAGCACAAGAACATGTACAATATTTTTAAAGTACTCTAAAGTGTCTAAATCGTTCGTGTGGGTTATATAGACTTTAAGATTATTTTTATATTTCTATACTACCGTGTTAACAATAAGTACTTTGTCTGCCTCTTCCACCAAGTTCGAAAAATTGATTTTTCGTTACAAGTTCGTACTGAGTCAGTCAATACAAGGCATGAGTAGTTTAAAAATATTAAATATTTAAAAGTCAAAATATATAACATACAGATTCTTATTAATTGTTGTTATTAATGGCACTTAAAAGTGATTTCTTTCATGCAAAAACAGAAAATTTCGGACTTTTCAAAAAAAACTTGACAAAAGTTTTTCCTATGGAACTATTTACTATGCTACTATATTTAGTAACAGCAAGGTAAACAAATATTGCGCTCTCTGTCGGAGCGGGGCGATACTCACTGAGTAGTTGTAAATGTAGAGCTTCGGGCTAGACGCTCACAACGTTCCCACTCGTTTGGCTGCCTAAATAAATTATAGCGAATTCAGTCTATTTCTTTTGAGCAGCTTTTTTAAACACTTACTTAAGTTTTACAAACTTAATTTCTATTATTTTGTTTTAAACGTACATATTTAGATATGTCAGGTCTGCTAGGTCTGAAAGACAACAAATTGTTCGAATTCGGTTTCAAGTCAAATCCAAACAGAAAATAGGAAATTTAGTACGCTAAATGATATTAAAAACGACTTCTCCATAAGCAACCTGTTAAAAGTATTGCATTCTAGTACATTTCATTTAATTTAGATTACATATACATATGTATGTAATTGATTATTATTATTGTACGTACATATGTATATGTACACATGTACATTGGTAAAGTCGTCACATGAGCTAACGGCTTTCATTAAATTGCTTTTTGTAAATATCTAAACATTAATTACATTACATATGTATATTTAGATGGATTTCCGCGTTTTGACCAGCTTTGACTATTTTATTTGTGAATCCATGTTGTTGGGCCAGAAAAAACTTTTTTCTCAGGCCTTGTACTATTGATTTATAGTACTTAAAGCAAGTGTATGTATCATATGTATACAAATGAATAGGAACGTATGTTTGAATCATTTTTACAACAATACTTATAAATTAATGGTCTTTATTTTTGTTAAATATACATAAGATATTATAAGAGTGTTCCTTCGGAGCTCCAATATTGCACTACCTCGTATTGGTATCAACAGAACTATCCTACGAGCACTTCAAAGCTTCACTTTGGATCTGGTGTCTTTATGTTCGGCTCATGATGTGTGTCGCGAGCCGAATGACGCTTGATTGCTTGTTTTCTCATTTTCTGCAGGTTTCAATGCCTGCTTGTTTCGGCGCTAGAACTGAAATTTGATGTTCGTTTCAGGTTTTTGATTTCTGGGCTCACGCCACCCTTTACTTTAGCTATTTTAGAGTCGACCCTTTTTGAATATACTAATATAATGAGTACATGTATAAATATATGTACATATATACATGATTCACATTGGAATAATTTTTATTCAATATACGAGTAGTATGCACTATTTATATGTATGGTTATGTGATTCTACGCGGCCAGTTGCTTTCTCTGGGCGGTCATTCAGCCTTCCAGCATATCTGCTCTTATCTTCGGATCATCGGTATGCCATCCAGCTTTTTCGTCAGTATTGGCGTTCTGTAAACGTTTCGATAAGCAAGCTGGGCAGGTATCCATAGATTGGAGGACCTGAATGCACTCCTCCGCGAATTCTGCTGTTAAGACAGTCACATTGTCGACTAAATGAGGCCTGTTAAACAAGGTAAATATTTTCTGGTTGTGCGACAAGTGTTATTACCGCCGATACCGTCACCAACAGTTACTCAACAGTTCCCATGAGCGAACGGAGTCTTTACTCTTTTGGATAGGCTTTTGTTATTATTAAATTATTCTAAAATAGTTATATCAAAAAAAAAAATATATACAAAATGATTACATGCCGATGCCACCTTCATCTTCTCATACCTTTGAGATTCACATTCACCTCGAAAGAAAGATATCGAACTATCGCAACAGTGCGACAGAGTACTAACTTTACATGACATACAGTGGCGCGACATAACATGACATGATATCTACATCGTGAACTAAGCCTCGAGATAATTGAAAATTGGTATTTGAAGAAATCATTAAAGTTGTCAGCAGTTTGATTGAAAAAAAAAGCAATTAGCCGTTCCAGACAATGTATGCGTTTGGACATAGATAAAAAAATTGCAAGGGAAATAGTTACGTCGACGACAATTACATTACACAAGGCCCTCCCTTTGACATGACATACATGATATCTACATCATAGCGCTATACCTGTTGAACTGACCCTCGAAATCGTTTAGAATTTAAAGTGTCTGAAGTCTTTCATTTGGTGCGATCTGGTGACCAATTGGCTTTCTTGTTCCTTGTTGCAACATTATGACCTCAAATTTACCAAACATACAGCTCGGTCCTGAAGCCTGGGTCTGTACGAGCACGTTGTACGATTAAAGGAAGGCCACCAGGCTCACCTCATAGGAATGGACTCGTAAAAAAGTAGAAAGTATTCTTAATATCCAGACATCCCCTTTCAAAAAAACGTACTGTAGAGTGATTGATTACTGAAGATATTGCTGAACGAGTTACGGGCTTGTCGTGGCCCATTGCAAAATTGGCATTTAGACTGGGCTCGTCAAAACAGGGAAACTCATTGCACGCGAGTGTTGGCTGGAACTGAAAAGACAAGACCTTCAAAAATCATCAAGGACTATTGTTGGTTATAGTCTTTATACAAACCATCTAAAGAGGTATGGGTATGTAGTAGTAGCCATCTCCGCCCTAAATAATATCGCCAAAGAAGGCCAGCTTCGCATTCAGATATAACATATAGTATTGCATAGCCGGAACTTCTCCGATCGAGCTCAAATCGTGTATCATCGCCTTCGAAAACAAAACTTCAAGTATTTAAATACAACTTACTTATTTAAATTTTACAAAACAAAATAAAACGATGAAGAAGTTTAAATGGTATATTTATTTTACTCATGTGCTACGATAGCTACGAGAGAAAATGTATCTTTTAGTATACTCTGAGAAATTTTACATTGAACTTCTGCGCACAAGTCCTTGCGCATTTTCTCTTGTAGTACATGTACCCATCGGCTTCGGCCTCCGCCTCGGTCTCTCCAGCGTGGAGAGTCGGTAACAAGCGAAGTACACCGTCATCGTAAACTTTTAATTTAAAGGCGAGTGTAATTCGTCAAAGGTTGTGGCAGTATATACACATTTCCGAACATCGTTATAACCAGAGACAGAGACTATAGGGCATTTAAAACCTTTGACGCTAATAAACTCGAATTTAATCGAAACAAATTCAAAGACGAGTTTTACCACGATTGAACTAGTAATAATGAATATAAAAAACTTGTGCTTGTGTTGGACTCGTAATTAAAAATGTAAACAGACGGAAGAATGACAAAGCCCGTTATCAGACAAATTCGCCAATTAAACATCCTCCGTTGTATACAATTGTGCGAAAACTTAAGTTTAAACTTAAACTTAACTTAATTTCTTAGTTTGGAAGTTTAAAATGTATAGAAATATATCCATGAATTTATACTACTAAATATCCTCAAAAAGTGCATATATAAAAGAAATAATTTCTAAACTTCGTTTTCAGTTAATTCCCGTCGTGTAAACTTTCTTTAAAAAATCGTTTGAGATGATAAAATCAATATACATTGTACGGGCATCACTCGTGTTTAAATCGTACATATACCCCACCATATGTCAGAAATACAAGCTGGAGCAAGAGTAAATGGAAATTATATTATTCTCTGCCTAAAAGTATACTTACATACATACGTGCAATTGAAACGATAGTAACTACAAATTAAAGAGTTGATAATTAAACAAAAATTTAATTATACTTTAAACAATTAAATCAAATTAAGTGAGGTGCCAAATACAAATATGCGTCGTGTATTTCGTTCGAGTTTGCAACAGGCGGGAACCTGGTTAATTTGTTACGGTCATTGCGCCTGTCGATTACCAAGTGCCAGAGAACAGAGAGACCTTTCCAAATACATCAAAGAGATGTAATCAGTTTATAGCAATGAAAGTAAACAATTATATTAATTATTTCATGCGATTGAACAAAGTTTAAGAATAAAAAAATTGAAATAAATTGAATTACATCACAAAATATATTTTTGTTAAACAAAGACTCCATATAACAAATGTTGCATTTCGTCCACTTTTTAGTCAGCGCATATCCTTTGTTATTTATCAAATCCCATCCTTGATCAATAAAAAATATGGAGTTATATCTTTGAAAAGTCACTCAGTTCTATAAAGTGTGCTAACCTCCAAATATTCAAATGTCACTTGAGGCACAAGCGCAATCTCAGCAGTTAATAAAGTTTATGAATGCGGATATTGATGCTAAATGGACTAAAAAATGTAGAAAAAATGTAAATTCAGAATTAGAGTTTATAGTCCCACATCCTCCCCAAACAAATGTGGCAGAATTACAAAATCCGCAGTCGTACCAGCTCGGAAACAATGCACACCCAAACCCAACGGATCAATACAGCAGCAGCTCTATGCGAACACATGTAATGCCGAATTTTGGAGTATCCATTGATGCTGAGTCATCTTGTGAACTGGCGCTGGAGCCAATCAATAAAATGAAGAATATAGCTGAGCGAGTTCTGCACAATGACAAAAATAATGATAACAAAATTACCAGGGTCTATGATGCGAATAATAAAATTTATAAAGGTCTGAAAAACACCTCAATCGACACAGCTTCACCCTCGTCCTCAATAGCAGCGATATCTAATTTGAATACAACTGATATTAATGAAATTATGAAAAAAAGCTACTTGGACACTTTTCGAAACTCATATGCCGAATATGGTTCATTAACTTCAAATGCTAATAAGAAACCAAGTCTCAACATTTTGCAACATCTTTTTTGTGTTCCGACAAGCACGTTGGATTCTCGAATGTCTCCTGCATCGGCTGTAGCGGAAGTTCTGTTGCGACAGCCGGACCTCGTTACCCAAAATATGCAAAAAGTGGATGAGACAGGGAGCAATCAAGAGCTCGAGCAAGAGTTAAATCGTAATCGAGAACTTTTATCCTACGTATACAATAATAACGTGCTGTCTCACCAGAAATTCTCACATCACCCATTTCTAACTAGACATTTTGCTGAATTTGTACAGCCTAAATTAACTGATCGGGAACGGGAGCCAGAATCAGAAATTGTCCTCGAACGCAATACACATATGATTGACTTTTCGGGGTCAAAAAAGCTAAGTATTCGGCAAGAGGATCTCCCACCAACCCCATCTTCGCAGGATAACAACAACAACAATGAGATGCTGAATGACGTCGAAAATGGATCAAGATTTGGAGAAGATCTTATTTTAGATTTTCCCCATCTTCAACAAAGTCACAGCAATCGGGGACAACAAATTGGGGAACCAGAAGATTCTCTCAAATCAAATAACACAGAACATTGCTCAAAGCGTAAAAAAACCACAAAGGATCACCTGAAGTCCACCTGTAATTTCTTTAGGGAGCACAAAATTCTGCTAGCCGATGTGAAAAAAAGCCTAGAACAACTCACCTTACTTTCTGGTCAATTCCGAGATAACGTCAGTGTACCTCACCGTCAAGATGCCTCTAAATCCACCAATTCCACTCTTGAAGCTACTGTACGACGCCAATTAAATGGAAACTGCAAGAAAATTGAAGACATTTTGGACCAAATAAAGCGACTTCATCATCAATGGAACAGTGCAGAACTTTATTACCTGCGCAGCTTGCAGCGCCTGGGACTCAGTTCAGAAGATGGTGCTGGTTTTAGTCCTACGCCAACACATACTATAATGGCTCTGGCTGCCATTGCGTTGTCCGTAGAAAGTGAGCTTAAACCTACAAAAAACGATATCTCCCCAATTGATTCAAACGACTCAAAGCAGCAAATGAATACAAAGGAGCCTGAATTTATTTCAACTATAGATAAACCCAGAACGCTGCATGAAATAGAGAACATAATCCTGCAAAAGGCTTCAACCGTTCTTATAAATCAAGGGAGTTTGTCCAGTAATACACTCAATGGTTGCACTGATAGTGATAATAGCGAAGGCGAAAAATCAACAATATCGCCCACGTGCATATGGCATCCTAAAAATCGATTTAAGGAAGAAGTCGAAAATTGTAGCACTGCAGCTGAAATTATATTGGAGTACGCATCTAAAAGCAATGCTTTACAAATTCCTGATAATTTTACTACTGCTGGTGCAAAGGTCCGGGCGAATATTTCAGATTCTATTGAAAGCTTTCGTGCGTTAAATATGAGTCCACTCCTATCGCTTAAAAATAGCAGAGACAGTTTAGCTGTTTCAAACGAATCTGGTTACTTTGCCGATATCCAGTTTCCTGCAGCACCTTCTACTCCACCGACAAGCAGTAATAGTAGCTGCTCGACTGGAACTATTAATGTTTCATGTCAGTTAAATAGCAATCGAAGAAAATCGAGATACGCACGCCGCATCGAAACGCCGAAACCGTCTTCTCCAAAAACATCTTTATTAAAAGAGACAAGAATTCAGGAATATTCTCGCAGCCACCAAACTGGAAGTATTTATAACGTCATAGATGCTTTACCCATACCATCATCAATTACAGCCGCAGTAAGAGCAGCGACGTCTACACCATCTCCTCCAATTGTTCAAGATGCATCTTCGGCTATTGCCACCGTAACCGCTCTTCAAGAACATGCCCTAACTAACATGTTCAAAGCACGACTGAGCGCTTTGTCCGCTGCTGCAGGTATCGACAACGGAGGTGGGTGCACTGCAAGCGGAAAATGTGAAGGTGAACCCATACCAGATGCTCCGTATGATTTAAGCATTGGAACCAAGCTTAAAAACATGTAATTTGAAAATCTTTAAAGACAATGTTATTATTTTTTAAAATATGAATATTTTTCGACTATATAAAGTAAGAAGTAAGAAGCTAGCTTCGGCGTTCCGAAGATTATATGTACACATACTCCACTAAAACAGTGATCAGCAAAAATTTAAAGCAGTGTTCAAAATCCAAATGTTTGTGAATGGAATAATAGGATACATATTCAAGCTTTAAAATATATAAACAATATGGATTTACGTTGGTTCGTTTGTTCTTGGCAGAGGCTAATCTACACGTTTCTCTTGCTTTCATTTATATACGCAATTTAGCTTGGTTCAATCCAATTTTGACGTACGCAATACTGTTGAAAAAATTGAAGAATTCGTAATACCGCGTGTTTCGAAGTTTTCACCAACAATCTAGCTCTCTTCATTGATGTGTCGATGTCTTGATGCCGATCACGTTACTTCTTCATATTGCCCATGAAGTATATTTGTAAGAATTTATGTTGTGCATCTTCAAGAGGTTGTAATGATCTATTTTGATGGTGAAACTGCCCTTGAATCTGTAAGTCGAAAGCAAATTCATTAAAATGAGTATTTATTTACTCTTCAATATAAATTACCTTGAACGTTAAATTAAATCCATATTCTTCTGGAACTTCCGCTTTAAATAAAGTCATTAGAAAACAGCCATTGTGTTTTTGAGTGTTCGCTAGAATTCGTAATTCTGGTGCTTCGCCACGAAGCAAGGTATTCAATGGCCAATATTCAATTCAATATCTATAGAAAAGTACAAAAATAGACATCGTAGTTCCACGTAATAGTGCAGCGTACATTTTGAAAGTTATTTTCTTTCAAATTCAGTTTATTTGTTTAATCTGTACACAATTCGACAAAATGTAACTTTCGTCCCCGCTGTGGCGGATATATATATTTTTTAGTTCTATGGTTTAGTTTTATTGAAAGAATTTTTTAAATTTGATGTTTTATATGTTTTTTTTCAGAGGTAGTGCTTCTTTTTTCACATAACTTAAGTACCTTTTATCTGATTTGGTGAAACGGCTGCAACTTAGCTGCTTATCCATCAATTCTTACAAACGGTACATTAAACGATGTCCAATAAATGTGCCAATCTAAAACTTAAATTTTCAGCCCAAGAAATATTATTTTTTCGACTTTTCCTGAGTTTTCAAAGGCAAATTTGAATTTGAATAATAATTTGCAGACGGTAAGCTGAAGCTACAAAGTCTCTGCATTTGTCAGCTTTTTAGAACTGAAAAGTTCAATACAATCATATAAAAGGTACCTAAGTTATGTGAGAAAAAGCAGCACTATAGCTGAAAAAAAAAACAAAAAAAAAACAAGAATTTTAAGATTTAATCTTTATCTGTAATCTACACTTTTTTATATGTGTTTTAAATATCATCCATGGTTTGACTTTCAGAAACTTGGATTCAAAAAACTCATCGAATACGCAATCTATCGACTGTAAAGATAGCTCAAATGATAAAAAGAAACCACATATCAAGAAACCGTTAAATGCGTTCATGCTTTACATGAAGGAGATGCGAGCCAAAGTAGTCGCCGAATGTACGCTCAAAGAATCAGCTGCAATCAATCAAATTTTAGGGCGACGGGTAAGCCACTTAATAACATCATTCTATTCTAATATGCCGTATGTGTATGCAGTTATAGTTTTTCAAAGAATTGATCCCATTGACAATAGTCCAGGATTTATATATCTTTGAAATTTTTGAATGGGATGTTTGACAGGCGACACACTGACGCGATAACAGTTTTTTAATACAACGGAACGCACGGATCATCGTGAATAATATGAAAATTTAACTTAAAATTTATATTATTTTTTTTATTTTTGCGAAATCCCATTCCTGTTTTTTATAAATTCTTTCTAATGGATTCCTCATTAATAATGCATTTGTAGTGGCACGAACTTTCCCGCGAAGAACAAAGCAAATATTACGAAAAGGCTCGGCAAGAGCGTCAATTACATATGGAATTGTATCCGGGGTGGAGCGCACGAGATAACTACGGTTACGTGTCAAAAAAGAAAAAGCGTAAAAAAGACAGATCGACAACGGATTCGGGAGGTATTGCACAAAATTGTCAAATTGTTACATTCGTTTCCTTCTAACTGCATTCCACTTTTATGTTTTTCGATTTCATTAAATCACTTACACTCACACAAAACCCCAAGCACACATCTAACATCAACAACTAACCCACCCAAATTAGAAATAACAGTAACTTAAAAACTTACCTATATCTATGTAATTTGTGTAAATACTTAGATTATATTTAACGTTCGTAAAGTTCCGTAACTTACCAGTATGTAAAGAATGATCCAAAACAAAATCAACACTTGGCAAATGTACAACTTTGCTTTTGTAGCTTTGAAGGTAATTTTAGACGAGCCTAGATCAAGTATAGTTAGTCACAATAAACCTGAACAATAAAGCAATAAACTTGTAAATGGGATTTCACAATTAATGGAAACTGAGTGCCATTTTTAGTAGAGATACAAATAAATCCTATAGTACAACGCTATTTAACATTTTTTAAAAAGAATCCTTCTTATGAACATGTGTTTGAGACAATATTTACACTCAATTTAGTTTCGCCAAGTTTTTATTTAAGCAGTGGCCCACTCGGTCTCAACATTAAATGTCTATTGGTCAAGCTATAGAATGTAATGTTTGTAACAATGACTACATTAGAAAAATACTTTGTCTTCTTATTAGATTTTATTGAATATTAAAATACATATAAATATACATTTTAAAAACCACTTTATTTAAAAAGGGCAGTCTATTCTGATGAAGATTTAAATTAGCATAGCAACACATGTACAACACACCAACACTAAAGTTAAACAAATAAATTGGAAAAGTATGCAAAATTATAAAAAAAAAGTACAATATAAACATTCCATTTTGTTTAAAGCTTTCATTTCTATTGATTCTTTAGTATAAGAATCATTCATATGAACCTAAAAACTGAGCGTCTCGACCAGAATTGGCGAATGCATGCACCCGAAACCGTCTTAAAGATCGATCCGTCGAAGCTTTTAAATTTCTGGCGCTACGAATCGTTTATTTAAATAAAATATATGGTATTGGGCATGCCCACGCTCCGTGAATTAATGGGGCTTATTCTTCACGATAGGAAATCACGACCAATATATGTATGTATATAAATATATATATATATATATATATATATATATATATATATATATATATATATATATATATATATATATATATGTATATATATCATAATTAAATCTTTAAATAATTTGATAAATTGGTTTAAACATCTTCCAGTTCATATACTTATAATAATTACTTACTATTACTTATAATATAGATGGAGTAAACTATATTATAGGTTATATATTCAATACATATGAAATGAATACTCTATATGTATATGTATGTATGCATCATAATAAAATATGAAGTAAATTAAATAACTTGTTTAAACATATTCCATAAAAAGTACTTATCCCGATACCTTGTGCATACAACTATTACATAATATTATTTTCGTGAAACAACGCTTTAATCCCACACCCAGTGGCATGCCTTGGGGCGTGAGGAGCAGGCGAAGTATTACGAGTTGGCGCGGCGTGAGCGTCAACTGCACATGCAAATGTATCCCGATTGGAGCTCTCGTACGAATGCCTCGCGCGGCAAGAAACGGAAGCGGAAGCAAGATGCCCACGACGGAGGTTAGACAAATTTTCTTAAACTATTGTACGATATATACATCATATCAAAATCAGTTTAACCAAATCCAGATCAGATCAACCTAAAATAATCACATCTATCAGATGTAAATCTTTAGTTTAATATGCGTTAAAAAATACAAATTACTTTAGTAATTAAACTATATGTACATGTAAATATTACTTGTACATATATGTATGCTAAAATTGTTTTTGTTAAGAGCCAGGTTTTGCAATTGGATTATATTTTACAATAATTATTGAATCAAAATATGTTCAGGAAAATCTTTTTTATTGGCTGCTAGCAGTTTTACTCTACGCCAAAACTTAATTAAAATCTGGTTCTAAGTCGAAACCAGGTTTTATATTTCAACAGCAACTGCATATGTATATACCGGTACAAATCAAAGATCATTGTATCGTTTAACATATGAATACAAAATACAACTTTTATTGTATCTTATTTTATTTTTGGATACAAATATCAACTTATGCTATCATTTTCATCTTTTTTATATAATATAAGTATACCTTACTTATACTTTGAGCATGTCTAAAACAGAAATGGATTTTATATTTTCATACCATAAGTTTTATTTATTGTTATATCAAGTATTGTAGGTATTTTGCATGTAATACGATGGTTATGTATTTATAAATTCTTAAAAGTGGCTAAATATTCTTAATCTGCTGTATGTTTTATATTAATAAGTTTTATAGTTCTATTTTAGAACGGCAAAACAATTCTCAAAAAATCTCACTGTCAACCGCGTTCTTTCATTATTCTTTACCTTTTTTATATTTGAACCTATAGATCATCTTATTTTATATGTTTGACAATTCATAAGACCTATGAACTAATAAATGGCTCACTAACAAATCATCTATTTCTATTAAATGAACGAAAATTCTTTTGTTAAAGTCCATCTAAAAATATTTTATGGTTTCCCTAGGTAATAACATGAAAAAGTGCCGTGCTCGATTTGGACTGGACCAGCAAAATCAATGGTGCAAACCATGCAGGTATGTTTAATGTTACTTTTTTTTCTGTATACACTGACATATAAAATATATATTAAAGACATTCAAAGATTCACGCAAGAGTTTTAATTTGAACAATTTGATCAAAGTAGCTTTCCTTACTGGTTACTCCTGATTTTATACACATGGATTATATTTTTTTCTTCTTTTTTTTTTTTCTTCGAATTATCCGATTGTTTTGACCGCAACGTAACGATTAAAGTTACATGACCTAGAGCGCTCCTAGAAAGTTGTACTTCACGAACCACGATTACATGTGTTAGATTTTACATGTATGTACATGTACAAATATTTACAATTTTATTTCACTTTAAAGAAACAACTGCACCAGAAGAAGGTCTGTCAATATCAACGGTTCATTTTCGATAAGTTAAGCTTGCATTTAATCCTTTTTTTTTTAAATTGCGCGACAGTTCTTGTTTATGTACAATGACAAAACAAAATATGTTTGCAATTTAAAAATTACGAACAAATAAAGTTTCAGGCAAGATCTGGGTTTCCCTTTTGAAAAAACTTTCCGATTTACTTTGTTAAATTGAAAAAATTTGCGTTCCCGTTGTTGCAATACACAATATTTTTTCAGTTTTCAAGACGGAAACATTTTCATAGCCGAACAATAAGTAAACGGCAATTAAAAAAAAAATTGTAATTGAAAAAGGAAAAAATTGATACATTATTGATGCATTAAAATAGTGCATGAGACATGAGAAAATGTGACAAAAATTTGCAAAAATTTAGCACCTTAAAGCGAAAACAGAACGTTTTGACTGAAATAAAATCGTATAAAATCAGAAAACTACCATATTTTGTAACCACCAGGGACCGGAAATAATGAATATTTGTTTAGCCGTACAAAAGAATTAAATATACCAATATAGTGTTTTAGGATTCTATGCCTATCCACTAACAAATTTATTAATACTTGATAATCTTCGGTGGTAATAAATATTTGTAGTGGATCTATGTAGCACCCATGTAACACTATGTAACAGTTTCTGATCCCTTAAAGTATTTATATGTATTCTTGATCAGAGATCTAAAGAACCAAGTTGATATAGCCATGTCTACCTGTCCGTCCGTCTTCATGAGCGCTTAAATCTTATAGACTATAAGAGCTAGAGCAATCTAGACAGCTGTGGTATCCCACTGTTACAAGTGTATTTCATTAATCAGAAATTCGCATAAATATATCGCCTCAATTTCGCTGAAATCTGAGTTTGAATTGGTCGCCGCAAAAACCACTTCTATATTTGTCCCGTGCGAATACCATGCTTTTTTGCAAATATCTCGAAAACGAACAGCAGCCCAAAATCGCCCTTAGCACCAGCTATAGGGCTAGTCAAGTGGTGAATCATAACGGTAAAACAATTTTGAAAATCGGTTTTTTTCTTACATTTTTACAACTTGAAATGCGTACGAACGTCCCGTGCGACATCAGAGAAATTCCCATATTCGTCTTTACATACATATATCCGGACCTTGGATTATAATAATAATAATACGGTCATTTTCCATGTTTCTGCGTTTTTCCTTCTCTAGTATCTTGAAAATTGTGGATTTCACAGATTTTCGTCCTTTGCACCCACAAAGGAAGGGGGCGTGGCAAAATTTTGAAATACACTTGTGCTGAATTGATATCACAGGAGCTTGGATAGAATGTTTTGTTGCTCTAGCTCTTATAGTCTCAGAGATCTAGGGGTCGCGTGTGAGAGATAACGAGAGGGAACTCTGAGCTTTTCCTCTAAGTTTTTCCGTTTTTTTTTTGTTTCCTGAAGCCGTACTAATCCCGGTACCTATCGACTGAATGAATTGATGCTCAAGCGTCTAAGAATACGATCTAATGGTCCTTTGAGGTGGTCCTTTTTTTTAAGGTTACTTATTCAAACCGCGTTTTTTCGAAATTCTTTTTTTAATTTTTTAAGAAAGTCTTACTCATCTTTGTATTGAAGTGAAGTGGAATATACGACCTTCACCTGCATCACGAGAATTTATAAAATTGTGAATCATTAGGTATTCAGGCTGGAATACCAGCAATTCTTTTTTTTTGTTGTGCTCTTTCTTATTCGATTTTACACTTATCAATCAAATGGAAAAAATTGCAATATCGGTTTTTTATAGAAAAATTTGACAACCGTGAATTTGTGGTTTAGTGAATGGAATTGGGGCAATGTGGTCACATTGGGCCATAGCTGTCTTGAGATAGGATGTAGGCTGTACGTCACATATTATAAATGAATATTTTTTGTTGACGAATATACCGTTCTTTACCGCAATTTCTCAAACTCGGACAAAGAAGTCAGAAATAGTTACATCAAGTAGTACCCCAATTGATGCACTTATCCAAATGAAGTCCACTGTGACTATTTTGATTTCAAGCCAAAAAGAATAGCTCGGCGATAAAATATTTGGGTCGAATAAAAATGTAATCACCGAGGACCTTGAGAAAAATTAGAAACTTTTGTGTATTAAAAGTATTCAGCTATAAATACTAAACAACACTTGCAACTATAGTCTTGAAAATTAAGGAAAAGTAAAGAATTTATTTGTCAGCAGTCATATATCGACAAAATTGTACAACACATGCAAAAAAGTATGCAAAATTCTAATCTTGCGTGAGTTTTGTTGGACTATTATAAATTTAATGGATAATAATTAACCTATATTAATTCTACACATAATGAATTAATATGTTGGAATATGTACAAGAAAACAGATACAAGCCATGCACACAATTTTATGCTAAATTTAGTATCCCTATAAACTTCCATAATCATGAAATGAATAGGTACACAAAACTTAACACCTGTCACTATTAATATCAATTACAAAAAGTCTACACGATCATTCGATCAAATGTAACTGCATGGAACGCGCCCTATAAACTTACACCACTACCCTCGTCTGCACCTCGTACAAGACCTTGAGTTTATCTTTCATTTATATATAATTTTTAATTTGAATTATGAATTTAGATCAATCCTTTTGTTATTCATTAATATTGGGGAAATCAAAAGGTATTCATTTAAAAATGTATTCTTTTTATTTTGTTTCATAATTATCAGTATTAACTGCTGCAATCATCGCAGATTATAGGAAAGGCATTTTAATATTTTAGCTTAATTAAGTAAAGGTTCAACGTTTAGGCTCAAATATATTTTTATCGACTAGAAATCGTTATAGAAAAAAATTTGTTTAATCCAATTAAAATGCTTCTTTATGTTTTGTTTGACGGTTATGTTGTTTAATTCCAAAAATACACAACACACACACACACACTGATAAAATGAAATATAATAGATGATAAAATGATTTTGATGTTTTTGATTACCCCTTTTCTCTTCTTAATGCTGACGGTTATTCATATCAATTTTGGATATTTAATTGACCTCGACTTTACCGATTATTCAGTCCCAGTTTGGGTGTCATATCAACTGTAAGCAACAGTGGCGGCAGCGTTGGCATCGGCAGTGGTGCAGCAGTCAGCAGCATAAGCGTTGGCATGCTGGCACCTATTGTAAGTGGTATAGGGGGTACTGTAATGCTGCCCAATTCGTCATCTTCGTCTTCCTCATCATCATCCACCTCGTCTTCTCATACACATGCACAAATGATGTCTAATAGTAATGGAAATGGATTAACACCTTTAAATGGTATAACACCCAGCGCCGGAAGTGGGGGTGGCGCAGCTAGCGCCGTTTCGCAACAGCTGTCACCACAGGCGCCACCAACATATGTAAATTTGTAGAAGTGCAAACTTGAATGCAGAGGCGAATCGAAAACATCAGTCAATCCAGGATAACACTTACCTTTACAGCAGATGAGCCAGCATATATTCACATCTGCGCAGATACCAGTAAATAAACAAAAATTGAGAATGTTTAAAATAAATGTATATCAGGGTTTGCAAATTAGCTAGAGTTTTTATAGTAAATGTTCCCGCTAGGGAGTGGTTCTCATATTTGTAAGTGTTTTTATATTTAATTTCCCTAAATACTTACTGAAATGCATGTCATTAAGAAAGCTTTTTTATTTTGTCGAATGATTGTATATATTTGTATTCTCAAAAGAATGCATTTTTTATGCCAGTCGCTTCGGGTCTAAAACCATAATCGGAAAATAATTAATTATACGTTTTTAGATAATAAAACAAAAAATTCGATTGAAGTTTGATTACTAGGTTTAATGGTAAAACCTACCAGTCGAGGTGACTTAATGTTACAAATTATTCCTCAAGTTATAATTGACCAAAGCAGTGAAGTCTAATTCCTCTTACATAATTGCTAACATTATATGTATTTATTTACATGTTCATAAACTACATTACTTTGTCATATTAAAATTATATATTTATATTTTATATCCGTGTATTTATAACATGTGTTAATATGTCATATGATATACATTTGTCAAACCCTGATGTGCGTTTCGTTTTAGGTATTTATTGTTGTTCGTTCGATTCGACGTTTAAAATATGCCTATGATGCAATTATATATGTTGTTTATCCTATTTATGTGTTGAGTTGAGTTTGAGTTTTTCTCTGTTTGCTAGCGATATTTCATGTTGATGTATTTATGCTGCTTCAATGAAGTTTTCCAGTTAAATTTGTTTCTTTATTGTTTTGCTCGGTTTTTTTGTGCTATTTACACCAATATACTGAACGATAAAAGGGAAACATAAACATCGAAATGATTAAACTATTCATTTAATTATTAATATTTTTGTATGCACGACGCTCAATTTAACACAATAGCGTTTATTGCCTAACTCTGCGTACTATGCGAATTAGAAAATGAAAATATTAATTTTAAATGTGCCTGCAGTCTCCGTCCATCCGTCTACCCGTTGAGTATAAAGAGCGAGTGTCTAAATATAATTTTGTTGTTCATTTCAGCTATATTTTAATTAAACAGATTTTGGACAGATAAATAATGCTGTAAATAGTAAACTTTCACCCGCCATTTATGTTAGGCAAAACCACCTGTCATACGCTGGTGTTCACTCACAGAAAACGGTCACATTCACTTATATAAAAGTTCCAACACGTAGGAGTGGTTTACATTGTTGATAACATCTCACAGTATTGTTGTATCAGATACTAGAGTGCATGTAAAAACGTGCTAATAGGCTTCAAATTAAAACCCTAGATTTTATATATATAAATCATTTTTTTGCAAATGCCTGTCATTCATCTCCATTTGTGAAATTTTAAGGTCCTTTTGTATGTGAAAAATGTGATATTAGGGTACATTCGGGGAAAAAAAATAGTCGTGTCTGTCTGGCCTATGAACACCTGGATCTTGGAGACCATGTCTAAAATCCAGTAAAATCCAATAATGTGAAGAAAAATAAAAATATTTTCGTGTTCCCCAAGTTATTTCAACTTACATTTTAATTTTTCGACAGAAAATCGACAACAATATGGCAAGACAATTTCAAATGCTTACCTACCCTACTTAATTTTTTTATATGTCCTTGTAAACCACAGATTATTGAGATTATTTACTTGGATATTCGTGCATTGAAATTGCAATCACTTGTATAATTTTAAGATAGAATAAGATCTCAACATTCTCTTTCAAATAAAACGTATTCACTCATTGACATATTTACGTTTTGATTAATATTTAGTAATTTGTTTATGGTCGGCGGCGCCGATTATAATTTCTTTATTTTACATTTGTTGTCTGCATGTGTTACATAATAGGTTTTATAGCTTTCATAATCCAAATAAAAAACGCGTTTCGCCATTTGTTTTTATCATGATTCACTTTTACTGTAAATGAAATAGTATCGTAGGCGCAATAATAAATTTGGGAGAAATATGTATACTCTGATGTACTGATTTATGCTAAAAATTTAGTCTAATTTCTTTATTTTTAATGTATAACATATTTCTTCTGATTTGCGAACTATTTTGTAGAGACGCGATGTGCACGTTGTCCTATTGATATCATCATATAAGATTAAGCTTTCAGTTCTAGGGTTCCGTTGCTGCATGAATCCTAAACTGGTTATGTTACATTTTGTTTGGAATGATTTTAAATGTGCACCTTAAATATTATTAATATATTATATATGAGTCTTATATTATTTAAAATTTTTTTTTTCATGTAGACGCAAAAAGAAATGCATACGTTACATGGAGGCTATGAATGGAACCGGCGCGATTGAAGATGGAAGCGGCATTGATGATCTTGGAAGCCAGTTGAGTGATGACGATGATGATGATGATGATGACGATCAGTTAATCGGTAGCTGCGGCAGCGGTGATGAAAGTAATAAAATTCCAGATGATGATACAGAGTCTCTGAATCAGTCAATATCCAGCCCAGGGTGTCTAAGCGGGTTGTCTAGTTTGCAAAGCCCGTCTACAACAACAAGTTTGGCGAGTCCACTTAATATGAATATTAATCCAACAACACCGTCTATGTTAGTTGCCAGCTCTAATGCACTTATGGCCGTCAATTCAGAACAGGGAGCCAACCAACCAAGATCGGAATCTATTTCCGCATCAGGATCGAGTAGTGGGTCAACATGTAGTATAAACAATACGCCGAATACCTCAAATACTGTCTCGCCTGTAACAGGTACGACGGTTCCATCTGCAAGTTCAGCCCACGAGCGCGCTATGATGCTTGGAAATCGTTTCAGTCATCTAGGTATGGGCCTTAGTCATCCAATAAGTAGCTCCGTTAGCAGCAAACCTGATGCATTATTCCAGCCACTTCCTACAATCAGTAAAAATAAGAGTTCAACAAATGGCTTTAATGGTTTTAGCGGTTCTGGTGTACCGTCTAAGGCGCCGGCGCCGGCAAACATACCACGAAACCCAATTGGTGCTAATCCACGAGATATAAATAATCCGCTGAGCATCAATCAGTTAACTAAGCGGCGTGAAGATCAAAATGTTTGCTCCATTGAAGTCTCTGATTCTCAGAAAATTACCGCTTTGACGCCTACGTCCATAATTCACCATGGTACTCCACACGGCTATCACCCCCACCACTCGCTTTTTAATAGCAGTTTCAGCCAACATTTTCACCAACAGCTGACCCACCATTTAGCGGCAGCTGGCAATAGCGAGTCAAACATATTGTCCGGAGATACCCATGTCGTAAACAACGGCAATCATCATCCTTCTCCAGATCCGCCAACGAACGCAAACAATGCCTCGTCAAGTGCTGGCGCTTCCGAAACTGGAGCCATTAGCGTATCATAGCAAACTGCTAGTCTATTAAAATACCTATCGCCGGCTTTCTCTCAATTCTCTCAATATTCAGTGCGTGAGAAGCAGCTTAAATTAATAAACGTGCAATAAATAGTATTATCGCCATCCCATTCGCCATCTTTTGAAACATGTGGCCATTAATAGACAAGTGCCAAAATTTTAATTTTCATATATACATATAAATATGGATATTTACATTTTTTTAATAATTGAAACTACAATCTGCTATCATTGATATCTTGTCATTTTCTATATATTAAAGAAGAGGCCAAACAGAAATATTTCTCCAAATAAATTAAGTAAACGTGCTTATGTATGTAAGTAAGTATTGTATTTGTACATATGGTATATGTGTTATACTTACTTATCTTACTCTACTTACTTATGTTACACTTACCTATCCGCAGAAAGTTTAATTCAACTAATATTATACACATACATACATACGTATACATAAATATGTACATACGAATACATAAATATGTAAATATTTATACGAGTATGTAAATTTAAATATTTATGTTGTACAACATACAAAGCATTTTAATTTGTTTGCCGTGGTGTCTCCAAATGTCTTAGTGTTGTCAAACTCAACTTTTATTTTATAATATTCTTGTTTCAAACTACAAGCAGTTTCGATTTTTTAAAGTCAATTATTTCCAAAACTCAATGAAAGACAAGACAGTTTTGAATTCATTTTTTGTTTTGCACCTATGTATATATTTATGAAAAGGTTTATGAAAATGTCGTCCGCATAATCATATTCGTTACAGAGCCGAACTTTTAAAATTTATTAGCGGAAAACAGACATGAGATGCTAGCACAGTTTTACCGTTTGATAATTTCTTTTATGTACATAAATGAATGTGTATGTAAATAATTTTAGCAGATACCAATGTATAAATGTACGTAGAAATGTTAAATAAAAATTGCAGTTTGACAAAACAAACTTGATACGACTTGGGTCGATACGCCACTATTCATTGGTAGTATAGGTATATAAAAAATACACACATACACAATATAAACCGAGTTCTTTATTTATATGTATGTTTATCACATTTTTAGAAGATGAACAAAAACAGAACAAGTTTGTAAATAGGTAACTTTCTTACATACAAATACTGACAATGTTTACGAATTTATTGACCATAAGACCTGATAGCCACTATTCCATAAAGAGTAAATGCCGGCGAAATAAATACCATTTACCTGTATATATACATGTATTTATAAAGTTATTAAAAAAACATACGAGTATATTTATACTAGTCTTCATTCAGTTCAAACTATTATCTTCCAATTACATACATACATACATATGTAATTCTACGTAATTTTATATAAAGTGCGTAAACACGGGCTCGTAATTTATTCATCACTTACACACATAGATATCTTAGAAATAGTGCTTAGCACATGAATATATAATTATGTGATTAATGAATTAATATATTTAATACTATGTGCCAATAATAATCGTTTCTCACAGTATGCGATTAGTTATTAATTGTGTTGGGTCAGTTCAGCATTTTGTCGATAACTTAATGGAATTTGCTGTAAAAGTTACGAGCCCTGATAAATACAAACCTACATATGTGTGTATAAATATTTGTATGTACTTAATAGTTAAATATCGATGTAGAGAAGTCTATTATAACCATTCAATATTAAGTATTTGGAAATTAATTTTTATATTCACATACGTGCATACACTCGTGCAGTTATAAGATATTTGTAGTCCCAATCGACAATGTTGCATATATTAACAAACACACATACCTACATATTTATGTATGTACATGTGTAGTATACTCATACTAGAGCCTTGCATAAATCCAAAGTAGACATAACTGCATTGAAACACCATCATTGACAGTTAATCACACGTTAATCGACTCTTAAAATGCAGATGGTATGAAACTAGAACTGTCGAGTTTTCCATGAATTTCTTTGCAAAAAAACATGTTTTCCTCATAAAGTCATGTTTCTGACCGTTCGTTCCATTTTTTGCCATTTTTTAACGATCCGTTGTTTCTCGGTTTGGGAAAAGCCTGGGCAAAATCATAACATACCAAACAAGTGTATTTATTTATTACTAGGTCCAAGCCAAAAATGTATTCTTTTTAAATTAACCTTTTTAGAGTTTTCTACTTAGTCTTTATTATAAGATCATAGACTCATCAGATATTATTGTAGATTTTTGTCGGGCACTGTATGTAAACAATTATATTATCCTCAAAATTTCCATTAGGGATGTCTAATGGGCATACTTTAGTAAGAGGACAGCACATTTTAAGAGTATAAATACATACAGAGCTGTGATAAAACCAACTGAAGATTTAAGCATGTAGGGCTCTAAGATTCTATAGGTACATACCTAGATATGTATGTATGTGTGTGGATGCGCAGATTAAAAATATTATAAAGGCAATACAAATCCAAATATATATACAGATATTTATTAAGGTTAGCATCTGTATAAGTCTAGTGTGAAGGTACATTCATATAGTGATTTGCCCATTATAATACGATGTATGTACATACATATATATTTGATAAGGTATTATTTATCTAATCAAAACAATGTGTATAGCCATTGCCAATTAAAAAAGACTGTTTAACACATATTATATATGTTTGACTATGCATACATTCTTGTGTATGCCAGTAAGAGGAAATGGAAAATATCGATTTGAAACGAACTATGTTAGTCCTTTATTTATATATGATAAAATTTAAATTAAGTTATGTAACAAAAACGGAATAACCAGTTTTTGTTTTCGTGTTTAGATGAAATCATGTATATTAAATTTGTAATGTCTTTCATTTTTGCATGGTACAGATATTTAGTTAGTTTTAATAGTAATTTTAATCAAAATAGATTATATCCAATGCTTCCAATATTCTGTGTTTTGCTTTGAGTTGCTTTTTGTACAACTGTAACCACATTGAAACGATATTGCAATATTTAAAGTTTTATTTATTGAATATAATTTTAAAAATGATCGTTACTATGTATAATTCTGTTAGTTTACATTTACGCGTTAAATATCGTTTTTATTCGAGTCAGTACTGTTAGGAATATACTTATAGTGATAAATTACCATATCTAATTGTAAAATCAGCCTTTGTTTTTATAAAAATTTAAAAACAAGAATAAACAATCACAAATTTATGGTTCATGTGCATTACAATTTTACTCAACAAAATTACCCTACCAATTAAAATTGTATTTTGATTTCTAAAGACAAAACAATAGAAATGTTTGTATATTTGTTTATGTACATCTGCATAACACTTTGAGTTGAATTGATTTTTCTTAAATTTATTAATGCCTTTATTACGGTACTAGCGTATTCCCTATGCATTTCACTGCTTTTATAATCAATTATTTAATGAAGGCATTTTCTTTTAAAAAAACCTACTTAAAACAGAAAACGTTTTTGAAAATAGCGTGGACAAAATGTACATATATCTTCAATTTAATAAATGTTCTTCAAATCGAAAAATCCGCTGATATTTTACATTTCTAAAATTATATTGGTTGATTGATTGGTTAAAAAAATGGTTTGATATCATTGCTAGAGTCTGGATAGTGGCACAGATAACAATCGATACATATAAAAATGTTATAAATATTCCTAAGTTTAATAATATTTAATAATAAGAAATGTATGTCTAAGTATATATAATTAAAATTAGCGACTAAATGTATGTATGCAAACTAGATTAAAAAGTACACCTTAATAAAACAATGCAATGTTGAACAGAAAACCGTCTTGAATTTCGTATCGAGTATCCCATTTACAATACCCAATAAAGCACTTTAGCAACCGTTTGTTGCATAAATTTGAATACACTTGAGAAAACTCAGAATTGTAAAGAATTTTTATAACTAGTAGATTGCAAAACCGACTTTTTTTTTTTTTTGTCTTGTACATTTAAGATCTTGCCGTTCTGGATATCTGTCAAAAGTTCTGGAGCAGTTGCTTTTAATGCAAAACATTACAAGTTCTCGCTACTTGCGGTTGTGGTTGAAGCTTTTGGCTACAAGGTAAAAACACGAATGCAGAACGGTACGAATTGTTTCGGGGAAAATTTAATAGTAACTCCACTACTTAAACCGAAATCCTCTGTGAACTTTCTTTCCACAGGTCGGTGAGAATGGTAGTCGCCGATCGGTAACGCACAATCTAGTGGGTGGAATAGTTTCCAAAAATACTAATGCTTTACATTATGATCTAGACATGGGAGCACAAGTAGTATGATGCCATGGGGATTCCTATGCCGTACTGCATAACATCAGTACTACAGATCAAATTGCATAAAAAAAGGCTTAGTGGATCTGGAACTTTGCAATGGCACATATCTAATGGAATTCTTGCCTCATTTCCATATAGCCCTTTAACTGCATGATTTGATGTCTTCCCTCAGTTTTTAACTAAATGCCGGAAATGAACGTGCGCTGTGAGTAAATCGCGGATTTTAAATAAATAAAAAAAAATGTTGTATATTGCAAGTTCTATAATTTGGACGTTAATATGCAATGACTGCATCATCAAGTACATCATAAAGTGGCCTGCGAATCGCAGGCAGGAACGCAACCCTCCTCCCGCCCAACTGACCGATGGCCGCCGCCGTATGACGCGCGACTTGTTAACCGAAAAAAGGATTGTTGAAAAAAGGATTTGCTGGGAAACCCTCTCGACGTGCTTGCGGCTCTCTGGCCTGCACATCTGCCTGAGTTCTGAGGTCATTTCCGTTATGTGCCATCATCGCAGCAAATCGTTGCCTGGACAGACCCGCCTGCGTGGTGCATATGGAAGAAGTGGCATATTATTGGCTAGGCGATTGTTGTGGTTCGTCAGCCTCGTATAGTATTTGCTGCATAGTTCATTGTATTTCTCCATTTGGAATCTGGAGGTTTCGTTTGTAAGTCTTGCATGTGCACAATAGGGCCCTTAGATCACTTTAATGTCTAATGACCTTAGACCTAATTTATTTGTTTCGCAAATTAAAAAAAGATCGCATATACAAATAGTCATAATCTAGTATTTTTTACACAAGGGTCATACAGGGTGTATGCAAGATTAGGTTGTGCTTACAAATAACATTGTTTACATTTGGAAAGTTTGCAATTTACATGACAAGGAATTAGAATAAACATGTTAATATCCAATTGGTTTTTATTATTAGGAGGTGGATCAATTTGGAATATACTCTCCACTACAGTCCTGAAGTATATCCACATTGTCCCCATCCGGCAGAAGTCCATAGAGCCGACCAGATATGGCAATCAAGAAGCGGCTCCGACACCGCAGGCTGCTGAAAGTAGATGTAGAGTTAAGTGGATCAGTCATCAGCCCATGGCCTTGGGGCAAAACAGGCCTGTGCCCCACGTGCCTATGGAAGCAAGCCAAAGGTCCAAGTTGAGGGAGCATCCATGGAGTGGCTTAAGGAAATTGCAGGGGAATGTCTCCCATTCGGTTAGTAGAATTTTTCAGATGTAGCGTTTGATGTTTTTAGTGTTTTCAGATGCACCTGAGGAGAGTAGGAGAGCAGGAGAGCATTTAGCAGCAAGCCAAAGGGCTGGTGGAGGAGGCCACCAGCGAGTGCCTCCGCCTGAGCAAGCTTCTGCCTGTGGAGGCAGCATATTGTAGATTTTGTATTTGGAGCATATCCTGAGGTTGTATCGATAGTTTCTGGAAAGTTGTCGCTGAAAGTCCCTAAACTCACCACCCACTGTGTTTTCGCAAAACGTTTAGAGTAAAAAACAGACCTGGCACGGAACTAACGCATTTGAGCCGAATATGTTAGAATAAAAGAGAAAATACTGAAAATCCAATTCCAGAAAGTGTGCTCTGAAAAATACCGAAAAATCAATTCCAACAAGTAGGCCTTGAAAAATACTGAAAAACCAAATAGTGTTCTTGGTAATAAACCGAATATAAAAATAAGACAAAATATTTTTAGTATATTTCTGAGGGAGAGACCAAATTTTCTATCGATAAGTCTGCTGCCTTCCCATTGGTCACAATAATGACACATTTTTCTATAATGGTGGACCAGTATGTTTGCGGCCACATAGAAGAGAGAGAATTGAGGAATTGGTTCTGCGGTAAAATGGCGACTTGTGGAAAGGGGTTTTCGGTTTGGGGACTTTCAGCGGCATTTTTCCAGAAACTATCGGTAAACTATCCTGAAACTATCGATAAGCTATGGGAACCAACTGGCCGCAACACCTATATTCTGAGGTGGCGACAGCTGTGCCTGTTCTTGCTTGACTTGGACCAGTGCTGCCAATTTTTCCCAGAAAAAAAGCTGATTCTGGATGGAAGCACCGGAAAAAAAAGCTGAATATTTTCTAAAAAAAGCGTTAAAAAAAAACAGTTTTTATGGTTTAATTTTTTTTTTTGCTTTGTTTTATTTATAAGATTTTTAACACGTCGTCTAATTCTTCGCGACTAGCATCGGTTTCACCATCGTATGACATGTTCGTACCGATCATCCGAAAATAATTTGAAGGGACTTTATATTCATAGCAGCATTTGCCCAGTCTTCGCAAAAACATAACATATCAAACAGAATTAAACTTTTTTTTCCGCTGTCGCCCGAAATGACTTTTTCTGATAGATTTAAAGATTTACAATTTTTAAAGAATTATGTTTTTTTTATGGTTTAGTTTATTTAAGAACTTTTAAAAAATTTTGTTTTTTTCTTCAGAGGTAGTGCTTCTATTTTTCATATATGTAACTTAAGTTTCTTAGTTGTATTGCAGCTCTGAAAAGCTGACAAAGCAGCTATAAATTCAACCCAAACACTTTGTTCCTGCAGTTTAACGTCTTGAAGATTTTAAGCTTTCAAATTCAAATTTCATAATTTTTTGCGGTATTTTTTCCCGAAATTTTGACTTTGAAAACTCAGGAAAAGTTGCAAATATTTTGGGCTAACATTTTTAGTTTTAGATGGACTCATTAATTATGCGTCGTTTAAGGTATAGTTTGACCAAAGCTTCAAGTGCCATTTGGCACCATCCCAAATGCCATTTTACCATTAGAAACTGTTACAAAAACAAATTTTTGTATTTTTGTAAGAAAAAAAACGGTTATACGTCGGCTAACGGAATTCATCGGCGAAATTCGGCTTTGCAGTTATTGTAGTCTTTCAGTAGCTGCAATAGACCCTTTTGTCGTCTGGGTCATCCCTTCATCTTCTCCATCCAAGCATCACGGCACTTTTGATTGTATATATTTGGCATGGCGAAATTTGTCCCCGAAAAAATCCCACTTAAGCAGCGCACTATTTATTGTGATTGTGATGTCAGTTTGCGTAAAGTAGTGGTGGTGATATTGGCAAATATCGAGATAAACGTAAGATGGAGCTGCCACTTTTACACACATTTGGTATATTTCTACCAAAACTTTTATTTTTTGCAAGTGGCAGCCGTGCTGATACATATTTTCATAAAATTGTTGGCAGCATTAAAAAAAAGCGAAAAAAAATTTTCCCGCAATTGGGCTTTGAAAAAAGCCAGATTTGACGGGAAAAAAGCTAAATTGGCAGCAGTGACCAGGAGACCAGCTACACCAGTCGTGAGAGTGTATGAGTGCACATGTATTCTCGCTTATTTTGCGTGTGTGCATGTGTGGATCAGCTCCTCGGCGAGTCGTGAGAGTGTATTTGTGCTCATGAGCATGCATGTACATTGCGTGTTTGCAAGTGTGTATGAGCGCACAACTGAAATTTTCGCTTTACAAACTATGTTTTGATTTTTGTGCTCGCGCCACCCTTCACTTTAGCATTATTGGAGTCGGCCCTTTTTGAAGACG